>CM034153.1:140550489-141243188 GCA_019776745.2 Taxus chinensis
TGATGATCTGAAGTCCCCAAGCTCAAAACGGTTTAGGAAAAAGGTCCAAATGACTAAGTATGAAGGAGGCAGTGGAAGAGACCACGTGTCTTAACGGCGCTTCTCCAAAGGTGAATACAAAAAGGGGGACCCATTTTTCAAATTATTTTCCCACCCATTTATATGGATTTGATATAAAATTTGAAGGGGAATATCTTCGAATCAGGGCTCGAAATATTGTGAACCTAACACCATTGGAAAGATCTTGGCCTCACCTATGCCATGGAGGTTAGAGAATTTAATTTTGAGGAGGTTAGGTAAAGGAAAATGGAGGAAACATCTTCGGGCCTTCAATGCAAGATCCATGTGTCTTAATAACTAGATCGGATTCGATCTGTTTCTGCCGTTTCCTCTTCTTTCAAGGCACCGAATCAAGGATTCATGTAGTAAAGATGGATTTGGGGCATATTTTATCAGAAGCATTAATAATAGTAGTTGAGCTTCAACCTGTTTTTCCTACTTCCCTCTCTCTTTCTTCTCTCTGATCAAATCTATAAATACGGGGACTAGATTCATGGTAAAGGGTTGGACATTCTTTGTTTTATAGGCCCCCTTCTCCTTCTAGCAAAGGGATTTGTGGGGTTTAGGCCTTCCATTAAAATTGTTATACGCTTCTACCTTTTTGCTACTTTGTAATGAACTGTATCAATCCACAGAGTAATAAAACATGTATGTGATCGATCTTAGATCCTTTCTTGTCCCTTTTGCTTCCATTTGGTCTTCCATTCTAGATTTGGCTATCTGTGCTTGTTTATTGTATTTATTTTGTTGTTTTGTGTCTATAGGCAAAATAAGTGTTCATCATTCATTTGGTGTATCACCTGCTAGTTTAGTTATTTCTTATTTCTTATACTCTTTTATCCCTGTCTCCTTGGTAAGTTTTAGATTAGGTATAGAAATAGATCCTCTCCAAATCCTTACGTATGCACCTAAACAGAGGGATAAGGAACCAACCTTTAATCTGGAGAGCTTTTCCATTTTTACAAGGTCCCACACCTTAGGAAAAGTTCAATGTGATGCAATCACACCAAATGACCCTGCCTTAGAAAAGCATATCTGTAACTCATTTTGGGGTGCTGTGATTTCACACTAATAATCATATCACATTTTCATCAT
This sequence comes from Taxus chinensis, assembly GCA_019776745.2. Classification (NCBI taxonomy): domain Eukaryota; kingdom Viridiplantae; phylum Streptophyta; class Pinopsida; order Cupressales; family Taxaceae; genus Taxus; species Taxus chinensis. Next base: position 140,551,645 of record CM034153.1, read on the forward strand.
GTTTTTCCAAAATAATACGAAGCATCAAAAATTTCTTAGAGAAATTAAATTTCAACATTACATTGTACTAGCATCATCATATATCACCATTAAAAAAACAACAAAAAGAAAATAATTCTGTTAGCATTCATCATCCATTACATACATTCTAAAGAGCGTCAAAAATGGAAATTCAAAATATCTAGAGTACACATGTGTATCAAGCCATAAATGGAAGAAAAATCTATGAAACAAATAACTAACCAGAAATATGTATCTATATTCACAACATAATTTATAGTACAGCTCCATTACGCACGAGGCATGGTTAAAACGCTCACAATGAGCCCAAAAATACAAAAAAAAAGCATCTAGGTTCCTCAGAAAATGTTTAAACAAAGTAATAATGGCTCAATAGCCTATAAGTCTCTGTGGGACCACTGATAAGGTGCATTCCTGACTTCGAGGCTCCTACCATGGCTCCAATGGCATGAGTGCACTGAGTGGTGTGAGTGCCCATGAGAATGGCCACTAACCATGATATCGATGTGGCTCCTCCTCATCGTTTCTCTCTCCCTCTAAACCACCTCGTAGCCTACAACTTTGGTCTTCAATTCCATACACATCTCCATCACCTTCCAAAGAGGTGCAAAAACCTCAGTGTGATGGCCAGCCTACAAAGGCTGCCCCACATCCTCCAATAATTCTTCTCTCATCTTCCCCATGGTAAGTATCACAGTTTCCATGTAGACTTGATAAATAAGGTCTCGCCACTCCTCGGTGTTCGCTACAAGATAATGAAATAATGAAAAGTTATAAAATCAACATACACACACACACACACACACACAAGTATAGCAACTAACACTTCTAATCTAACAGAGTCAGGGAAAGAATGTCCATTTACTCAGATCCCCATGCATCCATGTGTGGTCAAAAGGTACTGCTTCCATGGGCACTTGGTGTGCCTCCTCTCCTTTGAAATCTATACATCGACCCATGAAGGATTCCTCCTCCCCTCCCTCGTCTCGAGGAAGTGGGTCCTTTGAGACTAAGGCCTCCATCTCCAGGTCTACCTCCTCCTACTTCGCTATCAAGGAATCCTGGGTGTCATGCCACTCAGGGTCCCTCTCCTCCACTTCCTCCTCCATGAGATTTGTCTTGCCATCCTCACCACCTAACCCCTCATCATTTGAGTCACCATTAGTCTCCTCCTCTCTGGTATCCTCATCACCCGACTCCTCTCAAGTCTCATCTCCGATATCCTCCTCAGAATCATATTATTTGTCTATCGATGCCTCCTCTCCACTATGAGTAGGTGTGGCCTTGATATGGAGTAAAGGTACATGAATGAAATGAGTTTCTCATCAGGCATGAACAACCCTCCTAACTATAATGGGCATCCTGGAGTCACCACTATCCAACCCAGATCTTTGCCAAGGCCCTTTCGGGCCTATTTGACACTCCTGTACATGGGTGCCATGGGGGAAAGCATATCAATGTAGGGAAGACTGAACTGCTAAGGAAATATGTGAAATGGGTGAATCTCAACCTTCCATGTCCTTTCAACTAACTAACTATTAGTGGCACAAGCTACCACTGTAGTCATGTCCTTTCCCCAAACTCCTACCATATCAGGGTAGGGAGTGGAAAATAAGTCATCACTAGCCAATGAAGATAGTAGCTGATGTGGCCCTCTGAGCACTAACATATTGGACCATCTGGAGGCCATGAGGGCCCCTGGATCCTGTACTGGAGATCCCCTCTGGTAGGGGTAATGCGCTCATACTCCCAACTCATCACAAGTGTGGGATGGCTGAGAGATTGACCCTTTAAAGGAACCACTCGGTATAAGTCATGGTAAGTGGTCCCAAGGATCTTGGGTCTCCAAGCATAAATGCAGCCATGTGCCTCTATCTATGTGATGAAAGGAGCCCAACAATATAGAAATGTATGACCTCCCTTGTCCCCTATCAATCGTGAAGCCAGAATACCCATGATGGCATTCCAGATAGTGGGGATAGGAGTGGTGGCAATAAATCGGACCTTCGTACCCTTATTCGAACCAACTAAAACCAAAACATCCCCCATATAATTAGCTCAAAAATTCCTTATGGCTCTAGATAGTATTGTCTCAAGATTCATCCTCCTCCCAACTATCGTAACTCCAAGTATCCAATACACATCCTCTAATGTAATCATCCACTCACCCCTGCACCCTAAAAACCAGAAGGTATTTCAGTCAGCATCGTAATATAAAAAACAAGTCACAAATAATATGACTGGTAGGAGTAACATGGGGCACCCAAGAAATCCTCAATATTCCTTCTCTTTGCAGTCTATCAGTCTCATCCTACGTCACCTAATCAAGGATCTCAGGGAGCCATTTTCAATCCGGGTCAAGACTCTATTAGATGTACTCCTCTTTCTTCTACATCCACCAAAACAAAAAAAAGTGCAATTCAATGACATTTTCAATAGGAAATCTCATTTAAAACATTGTAAAATATTAAAAGTCCAAAAAAAATAGATTTAGCGCAAATATTTTACATTCTGTTCCAAACCGCCGCCCTGTGTAGTGCTACGGTTTTGTTACCACCACCTTGCTCATGGTAGCGGTCCGAAACCAATTGTCTATACAACTACGTGGCCCCAAAAATCTCCTAAAAATGCTAAAATTGACCATTTTTCATGAAATGAATGACTACCCTATGGGTGGCCCCCCTAGAGATTCATCTTAAACAAGAAATTTCAAAAATGACCCCTCCTAGGCAAATATTTTGACATTTATATATTTTAGGTTTCATAATAAAAAAATGAGAAAAACATAATGTAGATAGTGCAACTTGATCTCTCGCTTGTGGAGGCATGTTCATGGTCTCCCGATGATCATTTTGGCTATACTCTCATCGAAAACAGTCACCGTAGGTCTAGAGCTCAAAAATAGCTAATCAAATATGTACAAATGAATTGAAAAATGAACTCATTTTATATATAGATATGTTGTTTTTGACCTCATTTTGAGTGTATGTGTTTGCAAGGATGGATCGTTGGAGTAGGTATACTTCTATATCCCTGCACAAATGGTAAGTCCTCTTGTCATTTTAATTTAATGTTTATTTTTCGATAATTTGTCTATCTACACTCGAGTCTTCGACTCATTTTGCACATAGCGGGAGCTTAGATGGTGACATTTCAGCACACGGACATGTTAGGTATATCTTCTAACTCCCCATTCTGGGAACTCCATACTTGGACTCTACATTTTATGCCTCTTTATGGCTAAGATGCTTCTCCAAGGGGCAATACGTACGCACCCAAAATTACATGTGCTAGATTGTCGGAAAATGGTCATAAAGGTCCCCAATGATGATTCATATCCTTTTAGAAGATGTTCAAGCTCCAAAACCCATTCGCAGTATATATTTGTATCTTGGAAATCCCTACTTAGCCCTCGTATGAATTTTCCTAGCTTCCTGCTACATTTTAGAGTAGTTTTGACCTTTAGTGTCAAAACAGCCACCTTGCTTGGGCGGCGATTATGTGACCACCGCCCAATCAGGGCGGTGGTCTTATGAGAATTTTCTAGAGAGTTCACTCGATTTTTGAAGAGGAATTCTCTCACTTAACTTCCATTTTTAGATGTGTTGCTTATTTGTTTTAGATAATTCCAAGGCCCAACTGCTTTGTGGCAATCTATTCTTGGACTTCTTTTTTTGATTGATGGTTGTTAATAGTTTGAAATCCCTCTTCAATTTTGTTATGTCTACCTTTGGCTGCCAAATGGATTCAACTATTGACCAGCTAAATTCCTATAAATACCATGCTTGTGTGCAAGCAAAACCTGGAGAAAATTTGTATTCTTGATATTGCAAAGCTACTTTCGTTCTTGTTGGAATTTTCCAAATCCAATTTTAGTTCAATTATGGTTAAACACTTCCACTTGTATTTCTTCCCAGTCTATCAATTCAAGTTGTTGCTGCTCCCACATCCTTCTTCTTATGTTGTTGCTACATTCCCATCCGTTGGACTCACGTGGACTGAAATATTGAAAGGATAAATTGAGGGGACAATACTCTTATAACCAAATTATCCACAATTCTTACAATAGCTAGGTTGGAGGTCTTTTTGATTCATTCATGCAATTATCAATTCTGAATTTATAATTTCAAATTTCATATCCAATATAGTAGATAAATCCTTCTATCATTCCAATTATCAAGTTATTAGTAGATCATATCAAATTAGAAAGTTTATTCTTCAACATTACCAGGGAAGTTGCAGGGAATAATAGCTTCTCTGAGGCTATGATTTATTCTTTCTTTTTGAGGTAAGATTGAACGTTTTATTTGGAATATTTTAATCAGTTAATTGTTTAGGATTTAGATTAACACCATTTGCACAAGCAAATAGCTACACTTGGTTAATTGTTTGTATTAGGTTCATTTTTTAGATTAGAAGTTTTATTCTTAAATATAAGAAAACTAGTCTAGAAATATTTTCTTTGTTAGATTAATTGTTCATTTTATTTGTTCATTTATATTCTGGAAAATATAAAAACATAGTTTAGATTTAATTTTCTTTATTAGTTTGTTTTAGTTAATTAGATGCAATCACATTTCATATGACTATTACGGGCCCCCAAAAAACCAAAGATTTTAGCTTCAAACCGGTAATACCACAACCAAACCTAACGGTTCCACTTGCAGACATAGATCAAGGTCTTAGGTACAACGATTTCAAGACAACTAAAGACATACAAAGAATCAACTAACAACTAGACATATTAAACATTGAAGATGATAAGGCATTTGAGTATTTGTCGAATCAACCAAATTACAGACTACCTTGAGCATATATATGACCATCAAAGATTGGCATCTAGAGAAACCTTTCGGTCGTGATCCACTGGTCCTGTAACCAAACAGAACTGAACTACTAATGGACATTTATACGAGACTTTGTCTTCTTGTCCTCAAGACCCCGACCTGATACGCTAATTGAATAGAACAACTCAACATGCTAAACATTGTAGTCGATCAGGCTAATGATTACTAGACTACCCCTAAGCGTAGATTGTCTAACCGCCCTTTGGGCTTAGACTTTTGATCATTCTTATGACCATAGAGGGACCACAAAAAGAAATAATTTATGGTTGTGATCCTACGCTTCCCCAAACGAATGGAACTGAGAACCAATTAGACGTAGACGTCAGATTGAGAGTTTTATTATTTCGAACATCTCCATTCTCGTATGATATCATTAGGCAACTTAACGTTCTAAACAAAGAAGCTCATCAAGCACTCTCATTTTTGACCGAACCCACCAATCGCCCATAGAGCTGAATGGAATTACACCTCTCACTTTTTTAATTATTCCATGACCTTGTTTGGATAGATTTACAAGTTCCCATTTAGTTTCCCATGAGTTCTAAAACCAATAGACATGATATCTCTGTAGCTTGATATTGACTAGAGTCTCCATGTTGTCATTCTTTCTAATTTCTCCATTCCAGCCACCTAGGTTACAGAGACTTTCACCGTGCTTGATGATCAGATCCCACCATTGCAAGTTAGAGGTGTTGCATTTCCTTGACAACCTATCTGCACACGATCATCCATTACCATATTAACTACCACCTATCCATTCATATTTTCTACACCAATTTCTGTGGCACGAACTTGTGGAGTAGAGTGCAATTGAAAGTCACGTGTTGATTTTCTTCCATACAATGCCTTTGACCTCTTTGTATCTTGCTCACATGTTTTGGGTCCTTTTTACCTATTGGAAATATTCTTTTCTTTGTGGTCAGCCTTTTAGTGGTGAAATATAAAATTCAAACAAGAATATCATATAAATACAAAGCTATGTGATCGTAATAAATGACCAAACCTTAAACATCAATTATCATCACCTAAGGTTGCATCCAAAGGAATTACAAGAGATCCAAAGCATCCATCGAGTATCCATTCAAGGGACAAGGGACTACATTCTTCTGCATACAATTCATAGCAGGGGAATTTCAATTTTCCATGCACACATCTATCTACATTGTCTACATCTAGCTATTTCTTGCTATCAACCAAAACTTGCACAACAACAACCTAGGGTACGATTCTACACACACACACACACATGCAGAACTACATTGATTCTAAAATTTAGTTCAATGATTGGATTGTAAGTTCACTTAGTTGGTGGTCGTTGGGGCTAGTCCGACTCCCCATTTTCATCTTTTTATTTTTAGGATTTGATGTGTTTTTTGTTTTTTCAGGTGCTCTATCTCTTTGCAGGTTTGAGGTGAATTTGGAGATCATGCATCGAAGTAAAAGTTACTAAAGGTGACATCGAGCGAAAATCTGGAAACCATAATAAATCATGTTTCTAAGGTTTTGAGTAGTCACATGCACCCAAAGGAGGTATGCAATGCTCTAGGCATCCCTAACCTTAGATATGCATCCTAGTCCTTGCATTATCGATAGTTTTGCATTTTTCTGGGCTTGGTTGCAAAAATTTTCTTTTTGATTTCATCAATTTTTTTTATCTCGGCACAACTTTGGATTTATTGTAAATCAACTAATTATCTTACCCTCTCTCTTAAACTTAGAGTTTCAAATTTTATAAGCTGACTTTGATTGGGTTACATCTGTACTGTATTATTATAGCATTATGCTCTAGCTTAATTAGATTTTAGCAATTTATTTCCAATACTTTTCTTAATCATTTGGTAAACCCGACTAATTTCAAACACTCTTAGGGTCCTCATACTTGTATTGCTTTAATTTTCCTAGGATCTTCTCATCTGTGGATATTTCTATTCATGATTTCTTGCTAGCCAATCCTGATGGTCATGCTAAAATTATTGCTCTCTTGGCTAATTCTCATATCCCTTCCACTACTGATCTAGATGTAGTTTATCAGACATTTGTGGATGTATTTTCTTAGCACCATGATTTTCCATCTAGCGTAGCTAACAATATTTATGTTTATGACAATGATCCTCCTCTTTATATATGCATATGCATATGAAACTATTATGTTTAATGAATTTTAGTTGACAACGGATCTGAGCTCAATTTTTTATCTTTCTCACTCATTCAGGCTCTAGACCTTTCAGTACCTAATTTTAACCCAACATCTATTTCTATCAGTGCATATGATTGCACTATAAGTCCATGTCTCGGCACTAATTATCTTCTTGTTACCGTTGGAAAAAATATAGTTCTTATAGTCTTATTTTTCATTGATTTCCCTGTTTTATATAATTTCTTACTCGACAGGCCATGGCTTCATTGAATGTGAGTAGTACTTTCCATGGTTCATTGTTGTGTCAAATTATTACATGAGGGCATTGAGTATATAGTCCCCATTGATAGTACCCCAATTCAATATTGCAACTCCGGTCCAAACACTACATTTCTTGTTATGCTATGTACCTTCGGATATGATATTATAATATATATGGGTTGATGGAGATGTTAAAATGTGGCACACATCCCCTTAGTTATATGGGCTCACATAGGAATTAGTTATATTGGGTAATGAGTCGACCTACATTGGGATTGTGTGCTACCCATCCTATTTAAAGGATGTGAGTATCATTGTGAAGAGGTCATGGGTATGAGTTGAATCTTATACTTGGTAGAGGTATATTGGAGGTGTCCCCCTTGAAGTGGATTCCCATCTAGGGAGATTGTAGAGTTACTCCTTCCTTAAGGAGCATTATATGGTGTTGTCTTACCTTAAGAGTATTATTCTACATATATTGATTATTTGGGAATCTTGGACCACCCATATATATATTTTTGTGCTATATTCTGCAATTTATTGGTTTATTATATGCAAGGTTCCTATCATTTTGGCATCAGAGCGCCGATTTTGGCAAAAATTGGGTCCAAACCCTAATGTTAGAGATTCATCTATATTTTGAAATCGGTTGTGAATTTTTTCTCAATTTTTTTACCAAATTTTTGAAAGGCTTATAAAAAGCTACAGTAAACATTTCAGATTGTTTTGAGGTGTTTTGGGGAAGTTATTACAATTTTGGGGTTTCACATAAATTTTCTTCATAAGCTATATTTTGTAGAATTAATTTTCTAAATTTTTACCACCATTGCGACTACCCTTCATAAATATATGGTACAAATTTCATAATTTTTGGATCTATTTTTAAGAATATATTTATATTTGTATGGTTTTACATAAAATCGGCCTACAGGTTACAATTTTCCATCTTTCCTTGATTTGTTTGCATATTCGGAAAGCTCTCACAATTTTAGTAGGGGTTACTTTTTGTGGTTTCATATTGGAGGAAAAATTATAGATGAAATCATCAGGTCAAATATTGGTCAAATGAGTAAGTTTGTGAAACCCTAGATTTTTGGGTCATGGGGATGGTAACTTTTTCTTGAGATGGCTGGATTAATGCTAGAGAATGGTGGAACAAATTTAGGGATAAATTCTCTCAACCATAAGATATTTTGTTCTTAAATTTTTTGATTAGTGGCCCTGCACAAATTTGGTTTTTTGAGCTAGAAGAGGAAAAGTCTAATTGGTCTTTGGAGGAACTGAAACAAGTTTTCATGGATAGATGGGAAACAAAAGAAGAATTTAATGATAATAGTGAGGAAGAGGAAATATCAGAAGAAGAATAAGAAGAATAAGAATATGTTGAGGTTGAAGCTGTTACACATGATTTAGAAGGAGAGACAATAGATCGAGATACAAGTTCAAATAATGCATCTCCAAAGAAGGAAGCTTCAATATTTCAGTTTAAAGGGTGCATTCAAAGGAAAAATGAAATTGTTTTCATAAACCCCAACAACAAATATAACTTCATCAATATGGATGTAGCTCAACATCTACATGTAAGCAAAGCACATCGAGGAATATCAAATGGATGGTAAGAAAATTAATTTTTTTGAAGATTTAAAGCTTTATATGGATACATATGTTTTATATTCATATTTTTATGCTTTAGATATGGATGGTATGGATATTGTTCTTGGATATCCTTAGTTAGTGACATTGGGAACAATTAATCTTAATGTGCAAAATAAATTCATGAAATTGTGGTACAAGCGAAAGAAAATTACATTGCAAGATATCACACTTAGCAAGAAAAAAATTAATATAAATGAGGATCATGAAAAGGAATTTTAAGATGATGAAGAAGGGAATGAGGATTATTCTTAACGAGAGGATGCAGAAAAAGATGAAAAAGAAAAAAATAATTCATCTACTCAAGAGAAAAAAGAAATAGCAAACAAGGTGGAAGAGAAAAATAAAGAAAAGGTTGATAATATTGAGGATACCAAGGTTACACCATATAGACACCCACATCATCATGAGAGGGAAAAATCATGGAGTTATGTTAGTCCACATACGGGCAAAAATCTATATAAATATGCAGGGAATTGGAGGAGCAATAATCAGGGCTATACATGGAATCAATGGAGCAACAATTATATGACATGGAATCACAAGAATAATTATCATGGACATGCATGGATACCGAGGAGTATCACATATGGAAAAGGATGGAATTAGATGAATCCAATGGAATATGGAATCATGTTTGGAGCAGCATCACCCACTAGGATCTCATATGGGTGGTTGGATGATCGAGCATGGTGACAAGTGTGAAATAATTTAAAGCAAGTAGAAGAATCAACTCACACCCATGACCTCCTCATAATGATACTCACATCCTTTAAATAGGATGGGTAACACCTACTCCCAATGTAGGTCGACTCATTACCCGATATAACTAATTCCTATGTGAGGCCATATAACTAAATAAGGGGATGTGTGCCACATGTCGACATCTCCATCAAACCATGTATACATTATAATATCATATCCCAAGGTACATAGCATGTTCTAACTTCTACTACTATCCATCTGGATCCTGAACCTTGACCCATGGACTATCCAGACAATTTTCCTCCACATGAAGGAGCCATTTGTGCATTCGATGCTCTTCCATCTGATTTAGAGTCTCCCCCTCCTTCTACTAATGCTATGGTAATTTATCAAGGTTCTATCCTTACATCTAATGCGATACAACCTTCATTGTCTCTTCATTATAATTCTTCATCTACGATGCCTCCTTTCACATGCACACTTCTCATAAACAATGCTTTCTAGTTGCACATTAAATTCGATGTCGCTTGCTCTGACACTATTTTCATGCTCGATGGCATAACTCATCTTGGGTTTACACTCAATGATATTTTACCTCCACCATATTCACCACATCTATATCATGGATATGTTTACATTATTGGTGCTTATGGCCTTCGAGTATTTCATCTATCGGTATTTGTTGCATGCACACCGTACCTTTCACCATTTAATATTGGGAAATATTATCTTGAATATATTGGAGGTACTTTAGATCCTTATCATATCAAAATTTCATTTCCTATGCATTTTGGTTGTGTATTTATTTACAATGAATCATTTCCTGGCTATTCACAAAACCTTGCTCATTAGTATGCACATCAATTTCCATTACCACATTTCATTGACGAGGAATATGCAGTGGGCATGTATGACCTTCGCAGTAATGGCTCTCTATGAAATCAACCACATAATATAGTCTACCAAGTCTCGAATGTATCTCCATATGGTTTTTATCAAGAAAATGATGATCTCTTAGACAATGTTACTTGATCACACTAATCATCATACCCTTGGGAAGGGAAACATCCTTATTCTCCCCCCATCTCTGGCATTTTTAAGTGTCTTCCACTTCTAATTTATCACTTCTCTCTTTGAAATAGTCTCTTACACATGTATTACACATCTTGATACACTTGGACCATCATTACCTGATGACGCACTATTATGCTACGGTTCACAATTGACTATTGAGGGCTCACTACATTCATGAACCTCACATCACATCACACAACACATTTCACACTTGGCATATTCACAATAGATATTTCTCATGCACATTCATCACAACACACTTCCCTATGATGTACTATAGTTCCACGGTTCATACTCGACTGCTAAAGGTCTAAATTTTAAATGAACCTCACCACACTCACTCACTCTCTACGCTCTATGCTTTATCAATCATATCTTTCTAGCGCACAATTCAAACCATTTCCTAATGATACACTCTAGTTCCACGGTTCATACTCGACTGCTGAGGGTCTAAATTTGAAATGAATCTCACTACACTCACTCACTTTGTAGAACCTACCCTTTATCGATCATATATTTCTAGCGCAAACTTAAAACCATTTCCCAATGAGACACTCTTGTTCTATGGTTCATTCTGGACTACTGAGGGGGAATTTATAAATCAATCTCATCTCATGCATACTCATTCACATTCATTCAAGGTGCACATTGCTCCTATCACACTCAATTTTTATATCATTCCATCTCATTCATTCACAACATATTGCATATATTTGTCGCACATTGTTCTTGCTTGTTTATACTCACATGTTACAATTTGTTTACAATGTTAGTTGGATATATTGTATTTCATTATATTTTCTATACACACATCTATTTTCTATTGCCTTCTAGTTGTGATTGCAGAATTTACATAAATCATTACATGCAGAATGAATGCTTGACGTTATACATCTTAACAGTCCTATAGCAGGCTCATGGGGCATCCACTTTTATACACGTCACATGTGTAATTGTTTTTATTTATACTACTTCCTATTCATATTAGCACACTACTAAATCATACATGTTTTGACATACTTTCTATCTTTTGAACATGCCAATAGGCGCTTCACGTGCAACATTTTATTTGCATGAACTATTTGCTACCATGGTTGTTTGTTACTTTGCTTCCTATTATCTTTCATTGTTTTCCATTATTTGTGGGATTTTCCCTTTATCTTGTGTGCACATTGTATTCTTATGGCCACTTTGGCCTCAATTATCTTTTGACATCATGAGTGCTGTACCATGTTTGTAACCCACTTATCACGGTCTACATTGTCTTTTTTCTTTCTATCTTACACCTTGTATTCTATATGCATGTTTTTCTTGTTTGCATTAACACTTGTTTCCAGTAACTTTTTTACACGCTCCTTGGTTTCTACGAAGAACATCCCCATTCAGGGCTTCAATTTCAAATCAATGTTTGATCCTCCTTTGGGCCACATACTCGTTGCAACATCACATGCACCCCAAATGAGGGGGCATCATTGGGAGAAACAGTCACCCAATACATCTGTTTACAGTCATAGTACAACACATTTTAGTACCGATACAACATAGTCTTTAGTGTCAACAACATCCTAAAATCTGACTTGGGTCCTTAACACAGTACATACACTAGTGCCCAAACACAGACACTAGCGCCTTAGTTCCCCTGACCCTTCTTGGACACCTATGACAAGGGGGTAATAACACAATTTTTATCAGATTGGCACAACTTACAACAATTTACACTATGGATTTTATAGGACATGCACAATCCTTCAGCATTCAGCATGCATGCTTTCTCCTCTTTTCTATTCTTGCATTGGATCGAATTGGAATGAAATGGATCAAATTTGAACACAACATTTACAATGATGTTTACATCTCGGGAAGTAGTCAAAGGTTGGAGAATATTACTAGATATTTCTCCCTACAATTCTTCCACACTTGGTGTAATTGGCATGAGATCGCCCAAAAAAATCATTCTTCTACAACATTTTCAGTATACTTTCTATCTCCTTTCACTCATTACGAGTCACGTGCACATGTTCATTTTTTGCATTTTTAGATACTTTTACACACTTTTTATGTGTTTTGATAAAAAAATTCATATACATAAATTTGACTACTCTTTTTCTCTCTCTTTTATAGGCCTTTCCTTATGGGAGGCAACAGTGAAATTATTAACCATTAAGTGACATCAACAACAGGTACAATATGACATCACACATACATTTTCACCCTTAAGGTCATTCTCATTTCCTCTTCTCTACCTTCCACACTTCACTTTTATCACTCCACGCTTTTTCTTGTCTCCTCGGCACGTTTTTCACCATCGATCTACATGGTTATTAGGTACGCATCTCTTATCTAGATTACGTTATCGAGCATTCACTCAACATCATAAAGTGGGGGTAAATGTAGACACTAAATCTTGCACTTTGGGTATATTTCTAGGTCATGATCCCATATTGTTATTCATTTGTTTCCTAAGTGAGAAAATAACTAATTGACCATTGTCTTTGGCCTCTTTCCTTGTTTTCTAGTCTCCTTCTTGGTCTTACACACTTTTTTGCCTAGTATGACTTTCAACACTTTAATTTTTTTTGAGTCTTCACACCAACACCATGGTTCATTTTAAGAAGCCTCTGATAAAATGGAGGTGGAAAATTCACAATGAATATACCTAGAACCATATTATGAATATTTTCCACTAAAATTATCTCTGACTAGCATGTAGCCAAGACGTCAGCGCCAAGGCGCCCCCGTCCCCCTCTGGGCACCCCGAACTCTTTGTATATTTCTCACATCTTTTGGGTCCTTTCTAACTATTGGGCATATTATTTTATTGGTGGTCAACCTTTTAGTGGTTAATTACAAAATTCAAATAAGGGAATCATATAAATACAAAGCTATGCAATCATAATAAATGACCAAACACTAAGCATCTATTATCATCACCTAAGATTGCATCTAAAGGCATTACAAGAGCATCAAAGAATCCATCTAGAATCCATTCAAGGGACAAGGGATTGCATTCTTTGACATACAATTCATAGGAGGGGAAGTTCATTTTTCCATGCACACATCTAGCTACATTTTATACATCTAGCTATTGGTCGCTATCAAGTGTAACTTGCATAAGAACCACCTAATGCACGATTCTACAAACACATTCAAAACTACATAGAGTTTGAATTGTAGTGTAGTACTCGGATTGTAAGTTCACTCAGTTAGGTAACCTTTGGGGTCATTCTGACTGTTGGTATTAAAATTTGTTCACCTTTTCAAGCTGAGAAGCATCACGGATTTGACATGGAGCTTAGAGATAGATAGATAATAATGTGTGTTGTTTTGTACCCGGGGATGAGATCTAACTGGCCCTTTGTCACTTAGATTTGTGGAGATATGGATAGCACCATCAAAAGGATTTGATCTATCCTCACTGATTTAGGTCGTGCCTTTTGACCAGGGTGAGAGGACCCTTAGTGTAACCTCTTTTTGTTGAAGGAGATGGAGATATCCTTCTTTTGTAAAAATTTTATGAAAAAAACCTTGGAAACGTATGATCAATACTACATAATTTAACTCTCAAGAGTTGTCACTTCTAAAATATGGATACACTTTCAAAACAAGGCTAAGGTTATTGAAGGCATTATAAGATCCTAATTGTTCTGCATATTTTAGTAAATAGATTTTGTTCCTTTGTTGATATACAGTGCAAACAGGGGCATTTCAAGACGGATTCATGGTTTTTGAATGATTTTGGTGGGACATTGAGCAGGATAAAGTTAATTATACCATATCTTTGAGAAACTTCACAACAATGGACAACTCAACAATAGAAAGCTTCATAATAGTTAAGACGTTCCTTTAACCAGAAGGTGTGCTTCAATGGAGGTCCAGATCAGCACGTTTTCACACAATCTTTGAGAATCTAACACTCAGGCTCGAGTTAAAAGACTAATTTAAAAACCAAAACTTATGATCAATCACGCCTAAGGTATACCCAAAGACTTATAAACAATATTTATCAACAAATGATAGTGCAGTGATTTTAAATTTTTTTATCTCATCATAGGATGAAGGATTTTCTTGAAATGATATTGCAAAGGCCACTAAGCTATCATAGGGATGAGATCATGTGTGATTTGAAAAATATTTCAATGTAAGATTGCAATAGGAACAAGTAAAACTACTTATAGACATTCTGAAACAAAGTAGACACTAATTACTCCAAGATGGACACAACTTAATTTAAAAATTGCTTAGATTCATCAGCAGGGGAAAGCTTCCAGAGAAATATCAGTGCTCGTCAATGGCTATACATCTACAACCAAATTGACATGATATAAAATATAACACACAATAAATTAACAAGTTATCTTGGATTGGTCTCTCAGGAAGATGACTTTTCTCATATTAACCCCCAAACCTTTGCAAGAGTATTCTCATTGCATTTATACATTTTAATTTCTCACTTATCCCAAATTTCCCCCCCCAAAGAAGAAGAATATTCGAGGGACCTTTGCTTGCTACCAATTTTCCTCAGAAAGCAACGTTTAAAAAATTTAGATCCGAACGCTGTCAGGTGGACCAATTATGAATTGATCACATTTATTGGGCCCTTGACTAATTAATAAGATGCCATGCCACAACCTTTTAGCAATCCTTCTAATAATTCTGATTCTGTCATGCAAAAAATCCCCTTTTTAATAATTTTTTAGAGGCTCTGCACAGATGGCTCGGATAGGTAATATTTTTTGCCCTCGAGGCAACACCTTTTTCATCCTTTGTTCCTGTAACCTTCATCATTTCATCCTTTTCCCTCTCTTCCATCTTTAACTCTACCCCGTATCAATCTTCTTTGGTAATTCATATTTTTGCAAGTGCCCGAGCAATTCCAATTTCAAAATATCAACCATAACAATCCTTGGACTCACAAATTAAGTTCTGAATCCATTCAATGGCACTTTATAGAGAAAAATGACAAGGAATTTCATCAAAAATGATGAAAAATAGTGTGTATTCACATCTCCAGGAGTCTTGGAGTAAAAACGGTGAAAAAATAGGTGAAATGCACATCAACCATTGATTCTACCCCTTCTCTACTTTATTTTGTAGATGTCCACGTGTTTCCTTGGCGCAATTGTAAAGGAAAGTATAGGCGTAAGTTACCAAACAAGCGCGGGCCTTCTATGTGCCGTGGGCCCAAGAAAAGTGCCTTTTGGCCTTTGAAAAACTCTCAGTAAAAAAGGAGCTAGTGGAAGCCTCCACATGTCTTAATGGCACATTTTGAGATGGTCCCCACAAGCGAAGACACCAAACAAGCATGGGCTCACCACGTGTCTCAGTCAAGCAGATTTGTTTAAAAAAGTTGAAGGATCAATGGATTGCACCATGTGTCTAGGATTCGAGATGGTTTTCCTTGGCCGTTGAAAAGTTTAAGCAAGGGCAGAGTGAGCAGAAGCCTCCAAGTGTCCTCCTAGCACTTCTTCAAAATAAAACTTAGGGGTCGGCCCCCAAACAGGCGCGGTCCCTCCACATGTCCCAGGCCTTTCAAAATTGCTTTGAAAAGTTTAAGTATAGAGCAGAGCCGGTGGAAGCCTCCACATGTCTCCCTATCGCAATTGTTAAGGTGGGACCTTGAGGTGGATCCTCAAATGAGCGTTGGCCCTCCACGTGTCCATGGTTTGCCAAAACTGTACTGACTACATGAAAAAATTGTCTAAGTCCAGGCAAGGCAGTGGAAACCTCCATGTGTCTCCCCGACGTAACTCCAAGGTCAAACCAAAAGGTGAATTTGTAGATGAGCGTCAGCCCTCCACATGGAATAGTTTTAAGTTGAATCGAGCCTTATAGTTTTCAAAGTTCCCCGCTAAGCCGCATCCAACTAGAAAGGGCCATGTTTCCATAGATGCTAAGATGTAAATTTGACGGGAAAAAACACACCCATCAAACCATAAAAAGCAAGAAAATCACCATTTGATCCTAGAAATGAATCTTTCTTCACAGTCAGAGATTTTGGGAATGATATAAGGCATAAATATGATCCTCCAAGTCACATCTAATCACATTTCCACAGATATTTGGGATAAAAATGAATGGGAAAACAAAACATGACTGTGGAAAATGGAAGGAAGGGAAAAAAACCCAAGTTTTCACCCAAGTTACAGATTCCTTCACATGGAAAGAGGAATGAATTTTTTTTTTTGGAATTTCTAGTGATCCTCAACCAAGGAAGGGACTTATCATAGAAACCAAATGGAGGACAAAGTTTTTATGCATCAATACAGGGAGATAAAACAGATGAAAAATCTCACAAACTGAATAAATTCAAGGACAAATGGTGTGAGATCTAATTGAGCACCAATATCAGCTCCGACTCGAGGATGGGAACTCCCTGTGAGTGCCACAAGAAAAAATAGAAGACCAAGTACCAAAAAAAACCCATTGGGCAATGGAGTCAAAGAATGATCTTGCATAGCAGAACAATAATAACCAACTCCCCCAAGGACGAACTAAAAAAATAACAAAATGGCCACTAAGGATCAGGACAAACAAAAACAAAAAAAACATGAAAGCAGAAATCAATCAAGGAAATGTTTCAAATGCCTACCATTAACAAGAAATTCAAGTATTTCCCCATTTAAGTCTTTTAGGAAGAAGGTATTTTCACCAATTCGAATGTCAATTAAATAAGGGCCCATCCACAATACATCAAATTTACCATGCTTGCCCTTATCTTCATGCCTTCTATCCCATAATAGCACCAGATCCCCAATGCTGAAATCTCTTAGAGTCACCTTCTTGTCAAATAACTTATTCAAATTTTATTTGAATTTCACATGCCATTGATGGGATTCCCTTCTTTCTTCATCCAACTCAATAATATGATTGATTCGAGCATCATTTGGACTAACTTCTTGATCTTCAATTTGTTGAACAAACTGAAATGAAGACAATTGAAAATGAAGGGGAAGAAAAGCTTGAGTTCCATACACCAACTCAAATGGGATTTTACCAGTATCTCTTTTGATAGTGATTCTGTTAGCACAAACAACAAAATTTAGTTGCTCACCCCACTTCTTTTTGTTTAGCTCCATAGTTCCTCTAATGATCTTCAACAATTTTTTATTGTTGGACTCAGCTTGTCCATTTCCTTGGGGATTGTATTTAGAAGCATATGTCAATTTTATTCCATACTCGTTGCACATTGCCACCAAAGGTTTGGATCTAAAACTCATGGCATTATCAACAACAACCTTAGCTGGTACTCCAAATCTGCATATGATTTGATTCAGCATGAAGTCCATGATAACTTAGTGTGTTTATTTCTTGGTGGGGATTGGTTCCACCCACTTAGTGAAATAATCAGTGGCTACAAGAATCCATTTATGACCAGCACTGGAAGGATAAAAAATTTCCCCAATGAAATCCATTCCCCATTGTCTAAATGGGGCTTCAATTGATACAAGCTATAAAGGAAGGGAGCCTGAAGCTTTCATTCTTCCAGAAAAATGCTAACAACTTTCACATTTCCTAACCAATAGAATTGTATCTTTGAAGAGAGTTGGCCACCAATAACCAGCCCTCAAGATTTTATGTGTTGTAACTCTTCCAACAAAATGTTCCCCAAAAACTCCTCCATGGAGATCAATAATTACCTTTGGGGCTTAATCCTCAGCAATGCATCTTAAGAGCACTCCCTTTGGGTTCTTCCAAGTTAACCCAAAATCAGTAATGACATATTTTTGAGAGGCTAACTCAAGAGATATTTTATGATTTTTATTCAAATGTTCAGGGCAACATAGATGTCTGAGATAAAAGATTATATATTTGTACCATTCAAAGCTTACCAACTTTTCAAGGACATCCACTCTTTCTCCTTCTACTTAATTCACCTCAATAGTTTGCAAGTTACTCTCAGCCATAAGCTTAACTAGGCCCAAACCTCTTATCAATTTCGTGGTTTGGATATCCATGTCATATTCCTACAACTTGTTTACCCATCTGCATCTTTTTCTTGATACCTCCATCTCTGATAAGATATCTTTCACCATGGTGTGGGGAACATAAGCAACAACTTTAGAGCTCAAGATGTAAGGTCTGAAAACCTTTGTTGATTTTACCAAGGCAAAGGCTTACTTCTCCATGATAGTGTATTTCAACTCAGCTCCTTGCAATGCCTTACTGAAAAAGGCAATTGGTCTCTCAGCCCCTTCATCATCCTTTTGCAACAAGACAGATGCAATGGTGTTTTTTGAAGCAAAAGAAAACATTTGAAAAGGATTCTTGTAATTTTGAGCTGCCAAAATAGGGGCATGCTTTAATGATTCTTTGATCCCATTAAAATCTTGATTGGAAGCTTCTTCCCATTTGATAACTTGGTCCTTCTTCAACATGTTAGTAATGGGGATGGTCAGCTCAGCAAAGCTAGACACAAATCTTTCGATAAAGTTTATTTTTCCAAAGAAGGATTGAACTCCCTTCTTAGCTCTCAGAATTGGAACCTTTCTGATGGCTTCCACTCTCACGGGATCAATCATGACCCCTTCCTTTGATATAATGTGACCAAGTAGCTTTTCCTTTTACACTCCAAAATGGAAATTCTCGGGATTCAATGATATGCCATACTCTCTACACCTCAACAACATTATCTCCAAGTGTTCAAGTGATCATTTCTTTTTCTGGAAAATACAGTTACATCATCTTGATAAATAACAATGAAATCATTAATATAACTAGCAAACGCTACATCCATTGCTCTTTGGAAAGTTGTTCCATCATTCATTAAGCCAAAAGGCATCCTGACATAGACATAAGTTCCCCAAGGAGTGGTAAAGTAAGTCTTTATTCTTTCTAACTCCTTCACAACAACTTTATTATAGCCAGTGAAACCATCTAAAGTGGAAAAAAATTTAGAACCAATTACCAATTGTAGCATATTCTCCATGTTTGGCAAAGGGTAATTATCTTTCAATGATGCTTTATTCAAGTTCCTGAAGTCTACACACAACCTTATATCACCATTCTTTTTTCTGAAAGGCACTAAATTTATAACCCAAGATGAGTACCTTGTGGGCTGAATGATCCCTCCATCCCTCAAATTCTTCGATTCATCTTACATCTTCAAAGAAAGGAGTGGGTTACTCAGCCTCTATTTTTTCTTGAAAGGCATGAAATTAGATTCAAGAGGAATTTCATGTTGGAACAAATCTTCCTTGTATTCCTTCAACTCAGAGTAAGAACAAGCTAGGTAGTCTTGATATTTCTTCAACAATTGAACATAGGACTGCTTCTCTTCCTCTCTCAAATTTCTTCCTAACCAGATTTTATGTGGTTTTTCCTTTGTACCTAGGTTGTGTTCTTCCACATCTCTTGAAACTGACATACTTATGTTAATAATGCAATCAACATTATCAAAGTTTGATTCAAGTGCAACCAAACCTCTAGGAATCGTGTTTGTCTTCATTTGGATGATGTCTTTGCCAAATAAAGTTTCCTTTCCTTCATCAACACACACCATTGGTTCCCAATCAATATTTTGGTCAACAAACTCACCTTAGTTATGAAGAAACCATTTCACCTAGGCATCATCATCGAACACTTGCCAATTTTTAATGTTGTTTGGGACAGATGGCCTTGTTAGTATTTCAACATCATACTCACAAAATGGAGATATTTTACAATTTCCAAGTCTGGATCCTAGCACTACTAACTTGTCTGCAATAGCATTAAAATCTCTATCATGGTGCACAATATTAAATGAGTCAAACATTTCAATCAAATCCTAGACGACATGCTTATATTGTCTCATTCTCTAATTTTTAGTAACATACAGTTTTCTAATCTGCTTGACAATCAGTTCTGGATCTCCTTTGTCAATGATATCCTTTACACCATATTTCCATGTAATTATCAAACCCAATAACATTGCTTCATATTCATCAATGTTGTTAGTACATTTAAAGACAAGTTTGAGAGAAAAAACAAACTCTTCCTGGCCTGGAGAAATCAGAACAATACCAACACCATTTCCAAACTTGGAACAAGGTCCAAGGAATACCTACTTGTTCAAGAAATTTACATTGATCAATCTTATGCTCTTTTCCATTAGCAAACCCATCAAAGTTATCAACATCTACATCTGCATACAACACTTCATAAGAGGAATTATTAGGATCTTCAATGAAGTGCAACATCTTCTTTTCTTCATACAAATTTACAAGGTTGCCTTCAATTGGAATGGTGGCAAAAGACATAAACATCTGAACACTTCCACCAACACTTGCATCCCACTTTCTTGATAATAGCATGCCCCATTTGGCATTAAAATCAACAATAACAACATAAAGTTTCAAGTTCTTACTCGAATAAGCTACAAGTTGTACCACCAAACCTTTTACACATCGTACAATTGGTACCTCTCTAGAATCCATTGCAGTACACTTGCCATAAGCTTCTCTCAATTTAATGTTCAATTCAATCATGACCTCTAGAGGCATAACATTGCAAGATGCTCCAGAATCAAACCTATAATTGTGTAGCAATCTGTCCTTAATAATAAATGTTGTAAAAAATGGATCAACATTTAATTGAGACTTAACCAAAGATGTTCTTAAGTAAACTTTAGGTGGTTAACCTATCTCCTCCAATGTTGGTGGTTTTTCTAGGTCTAAAATGTTTGGAGGAGGAGTGTTTACATTATTTATATTTCTACCTTGGGTACTCCTATCTTCTTCCAACCCCAAATACTCAAAGGACCTATTCTTGTGCTTAGGAATCCTAAGCAATTCAATAATTGGAGCACAAATCCTGATCTGACTCAAGACTTGGGAAATTCCATAAGGAATGTATTTGGGTAAAGAAGCATTTGGAGAAAGATTGAAAAAATCATCAGATGGCACAAGAGTTTTCATAATTTGGGCATAGGTGGGAACACCAGTTCTTCTTGAGACAATAAGGCCTTTTCTAGATGCATCTTTCTTTGGAGTCTCTTTTGGGACATTGGTGAGAACTGGGGTTTTTGGTTTGGCCTGAGCCCCTTCCCCTTTGACAACTTTACTTCTTGTGGTATAATATTTTTCTTGGGCAACAACAACATTCATTAACAGTTGTCTATCCTCTTTTGATGGGATCCCTCCATCATACTTCTTAATCATTAGAGATCTTAGGTACTCAAATTAATTATTAGGAAGTTCAAAAGCTTGTACCATATCTATTTCTAAAGTATGAGAGGGAGGAAGAAGAGGTACCCGATGAATGAAATCCCAAAAGCTTACAGTAGTTCTTGCACTTATTACTTTAGTTGAAGTTGCTCCTTACTGTGAGCTTGTAGAGAAGTCCACCATGCATGCATCATCATCAATGTTATCATCATCATCATCAACTTCAAAAAATTGTTGATTGACTTCACATGGTGGGTGGGGTAAGAAACATTTTCACACTGATCAATTTCATTTATCTCATCAACAACAAAAACTCTAGCATTTAGAGGATCAGGCATTACTCTATTTTCCCTAGCTAGGGGTTGTCTAGCTCCGATGGGTCCTTTACCTCTATCATCAGATCTTTGATCATTTCTAGGATGATTTGTAAATTTTTCTTTTCCTTGTTGCCTATGCTAACCTTGAGAACCTTGTCCAATTCCTTTCTCTACCCTGGCTAGCTTGTAGGAGATTTCTTTGATAGCTTTGATCAAAGTCTTTACAACTTCCTCAAGATCCATAGCCTTACTTGATTGAGGATTCTCTGGGTTGATTAGTTTAACACCCTCCCTCTTAGGATGTTTTCCATCTACTTTAATGGTGTCCTCAATTTACAGAGCCATGGTAAAGGCCTGCCTCAAAGTTCCAGGGTTCTTATTCCTCAAATAGTAAGCAGCTTTCTTATCAAATGCATCTGAATACTTTATCAGACGTGATTGATCACATGGCCTCAAATTAACAGGAATTCTTCTCAATGTTTTTTTCAAACTTGTATTGAAATCATGCACTGATTCATTAGGATTCTTCTTAATGTTTTCAAACTATGATAAAAGAAACCTAGGGTCTGTTTTATCACCATATTGCAATCTAAAAGCATTATTCATTTTTGTCCAAGAATCAATGGAATTATCTGGCAAAGATTTGTACTAGTCCCTTGCATCTTCTTCTAGAGTATAGATAAACAATTTAATGTACACATCCTAAAATTATATTTCAAAGTCCTCCATCATATTGAAAAAGAGCTTTAAGTGCTGATCACCAGTGATTTCATTATTTCCTTGAAACTTAGGCAATCTATTTCTTACATCTTATGGCACAACATTTGGATAGTCAGCCATACCTCTAAAATTGATGGGACCTAATGTATTAACAACAAATGGAGGTTTGGGTGGAGGCTGAGTCATATTATTTTGATGAGGTTACCTTGGAGGAGATGCAAAATGACGAGAAGTGAGAAGTTTGTGTGGTACAGGGATGTAATTCTCAGAATGACTACCCTCTAAAGGCCTTGTTTCTTGGAAAACTCTATCAGATTTGGGAAATACAGGGGAAGATTAAGAAGTAAATTTTTCAAATAAAAAATAAGGAACCTCTCCAGATGGAGAATTCAATTCAACAAAGAGACTACCTGATTCAAAAGCACTCGAGGAAGTATTGCAATCTTCAATCACAGTGTGATCAGTTTCACCAATGGAGATCTCTTTTCTTAACACTTGATCTCCAACAACCTTTCAAATTCTTCTTCCTTCTGAATTGGACTTTCCCAACTCTTGAAACAACCTTCTACTAGGGTCCCTGGCAAAGAAAATTCTTCTTCTTTCTAGCTTTCCAAAGATTAATGACAAATCTTACTTGATATATGTTAAGACATTGGTATTTATTAAGAATTTAAACAGCATGAAGTTGCCACTAAAAATTTTCAACTTAGTTTGTGCAAATGCACTATGAAATACCTATCAAATGTCTGTTAATACTAGATTCATGCAAATCTTACAAGATCTACTCTTCTTCTATCCAAATTTATCAATGATGATACAAACTTTAGTGCAATAACTGTATAAGCTGGAAATATTGCAATCAGAACTTACAACTTTGAACAATTCTTACAGATTTGAAGAGATAATGATGTTTCAACAATGTATTTATACTTAGATCATGTAAGGAACATTACCAGGGTTTGTATGTACTGCATTTTTAAAATACTACAAAGAGTCCCCGGCAGTGGTGCCACTAGTCTTGGTATCAAAATTTGTTCTCCTTTTCAAGCTAAACAACATCACCAACTTGACATGGAGCTTAGAGACAGATAGATCATAATGTGTGTCATTTTGTAGCTAGGAATGAGATCTAACTGGCCCTTTGTCACTCAAATTTGTGGAGAGATGGATAGCACCTTCAAGAGGATTTGATCTATCCTCACTACTTTAGGTAGTGCCTTTCGACCAGGGTGAGAGGACCCATAGTTTAACATCTGTTTGATGAAGGAGATGGAGATATCCTTATTTTACACAAATTTTATGAAGAAAACCTTGGGAAAGCATGATCAATACTCCATAATTTAACTCTCAAGAGTTGTCACTTCTAAAAGATGGAGACACTTTCAAAAAAAGGCTAAAGTTACTGAAGGCATTATGAGATCCTGTTTGTTCTGCATATTTTCATAAATAGATTTTGTTCCTTTGTTGATATATAGAGAAAACAAGGGTATTTCAGGATGGATTCATAGTTTTTGAATGATTTTGGTGGTAGATTGAGCAGGATAAAGTTGATTATACCAGATCTTTGAGAAACTTCACAACAATGGACAACTCAACAATAGAAAGCTTCAGAATAGTTAAGACGTTCCTTTAACTAGAAGGTGTTCTTAGATGGAGGCCCAGATCAGCACGTTTTCACACAATCTTTGAGAATATAACACTAAGGCTCAAGTTAAAAGACTCAATTAAACACCAAAATCTCTTATCAATCATGCCTAAGGTACACCCAAATACTTACAAACAATCTTTATCAACAAATGATAGTGCAATGATTTTAAATTTGTTTATCTCATCACAGGATGAAGGCTCTTCTTGAAATGAAATTGCAAAGGCCACTAAATTGTCAAAGGGATGAGATCCTGTGTGATTTCAAAAATATTTCAATGTAAGATTGCAATAGGAACAAGTAAAACTACTTGCAGACATTCTGAAACAAAGCAGACACTAATTGCTCCAAGGTGGACAAAAATTAATTTCAAAATTACTTAGATTCATCAACAGGGGAAAGCTTCCAGAGCAATCTTAGTGCTCATTAATGGCTATACATCTGCAACCAACTTGACATGATAGAAAATCTAACACAAAAGAAATTAACAGGCTATCTCGGATTGGTATCTCAGGAAGATGACTTTTCTCATATTTTCTCTTAAGAATTCAACCCCAAACCCTTTGCAAGAGTATTCTCATTGCATTTATACATTTTACTTGCTCACTTATCCGAAATTTTCCCCCCAAAAAAGAAGAATATTCAAGGGACCTTTGCTTGCTACTAATTTGCCTCAGAAAGCGACGTTTAACAAATTCAGACCCGAAAGCTTCCAGGTGGACCAATTATGAATTGATCATGTTTCTTGGGCCCTCGACTAATGACTAGGATGCCATGCCACAACCTTTTGGAAGTCCTTCTAATCATTCTGACTCTATCATGTGAGAAATCCCCTTTTTAATAATTTTTTGGAGGCTCTGCATAGCTGGATCTGACAGGTAATCCTTTTCACCCTCGAGGCAACACCTTTTTCATCCTTTACTCCTGCAACCTTCATCATTTCATCCTTTTCCCTCTCTTACATCTGTAACTCTTCCCCGTATCCAGCTTCTCTGGTAATTCACATTTTTGTAAGTGCCCGAGCAATTCCAATTTCAAAATATCGACCATAACAATCCTTGGACTCACAATTAAGTTCTGAATCCATTCAATGGCACTTTATTGACAAAAATGTTAGGAAATAAGAGATAAAATATGCGGAATAATCCCTCACATAATCGTAACAGTAGAAACTAATATGCAAAAAATATTACAGATCTGAAATAAAAGTGCAGAATAAAAAACACAACACAAAGAGACAAGATTTAATTTGGTTCACCCAATTTGGGCTACGTCCACCAAGAATCACTTGCTCAAATTTTATTACAAGCCTCCACTCTCTCAATACAATACCCAAATCTATTTGGAGCTATGCTCAAAAAACTCAACAGAATTCACACCCGAATTCAAAACACATCTGCAATACATTGGCTTGTCTATGTATCATATGCATAAGATCATATAAATAGACAATTTCTTAAGCAGTTTGATACAAAACCGTGGGTAATAAAACCATGGGCAAAAACCGTGGGTATCAAAACCATGGGCAAAAAACCGTGGGTATCAAAATAATGGGTACCGTAAAACCATGGGCCCAAAAACAGCCCATAATGGTTACCCATTACCCATGGGCTAATAAACCACCCATGAAAATTTGCTTCACCCCCCCGAACCCCCCTGACCCGCTCACCAGCGAGCGGGACCACCGTAAAAATACCCGAGTGTAACACATAGAAGGTGTACCACACTCTAACATGAAAATAGGCTCCATAACAAAAAACGAAAAGTAATTTCATCAATAAATGATGAAAAATAGTGCATACTTGCATCTCCAGGAGTCTTGGAGAAAAAAATGGCAAAAAAATAGGTAAAATGCACAACTGTTGATTCTTCCCCTTCTCTACTTTATTTTGTAGTTGTCCACGTGTTTCCTTGGCGCAACTGCAAAGGAGAAGTACAGGGGAAAGTTTCCAAACAAGCACGGGCCTTCCACATGCCCTAGGCCCAAGAAAAGTGCCTTTTGGCCTTTGAAAAAGTCTCAGTAAAAAAGTAGCCAGCAGAAGCCTCCATGTGTCTCAATGGCACATTTTGAGATGGTCCCCAAAAGCAGAGACACCAAACAAGCGCGGGCTCACCACGTGTGTCAGTCCAGTAGAGTTGTTTAAAAAAATTGAAGGATCAGTAGAAGGCGCCATGTGTCTAGTGTTTGAGACGGTTTTCCTTGGCCGTTGTAAAGTCCAAGCAAAGGCAGAGTGAGCGGAAGCCTCCAAGTGTCCTCCTGACAGTTCTTGAAAATAATACTTAGGGGACGGCCACCAAACAAGCTTGGTCCCTCCACATGTCTCGGGCCTTGCAAAATTTCTTGGAAAAGTTTAAGTATAGAGCAGAGCCAGTGGAAGCCTCCACATGTCTCCCTGTCACAATTGTTAAGGTGGGACCCTGAGGCGGATCCTCAAATGAGCATCGACCATCCACATGTCCATGGTCAGCCAAAACTGTACCAGCCGCATGAAAAATTTATCTAAGTTCGGATAAAGTAGCGGAAACCTCCACGTGTCTCCCGAACACAACTCCAAGGTCAAACCAAACGGTGAATTTTCAGATGAACGTCGGCCTTCCACGTGGACTAGTTTTGAGTTAAAGTGAGACTTAGAGTTTTCAAAGTGTCCCGCTGAGCCGCATCCAACTAGAAAGGGCCATGTTTCCATAGATGCTGAGATGTAAATTTGACAAGAAAAAACACACCCGTCAAGCCGTAAAAAGCAGGAAAATCACCATTTAAGCCCAAAAATAAATCTTTCTTCACGATCAGAGAGTTTGGAAACGATATAAGGCCCAAATGTGATCCTCCAAGTCGCATCTAATCATGTTTCCACAGATATTTGGGATAAAGATGACAGGGAAAACAAAACGTGACTGTGGAAAATGGAAGGAAGGAAAAAAACCTTAGTTTTCACCCAAGTTACAGACTCCTTCACACAGACAGAGGAACGAAAAACAAATTCTGGACTTTTAAGTAATCCTCAACCAAGGAAGGGACTAATCATGGCAACCAAATGGAGGATAGAGTTTTTATGCGTCAATACAGGGAGATAAAACAGATGACAGAGCCCGCAAATTGAAGAACTTCAAGGAAAAACGGGGCGAGATCAAATTGAGCACCAATACTGACTCCCCATTTGCATCTTTTTCTTTTTAGGATTTGATGTGTTTTGGGGTTTTGCATGTATTCTTTATCTTTGCTGGTTTCAGGAGAATTCAACAATCAAGGAGCAAAGTCCAGGTGACTAAAGGTGACATCTGACAAACATCTTTGTACCTTGTGAAATTGAGTTTCTAAGGTTTTGAGCAGCTACAGGTGACCAGAGGAGGTCTGCAGTGCCCCTAGCACCCTTGACCCTGCATAGGCACCCTAGTCTCGACATAACTGACAATTATGCATTTTTCTAGGCTTGGTTGCGACACTTTGTTTTCCTGTTTCATCAATTTTCCAGCTTGGCACAACTTCATATTTATTGTGAATCAACTAAATATCTTACCCTTTCTCTTACACTTAGGGTTTCAAATTTTATCAACTTACTTTGCTTAGGTCAAATTTGTACTTTATGGCTATATCATTGTGCTATAACTTAATTAGAATTTAACATTTATATTTCGGTATTTGTTGAATTAGTATTCATGTTTCCTATTTCCAATGGTGACCTGGAACCAAGAAAAAAGCTTCGTCGTTGGGTCGCTCTGTATATACATATCCAATTTAGGAAGGTACAACATGTTATAGAACATCATATGATAGCAACTTTTAAAACGTAGACCTGACTATGCTCACAGGGTATTACGTGCCTTGCTGTGAAGCTCCTCAGTCCTCACGTAGTCCTCACACTTTGGTGTAATAAAATGTATATTGCATGGGATGGGTACACGGTGTTTCATGGGCATAAGTGCATTCTATTGGGAGAATAACCTTCGCGGAATCTGTGGGAGGATTCATATCTCCTCCTTCTCAATGGTGGCCGGGAACCAAGATAAAATCCATATCGTGGGATCACTATATAAGAGGAAGTGCGCGCCCGTCTAAAAACTCAGAATATACATAGCCAATTCAGGAAGCTACAATATGTTGTGGAACATCACAGGATAGAAAAGTTTCAAATGTAGACCTGACTATGCTCACGCGGCGTCATGTGCCTTGCCATGAAGCTCCTCAATCCTCCGCTCCGGTGTATTATAATGATGCATATTGCATGTTGCTACACGACAAGCTCAATTGATAAGCAAATTCCTCCCCGCAAGCACTCATTTATTTCCATTGGCAATAAATGAAGATTCGCAAGAGAGAAGCATTTGCATTTTGGTTACAGAGGAGATAACTTGGAAACAAAAATGAAGATTGGCAAGTGAGAAGCATTTGTGTTTTGGTTGTTCACAGTAGTTCATGTCTCTGTGCAATTAAAGATACAAGACTGGAAAGAGGACAACTTCAGCAGAGATGATTTTCCTCCCAACTTTATATTTGGGGCAGGCACTTCTGCTTACCCGGTACGATCAATTTCACTTTTGTACTTTCTTCTGTATTACTTCTGGTATTTAGGCATTAATTTTGGGTGGGTATATGCAGGTTGAAGGTGCAGCAGCAGTTGATGGCCGTAAACCCAGCATTTGGGACACCTATACACATGTAGGTTAGTACCTCTTTTTTGGGTTGCCAGGATTTTAGATCGTGAAATTTGATCCCACTTTCTAGTAAAAGTGTACTTAATATAATGTATCTACTGTACCAGTAATTAGATCTTATTTCCCTGTTTGGAAAACGACTCTGTTGTGGATAGGACTCCTATTGTCTTACTTTGAATTGGCAGTGTGAGATGTTTCTATTTCAGAGGTAAAATATAAAACCTTGAGTTGTCTGCTACAAATAAGTTTGAGTTGTCCATTCCAAGTTATCTGTACTGTTTACAGTCCATTAAGTTTTTGGGGTCCTTTTGAACAAACCAAATTCAAGGGAAAATTGTGGATGGAAGCACGGGGGACGTTTCTGCAGACCAATATCACCATTACAAAGTAATTTCAATTCCTACACTTTTCTTAATTCGTCCAGGTAAGATTATATTCTGTCGATGATTCCTTTGCTCACTACAAACATTTTTTCAGGAGGATGTTCGTCTGATGTTTAAAATGGGGCTAGATGCATACAGATTTTCCATCTCATGGTCTCGACTAATACCTGGTACAAAAGTCTTTTTTGGCGATGGAAGAGAAAAAAACTTGTCTGTAATAATTCTTGTCTAACTTTCTGGATGTTTTCTGCAGATGGAAACGGTGCCATAAATCCCAAGGGATTGGAATATTACAATAATCTCATCAATGAACTCGTCCTCCATGGTGATGAACTTTCTTTTATGGTCACTTGAAAGGAGACTGTGTCATTCATTAATTGCAACAATGACCAAATAAAGGGCAGTGAGATTAGTGTTAGATGGAAGTGGAAAGTACAACTGATTACGATAGACAATATTAGTGTAAAATAAATCCTTTTTAAACTGAAGAGATCTTAACAAAACTAAACTGAGGAAATCGGGTAAAACTCAAAAATATGTAGATATTTCTACAAGAGAAGGATAACAGTTATATATTTTGCAGGCATTGAGCCACATGTTACCTTATACCATTTCGATTTGCCTCAGAGTTTGGAAGATGCCTATGGACGATGGATCCATCCCCAAATAATGTAATCTACCAATCTATATATATTACTGAACATGTTACTAAGTTGTAAGCTATATCTAATAAAATAGAGGTACAAATTACAGTATTCTCAAAACTGGCTGTGGTAATTTATGAAACTATATTGCTTCACAATCACTACCTATCATAAGCCTAACAGTTTTTGATTGGCATGATGTTAAACAGAGAAGATTTCAGAGCATTTGCTGAAGTTTGCTTCAGAGAATTTGGGGACAGAGTGAAATACTGGACAACTTTTAACGAACCAAATGCATTTCCATCTTTAAGTTATGACCGGGGTTGGTGGCCACCTCAACGATGTTCTTATCCATTTGGGTTACACAACTGTAGTGCAGGAGATTCTACAGTGGAGCCATACATTGTTGCTCATCATATTTTGTTATCACACTCCGAAACAGTCAAATTCTACAGAGAAAAATTTCAGGTAATTTTTTTTTTTAATAGTATAATATTTATACCCACTGGTTGAATAGTTCCTTCATTCTCACTTATGAAGTACCTGAGTCCTCTCTCTTTGGTCTAGCTCTTAATTAACTAAATACAATAGGGCCTCGGGTTCTCGAGTTAAGGAGATCTAGAGGTAAGTATTAGGGTACCACTAAAGCAACAATAGTTACAGAGCTTGATTAATGGGAAAGTGTTTGGAAGGTCTAATGTATAAATCTATGATCAGCCTATACAGCAGGACACATTCGATGCCAAAAAATATTTGAGGGGATATAAACATGTCAGTTAGGGTAGTACACCTAATCTAGTTATTTTGATCTTGTTTGCATGTGTGTGGAGATCTATTTTTGGGTCTGAAATTATACAATGATTGTGTTATGATAAGATATGGCTTTTGTTTGTTTGAAATTCCAACCCTCGTGCTTGAAACTTAAACTTAAATAGGAATAAGTAATGATTGAGTTGGAATGTCTCACCACAACCTCACTAACATGGTGAATATTGAGCTACATACCACTACGCCAAAAAGGGATCGACGCACAAGTAGTTCTCCCCAACTTACAAAAATATGCATGTGATATAAAATAATTAAGGAATTTGAAGTCCTTGATTCATCCCTCCCACTTGGTAGCACACACTTCCATTTTAGGTTTGTCTCATGATTGGTATAAGTCAACAATATGAATGACTTCAAATTTAATAGTTTGATGTTGTGATGGTTGCTCTAACCAATTAGATGCTTCAATGGTTCGTGTTGACCTTTGTAGAGCCAGATGGTAGAGATGCTAAAGATGCCTTTAATAGATTAGGTTGCATGTGTATTTATATGTCACTATTTGTATGATTTTCCATTCTCACGACCCAAAGTACCACATAAATCGTCTAAGCCAAGTTACTCTTTTGAAAAAGTAATCATTAGAAATTTAGGGAACAAGTTCATAGGGGTGTAGGGGTGGATAGGTTCGTGGCCAAACTTGTCTTAAAGCTACTAATATGTCTAGGATGTGAGAAGAATCAAGGCCGAGATAAGTCAAAGTTTGTACCAGTAACACATATAACAACCCCCAAAAAATTTAATTAAAAATAGTAATCATCAAGTGGAACTATATTATTGAATAAAGTAAGAGGGTACCTTAAATTGGTCAATTAATATGTAAATAGGATAAATATTAAAATAGCTACATAACAAACCTTGAAACCAAATTTTCATATTAGTCCACAATATTATTATTAACATTTTGTTTTGTGGTGTTTGGTTGGCTATTTAAAAGAATGAATAGTTTATTATCTGACGGTGAGGTCCCTTTCTTTCATTTACATCAATGGAAAAAAAAAAGGAAACACCTATTTTGAGGAAAAGATAAATATATTAAAATAGGACTAGTGGAGGGCACATAACGGAAATATGGCCATAAAATGAGTAAACCTTGGAATATGTTTGAATCTTATCAACAGCTGCCCATATAATAACATAATGGAGAAGAGGGGCTGATCATAGATTTATTTAATTTAATTAGTTGGTAAAGTAAATGATAATTATTTGAAATACAGCAGTTAATGTTTAGGTGGTTTAGCATTTTTTTTGGTGTTTTTGAGTGTTAAAATCAGCACATTCAACACCATTCAGTAATAATAATAATTGTTTTATAGTTTACGATGTCAGATGGTATATTTTTAAGTCTGCAAGCGGCTTATAACATATGAGACTACCTCGTATTTCTAGTATGCAAGAGGCAGCTAACTATGCTTCAAATATGAGGCATACATATTCTACCCCCGGAAGATTTGAATTTGTGACCACTATTTCAAGAACACAAGTTCTTCGCCATTAGGCCAACTCAAGTGTACACTGACTATTTATATAGGACCAAAATATTGGTGGTCACCTCAACACTGTTCTTATCCATTTGGGTTATACAACTATAGTGCAAGAGACTCTACACTGGAGTCATACATTATTCCTCATCATATTTTGTTATCACATGCCGAAACAGTCCTATTCTACAGAGAAATTTCAGGTAATAAATTTTTTCAATAGTATAATATTTAGCCACACTGGTTGAATAGTTCCTTCATTCTCACTTATGAAGTCCCTGAGTGCTATTTCTTTGGTCTAGATCTTAATTAACTAAATACAAAAGTGCATTTGGTTCTGACTTAAAAGGAGATCCACATTAATGGGAAAGTGTTTGGAATACCTTGAATAGCATGTATGTTGGTGCTGATGAGTCACGCTAATGTATAGCCTGTTTAGCACTTTTTGGTGTTTTTGACTGTTAAAGCCGGCACGTTCAACACCTTTCAGTATGAACGCACTGACTATTTATGCGGGGACGAAGTGTTTGGCCTTCTAGGAGGCTCAGAGGTTGTATAATGTTATGGTTTAACAGCTTGATACTTCTATTTTCTGCAGGCCAAGCAAAAGGGTTTAATGAGCATTACAATTCTGATGGCTTGGTTGCTGCCATTGACGAACTCGTCAAAGGACATAGCTGCAACTCAAAGGACTTTTGATTTTCAATATGGCTGGTAAGTGTCTACTGAATTGAAATCAGAGAATGCGTCTAGGAAATCTATGATAGGAGTTTGCCATCTATAATAATTAGTCATAACTCTAATAGAATTTATAGAAGCCCCTTAGCACTCAAGGACTTCAAAGCATTTATTGGCCATGGGAAGAGTATTGAAGAGGAACAATGAATCTAATCTAACATTTTGGGCTTCTCACCTTCTAGTCTCTTATTCACATAAAATTTATTCCTTTTTTTGGTTTCATGACCAACAGGTCTTTAGATCCCTTTTTTTTGGTGATTACCCTTCAAGCATGAAGAAGATAGCAGGATCCAGATTGCCGACTTTCACCAAACAACAATCTGAAATGCTTAAGGGATCTTTTGATATCATTGGGGTGAATCATTACAGCAGTAACTATATTTACGATTCATCTAATGATTGGGTTACTGCCGAAAGAGATTACTTAAGAGACATAGGCTCAAAGAAGACAGGTACATAACAACTTTTGAAACATAGTACAGAACTTAAAATATTGGTGATTAAGGCATTTTAGATACTGATGCATGTATACATTTGTCTTTGGAAAGTGCTGCGAGATGGTATCCCTATTGGGAAGGTAAATATATACTTCGTTCTTTATCTCTGGTTGTAGTCAAACTCTTATATGCTAAATCAAACTTGTTGAAAGAAAAAAAAATTATTATTATTTAATTGGCTAGCAATAACTGGAATGGCAGTTGTTCCACGGGGAATGAAAGCATTATTGGAACATTTCAAGCAACACTGTGGCAATCCACCTATAATAATCTTTGAAAATGGTACTACCATATTTAGTTTGCTTGACCAAGCAATTTGTATGTTACACTATTTTACGGAGAATGATTATGTCAGGCACTTTCCAATGGATATAATCAGGTTATGCATAAGTATTACATATATCATATTTAGTGTTTTTAAATGACATATTTTCGAAATTACTGAGCAGGATATGGAACGAGAAACAACCAACGTCTTTCACCCTCAGAGGCATTAAATGATAGGCCGAGGATGGAGTATCTCCATGATTACATTGAGAATGTTCTTGCAGCCATTAAGTATGTTCCATAAACTATACTTCAAATTTATTCAGATTATCATTTTGAATTATTTGAATTATAGTGAATGCGGTTGTGTGGGTGTAGGAACGGATCCAATACTCGTGGATACTTCGTCTGGACTCTTGTGGACGATTTCGAGTTTATCTTTGGTTACAAGATTCGTTATGGCCTCTATTATGTGGATTTCAAAGATAAAAATTTGAAAAGATACCCAAATCTTTCTGCTCGATGGTATGCAAAAATTTTGAGAGGGAAGAAACGCATCGATTCTTCGTGGAAGGGAACAGTTATGTCAAATGTGGATCAACTTCCTCTCTCTTCTCATACAATCCAGTGATTAGCTTCATTATATTCACTATTCCTTTTGTTTCCTTGTTTAAAGCATAGTAATATTTATATTAAAAAGATTCAGAAGTAATCATAAGTTTTTAAAAAATTGAAAAAAGGTTTGACATTGAAATCTTATATAAAAGAATAATAGAGAAACGTTATAGATTCATATTTTCAGCCATTATACGTTTACACATTATTCTTAAATCATAACATGATTATAAGTTTTGTTTCTAAAATTTTAATTGACAAAATTCAATCCTTCTTTACAACATGGTCTTAGAGAAATTTCTTTTGGATAATATCATCCAAGCAAGTGTTCTTTGTTCTCGTAATGGCTATCTAGTTTTTCAATGTGTATGTCTTCTTTGGTCAGACTAGGCATGACTTTTGGGTCAAGATTAGGCGGCAAATTGAATATGGACTCATACATATAAGTAAATTTCCTCAAGGCTCTAAATAAGGACCGACAATCATCAAGCAAAAGAGAATATCCCTTGGAGATCATTATAAGGGCTTCAAATGAGCAGCAATAGAGTAGTCAATATTCAAAATCTGAAGTACAAAGGTTAAAGTTGCAAGTGTCTTGTGGTAATTGAAGGAATATTCTAAGTGCATTGTTAATTTTTATAATTGTAGTGAGTGATTAATTTTGAGGGGCTCATCATATTTTAATTTGACGTGTTAGGTTACACTTTACCCTTCGTAAATGATAGATTAAAAAATACATTACCTTTTAATAGAAAAAATGAAAATGTTAATTTCGTTTCAATATTAGGCTCACTGACTGACGTAAACATAGTGTCACATCTTCGAAATCATTTCATTCCCAGTAAAGTTGACTTAACCGATAGAAAACATGAGTATGGAAGAGACACTAAGGAATATAAAATTTAAAGATTATTGATCTCAAACAAGATTGTACCTTCCTAAGGCAACAAATAGAAATGCATTGAGTCTTCGTGGAAGGGAACAATTATGCTTGCAAATGAGAGTCAACTTCCTTTCTCTTCTCATTTGCAGGCATAATTGTTCCCTCATTTGCTGCGATAATTGTTCCCTTCCACGAAGACTCTATGTGTTTCTATTTGTTTCCTTAGGAAGATAAAATATAGTTTGAGAACAATAACCTTTGAATTTTATATTCCTTAGTGTCTCCTCCATACTCATGTTTTCTATTGGTTAAGATAGATTTACTGATAATGAAATGATTTCAAAGATGTGACACAATGATTACCTAAGATGGTGAGCCTAGTATTGAAATGAAATTAAAATTTTTATTTTTTCTATTAAAAGGTAATGTGTTGTTTAATCTATCATTTATGAAGGGTAAAGTTTAACATACAGTTGCGTTTGTTGCAATATACTCTGCTTCAGTTGTGGAGTGTGAAACAACTGACTGTTTCTTTGAAGCCAATGAAATGGATCCTGACCCAACATTGAACACATGTCTGGATGTGATTTTTCTATCATCAAGGCTACTAGCCCAATCACTATATGTGTTTCCTGTTGGCATGTTGCTCCATAGGTGTTGTCATTTATTCAAAACCTCATTAATGACAAAGTGGATGATGGAATTGGGTCAGATGAAGCTCAGAGTGGTGATGACATGGTGATTCAGGTATGTTCTTGATTTCACATGGTGATTTAATAAGGATGGCTTGTTCTTGTAAGCCCAACAAGGTGATCTAACTTATCTAGGTGATAGTGCATGGTGGTTGGAGCTTCTTGGTTTCTTGGGAATCATGTTTACATGATGGATAACATGTTTGGAGAGTTCCTAGGCACTCATATAAGCTTTAGGGTGCAGATACATGTTGGTAACCATGTTTCAGGTGTTCATTTGGACAAGGTATGGATGTTAGATAACATGAGATTAAGTTGTGGAGCTATATGAGCTCATGGATGCATGTAGGCAGGTGTATTATGATGTACCACATATGTTAGGACCATTTTAAATCTTTTCATGATGAGTTAGATTATACTGTAAGTTGACCATAGCCTTTATAGTGCAAAACCCTAAGGGCTAGCTATGCAAATGAGATAGGATGGAATGACTGAGATTTATTTATTGAATGGTGATGATTGGAGATGAATGTGGGGTTTTTCCTTGTGTTGTGGAAAAAAATTAAGGTTACCATGATGAAAAGTTTGTATGTTATGTTAGATTTTTTATAACAGGGTCAAGAAGAAGAGCATTTCTAGTTTGAATTGGACCTTTTGATGCTCACCTAGAATAATGTGGTTTGCATGGGACCTTTTATCTTTTAGGGATGTTTATATATTTAGTTTTGAAGGTTTCAAAAAAATAATGATATCATTTCACCGTCATGTTTTTATGAACAAATATTAAAAAGATAAACAACTATTTGTGAGTTTGAAACCCTAATTTGAAATCAGTTTGTGATATTTTCTTCCAAAGTCACGAATTTTGATCTCTAGTACATGTATGATGATTGTAGCATGTATAATAATCCTTCATATTTATAAAAATGTATGGTAGAGGTTTTGGTGATGAGTGGACCCCACCCCAACAGGTCGGTTTATGAAGAAGTTCAGTTTGGGAAAAGGTTGTGCGAAGGAGTTGCAAACTAAATAACCATTATGTAATGTATGTGAGTTTTCCTTGATGTACATATATTTTTAGGAAATGGTGATGCTTATAAATGGTCAAGTATGCTTCATTTAGGTTGACTTGTTAAACAACAATTTTGGGGTATTTAAAAGCAATTTTGAGTAAAATGGACATTGCAAGAGCTACAAGAGGAGTTAAGAGGTGTTTCAAGTATTTTTGGAAAGAAAATTCAGATATATTTCCAGTGATATAAGTTGTTTTTCATGATGATGATTTTTGATATGGTTTATAGGTCAATTTTTGGACCATAAGAGTTTGTCTATTCAGAACAAAACGTTGTTTTCTGAAAGATTGAGTTGGTTAGTGCATGAAATAGATTAGACAATACTTCATATCACCTTGTTATATTTTGAAAACATTTTTTGGGAAGCTTGATTTGGTGAAGGAAAATGTTATTATGGTTTTAACCAGTGGATATTTCACTAACTATTACTTGTTTAGGAGTGTTTTACAGGTCATACCATTTCCATAGAGTGGTCACATCACATATTTTAGGTGTTCTTGTGTGACCTTCAAGCCAAAAGGAGAAAACAAGGTGTTTGAAACATGTGTTTTGTGAAGGCAATGAGACACTGGGCCCATTAAATGAAATAATTTTATTGGTTCATGATAATTGATACCATGTATGTTGTTTAAATTTTATTTTAAACACATGTGATGAATTTTAAAGCATGACTAAATTTTTTTTTGGGATTAAGTGATTTTTGTCATTCAAATGCACATGGGATTTGAGGATTTTTTGTGCATGGAAGAAGGGTTTTAGCTAAGTCGAGCCATATGGGTCACTTGTAGCTGTTATGATAAGTATATGGGATGTTTTTCAAGATTCATTTTTCATGCAAACGAGGGTAAAATGTTTTGTTTTTAATTTGAATCAAGAAGGATATTATTAAAGCATAGTTTTGGGTGCTTTGTGAGCTAGTTGTGTGTGTGTGCAAGAAGTACGACCTAATTTTCACTGATTTTTAGGTGTGTGAGCATGATTAGAGATCAGATCAAGTGTGTGATAGGTTGAGGACTTTCTTTAAGCATGTGTGCAAGGGTTTGATGCATTGAGAAGTGAAGAAGGTGTTAGTTTGATCAAGTTTAAAGAGCTAGGGTTTGAAGGTCTATGAAGCTAAATATTATGTTCACCATCAGCTGAGTTGTTGTAACATATCATTAGTGATCTTCTCATAAATTTTTTTTGTGATAATTCATATTCATGTGAATCTCTTTTTGTTTGTAATATCAATAAGGTTTTAGGGGTTGGTGCTCCTTATCGTGTTGGTGTCAGGGTTTATTTTAGTGACGAATTTTTGTAAACTCACTAATATTAGGGATTTTGGAAATTGGAAATGGCTAATTTTCAGCAGTTGGCTCCTACCCAATTCACCTAAAATTTCCACCGATAAGTAATTTATATGGGTAAATTCGCCTACTATTTATATGTGAAATTAATGTATGCATGTATTTCGCCAATGTTTCTTATCATTGTACCTCATCCAAGAAAATTGTGCCCTGCTCAATCACCTTTACCATGAAACATTTTTTCAAAAATTTACCATCGATTCAAAATTTGATTTTGGAGATTCGCCACCCAGTCTAAACTAATTTTTTCGGAGGGGGGTCTTAAAATGAACCCTGGTAGGAGTCTCACTAAAGAAATATATTGTGATGTGTAATTTTCAATTGAGTCTTTATTGTGTGTAATATCAGTAAAGATTTTAGTCATTTTTATTCCCCTTGAGTGTTTCCCACTTATATCTCATAAATTGTTTCGATTCTCTTGCTTATGGTTTATATTGTGTATGGTATTTGATTATGCACACACATTAATGGAACATTAAGTGGTTATGTGATTTGAATAAGCAATCTGAAATTTGATTTGATTTTTTGTAAGGACTGATTCACCCCCCTCAATCCATTGTGCTTATAACAATTGGTATCAGAGTGGGTCCTTTTGGAGAAATTTACCACTTGAAAAGAGATCCTTGAGGCAAAAAAATGGCAAGTGGTTCAGTTATTGGCAAGGCACCATTTTTTGATGGATCAAACTATGCATTTTGGAGTTTGGGGATGAAGACCTTTATTATGTCTCAAGGTTTTTATGTTTGAAAAACTATGGTAGATGGTTACACTGATCCTACTTTACCTACTATTGATGCATAAAAGAAGGCATATGAAAAATATTCTAAGGCCGTTAATGTTATTATACACGGTCTTGGAGAATCTGAGTTAGGAAAGGTAATGCATTGCAAGTAAAAAAAAGAGGCATGGGAAAAAATTCAAGTATTGTATGAAGGTGACTCAAAGGTAAGGATTTCTAAGCTTCAAAATTTTATAAATCAGCTTGAGTCTCTTAAGATGAATGATGAAGAATCCATTGCTTCATATCTATTTAGAGTTGACAAGGCTGTCAATAACATGGAAGGGTTAGGAGAAGATGTGAAAGAAGTAGTTGTTCAATTTTTTTTGAGATATCTAACTCCTATATATGATTCAAAAGTTTATGCCATAGAAGAAGCCAATGATTTGAGTGAGCTGAAGATGAATTGGTTACATGGGACTTTGACTACTTATGAGATGAGTATTGTTGAATTTAAACCAGTTAAGAAAGAGGTTGATTTAAAATATGAAATGAAGACTAAATTCAAGAAGGTGAAGGATAATGATTCTACTCTTGAAATTGAAGATGAAGAGATCTTTGCTATGATGGCAAGAAGATTAAAGCTTAGATTTGGTAAGTACAAATGTAATCTTCCTTATAAATGCTTAAAATGTGGTATAGTAGGACATATTACTGTTAATTGTCCTCATAATCATTGTAGTCACTAAATCACGCACTTGGAGTCATTATTTACTTTCGAATGTCTTATTTTTACAATTGCATATGTTGTGATTTGTTTTAGAATAGAGTCCTTTATGAAACCTATAACACAGAGCCTTTGTAGTTGATGTATATGATAGATACTTTTGACCGTATCTCAAATAAAAATTATCATTCATTATTGTAATATTTTCCATTTGTATACTATGTATGGCTGGGAAAATCCATGTAAACAAGTAAAATCTAGGGAGCCTTGATCATTTTATGCACTTCACTTTCTTATGCTTAAATACTTTCTATGGCTAAACTTGAGCTTATCCAGGATTTGGGGGTGATTGGTCCTCAATCAGGTGCTGAGAATTAATCAAGGGTGTTAGGTGCATGAGAACCTAACATGGAAATGTGAAAGAGAAATAAGACCATAAAGAGGTATAAATCACTCAACATCTACAAAAGCCATCTAGAATGCCATTTATCCAAGGTATATAAAGATCAACTTTGAATACATCTAGCCCCCTTACAATTTTACATATGAGATGGTTCAAAGACATCACACTTCATAGGAAGATATTAACTACTTTACTTCCTTCCATAACTCACATATCATAGGACTACAAATATATCTAGATCCCATTATTTTGTAAATACTTCACATATTGTGAGTCGCATAAGAGCAACCTAGGGCATGTTTCGCACACACTCTCCCCATATTTGAACTACATTGAGTCTCAGAAACAATGCAAAAAATATTGATAATATGCTATAACACTTGCTAAGCTAACACTGAAATAAGGATACACATTCCACCATATTTATTATTTAGGGTTTTGATGCTTTGTCTATGGTTTTGTAGGTGATTCTCTACTACAAGTCTTATAGCGACATCCCATACAGTTCAGTGATATTAGTGCGATAGGATGCGAACATATGTGAATACCTAACAATACCTCAGAGGACATTCTAAGGGCCATTTCTGCATACTAAGTGCCAAGGTCTCAGACCAGTGTGCCCACAGGTGCTCCTATCCATTTCATGCACCCCAGTCCAGTCAAGAGCTCAAATATGTGCATTCTCAAGCTCTTGTGCAGTCGTTTACTCCTCATGTTTACATGTTTTTCAC
This sequence comes from Taxus chinensis, assembly GCA_019776745.2. Lineage (NCBI taxonomy): Eukaryota > Viridiplantae > Streptophyta > Pinopsida > Cupressales > Taxaceae > Taxus > Taxus chinensis. The sequence continues at coordinate 140,592,842 of CM034153.1, forward strand.
TACGACACAGTCTAAAAACTTCATCGAACCAACTAAGGACTTCTTAACCCTCTCTTATAAATTAGGGTTTCACATTTCTATTTACTTATTGTCTTGGGTCGTTTCCTTTAATTATTTAGTTGTTATTTACTGCTTTGAATAACATGATATTAGGCTCGGATAGTACATTTTAACATAATCATTTTGGTGAATGTGACCTTCGAATCCACCTTCATTAGAAACTAGGGATTTTCTTATATTTTCTATCATGGCTCCCAAAGTCATTGAAATTTATTGTCTTATTTGCTTAAGATGCATCCCAATTGCCAAGATGCTCTTCAGAAATCCCTAGATACCAAGTATCTTCTGAAAAATATTCCTCCACATGAAATAAGCTCTTTTTTACTCATTTATTTAACGACCCTAGTCCTCGTGATTCTCCATCTAATCAACCCATGTTGGAGTTAATTCAAGCTTTGCATGATATATTTTACAAAAAAAATCAGGTTATGGAATCCACGATCATGTCTCTTAAATCTGAAATCCAACATCTTACGGATGCTTCTTAGGCTCATGTTTGTTCTCCCTCTTCATCTTGTCCTCATTCTATGTCGATTACATATTCTCATATCAGTGAGCCTCAAGTCATACCATTACATGTTCTCTCATCTTTGATTGCAATATTAAGAAACATGACCTTCTTACTGAGCTCCTTAGTCATCAATTGATCACTTTACCGCCTACTTACTGCTATCCTCCTTATCGGCTAGCCAAATATCAAGGTCATCCATATTATAATTATCATCGAATCAATGGACATAATGAAAATGTTTGTTCACTTTACAATGAAGAATAAAATTTCTAGAGCATCATGTAATTATCTCATTCACTGCACAACATTCCATTTCATGTCCATTTACAATTTCTCTGTCTCAATGGGTTCTGAAATCTTCTCTTTCTATGTCCACTGAGCATTTGGCCACCACTTCTACTATGCCTTCTTCGTTCAGTCAAGTGTCACCTATTCAACCCATTATATCTAACCAATCACCTCTCAAGGTTTATCTTCCATCGCTTCCTCCTACTAAGCCATCTATAATGTTACCTAATCAAGCTAAGAAATATCCCATCTTATGGTTGATCCCACTCCTCCTCCATCAAAGGTATCTACGACATTACATGGTCATGCTAAAAAACCACCTCCTATAGTTAAAATTGTAACTTGGCCATCTATTATAGACCATACCTATGTCAAATACTGGGAATCAAATGAAGCTTACTGTGATTATAAACCGTTTGATGGTCACATACCTTTACCACCTCTGTGTCCCATCAATTTTGTTAAGGGAACTATTCCTTACATTGATCCACTTACTATATTTTGACTATACCTTTATCGCACATGCACTTGGGGGGAATAACATTCACACACATTCCCCCCCACCATCTTAGCATCAACACACATCTCATACTCACATTTACACACATCCCATTATAGCATCCACATAATCACATACATTACATACATCATCATTACCCGATGACACACTATTGTGCTTAGTTCACACTTGACTGTTGAGGGAATATTGTAATGAACCCACGTACTGCACATTATACACTACCTCTCACACATTCTAAACATCACACAGGTCATCCTTCATCATTGCATACACTACCTACATCTTCTTCTACGTGTTGTACTCAACTACCCATGACGAAATCTAGTCTCACGGTCCATAATTGATTGTTAAAGGTATACATCACAAAATGGACCACATCACACTCACCCATCCACTCACATCCTAAAATTCTCATGCGACATCCCTAATATTAGTGATATACGCCTCAGGCTATAGGGTCCACTTCTTCTAACATCATCTTTGATATATTATAACATCACTTTCGCTTACATTGTTTAGTGGTATACACTTTATGTTAAATCACCCACCCACTTCTAGTCATCTTGTCGTGATATACACTTAGGATAATAGAGTCACACATCTGCATTGCTATGTTGCATATCACACCATGCCTTCATATTTACAAAAGGTAGGGTAGAGGTTTTGGTGATGAGTGGACCCCACCCCAACACAGGTCGGTTTATGAAGAAGTTCAGTTTGGGAAAAGGTTGTGCGAAGGAGTTGCAAACTAAATACCCATTATGTAATGTATGTGAGTTTTCCTTGATGTACATATATTTTTAGGAAATGGTGATGCTTATAAATGGTCAAGTATGCTTCATTTAGGTTGACTTGTTAAACAACAATTTTGGGGTATTTAAAAGCAATTTTGAGTAAAATGGACATTGCAAGAGCTACAAGAGGATTTAAGAGGTGTTTCAAGTATTTTTGGAAAGAAAATTCAGATATATTTCCAGTGATATTAAGTTGTTTTCATGATGATGATTTTTTGATATGGTTTATAGGTCAATTTTTTGGACCATAAGAGTTTGGTCTATTCAGAACAAAACGTTGTTTTCTGAAAGATTGAGTTTGGTTAGTGCATGAAATAGATTAGACAATACTTCATATCACCTTGTATATTTTGAAAACATTTTTTGGGAAGCTTGATTTGGTGAAGGAAAATGTATTATGGTTTTAACCAGTGGATATTTCACTAACTATTACTTGTTTAGGAGTGTTTTACAGGTCATACCATTTCCATAGAGTGGTCACATCACATATTTTAGGTGTTCTTGTGTGACCTTCAAGCCAAAAGGAGAAAACAAGGGTGTTTGAAACATGTGTTTTGTGAAGGCAATGAGACACTGGGCCCATTAATGAAATAATTTTATGTGGTTCATGATAATTGATACCATGTATGTTGTTTAAATTTTATTTTTAAACACATGTGATGAATTTTAAGCATGGACTAAATTTTTTTTTGGGATTAGTGATTTTTGTCATTCAAATGCACATGGGATTTGAGGATTTTTTGTGCATGGAAGAAGGGTTTTAGCTAAGTCGAGCCATATGGGTCACTTGTAGCTGTTATGATAAGTATATGGGATGTTTTTCAAGATTCATTTTTCATGCAAACGAGGTAAAATGTTTTGTTTTTAATTTGAATCAAGAAGGATATTATTAAAGCATAGTTTTGGGTGCTTTGTGAGCTAGTTGTGTGTGTGTGCAAGAAGTACGACCTAATTTTCACTGATTTTTAGGTGTGTGAGCATGATTAGAGATCAGATCAAGTGTGTGATAGGTTGAGGACTTTCTTTAAGCATGTGTGCAAGGGTTTGATGCATTGAGAAGTTGAAGAAGGTGTTAGTTTGATCAAGTTTAAAGAGCTAGGGTTTGAAGGTCTATGAAGCTAAATATTATGTTCACCATCAGCTGAGTTGTTGTAACATATCATTAGTGATCTTCTCATAAATTTTTTTTGTGATAATTCATATTCATGTGAATCTCTTTTTGTTTGTAATATCAATAAGGTTTTAGGGGTTGGTGCTCCTTATCGTGTTGGTGTCAGGGTTTATTTTAGTGACGCATTTTTGTAAACTCACTAATATAGGGATTTTGGAAATTGGAAATGGCTAATTTTCAGCAAGTTGGCTCCTACCCAATTCACCTAAAATTTCACCGATAAGTAATTTACTATGGGTAAATTCGCCTACTATTTATATGTGAAATTAATGTATGCATGTATTTCGCCAATGTTTCTTATCATTGTACCTCATCCAAGAAAATTGTGCCCTGCTCAATCACCTTTACCATGAAACATTTTTTCAAAAATTTACCATCGATTCAAAATTTGATTTTGGAGATTCGCCACCCAGTCTAAACTAATTTTTTCGGAGGGGGGTCTTAAAATGAACCCTGGTAGGAGTCTCACTAAAGAAATATATTGTGATGTGTAATTTTCAATTGAGTCTTTATTGTGTGTAATATCAGTAAAGATTTTAGTCATTTTTATTCCCCTTGAGTGTTTCCCACTTATATCTCATAAATTGTTTCGATTCTCTTGCTTATGGTTTATATTGTGTATGGTATTTGATTATGCACACACATTAATGGAACATTAAGTGGTTATGTGATTTGAATAAGCAATCTGAAATTTGATTTGATTTTTTGTAAGGACTTATTAACCCCCCTCAATTCATTGTGCTTTTAACAATTGGTATCAGAGTGGGTCCTTTTGGAGAAATTTACCACTTGAAAAGAGATCCTTGAGGCAAAAAAAATGGCAAGTGGTTCAGTTATTGGCAAGGCACCATTTTTTGATGGATCAAACTATGCCTTTTGGAGTTTGGGGATGAAGACCTTTATTATGTCTCAAGGTTTTTATGTTTGAAAAACTATGGTAGATGGTTACACTGATCCTACTCTACCCTACTATTGATGCATAAAAGAAGGCATATGAAAAATATTCTAAGGCCGTTAATGTTATTATACACGGTCTTGGAGAATCTGAGTTAGGAAAGGTAATGCATTGCAAGTAAAAAAAAGAGGCATGGGAAAAAAATTCAAGTATTTTATGAAGGCGAATCAAAGGTAAGAATTTCCAAGCTTCAAAATTTTATAAATCAGCTTGAGTCTCTTAAGATGAATGATGAAGAATCCATTGCTTCATATCTATTTAGAGTTGACAAGGCTGTCAATAACATGGAAGGGTTAGGAGAAGATGTGAAAGAAGTAGTTGTTCAATTTTTTTTTGAGATATCTAACTCCTATATATGATTCAAAAGTTTATGCCATAGAAGAAGCCAATGATTTGAGTGAGCTGAAGATGAATTGGTTACATGGGACTTTGACTACTTATGAGATGAGTATTGTTGAATTTAAACCAGTTAGGAAAGAGATTGATTTAAAATATGAAATGAAGACTAAATTCAAGAAGGTGAAGGATAATGATTCTACTCTTGAAATTGAAGATGAAGAGATCTTTGCTATGATGGCAAGAAGATTAAAGCTTAGATTTGGTAAGTACAAATGTAATCTTCCTTATAAATGCTTAAAATGTGGTAAGGTAGGACATATTACTGTTAATTGTCCTCATAATCATTGTAGTCACTAAATCACGCACTTGGAGTCATTATTTACTTTCGGTCTCATACTACTATTCATATGGTTTTTGAGTAAATAGAGTACTAATTAACCCATATCTTTGGCCTTTTTACTTTTCTTTCTGTTATTACTTTTGTTCTTTCACATGCACTTTCTCATTCATTATTGTAATTTTTCATTCTTCCTATTTATGGTTGGGGCGCTCCAGGCGCCCTAGTCCCCTCTAGGGAGCCTTGATCATTTTTGCACTTCACTCTCACATCTTGGACACTTTCTAGCTATTTGAGCTTTCCATATTTTTAGTGTTCATCCTTTTCAGGGTTAATTATGAAATTAAATCAAGAGAACCATATAAATATAAAGTTATGAGACCATAATGAGGGACCAATCACTCAACATCTACTATAGCCATCTAGAGTTTCATGAATCAAAGGCATATAAAGATAAATTTGAATACATCTAGCTCCATCACAAGGCACACAAGGATGGTTCATCTACATCACACTTCATAGGAGGGGAGTCTATTATTTCCATGCACACATTTAGTACATTTTACATCTCATTATTTTCTCTCTACTTCACAAATTGCGACTCACACAAGAGCAACCTAGGGCATGTTTTGCACACACACACCTCTAAAACTACATTGGGTCTCAGATGTAATGCAACACTTAGTGATAATTCTATAAATTTGGAAGCTAAGGAAAGTTTGACCCCCTTCATACGCATATTTATTATTTAGGGTTTTGATGCTTTGTCTATGGTTTTGTAGGTGATTCTCTACTACAAGTCTTATAGCGACATCCCATACAGTTCAGTGATATTAGTGCGATAGGATGCGAACATATGTGAATACCTAACAATACCTCAGAGGACATTCTAAGGCCATTTCTGCATACTAAAGTGCCAAGGTCTCAGACCAGTGTGCCCACAGGTGCTCCTATCCATTTTCATGCACCCCAGTCCAGTCAGAGAGCTCAAATATGTGCATTCTCAAGCTCTTGTGCAGTCGTTTACTCCTCATGTTTACATGTTTTTCACTACGACACAGTCTAAAAACTTCATCGAACCAACTAAGGACTTCTTAACCCTCTCTTATAAATTAGGGTTTCACATTTCTATTTACTTATTGTCTTGGGTTGTTTCCTTTAATTATTTAGTTGTTATTTACTGCTTTGAATAACATGATATTAGGCTCGGATAGTACATTTTAACATAATCATTTTGGTGAATGTGACCTTCGAATCCACCTTCGTTAGAAACCAAGGATTTTCTTATATTTTCTATCATGGCTCCCAAAGTCGTTGAAATTTATTTGTCTTATTTGCTTAAGATGCATCCCAATTGCCAAGATGCTCTTCAGAAATCCCTAGATACCAAGTATCTTCTGAAAAATATTCCTCCACATGAAATAAGCTCTTTTTTACTCATTTATTTAATAACCCTAGTCCTCGTGATTCTCCATCTAATCAACCCATGTTGGAGTTAATTCAAGCTTTGCATGATATATTTTACAAAAAAAATCAGGTTATGGAATCCACGATCATGTCTCTTAAATCTGAAATCCAACATCTTACGGATGCTTCTTAGGCTCATGTTTGTTCTCCCTCTTCATCTTGTCCTCATTCTATGTCGATTACATATTCTCATATCAGTGAGCCTCAAGTCATACCATTACATGTTCTCTCATCTTTGATTGCAATATTAAGAAACATGACCTTCTTACTGAGCTCCTTAGTCATCAATTGATCACTTTACCGCCTACTTACTGCTATCCTCCTTATCGGCTAGCCAAATATCAAGGTCATCCATATTATAATTATCATCGAATCAATGGACATAATGAAAATGTTTGTTCACTTTACAATGAAGAATAAAATTTCTAGAGCATCATGTAATTATCTCATTCACTGCACAACATTCCATTTCATGTCCATTTACAATTTCTCTGTCTCAATGGGTTCTGAAATCTTCTCTTTCTATGTCCACTGAGCATTTGGCCACCACTTCTACTATGCCTTCTTCGTTCAGTCAAGTGTCACCTATTCAACCCATTATATCTAACCAATCACCTCTCAAGGTTTATCTTCCATCGCTTCCTCCTACTAAGCCATCTATAATGTTACCTAATCAAGCTAAGAAATCCCATCTTATGGTTGATCCCACTCCTCCTCCATCAAAGGTATCTACGACATTACATGGTCATGCTAAAAAACCACCTCCTATAGTTAAAATTGTAACTTGGCCATCTATTATAGACCATACCTATGTCAAATACTGGGAATCAAATGAAGCTTACTGTGATTATAAACCGTTTGATGGTCACATACCTTTACCACCTCTGTGTCCCATCAATTTTGTTAAGGGAACTATTCCTTACATTGATCCACTTACTATATTTTGACTATACCTTTATCGCACATGCACTTGGGGGGAATAACATTCACACATTCCCCCCCACCATCTTAGCATCAACACACATCTCATACTCACATTTACACACATCCACATTATAGCATCCACATAATCACATACATTACATACATCATCATTACCCGATGACACACTATTGTGCTTTAGTTCACACTTGACTGTTGAGGGAATATTGTAAATGAACCCCACGTACTGCACATTATACACTACCTCTCACACATTCTAAACATCACATGGTCATCCTTCATCATTGCATACACTACCTACATCTTCTTCTACGTGTTGTACTCACTACCCGATGACGAAATCTAGTCTCACGGTCCATACTAGACTGTTAAAGGTATACATCACAAAATGGACCACATCACACTCACCCATCCACTCACATCCTAAAATTCTCATGCGACATCCCTAATATTAGTGATATACGCCTCAGGCTATAGGGTCACTTCTTCTAACATCATCTTGTGATATATTATAACATCACTTTCGCTTACATTGTTTAGTGGTATACACTTTATGTTAAATCACCACCCACTTTCTATTCATCTTGTCGTGATATACACTTAGGATATAGAGTCACACACTCTGCATTGCTATGTTGCATATCACCACCATACATTCATCACAACGTGTTACACACAATGCATAGTTTGACCATTTCCCAATGATGCACTCTCATTTTTGGTTCATTCTTGACTACTGAGGGGGCATACTAAATGAACCTCACTACATACAATTCCATTCACTCGGGGGGCATGCGACTCCTATCATCCACTTTGCATTCCATTCCATCCATCCACGACATACAATATTTTATGGTTACATTTACTCTTTCTCACACTTATTTTTACATGTTCACTTTAGTACAAATGTTAGATAAATCTCTTGCATGTCATTATCTTTACCATAAAGACATGCACATTAATTTCCTTTTCTAGTTGTGATCACATATACAAAGCTTCTACATGCAACACCGATGCTTCATACACTACCTACTATGGGCATCCACATTATTACACTACATGTGCTATTGTTTCATTTTTATCTTAGCACTTTACATTATCAGGTTATACATACTTTGACATGCTTGCTATTTTTCTAATATTCTATTAGGTGTTTTATATGTAACATTTTTATGCAGGGATACTTGTTTCCATACTTGTTGTTACATTTTCTGCTATTATTTGTCTTATCTGCAGGCCTTTCCCTTTGTTGTATGTACATAATTTTTTGTTTGACGTCATGACGACCTTGAGTGTCTTTTGATATTGTGAGTGGTGTCCCATGTTTACAACCCACTTTTTCTCCACCCATTTAGTCTCCACACTCCATCTTTTTCTCACTCCACTCTTTGTCTAGTCCTTTGGCATGTTCACTACATCACTCTACATGGATTATTAGGTACACATATCTATCTACTTTATGTTACTGAGCTTTCCGCTCACTAATATAAAGTGGTGGAAAATGTAGTCACTAAATCACGCACTTGGAGTCATTATTTAGTCTCGTTCTCATACTAATATCCATATGGTTCTTGAGTGAAAAGAGTAATAATCAACCCATGTCTTTAGCCTTTTTACTTTTCATCATGTCATTAATTTTTTTCTTTCACCCACACTTTCCTTGTCTATATTTTCATTCTGTGTTATTCCTATTTCTGACTGGGGTGCCTAACGAGGTCTAGGGCACCCCAGGCATCATGAAACTCTTTGCACTTCACTCTCACCTCTTGGGAACTTTCTAGCCATTTAATTTTTCCATATTTTTATTGGTCAACCTTTTCATGGTTAATTACGAAATTAAATCAAAAGAACAATATAAATATAAAGTTATGAGACAATAATGAGGTACCAAGTACCAAGAATCTACTATCACCATCTAGAGTTACATCCATCAAAGGCATCTAAAGCTACATTTGCATCCATCTATCTCCATGACAAGGCACAATAGTTTGGTTCATTTGCATCACACTTCTTAGGAGGAGAGTATTTTTTTTCAATGCACTTATTTACCACATTCTACATCTAGTTATTTGCTCACTACTTCATAAAGTGTGACTATCACAAGATCAACCTAGGGCACAATGTACACACACACCTAGAACTACATTTAGAATGATATGTAGTGCAAAACTTAGTGAAAAGTCTATCAATTTTGTAGTAGAGGACAGTATAAGCCCCTTCATATGTGTCTTTTGTTTTTTAGGGTTTTGATACTTTGTTTGTGGTTTTGTAGGTGATTCTCTGTTGTAGGTCTTATAATGACAGGAAGCTAACAAAGGAGAATACCTAGTGACATCTCAAAGGATGTTTTTAGGCCATTTCCATAGACCAAGGCACCCACTGGCTCCCCTATCCCCTTTCAGGTGCCCCAGTCAAGTCAAAGAGCTTAAATATGTGCTTTCTCAGGCTCTTGTGTGGTTGTTTACTCCTTGTGTTTACCTAATTTTCATTGCAACACAGTCTCGCACCTTCATCAAACTAGATAAGGACTTCTTCACCCTTTCTTGTATATTAGGGTTTCAAATTTCTATCTTCTTAGTGGCTTGGGTCATTTCCTTTATTTATTATTTACTACTTTACATAACATGAGATTACACTAGGATATTACATTTTAGCATAATCAATCACAAGAAGAGAGATCATGATGAACATGAGTATGATAGTGATCATGAAAAAAAGTTCAACAAGGATGATAAGAGCAAGAAAACATTTAGGAATTTTGAATATAATAAGGATAAAATGTGTTTTTATACAAATGAAGATGATTACTTATCTGATGATGGTAGTGGTGTTTAAGATTTTGACTCTAATTTTGATTATGAAGATATTGGAAATGACGCACTGTTCACGACTAAAAATGATATGAGGTCTTTTAGTGATGGCTCCTCTTTTTTGTGAGATTTTATCTCAGTTTATTGCAGCTATTCTGATGAAGATGAAGTGGAGGAAAATAATGATCTCAAAGGCATTCAAAGAGAACTAAAGCATACTGATAACGAGAACAAGAAGATGATTTTGGAGGTCAAGGAATATTAGAATCAAATTTTTAAGCTAGATTAGAAGTACAATTTTGATTCACGTAAGAAAAATGAGTCAATCATGTTATTAGAATAAAAGGTAAAGTATGTTGTTTCAATTTTGTTGTAGTGCCCCACCTCAGGACATAGGGAAACACACCAAAGTACGACTAGAAAATTTGGGTAATTTTTTTCATAGATACTAAATGTTACTGTTATGAACCCCACTAAAATTATATTACACTAATTCGTTCTACCCTATAAACTAACCTACTAGCTCAATTCCATGCTATTTAATTCATTTATACAAATACAGTTTCCTCAATTTAATTAACTAGTTAACAAATTTCTAAATTTATTTATTTCCACTATCTTGGTTTACCATACAAAATATTTATTAAGGTCACTAATAAAATACCTACACATCTTTTAATTTAATTAGCTCACCCCATTTTAACTTGTTTACCCACACACACATCCTAAACTTTATTTCCCATTCACATTAAAAATACCCATGACCTCAAAGTAAGTAGGGTTAATTGTAGACCCTAGGATCAAAGAGATCTTAGCCCTTGATCTTATCCTACCCTAAAATTTTCCCTAGCACTTCTTTATCTCTTATTTCTCCTCATTTTGTTTTCATTTTGTTTATTTTCCTTTCTTGATTATGCAGGTGGATTGAGGAGTTATGGTAGTCAAGTGAGGATTCTTATTTGATCAAGCTATACATTTGTATTATATTTTTTTTGTATAATTTCATTTACCATGTATTTCCTCTGGTTATGTGTATTTTGTATACCCTTTTCAAGGAAAACTTCCAAAGTGTGTGTATATGTTATTTATAAAAAAAAACAAGTTTTAGAGATTCGAAAATAGAAAACCCACATTTTTTTGTATGAATCTGTGACCTGAGATATGGACGGTGGCAGTTTGGGGGTTTAAATCCATGGAGGTGTGAAGGAGAGGGTAATCCACATGGAAGGGGTGTGGGGACTATGGTGGAGAATGGCATGAGTGTGGGGCTCTGTAAGGCACGTGAGTGGGTGTGTGGGGAGTGGGAGGAAGGGGTGGTGGTGAGGGGAATGACTGTAGGGTTTAGTGCACATGTGTGGGGATTGAGGTAGAGGCGTGGGCACCGATGGAGTGGGCGGTGGAGCTTGTGGTGGCTAGAGCTGTAGGTTTGGGGAGGGTCCGAACCATCCCCTTATCCACCTTTGGATTAAATTTTATTATATATATTTTTCTTTTATGTTAAAATAAAAAAAAGTTTAATAAAATACAATATTATATATATATATATATATATATATATATATAATATTTATATTATAATATGTAAATTATAATATAATTATATAATAAAATATGTTTATTTGATACGTTATATTTATATTATGTTATATGTAATATAATACATTTATTTTATATTATATTATATATAATATAATACATTTATATTATAATCCATAAGTCATAATACATTTTATAATATAAATACTAATGATTCATATTATAATCTACTACTGTATTAATACATAATTAGTTTGTAATTATGTCAAATCGTAACATGGTTCAATAGTGTAAGTTAACTCTATTTTGTATACCTAAAATATTTGTATTATTTTACCTAATGTGTGTTTACTTCACACACAATGTTAAAGAAAACTATCCGAGGTTGCAACCGTTTTAAAGTATGTTTAGACATTGATATGGAGTATGAAGACTCACTACGCCTTTCCAATATACTCATGTAAGATGAGTCTCTTGATTAAGTGTTAAAAGGGATTCTAGACAAAAAAATTCAACCAAGAGGAGATTTTGAATGTATCTAAAAATTTGTAAGAAGAAATACATGCTCAAAATTGAATTCCTAATAAAAATCAAATCTTTAAGTTTCTCATGTAAAAGAGAAAACTAATTTCATTCCATTCTAAAGATCAAACCTCAAGCACCAAATTAGGACTAGATTTATTTTTCCAATGTTATTGCTAAATAAATATTTCAGATTTTCAACATGAGAGATATTAAACAAAATAATATCCTTTTTTTGAAACATACTTCCTCTAAACAATCTTTCATTACAAAATGGCCTTCCATCAATTTCACATTAAATGGATCATTCATTTTACAACATACTTCTTTTCAAGGAGCTTGAGATCACAATCACAACATGATTCCAAAATATTTAAAATACGTAAGAGTTCAGCATTCAAGTCTTCTTTCCAAGAAATAAGAAAGGTTACAACTACCAATGTTACTCAAGAATACAAGTAATAGCAAATACAAAATGAGGATTTTACAAGCCAAGAAAGCTTCCACATAGCCATACCCTTAAAGTTACAATGAGATTGATGTTCACACGAAGGAAAAAGGAGACAATGAGAAACCAAGATGACAAGGGACTCTGATTGACTCCCAACTTGAGATCCAACTTTGAGTGTCTTTCAAAGAACCAACACAAGGAGAAGAATATTTTTTAACCACCCAACCTTTAGGAATCATTACACACCTTTCCAAGGTTGGAATACATGCTAGCCTCCCCCAATCCAATGGGAGAGAGAACTAGCTTCCACAGATTTGTGCACAAGATTTAAGGAGACAAACACCACAATACACTCACAAAAAATGCAAACCATGCACTAATGCAAAACAATACACTTAGCAAATAAAGGAAAGGAGGCGAAATCCATATTCATCCTCACAAATGAGGAAGAGTAGATGAGATAGCCGAAAGTGCCAAAAGTGTGGTCCAACCATAGGATGCACACAAAAAATTCTTCACAACCTCATTATTTCTCTGATACATCATAACCCTCCTTATTCCTCCACCCATTCACCAATATCCTTCTTAGGAGGATTTTCAAACCCATTGGGTTTCCTTTCCAATAATGGGGAAGGGGGTTCAAACCATATGAACCACCTTCCCCACCTCAAACCATATGAGGGGAGTAAAATGAACCTACATGGCTTGGCCATCAAGCCATGAGGTTTGAGAGGGAAAATCCCTTTCGCTTCCCCCGTAGAAATCCAACATCCATAAAGCCATATGATGGATGGAGAAAAATAAATACAACATACTTAAGCAATAACAATACAAACAACTGAAAACATACATTCCAACTACAAACAAGCTAAGATCTTGAAATAACATTAAACATAAAATGAGATCAAAGATCCTACCTCCAAGATATCTCCCACACTCTAAGATTTTTCAACCTTCTTCCTCAAGCAATTCTGGCTCCAAAATCTCCAAGAACTAAGTTTATACTCCCAAAAAACAAAAATTCCTCTTTCTCCCCCATGAGGTAGAATTTCAACAGAAGACAATAAATTTCCTCACCAATGAGGGGGTGAGATGTGTCACCTGTCTCCTCCCTCCAAGTCAAATATTACTCCAAATAAAGAAATATTAAATTCATATTAAAATACCCTTCTCCCCAAATCACTCAAAAACAAGGGGGACAAACTTATGCAAATTCTCACACACACCCATTCCAACAAAGATGGGGACATGAAGGAGGCAAAAATGGGAGGGAAAACCCTTTTTGCCTTGGAATTAAGTTCCCCCTACCCCATAGGTAGGGTCCGAGGACCTAATTTCATGCTAAGTGACTCCCAAAGCTAAAAGGAGGTCACATGAAATGCCATAATTAGCTCAATTTTGGGTTTGTGAATTTTGGGCATATGTGTAGAGGATATGGAGCCCACCCAAGGGTTAACATGTGACCCTAATCCCCTCTTATTAATACACAATTAAATAAATAGAAAACTTAAAGCAAGTGGGTACCATTAAGTCCCCAAACCAAGTTTACTTAAAAAAATGAAACATTCTAAATAAGATTAATTTTACATGACATATTACATCACAAATGAAGGTCACTCATGGTACCCAAAATAATGAATCTAATACTAAGGCATTATAAAGCTAACATGGTTAGGGATTAGCCCCGTGGACCGTTTGTGCACAATTTGCGTAGCCACCCTAAATCCCACGTTCTCCTGTGACTTGTTATCTACACACTCAATGCACACATTAAACGCACATGTCCAATACAAGAGTAAATTACTACTCAATAAATGAATCAGTCCAAACATGAATTATATGCCATCACAACATCAATATGGAAACGTAACTAATAAACATGCTCCATTTCACTCAATTCACCATGAATTAGCCATAGAGATAAATATAAAGGACATACATCCAAGCTGTCATATGTACTCATCGATAAACAAATCGTTTACCACATTAATACATGCGACTAATTAAGTATCCAACATATATAAATTTGGTCCAAATAACATCACAATATGTTAGTATCCAAAATATCTAATGAAATATGTCATAATGCTAATCAATGATAAATTGGTGCTATGTGCCTAAATCATCATACATGTCCAAAATATGTCAAGATCCTTTTCAAATCATAACTCTTGGTTAAGAAGTCAGTAGATAACTGAGGCTAAAAAATGTGGGCACTACATCCCCCTCTCCTAAAATTATACTTCCTCCTGGAATTCACTGGAAGAGGTAGGGATAATATCTTACGAGAAACTATTGATATGTCACTGGAAGAGGTAGGGATAATATCTTACGAGAAACTTGGAAGAGGTAGGGATTTATTTCTTCCAAGAAACTATTATCAACCTCATTGTCTAAAAGATCTAAAATATCACAGGTAGTGCAAGTCCAACATTAAGGTCATTTTAAAGGAACCAAAATATTTTATTTTGTAATTGTCTTAACAACATGTCTCTTCAAACGTAACATGGTCCAAGAATGAGTATATCTCAAATAGGAGAATGTTAACCAAGGAGAATTGTATAAACTGAATTCATTTGCCTCATCATCTAGCTTTCCTATAAGGGTCCAAATCAGAGGATGTACAACACACGTTCTAAAATTAAAGGAAAAAATAATGATGGGTGAGAAAAGAGAACATAAATGTTGTTTTAAAAGGGGTTAACAAGTTTTGCATATTAGTTGTGTACGAACCCACTCAAGGAAACTATCTAAGGTGTCACAAATACCACACAATGAGAGAGAAAAAGTTTCCAAGTTCCGTGTGGTTTCATCTCCTAGCTCATCATTGCTCCAAATTTTTAAAAAAAAGTTCACGAGTCCTTGTTTTAAAATAGTTTTGTTAGGTTGTGGAGCCTGTTTTCATGTGAGAAAGTATTGAAGATTGTACACTAAGAGTACTATACACTTTCCACAGTTGTTTTATCCTTAAAACGTGCCCGATATACCGGGATACATGATTTTCTCATATGGTGGGATTTTTGACTCATAGGTTTATGATATGGTTTTGGCCAATGGTTTTGATACCCACGATTTTGTAAAACTGCTTAAGCAGTTGTCTACTTATATGGTTTTATGCATATGGTAGGCATAATGTAACATTATAGATGTGTTTTGAATTTGGGTGTGAATTCTATAGAGTTTTTTGAGCATATCCCCAAACATATCTAGGTATTGTATTTAGAGAGCGGTGGCTTGTAATAAGATCTGAGCAAGTGATTCATGGTGGGTGTAGACCAAATTGGGTGAACCAAGTTAAATAATGTATCTTTGTGTTGTGTTATTTTATTCTACACTTTTATTTGAGATCTGGAATATTTTCTGCATATTAGTTTCTACTATTGTGATTCTGTGAGGGATTATTCCACATATCTTATCCCTTATTTCCTAACAATTGGTATCATAGCCTTGTTTCGTTTGCTAAAGTGTTGAATCACAGGAAAATTTTTATCTTGAGTGGGAGCTATGGCAGATGATGGAAGATCTAGGGTTGATAAATTTAACGGGCACAATTTCAGTCTTTGGAAGATGCGGATGGAAGATTACCTTTATCAGAAGGATCTTTATACTCCACTCTCTGAGAAGGTGAATAAACCCTTCAGCATGACAGATGCGGAATGGGATTTGCTAGATAGGAAGGAACTTGGGAAAATTTGGCTATGTCTTACATCTTCGGTATTATTTAATGTTTTAAAGTAAAAGACTACAAAAGAACCGATGGATGCATTAGGGAAGTTGTATGGAAAAACCTTTACCTCTAATAAGATATTTTTAATGAAAAATTTGTTTAATATGAAGATGTCTGAGAATGGTTTAGTAACAGATCATTTAAATGATTTTAATATGGTTGTAAATATGCTTGCTTTGGTTACAATAGAATTTGATGAAGAAGTTAGGGTTTTATTAGTTCTATGCTCTTTACCTAAGAGTTGGCATAGCCTGGTAATGGCAGTAAGCATCTCAGTTCCAGCTAACTCAAAATTGAAGTTTGAGGATGTTGTAGGGTTGATTCTAAGCAAGGAAATGTGAACAAAAATCTCTAGGAAATCTTCTACTTTAGGGAATGCTTTGATAGGAATAAAGGATCGGGCGAGGTCAAAATCAAAAAGCAAGATAGTGTGCTGGCACTGTGGAAAGTTTGGGCATGTAAAGAAGGACTATTGGGAGCTTCGGGACAAGAAGAAACAACATGAAGAAAACAAGGAGGAAAATGTGGCAATGGGTAGTGTATGTCAGGATGCTTTGATTCTTTCTTTGCACAATATTACTGAATCTTGGGTTTTAGATTCGGGAGCTTCTTTACATGCTACTCCACATAGGCATTATTTTGTTGATTATATTCAAGGAGATTTTGGGCATGTTTTTCTTAGTGATAATGAGCCTTGCAGCATATTTGGAAAAGGCTTTGTTCAGGTTAATATGTAAAATGGGAATACTTGGCTATTGAAAGATGTGAGACATGTGCCTACATTAAGATGAAATTTGATATCGGCAGGGCAGCTGGGAAGTGATGGTTGTACTGTAATATTTACAACAAAATCTTGGAAGGTTACCAAGGTTTTTCTTGTGGTGAAAAGAGGTAAGAAGGTTGGAACCTTATATTTAACAACTTATAGCACTAATGTTTGTAATCTTGTGGCTTTAGAAGTAGACACAACATTGTGGCACTATAGGCTTGGTCATATAAGACATAAGGGCATGGAGATTATAAAGTAGGATTTTCCTAGATATAAAGAAATAGGTTTAGAGTTCTATGAGGATTGCATATATGGGAAACAGAAGCGAGTAAGGTTTCTCAAGGTTGGACCTACAAAGAAAGAGAGTAAGTTAGAGCTTGTGCATTTTGATGTATGGGGGCTGGCTCAAGTATCATCTCTTTGGGGTTTAAGTTATTATGTTAATTTTATTGATGATGCAACAAGGAAACTTTGGGTTTATTGTAATAAAAACAAATATGATGTATTTGACACTTTTGTTAAATGGAAAGCCTTGGTAGAGAATGAAACAAGTCTTTTAAACTAAAATGTCTCAAGTTAGATAATGAAGGGGAGTATTGTAACAATGAATTTGATGATTACTGTTCTAAGAATGGAATTCATAGGAAAAAGATGATTCTAGGAACTTCGCAGTAGAATGGGGTGTCAGAAAGGATGAACAAAACAATAATGGAACATGTTAGGAGCATGAGGTTACATGTAGGACTGACTCTTTCTTTTTGCGTAGAAGCGGTGAGAACAGTTGTGTACTTGATAAACAGAGGACCCTCAAGTGCCTTGGATGGAGGCATACTTGAGGAGGCTTGGTATGGTAAGAAAGTTGATTATTCATTTCTTAGAGTCTTTGGATGCGATGTGTTTGTCCATATAGACAAGGATTATAGTACCAAGATAGAGGCTAAATTAGAAAAATGTACTTTCATTTGTTATTTTTGTGATGACTTAGGATATAAATGTTGGATTATTAAGGAAAATAAAATCATTTGATCTAGGGATGTGGTCTTCAATGAGAAAGTCATGTATAAGCAACAATTACAGGAAAATAGGGAAGAATCCAAGAAAGAATATGTAGCAGTAGAGAATCTTTCGGATGGGATAGTGACACATGAATTAGTTCAAGAACCTCCTGAACAAGAATCCCAAACTCCTATATTTAGGAGGTCTTCTAGGGTAAGAATAGAACCTAAACATTTTTCTCATTCTCTTTATTATTTATTAATACTCATTGATAATGGAGAGCTAGAGACCTTTGATGAAGTAATGCAGGAAGATGCCAGGAAGAAGTGGGAGCAAGCCATGGATGAGGAGCATCAGGCTCTCATGGAGAACCTGACATGGGATTTGGTGAAGCTACCCGAAGGAAAAAGATCATTACAGAAAAAGTGGGTGTTCAGAGTCAAAGAGGAAGAAGGAGGAAAGAAAAGATACAAGTCCTAGTTGGTGGTCAAGGGGTTTGCAAAGAAAAAAGGTATAGATTTTGATGAGATTTTTTCTCCTGTAGTAAAAATGACTTCTATTAGAACTATTCTAGGAATAGTTGCAGCAGAAGACTTGTACTTAGGACAAATTGATGTAAATAATGCATTTCTCCATGGTGATTTGGAGAAGGAACTATATATGTAGCAACCAGAGGGCTATGAGGTCAAAGGTAAAGAGGAGATGGTGTGCAAACTAAAGAAGAGCTTGTATGGCTTGAAACAAGCTCCACATCAATGGTATGAGAAATTTGATAACTTCATGATGGAGCAAGGTTATATTAGATGTCATTCTAACCATTGCGTGTATACAAAGAAATTTGAGGATGACAGTTATATTATCCTTTGTTTGTAAGTGGATGACATGTTGGTTGCAGGTAAAAACATGCAGGAAATAAAAGTACTCAAGAAGCAGCTAAGTGAATCCTTTGCTATGAAGGATTTGGGGAAGCCAAAAAAATCCTTGGTATGAGGATATCTTACGATAGGAAGGAATGGAAGCTGAATTTATCTCAGGAAGAAGACATTAAGAAGGTCTTGGAGAGGTGTAATATGCAAGATGCTAAACCAATTTGGACTCCTTTGGCAGGCCATTTTAAGTTATCAAAGGAGAAGTGTCCCAAGACAAAGTAGGAGAGAAACTAGATGTCCAAGGTACCTTACTCATCAATGGTTGGTAGTTTAAAGTATGCCATGGTGTGCACCAGACCTGATATTGCCCATGCAGTGGGAGCAGTGAGTAGATTTATGAGTGATCCAGGTAGAGATCACTGGTAGGCAGTAAAGTGGATCCTTTAGTATTTAATAGGAACCATGGGGACAGTTTTTTGCTACAGTGGATCAGACACCACTTTTTGTGGTTATGTAGATTCATATATGGCTAGAGATGTAGGAAACAGGAGGAGCATGACATGTTATGTTTATACTGTAGGTGGGAAAGTAGTAAGATGGATTTCATGACTACAGAAGCTGGTGGCTTTGTCAACCACAGAGGCTGAGTGTGTTGTTTCCACAGAAGAAAGAAAAGAAATGATTTGGTTATAGCAATTGCTTGAGGATTTAGGGAATAAGCAGGAGGAAGGAAAGCTACATAGTGATAGTCAGAGTGTTATACACCTAGCTAAGAACTCTTCTTTCCACTCTAGGTTGAAGTATATATAGTTAAGGTACCATTTCATCAGGAAAATTTTGGAGGAAGAGAAGTTGAAGGTGGAGAAGATTCATACCAGTTAGAATCTTGTAGACATGATGACCAAGGTGGTCATAAGGGAAAAACTGAAGCTATGTTCAACTTTGGCTGGTCTTCACGGAAACTAGTGAAGGGTTGAGAAGCTTGTTGTGAAGAAAACTAGTCTCCAAGTGGGAGATTGTTAGGTTGTGGAGTATGTTTTCATGTGATAAAGTGTTGAAGACTATACACTAAGAGTACTGTACACTTTCCACAGTTGTCTCACCATGGTTTAGGGCTGGGCCGGGCCCCGAGTGGGGGTCTGGGGGCGGCAACCCTTGGTAGTAAGGGTTCGGGGGTGCAGCCCCTGAGAATTTTTTTTTTGCCTTAAAACATGCCCGATATACCGGGAAACATGATTTTCTCATATGGGTGGCATTTTTGACCCATAGGTTTATGGGATGGTTTTGGCCCATGGTTTTGATACCCACGGTTTTGTAAAACTACTTAAGCAGTTGTCTACTTATATGATTTTATGTATATGGTAGGCATAATGTAACATTGCAGATGTGTTTTAAATTCAGGTATGAATTCTGTAGATTTTTTCTAGCATAGCTCCAAACAGATCTGGGTATTGTATTGAGAGAGAGGTGGCTTGTAATAAGATCTGAGTAAGTGATTCTTGGTGGACGTAGCCCAAATTGGGTGAACCACATTAAATACTGTCTCTTTGTGTTGTGTTATTTTATTATGCACTTTTATTTGAGATCTGTAATATTTTATGCATATTAGTTTCTACTATTGTGATTCTGTGAGGGATTATTCCACATATTTTATCCCTTATTTCCTAAAAAGTTCAAACATCCGCATTATTCACTAAGGTCAAGGATGAAGATTCATGTAATACCAAGCATAGTTAAAGGTGTGACTTAATTTGGCCATTATTTTTATGTTCACTAAATGATAGTATTAAAAACAAAATTGTGGGTGAAATATATATATCGTCAACTACTAGGTTAGGATTGATTTTCTAATTTGATTTCCAAAGTTTCATAGTATGTGTTGTTTTATAGAACATTTCTATTCCGAGCCAAGATTGTTTTAGAAGTCTCATAAACAAAAATTGAATTTATTATTGTTTATGATTTTTTTATATAAGTTCTCACTATGAAAAAGCAATTTTAGAACTTTCTATGCCACAAACAAGCCATGTCTTCTTAATGAAACAACACACCATAATTTTCTAATTCAATATGATAAAAGAAAAGTTTTAGTTAAATTTTATCATTTCTTAAATACTATAATCAAAAGAAAACATGAATGAGTTACAAAAATCAAAATGCATTTAAAGAGAATGTTTCCCAAAGTTTATCAACATACTTATGAAAATTATAATATACCACCATGACGGGATGCAACAACTTTTCCATTCACACTTTCCTCAAGCGTACAGAGATCAACACACATTTTCCTTTAAGTAAAGGTAAATTCTAATGCTTCTCAAGATATGAGACTTATTATCAATTATTTATTCCTAAATGGCCCATCGGATTGCTAGAGGTAGATATATATATACTCATTACGTAGAGGGTGAATCCATTTTACACAAATAATTTTAAATTTTACAACCCTATTGAGTGGTAAAAGCAAATGGAATAATTCTTTAAAAAGTACCCCAAAACAATTCCAAATTACATTTTTTCAACTAGTGTTTATGTTGATTACAAAGGATGTCTTCACCCAAGGTAGGTGGAAAAGTTAGTCATTATTCTTAGTTCTCCCAAAAAAAATCTTTACATCATTTATCTTATAATAAGTTACCGAGCATTTTCTAATGTGAATTAAATATTATAAAAGAGTTTCCTAAAGAGTCAAATAGCCAAGGGCATGTCTAATTTGTGCGATCATCACAATCATTCGATTATTCATTTAACTTTCTCACCTACAACCTAGGAAGACAACACCATGCCTAACTTACTTATAAAAGACCCACTATTTAGCTTGAAATCCATATTGTATGTATATCACACAACCAAGATCAGTAAACATCACTTATCCCATTTGAAGCAATAGTTTATGATCACCTCAATTTTAACCCTTTTTTAAGGGGTAACAATGATAACATTTTTTATCCAAACAAGGTTGTTTAACTATATATTTGATGATTTTTCCAAGTTACATATAATTACATGTTTCTATTGTTGTTTATAAGGTATATGTACACAATTGTGCTTATAGATATATATTTTTGTGGATTACGAAACAATGCATCCACCATTATTACACCTTGTTACTTGTAATTCCACAGTAAACACTATCGTTGGTACACCATAATGCCCAACCAAGAAAGTATTCAACCCTAAATCATTTTATTTTATTTTATTTTTGAGAGAGGGAGGATGAATGATCGTTGTTATTTTATTTTATTTTTGAGAGAGGGAGGTGATTCCCTTATTTCTACACGTAAGTATTAGTTTTATAACCATGATTAACTCAGAACAATTTAAATCAACTTGAGGAGATTTATAATCACATGTGTAGTTACTAAGGTAAGAAGGTTTTTATCAAGTTACATTGCAACAAAAATTAGTAAGTGGTTATGGTATAGTGATAGGTTTGTCGAGCTCAAGAAGGATTAAAACTGCTAGATCATTTCTGAAGCTAACTCTAAAAGTTATACCAAAAGCTTTGATGAGAATTTGGAGTTGTGAAAACTAGATTCATTTTATAATAACACAATGTATTCCTATGTTACGTGAAGAGGATAAACTAGCTAAGAAATATCACTTCAAGAAACACCCCCATAATAATAAGAGACATTAACTTTCCTTTCCCTTATCATTTATTGTTTAGAGAAAAGTTAGAGGATTTTACGTTAGCAAATATTTTCAACCAACTATACTTAATTTTCAAATTACAATTTTGAAAAGGAAACAACAAGATCATAAGGTCATTTGGTAAGTTTCCTTATAAAAGGGTTATAAAACTAAGATTAGCAACATAACCAAGAGGAGTAGAAATTATTCCAATTTCATAATAATGAAATTTCAATATGTGAAGGACTATTTTATCATATTGGGTGATTCTTACAAGCTACAATTATTTAATTTACACCCATACCGAAAGTGTTTTATTAGATCTAAAGTGGTGCCTCTAACATGGCAGTTGAGATTCCTAAGAAACAATGGATCACTAGACAAGAAGCAATTAACCAAATGCCTTAAACCTATTTCTTAGATCAAGGTAACAATTCTACATTCTTATCTTGACCTACTTCTTATTCCTAAAACCAACAACTAGACCTTTTTCGATGTCCAAAAAGACCAATCTAACCAAGGCCGTTAGCATTCAAAAATGACTTTTGGCATAAAATTTGTCAAGGTTGAAATATTCAACCATGTAAGACAACAAAATAATCATATTATAAAATTTTACACCCTCTAGAGGTTCCCTAAGAAGTCTAACATTCTATTAAGATCAAGTTTTCTTGTTCTACATTCTAGCGAAAATGGCTAGAGACAAGGCCTACCAAACAAGTACCCAATACCCAAATGATGAAAAAAATGCTTCCAGACAATTCTCTATTATATAGAGAGTCAATCAAGATGTACATTTCTAAAAACTGGTAAATAGATTTCGAATTAGAAGCACCTTCTTGGGGTCAAATATTAAAGTTTTACTATTGCATTTCAACATATTTTTAGTGAAATTGGCTTCAAAATGGGTCTTGAAAACAAGCGATCCCAACTTGAAAATGAGTTTTATTAACTCACATCAATTCTCCTATATATAGATAATCCAATGCAACTTCCAAAATTAAAAACTAATAACCAAAACTCTAGTTATGATCTACTTTCCGGAACTATTTAATGTTATTGTCAAGTTATGTTTTGTGCCAAATGAAGAGAAGCCTCCTAAACACACTTGGAAAACTTACTCTCCATTCCTTTTTCTCGAATCCAATTGCTGCAGGTAATAGACATGGAGAGATACTACATGTTAGAAGTCGTAGATTTTAATTTCCTACTAACGCTATCTAATTTACATGTCCAAATTGAAATGATTTTACTTAAATTTAAGTTGTCCCTAACCACAATTCGATCAACTAAGCTCAAAAAAAATTCAACTACATGATCAATCGACCTTAAAAGTTGGGTTTAAAGATTGATGTGACTTCCCATGTCACTAGAGAACAAGAGTATCCAAATAGATCACCACTATGGGGAAAAAGGAGTCATTTACACGTTATTTTAGAAAAAACATTTTATTAAATTTTACCAATTGTTTTAAGCAAATTAAGTGATCAAAAATTGTCTACCACCTATTGTGTTTGCTCCCGTGCAGTTACTCGAGGGATACTTGACTCATGGAATGGTTTAGCGGAAACTATTTTAATTGTTTTAAGTTTTAATGTTATGAAAAAATCAATACCCAATTAAATGTTCTACCCAGAGAATGCACATGTGCGAACCATCACTCTGATACCAAATGTAGTGCCCCGCTTTGGGACACAGGGAAACACACCAAAATACGACTAGAAAATTTGGGTAATTTTTTTTATAGATACTAAACGTTACTGTTATGAACCCCACTGAAATTATATTACACTAATTCATTCTACCCTATAAAATAACCTACTAGCTCAATTCCATGTTATTTAATTAATTTATACAAATCCGATTTATCTATACAAATTTGGTTTCCTCAATTTAATTAACTAGTTAACAAATTTCTCAATTCAAATGTATATTTATTTCCACTATCTTAGTTTAACTTACAAAATATTTATTAAGGTCACAAATAAAATACCTACACATCTTTCAATTTAATTAGCTCTCCCCATTTTATTTTATTTACCACACACACCTCCTAACTTTATTTCCCATTCACATTAAAATACCCATGACCTAAAAGTATGTAGGGTTAATTGTGGACCATAGGATCAAAGAGATCTCAGCCCTTGATCTAATTTTGCCCTAAATTTTTCCCTAGCACATCTTTATCTCTTCTTTCTCTCCATTTGATTTTCATTTTGTTTCATTTCCTTTCTTGTTTATGCAAGTGGATTGAGGAGCCATGGAAGCCAATGGAGGATTCTTATTTGATCAAGCTACACATTTGTATACACATATATATATATATATGTATGTATGTAGGTGTATGTATATATGTATATATATATACATATATATATATATATATATATATATATACATACATACATATATATATATATATATATATATATATATATATATATAATTACATTACCAGGTATCTCCTCTGGTTGGGGTGTATTTTGTATATATTTTTTAAAGACAAATTACATGTGTGTGTGTATATATTATTAAAGAAACACCCGAGTTTTAGAGATCTATATTAAGAGATCGCGTTGGTTTGCTAAGGAAGTGGACAATAACATTGACTGTGTGAAGGTTATGTGGAGGTGGTATTGATTTGGGGGTTTTGAATTATGGTGGCAAGTCGTGTGGAGTATGGTTTGTGTAGGTGGGTAGTGGCGAGTGGCGTGGAAACCGAATATAGGGCGGTGTTTTGGTGTATGGGGTTGGGTGCGCAAGTGTGGATATGGTTGCGCAAGGTGGAGGGTGGAAGTAGTGGAGCCTATGGTGGTGGGTGCGTAGAGAGTGGGGAGGGTTTTGGCCCTCCCCAATATAGGTTTTTTTGTTTAAAACTACACCGTAGTTCTTTTCCTTTTAGTACAATTCTTTTATTTAGTTTTTTTTAAGTTTAACAATATAAATATATATATGTTATATTAACACACACACACACACACACACACACACACATATATACATATATATATATAATATAGATATATATAAATAGACATAGAACATAAAATATCTATATTATAATAAGTAAATTATAATATATTAATGTTTTACAATATATTTATTTTATACAATATATTTATTTATATAACATGTTTATATATATTGTATATAATATAATACATAAAATGGTTTGCAATAAAATGAAATTGAGTGAGAGTATCATCTACTATTATATTAAAACATAATCAGTGTGTAACTATGTAAAATTGTAACATGGTTTAATAGTTTAAGTCAACTCTATTTTGTACATCTAAAATATTTCTATTATTTTATTTTATATATATTTAGTTCACATACCATGCTAAAGGAAACTATCTCCAGTTGTATTCTTTTAAAGTATGTTAGAAATTAAAACGTAGTATGAAACTCACTACTCCTTTCCATTATATCCATGTTAAGATGAGTTTCTTGATTAAGTATTAAAAGGGATTGTAGCCAAAATAATTCAACTAAGAGGAGATTTGGAATGTCTCTAGAAATTTTCAAGAAGGAATACATGCTCTAAAAATAATTTTCTAATAAAAATCAAATATTTAAGTTTTTCATGGAAAAGAGGAAACTACTTTCATTCCATTACAAAGATCAACCCTCAACACCAAAATTAGGACTAGATTTATTTTCCAATGTTCTTGCTATACAAATATTTCAAATTTTCAACACGAGAGATATTCAATAAAACAATATATTTTTTTGTAGTTACATACTTCCAATAAACCAACTTTATTTTCAAAATGGGCTTCCATAAATTTCATATTAAATGGATCATTAATTTTACAACATATTGCTTCATGATTCAAAAATATTTAAATTACGTAAGAGATCGGCATTCAAGTCTTTTTCCCAAGAATACAAAAAGGTTACAACTACAAATATTAATCAAGTTTACTAGACGAGAAAAATACCACATATCTATAGCCATAAAGTTACAATAAGAATTATGTTCACACAATTTGGAAACAAAAAGAGTAGCCAAGATATCTCGAACTCTAACCAACTTCAATCTTGAGATCCAACTTTAAGTCTATTTCAAATAATCCAACTCCAAGAGAACAAGGCTTGTTTAACCTCCCAACCGTGAGGCATCATTACATTCCTTTCCAAATTTGGAAGACATGCTAGCCTTCCCCAAGCCCATGGGAGAGAGGGCTATGGCTTCCACAAGATTTGTGCACAAGATTTAGGGAGACAAACACCACAATACACTCACTAACAAGACAACCCATGCACTAAGATAAACACAACATTTAGTAAATAAAATAAAGGAGGAGAAAGCCATATTCATCCTCATAAATGGGGAAGAGTAGATGAGATACCTGAAAGTTACAAAAGGTTTGATCCAACCATAGGATGCACACAACAATATTATTCTCATTCTCCTTATTCCTCTGAATCAACAAAACCTCCTTATTTCTCCACCCATTCACCAAAATCCTTCTTGGGAGGATTTTCAAACCCATTGGGTTTCCTCTCCAAGAATGGAGAAGGGGGTTCAAACCATATGAACCACCTTCCCAACCTCAAACCATATGAGGGGAGTAATAGCAACCTACATGGCTTTCCCATCAAGCCATTAGGTTTGATAGGGAAAATACCTCTCTCTTCCCCTATAAAAATCCAACATCCATCTAGCCATATGATAGATGGAGAAAAGTAAATACAAAAATGTACTTAAGCAGTAAAAAATACAAGCAACCGAAACATACATTCCAACTATAAGCAAGCTAAGATCTAGCAATAGCATCAAACATAAAATGAACTCAAATAACCTACCTCCAAGATCTCTCCAACACTCTAATATTTTCCAACTTTCTTCCTTAAGAAATTCTAGCTCCAAAATATCCAAGCATGAAGCAAATACTCAAAAAAACCAAAAGTCCCTTTCTCCCCTCCCATGAGGGAGAATTTGAAGAGAAGTAAATAATTTTCCTCACCAATGAGGGGGTGACATGTGTCACCCCTCTCTTCCCTCCAAGTCAAAGATTACTCAAAATAGAAATAAGAAAATATTAAATTCACTTTTAACACTACCCTTCTCCCAAAATCACTCAAAAAGATAAAATAAAATAAGATTGTGTAATTTTCAACAAACTACACATAACAATCCATCTTATATTGATGGTGACCAAAGAGAGGCAATATGGGAGGGAAACTCCCTTTATGCCTTGAAATTAATCCCCCCTACCTATTAAGTAGGGTCCAAGGGCTTATATTCATGCTAAGGGAACTTGAGAACTAAAAAAGGGGTCACTGAAAATGCCATAAATAACTCAATTTCGTGTTCGACACATTTTTACACAAGTGTAGAGGATTTCGGGCCCACCCAAGGGTTCACATGTGACCCTAATACTCTCCTATTAATACAAAATTAACCAAAAAAAAAACTTAATGCAAGTGGGGACCATTAAGTCCCCAAACCAGGCTTACTTAACAAAATTAAACATTATAGACAAGATTAATTTTACATGACATATTACATCACAAATGAGGGTCACTCATGGTGCCCAAAATACAATAAAAATATAAGGCCTCAAACAACTAACACGGTTAGGACTTAGCCTCGTGGGATGCTTGTGTACAATTTTTTGTAGCTTCCCTAAAACCCATGTTCTCCTGTGACCTGTCACCTGCACACTCATTGCACACATTAAACGTACTTGTCCAACACAAGAGTAAACTAACTACTCAATAAATGAATCAGTCCAAACATGAATTCTATGCCATCACAACATTAATATGGAAACATAACTAATAAACATGCACCATTTCCCTCAATTCACCATGAACTAGCCATAGCGATAAATATAAAGGATGTACATCCAAGCTATCATATGTACTCATCGATAAACAAATAATCTATAACATTAAGACATGCGACTAACTAAGTATCCAATATACATAAATTTTGTCTGGATAACATCACAATATGTCAGTATCCACAAAATATAATGAAATGTGTCATAATGCTAATCAAGGATAAATTGGTGCTATGCACGCTTAAATCACCATACATGTCCATAATATGTCAAGATCCTTGTCAAATCATAAGTCTTGGTTAAGAAGTCAGCAGATAACTAAGGCTAAAAAATGTGAGCACTACATTTGCAAGATAAAGAAAGTGTGTGTTCAAAATTTGAAGAAGATATAGAGTTCTTAATGTTGAACTTTGGCCATTGGTGTTTTTATTAATGTCAAGTGTGGCATTGATGTTAAAGTAGTGAGTGGTGAAGTGAGGCTCAGTTATAAGCGTGAAGGTTGATTGGTAGTGCCTTCTCAGTGGTTTATTGAGAATTCAGGCTTGGTCAATGAGGTAGGAGTCTTCTGCATGTATGAAAATTGTTGGCATGCTTAAATAAGATGCTCTACAGGTTAGATATTATTGTTTCAACATGTGAAAGAGCTATTGGAGTGATGTTTAGGTCATCTGATGAAATTCTCAGTTGAAAATGGTTCATTTAGGCCTGGATCTTGAGTGTAATAAGGAAAGAAAGATTAATATAGGTCATAAAAATACCATGTAAGTATTTGAGGAGCCTAGGGATATTGTCTAGGACATATATGAGCAATGCCAAGGTTCATTTCAGCTTCTGGAGGCAAAATAAAAAAGTTCACCAAAATTGGCCTTGAGGACTGGCAGTGTAGGTTAATGAAAATGAGATAGGTTTGAGGTGTAAAATTAAAATCATGGCTAACCAATATATAGAATGTGTATAGGGGTTTCTTTTAGTACTTCGTGTCAAATTTCATCAAATTTTGAAGAGTTATGTGGAAGTTATGTAAAATTTTCTAAAACTGGTTCATTGAGAAATGTGAAATGAGTTTTTTGTCTTCTTAGCATACAAGATAAAATATGGAGACTTATTCAGAAAAATCATAGAAGAAATTTTTTTAGAGAACTCCAAACCTGAATTTTTGCAAAAATTTTGAAGAAATCTGTCTAAGAATCAAAGAAGTTATGATAATTTTTCTAGCCATATTTTTCTCTCTCCAGGGACCTTCTTGAGTTAGTGATTGACAAAAAATTCTGTTTTTCTTCAAATCACTTTGATGAGCATCTTTAAATATTTTCATGTTTAAATAATGATGTCTCTATGTTTTTTGTAGTGTCAAGGTTCTTCAAGCTGGTCAAAATCAATATAAGGTCTTTCAGGGTATGCAAGGTATGTGTCTACAGGTGTGTTGTGAGTAGATTATGCCTTGAAGATTTCATTGAATCAAGTGTTGAGATTTAAAAAAGTATTTTTTTCCCTCTTCCACTCATTGGAAAATGATAAATGATAAATTATCATTTGAGTGCTAGATAGGCAATGTGAAGAAAAATTCCCTTCATTATTAATGCCTTGCCTACAATACCAAGCTCTTGGAATGCACTATACTAGTGAAAAAATGTGATTCTTACCTCATATGATGATTATTGTAAGATCATTGAAATTTTTTAGGTAATCTACACATTGCTTCTAATGGTTTCAATATGTTTGGGCTATGTAGATGGCTGATTTGAAGGTACTAAATCCCATTTTTTGGACATAGTAAAAATAGTTTCCATTGTACGTGTTCAAGATTGACATGCATAAAGGAGATTTGATCTGAAGGTAACTTATTTTTCATTGATATATGATTAATAATTCATCAAATATCTCAAGCGAGACTCTATGTCATATTTAAAACAAATTTTTATTTCCCAACAACACCCTATCATCATCCATTATACACTAAGAACTTACTCTCTCTTTGGTCTGGGGATGAATTGATATGTTTTGATCTATTTGGTTGCATTGAAAATGTGAAGGAAACTCCCAAAAGTCCACAGGAAGTGAAATTGTTGAAAAGCATCAAAACATCAACTAGAAAATCATTTTTACATGTCTCAAACTTCCACAGTGGCTGAAACCCTGATTCTATGGTTTGAAGGAAATTATTTTTCGAAACTTGAGTTACAACCAATGAAAATTCCCAAAAAATTGAAAATATCTCTGTATTGAGCATATGAGCATGTTGTAAGAAGAATTTTATGTTTTCATTAAGGTTTTGAAGAATTCTCGTTGACAGTCTCTTGAGGTCTCCGTGGATTAGATTTTTGTGTATTAAGGATAATTCCTTTGTATAATCAAACTAGAAACTTATGCAACTCTTACATAAGCTTATACATGGCTTAATCAATCAAGAATTTCTTTTGTGTCATGTTGAAAGATCTAAATTAGGTGATAGGGGGTTTATAATTAATTGCCAAATACTATGTAGAACTCATGAACTTCTCCAAATGTAAACTTCATTGTGAAAAATGACTCAAATATTCCTACAAGATCTTAAGGGATAAGAAATAAATTAGGGAACATTAAGGAGTGGTTGGTTTGTCTTGAAATCTTGGATAAACATAACAATGATGAGAAGTGCACACAAGTCTTGATTAGTTGACTCATAAATTGAAATTTTCTTCAAATGAATATTATGAACTGATAAACTGAAACTTTCTTCAAAGGAAGTGGATTCATTTCTAGCATCCAAAAGACCTTACCAATTTATCCAAGTTTTTCAAACTTCTTCAGTGACAGTTAGTGTTCAAGGTATAGTACAAAAGCACATAATGTAGTTGAAATGTTAAATTAGTATTGATTGTGAATATGAATGGTCATGTGGCAGTCTCACTCGAATTGAATTACCTCTTGGAGATGTTTAATATTCTTTGAGATAGTTAATACTCTTTTATTCACATCATGAAGCTCAAACAAGAAGGTGAATGGCCATTTTTCCTTGGAAAAGAAAATGAGTAAGTCTAAAGGTCATGACAGTGAAGAGGATAGAATTTTTAGAGGTTGTACTTGGCAGGGATCGAGAAAGTGTAAGATGTAATGTGTTGAATGATAGAAATATGTGTGTCTGAACCATGATCTTTTTCTAATTCTTGGATATAAAAGAGATAATACTAAAAAACAATGTTGATGCTAGTAGAAGAAAGAATAGAGTGAGTGATCAAGAACAATTACAAAGGAAGATGAAGGTGATTATTAACTGAGATATAGATGAGATGTCAAAGTGAGATTAAGCGATGTGATAGAATGTGAAGAATTATTTGAAACAATATTTATAATCTTTATAGTGATGGTAAAATTCTTATTTAAATAAGGGTAGTTGATATAGGCTTATAGAGTAGAAGAAATCCCAAAATATATGTACTACAAGGATAGGTTGGCCTGATGTTGATGAAAATATAAAGTGATATACAAATGTAGGGTGAAAAGTTAGTTTCAGCTAAAGGATAGACAAAGATCATAATATCTAACATAGGCTTCAACCAAGAATTTGATTAAGTTTATACCAAACATGCATAACATATCTTTGAGTATTTTAAATCAGACAAGTAATATCAAGTGTTTAAAGGTTAGGTGCATATGAATGAAGATCACATGAATAAGAGGTGATTGAGATACTTAAGAAAATAATGTGATTTAGAGCTAAATGATTGGACTGCATTTAGAAGATAATAGAGATTAATTTATCAGAAAAGGCATAGATATGCTAATGGTTTTTGTAGTAGGTATATGTGCCCTTTTGAGTAAAAGAAGAAAATCTACATGAATAGTAGGTGTAGATGTATGAGAATATTCTTGCGACTCATGATGTATGCATCAATTTGACAGAGTGAAGTTTGACAAGATATTTTCTTTGAAATCATCCTTGTATGATAGAAATTTTTTATTGATTTGATCAACAGGAGAGAGATTAGTTGGGGAGAAGAATTTAGTAGAAAAGTTTGCTAATTTAGAGTTCATTATCAGCTATGTAAGACAATAAACTAAGTATGACTAAATTTATTAAACAAGTCTAAGTTACATCCTAGCATATAGGGTGTTGAAGCCTCCTTGTAAGTAGTATGTTACATAAGATCAGTTGTAGTTGGTTAAATAGTAGGGGGTTTAATCTTCCTTGTGAATTGAATCTCCCTAAAGGTCAGTTGTAGCTTAACCAAATCTTGGGAGTTGAAGCTTTAGAATGAGTAGCAACTTGGTCAAATTATGGAGTTCTAGATCCAAGTTGAGTTAAAGCTCAACCATGAAATCAATGTAATAGACATATTAAAATTTGGTCCTAAGCAAAGCTTTTGGTTTCATTGGGTTTTTTCCTAGTTGAGTTTCCTAGATTAAATTATGTGTCTATGTGTGTTATCTCCTATTATTGTCTTGTGTATGATTTCTTGTGTTCATCATAGAAAGATTAAGGAAATGGAAATGTCTGTAAAATTTTTATTAGACATTGATTTACCCCCTCTTAGTGTTTCAGTTTCCAGTAATTTTGTATCAGATCCTGGTACTCTTGAATTAAGTGTAACATCTTGGAGGGGATCTTGAAAGAGACAAGCATGGGTTCATCAACAAAATCAGTGTTGAAAAAGAAGTATGAGATTTCTCAAGATCTTATAAATGAATTAAAGACAAAAATGAAGCTCAAGGAAGTAAATCATGGTCAAGAACTTAATGAGATGGCTTCATTTATACATAAAGTGTCAAATTATTTGAGAGACAAAAAATTCTTGCATTAAATTTTAAGAGGATTTAAAAACCATTAAGATTTAATTTGAACAAGTTACTAACTAGCTTGATATATTTCTAAGTAAATAAGGAAATTGAGGTAAAGTAGAGCATAAGTCATGTCAGACAACTATTCAAGCCAAGAGTGAAGAATGTGAGAAATTAAATGCAGATCTAAAGACCCTTAGAGAGGAATTAGAAAAAGCAAGGAAAAGGGAATTGAAGGTTGAATCAATCCATGTATCTTTTCAAGGATGTTCAAAGACCAAGAAGAACAAAAAAGAACACAAGAAGACCATCAAGTAACGAAATAAAAGAAGACTATTAGGTATGATTCGTGGAATTTTCTTTTCATGCAATATTTTTGGGCATAGAGCTATGGATTTCATGAGTAAGTTTGGAAAAGAACATCCATGAAGAGCTTATAGTACTAAATATGAAAAGAATAAAGTGTGTTTTAATTGCAAAGAAAAGGTTCAATTTTAGACTAAATTTCTTCTTTCCTATTCAATTTAATGACCAATAATGAAAGAAACTAGCATCTCAAAACATGGAGCGTTTATGGTACCCCAAAGTGATAATATAGAAGGGTGTAAAGGAAGAAACCTCCATACTGCAAGATTGTGATCTACAGAACAAATAAAACTAGAAATAAAATGGATTAAATGGTAGATAGGGGGGTTTACCAATGAAGTCAACTCTAATAAGCGTGAACTTACTTACGTGCATGTCAACCCCTATATTGATAAAAGAGGATTAAAAAATGACAAATGATTGATTAACATGCAGAATTTGAACCTAAACAAAATCTGAAATTGCACAACTAAAAGGAAGGTGCAAATATGATCTATATCAACCTAAAATGAAATATATCTTGTTGGGTCGATGGAGACCTAGGCTTCAGAGGTCCAATCGATGATGACTAGGGCATATAGATCAAAATAGTAACAAAAAATGTAGATCTGAACACCTTTGTGTACAGATCTAAAGTTGATGCATCACTGCAATGAATGTTAATAAACTGTAGAAGATATCTGAGACAAGAAAAATATAAAGGATGTAGGGAAACATGGATCTAAGGGGATATGATAGATGGATGAGCTCGGTCGACGGCGAATGGGCTGAGTTGGTAGTGACTAAAGGATGATAGAATGAATCTGGGATTACAAAAAGGCAAACTGACATATCTAAAATATGGATGAAGGAAGAAACAGGGTAACAGAATATTGTGTATCTAGACAGTAGAGAAGGTGATGCAAAAGAGGTTGGGTCGACAGTGACCGGATAGGGCCGACGGTGATCTGAGCTAAACTTGGCTTGAATGAAGATAGATGGGCTGGAATGGAAACCTACAAACAATATGGATGGAAGATAATGTTGGGACTGGATCTTTGATGGCAGCTAAACCTGGAAAATGTTAGTGGCATATGATGACAATAATGATAATGCAAATTATAATTACACCAAATAAATATGAAGATAAACACCCTAAAGTCTCTAAAAGTGATGCCAAATAAGCTCCAAAGGACTTCAAGAAGATTATAATAGCTGCAAAGAGGCTTAGGCTTGAAGAAAAGTTCACATGTCTATAAGAAAATTCTATTTTTTGCATCCTTTGGATGGGGGGAAAATGGGGCTTATAGAGTTGACAACGACCTAGGTAGGTCACCACCAACTATAGTGAACCGTCCATTTGGGAAGTGGTAGGATGCCTAACTCGAGGCATCAAGTCCATTAGAAGTGGGATTAGGGTTTTAGAAGACTTAGATGGGTTAGGTACGCATAGAGAAGTGAAACAGGTATGTGAGGGATGAAATGGAGTAAATAAAGGCTAAGGGGAGCTTAGGGATAAAAAACTAGGTGGTTTAGGGATGATGAAAACCCTAGAGAAGAGAAATTAGGATTGATTAGATAATAAGATGGGGGTTAGGGGATAATTGATGAGAATTAAAAATAAATTAAGATGCATAAGATAATATATGGAAAATATGGGAATATAAAAATATGAATTAAAATAAAAAGGGTCTATATAGGTGACCATGGTGAAAACAAATGAACGCGGGGTGAAAAGGGTAGCGATACCAAATTTTAGTGTCTACAATCACATATCCAAGTACTTCCTCCAAGATCCAGTCAATCGGTTTTGGGAAGAAGGAGAATCAAGAGGAAATAATCAAGTTGTTTGTTTCAACTTTCATAGGCAAGGGCATTTTTCCAAATATTCACATGAACCACGTAGATTTACTTACAAGTTGAATGCACTCTACAGGTAAGACAAAATAATATTAAGAGAAAATAAAAACTCTAAGAGTAAGACCAAGTTAGCCATGGTTGAGAGAGATAGTGGAAAGAAGAAAGAAAAATTGTTATACAAGGTCAAGGAAGAAAATTCAGAAGTTGAGAGAACAAATAATGATAAGAAGATAGCAAGGGAAGATGTTGAAGAGACAAAAAAATCTGAGATAGTCACAGGAGATGCAAGTAAAAATAAGACATCATCAGGTGATGGAAAAGACAAGAAGAAAGAAGATAATTCGAGTGACAAGAATAAATAATCACTTCCTCAAGTAGTGTTTGAACAAGTTTATGATCTACAACATGTGTTTTTATCAGGTACTCAATCATTAATTGAGAACTTATGTGATGTGGAGGTCACACCAAAGAATGCATCCAAGAATAATAATAAGAGAACAAGGACAAGGAAAGAAGGAATTGAGTCATCAAGATTTTTTGATGACTTTATCTTGTTCTGAGGTGACATGACAAGATGGTATGCCTTCTCTAAGATTTTATAAGGTATACACTAGTTGAGGGAAGCACTAGTTGAGGCCAATTACTACATCTATAGAGTTGACAAGGTATATTAGCTTCAAAAATGTCTATCTTGCTCCATGTTTAAAGTATAACACAAGTTGAAGTCTTTGAGTGTGTTCTTGAGTATTCATAGA
Organism: Taxus chinensis; assembly: GCA_019776745.2. Classification (NCBI taxonomy): domain Eukaryota; kingdom Viridiplantae; phylum Streptophyta; class Pinopsida; order Cupressales; family Taxaceae; genus Taxus; species Taxus chinensis. Next base: position 140,629,052 of record CM034153.1, read on the forward strand.
GAGAGAGAGAGAGAGAGAATTTTGTCAATAGATTCTAGATCTAGTATTTATCTTCTAAATGTTTTCAAGTTTGTTTTCAATCAATAAGTGTCTCAAGAGTGTGTCTTGAGTAAATAAAGAAGTTTACTATCTTGTAGAAATCTGAATTAGGACAATTCCGAGTCTTAATGTGAATGTGTGGTTATAATAGAGTCAACAGGATTCTAATTCTTGTCATATGTGATGATGAACTTGGGAGAAACAATCTAGGTCTGTTAAGGTTTGCCAAGTAATGTCAAAATATGTTCTTAACAAGTTTTATTCAAGTTTGATTCTTAATATCTAATGTGTTACAATCAATTCTCTCATTCAAATGTCAAGGTTAAATGAATATCAGATAGTCTGTTGTAATCTGAAGCAAGTGTTGCAATATATTCAAAGTTATCATAGAGTTCCTTATATGTGTGAATTCCCAAGATTGTTTTGGATCTGTCTCACAGTCCACCAAACTGAGAAAATATGATGCAGTAATCAGGTCTAATTGAAACAATAAAGATATTTTAATTCAATGGAGATCATAAATAACAATCAAGAAGTACTAGCAGCTGTTAAATTATCAAGAATATCATTTAAGAGGATAAGTAAATCTATTTCTTAGTCTGAATTGGCCAAGATTTATCTAGTGAAAGCTAGAAAAGTTTTTGGAGCACTATAAGATTGTCATCAGCTATCACATACAAAAGTACAATAAAATGATATTTATAATATCAGATAAATATTAGAAAGTGAGTTTTCAAGAGCTACGAGAAGAAGAAATGGTTCCAAAGGTCAAGTGACTGTAATCTAACCACATTTGTAGGTAATCAAGATACACTTGAAAATACGCAATTAAATCATTAAGGTTGATAACCATAGAAGAGCACAATGTTCTGCAAAAGATATGAAAATATGAGTTTAGAGGTGGTAGAAAATTTTAAGTTTCTTTTGGGATGAAAACTATCATAATGGTCTCTGTTGTTTTTGAAAGATATCTCCTTGTTTAGAAGTAAGTACAATAGTAAAATATAAACCACGATGAATCAGATGATTATCACATTATTTATGGTGTTTTTTTGTTCAAGGTTGATTAAGAAAATGTACAATGAGGAAAATTAAGAGGAGTCTCTAAATATTGTAGAATATGAAACTAATATTTTGGGCCTAAAATACTTGTTTAAATAATTAAAAGTCACTATCAAGGAAGGTGAATGCCTGGTGAGGTGTGCCCAGGTATGTGAAAGATTAAAGACCTCAGGTGAGTTCTTGTGTGATCGTAAACATGTAGAAGTAGAGACAAATTTGTGAAGGCTATCAATGAAAAGGAATCTTGGTATATGAATGAAGGAAGATTACCAAAATAGTAGGTACATGTTTTTTTATTGCCTACCCTGTCAAAGTAAGGAATGTTAGAATTAAGAAGATGTTTAAGGTGTTATGCAGTCTTAAAGAGAAGAATAAGTTGCATTTGGTTGTAAAATGGCTTATAGACGAGCCAAGGTGTTAAGGAATAGTGAAGGAATATGGATAAGGGTAGATTGTACTGAAAAGATGCAAGATGTATGAAATGGAGAAAATTGATTCATTATAATGGATGAAAGGAAAATAAGAATGATATAAGCATTTTTACAGGGGGAGCTAGGTGATCGATTCAATGAAAAAAAATGAAAATGCAAAATGTGAAGGATTGAGGATAAAAGTTGAGAATCATGAAGTGAGTTGAATGATATGGAGAGCATAGGTTAAGGGGGAGGTATGAGACTGATTGGTGGAAAAAATCATTTTTTTTGTCAAGAAATAGGTGGAAAATTAATGATGATAATCCTAGGGTGATATTTTTTAGGTAAGCTAGTGTAGACACCAAAATTTGGTATCACTACCCTCGTCACATGTGTTCACTTATTTTACCATAATCATCTATCTAGACCCCTTTTTAATTTTAATTCATATTCTTATTAAAATTCCCATCATTTCCCATCCATTATCTTATCTATTTTAATTTATTATTAATATTCCATCAATTATCCCCTAATCCTCATCTCATTATATAATTAATCCTAGAATTATTCCTAATTTCCCTTCTCTAGGTTGTTTATAACCCTTAAACCCCCTAGTTCCTAATCCCTAATCTTTTTATATCTTTTATTTAATCCCTTTTTATCTCCTATCTTACCCATGATCACTTCCGTATGAAACCTTAACCCACCTAAATGCTTTAAAGACACTTGTCCCAATCCATAAAAGCCCCATCTCTTGAATAAATCATCCTTCCACTTCCCAAACGGATGGTTCCCCATAGTTGGTGGTGACCCGCCCAGGTCGTACCATCAACCTTTTACCAGGCCACATTTACCTCTCCTCCCAAAGGGAGGCATAATCAGAATTTTCTTGACATTTTTACGATCCTATCTTCGATTTTTGATATTTTTTGTAGCTATTACATTCTTCTTGGAGTCCCTTAGAGATTATTTGCTTCACTTGTGGAGACTTTGGGGAGTTTATCTTGATCTTATATTGGTGTATGCTATCATTTCTTATCATTACCATTATTTTCTAGTCACTAACGTTTTGCAAATCATGCATGTCCATCCAAGTTTTAGAGCTAGCTTCTTCTTTCATGTCATTCTATTTATAGGTTATGCATCTAACCCATCCACCCTTGGCCTTTTTTAGGACTGTCCTTGGTTTTTGTCAACCTAGCCTTTTTATTTTCATCCATATACTGTACCTCTAGGTCCACATCAACCTCCCTCTCTGTCTCTATTCATCTTATTCAATTACTCATATTTGTCACTCTACTTTCTTCGTCTGTCGGTCCAATTCCATTATGTCTAACTATCTCCGGTCACCTGCCAACTGAGTCTAAGCCACCATCAATTTTTGTCCTGTTAGCCAGTACAATACACCCAAACCCTCATTTTCTTGCATCATGTATTGTTTCCTTGTCTTAGACCTTATTCTGTACAGGTGTTTTTCAATGTTTTTTCAGGCCTCTGTGATCATTTGATTTGCACTCATATCCCTCCATATCTACATTTCCAGCTTGTTGTCTAGATCCATCCACTTACGTCGTCATCGTCCTACCCTCTACATCCTAGGTCGCCATTGACCTTCCCTCTACAACTTGGTTCACCATTGACCCAACCAAGTAAAATTTACTTTTTGTTGATTTAGATTAGATCTATACTTTTTATCCATTTCTATAATTTCTAGATTCTATTTAGCTTTAGATTTTTCATGTTATTCAATCCTTCACTATTGATTTTATCACCTTTTATCAAACATGGGGATTGATATCCACATAAGGAAGTTAATGCTTCTTGGATCCGAATTCACTGGGAAATCCCCTCACCTACCATCTAATCTATTTTCCTCTTAGTTACCCTCGTTTTTAATGTTCATCAAATTTACAACGAGGAAATCCACATTGTGCCCATCCTTTTATCACCATCTTCTTCCAAGGCCTTGCATCTATGAAGTTGTTTAGTTTTCTTTAGTATCTATTTAAATAATCTAGATAGGAAAGAGATAAATTGGTCAACATTCAAGCACTCCCAGTGGGACAACCATTTTAGGTGAGTCTCTTCCACTTCATTTCATTTCATTTTCCATATTTCTTATATTTTTCAAAAAAATTACAGGTAGAGGCTTTTACTTTTGCTTGTTTGTGGTAGGATTTTGGATTTCTTGGATTTTACACTTCACTTGCTATGTCTTGAAGATCAATTGAAAAGGAAAAGCACTTACCGAGTATTCTCCTTTTTGTTTTATTTTCTCCTTTTTACATCGCATTTTACCTTCCTTGTGTGCTTTTTCTCATCATAATTCCATATTTGGTTTTGCGATTAAAAATAACCTCTTACATCCTTGCTTGTAAATCTAGAATAATTAGGGGTTTAAATGGTTGCATTTCACATTCTATCACACACAACCAAACTCACACATTAATCCACATATGGTGACATTCCCTACTAGGTGGAAGTGATTGGGATTTCATCCCAATAGGAAAGTTTCCACGATGTTTTGGACACATTATAAATCCTACAAAAATTCATGCCTCACGCACCTTCAAGTATATTGAGGACTCCCCATCCAAAACTACCTAAAACCATCCTTATATTTCCATTTCTTGTGTACCTTCGTTATCCATTTCCCCTTTTATTTTTCACATCTTTTTAATCAAGATAAAGAAAATATTACATGCTTGCCTATTCTACCTTAATTAGTTATTTTTTTTCTTGTTTTGTTTCATGTCAGTTATCACACGCTCTTTAGCCAAGAAAATGGAACAAAATATTGCATCAAAAAATCCCATCATGTCATCCGAATCAACTTCCATTGTAGCTATTGGCTTATCCATTCTAATGGTTACCTCTTCCATGGTCATCCAACCTTTGATCGTTAATGTGCTTCATCAAAGAGATCTTGATCAAACCACCATCTATGATGAAACCAATCCTTTCTTGCATCATCAATCCATCCCATCTAGGATCACCACTCCTCCATCTGTTGCATCAGTTGAAGTTTTTAGGACTCCAATTATCCCTTGTGGTAGTGTGGAGTTCCAAGATCTTCTGTATGTTAATCCCATATCCCTCCACAATTACATTCTTAGGAAGTAAACCCAACTTCCTATTGACGGGCCACTATACGACTGAAAAATCACAACGTGACCTTCATGCACACTTGACCTCCTAAGGTCGTGCTAGGAAAGCCGATGTGGAATTAATGAATGGATATATGTAGCAAAATAAGGGGTGAATGTGGATAACAAGTTATCAGGGAAATATAATGTTCTCTGTGGGAACCAAAGGTATATGCTCATCAAGGGCAATAAAATACTCTCTAAAATGAAAGGGTGTAATGGTACGATAAAGAATGATACACACACATAAAATTATATCAATGTCTATGTGTGAAACCCTTCTCAATGCGTTGTAGAATGCATGGAAATTTTTATCCATTTTATTCATAGAAATTTCTAGAAAATCTCACGGAAATACTAGAGGAAATGAATGAATAAGGACAAATGAATGGGCACTAGTTTCGCCTAGGCTGGTTACACAAAAAGTCATAGAATTTGTCGGCTTCTTCGTTAAGAATGTTAAATTGTGTGAAAGTGATGGGTGGAAGTGGTGAAGATCGAAAGATCATAATCCAAATACCCGTATCAATGTCAGTCTTAAAATAAGTTACATTTGGTTGAAAGACTCTAGGATCGTAAACTTTTTCTCTAGGTTGTTTTGGTCCTTGAATGGTCATGTGTGCATTTGTGTAAATTAACTATGAAAGAAAAAACCAAGCTAATCTAAATAAATAAAACTAAACTATGTTTTTGTATTTTTCCAATATAGAAGAAATGAAGCAATATAAACATTCTAATCTAATTTAAACTAATCTTTTTGTATTTTCTAAAAATTTTGGAATAAAGAAGAATAAATGAAGAAATTGATTTTACAATTTAATTAAAATATCCTACAAAAATAAATAGTCGAATGTAACTATTTATATGTGCAAAAATATATCTAATCTATCCTAATTAAATAAAGATTTTACAAAATGCAATTGCGGATGTGAATCCTTTGCTCTGTCTCAGAGGCATGGGAAGAAATCAAATCTTCTCAGCTTTTCTTCGCCTGTAACTTCCTCGAAAAAAGTAAAGAAGGATTCAATGGAGGTTTTACAAATGAAATGATATTACAGTTGACTCTAAATTAATGCAGAAGCGTTCCTCTATACAAACGTCCCTTACAAACCCACAGGGATAGGCAGAAAATCTATCTATCACTAGAAGATTTTCAAAAGAAATGGAAGCTACAATATTTGATTTATCTATTACAGTGATTGAAATGGAATTGATTTTATACTCTAGTAATTTTTGTGTGTACAGATTCAAAATAAATAATTAAAAAAATAAGGAAATCCAATTGCAACCCCAACCTAGAATTTGCAGTGCTGAGGCAAAGCCAATTGTGGTTTACTCTTGTGTCCCCTCAGTTATCATTTCCAATCTTCAATTTTCAAGTGATTCTAGGAAGTTGGGAATGAAAAATAAGAAAAGAAGAAGGTGATGGAGCAATGGTGGCTTGCAAGTGGTCTGGTAACAATGCAGGTAGAGGAAGAACAATGCAAGAGAATAATGCTTGGTTGTGTAGTCTCTAGCAAGATTTCAACAACATAACAATGCAATCACAATAAAAATATTCTGACCATTTTCTTCAGAAGAAGCATTGGTTTTATAGAACATAGGATGTGAAATGGTCTAAGCCATTTGGTAGCAATGGGATGCCACATCACAACAAGGAGGGGAATTTTAACTCTCAATCAACAATTAGAAGTGGAAGAGGAGGTTGGTACAAATCAATCAAGCTTAAAATCAGCCAAATTGACTAAGAAACATGCACTACAGGTGAACTTAAGTGATTTAACATGCATCTAAATCATGACTAGGAAGTCTCCACCAATTCACACAGAACTGTTGGTCTGTATAGGGAAAAGGTTACTCAACCACCACCTAAGTAGGGCATCGGTTGCATAATCGCCACCCTGGAAGGCCAACTATTGTGTAAATCAAGGCCAAAACTTAAGAAGAAATGATGCAGAAAGACACAAAAAAGTAGGAAATGGCTAAGGTAATCTTAGCTACAAATATGAACTACAAAGAGGTAAAGAGGCTTGAACACCTTTGGAAAAGACATGAATCATCATTGGGGACTTTTGAAATGTTTTTGACAATGTAGCACGTGAAAATTTGGGTCCGTACATATTTTCCCCTCAAAGAAGTGTTTTAACCATGAAGAGGCATAAAACGTAGACGCTAAGTATAGAGTTCCCAAAATGGGGAGTTAGAAGTTAAACCTGACATGCCCATGTGCCAAAGTGACACCTTTCAGGCTCACACAACCTGAAAAATGCAAATAAGACTCAAGTGCAAATAGATATAAAATTAAAAAAACATACTAAAACTAAAACGACAAGAGTACTTACCATATCCATGGGGATAGAAACATACCTACGCTAATGTTCCATCCTTCCAAAGAACACACACTCAAAAAAAAGTTAAAGAAAGCCATATATATATCTAAAAAAATCATTTTCAAATTCATTTGTACTTTCCCTCATAGAGAATTTAGAGCTCTTAATTACATGGGACTGTTTTGAGCAAGGATACAATCAAATTAAAGAGCGTGATGTCATGATCATGGCCCCACACGTGAGAGATCCAATGACTAAGAGAAAGGTTAGTATTTTACATTTGTTTATTTTAAACCTAAAATGTGAAAAATTGAAAAATATCTACCTATGGGGGGTTATGTTTGCAAGTCTTTTGGTTACAATTTTCCTTGGGGCATCATCTAGGTGGGTTTAGCTTTTATTTTGTCTAAAATCGTCAATTTTTGTATTTTTTTTGAGATTTTGGGTCATGGGGGATGACTTGTTCATTCTGGACACAAACGTCACCCTACGTAGGGCGTTAGTTATGCAACAGCTTCTCTACATAGGGAAGCGGTCTCGCAACCTCTGTGATAATTACACTACTTCCCTTCTGCACAAGGCAACATCTGAGTAATTGTCAAGGAAAAAGCTTGTTTTGACCAACTTAGACTATTTTTTTGGATTTTAAGTTGTTTTGTATCATTTTTTATGATATTATGTGTTGAATCATGTTGTTAACTTGCTATTTTTTTTGTTTTTGTGAACGTAGAAGGATTCCTACATTTGGTAGATTTGGGCCAAAGAGTGTAAGTGGATTCTGGGGATTATTGATCACTTTTCCCAGGTATAGAGGGACTTGTTACATAGAGCTCGCATATGGAAGATTTCACAGATGATGTTAATAGCACCAGTTATTCATTTATTATGTGACTTACTGAGCTATTGGTATGCCTACCAAAGCACTTTTTGGTTTCTTGGTGTTAAGATAGAGTGGATAATCACTCTTGAGGATGTTCACGGGATTTTGGGTGCTTGTGTGACTGGAAGGCGATTGACATTAGACAGTGAAAAATTGACCAAGCTATCTAAGAGTTGGGAAACATACATGGGAGATGAGGGGTCACCCAATATGGGCACAAAATAGGGCATGTGGTTACTTTTTGTAGCCTCTGCACCTATCCTAACCCTACATAATACCATCATTGGTATTTTGGATTTGCGTTTGGTGGGAGATAAGGGAAGGGACAAGCTCTTGTACTTTTTGGCTCTCGTAATTCATGTTATTGAGTAGTATGGTAGGATCTATGCTTGGGTTGTGGACATTCTTGGAGCCACATATCATGGCTTATACGACGTTTTCAAGTTGCAGGGGAAATCCCTCAGCCACCCTACATTAGTTATGAGCTAGGTCTATAAGAGGATCATACCCTAACAGAGGGGAGTTGAGATATCACATCTAAGGGCTATCAAATCCGCAAGGTCGACAATCCTTTCCCTTCTTAAAGGGGCACATCATGTTATTGCTACATTGTCCACAAATGAATTCATTACGAGGCCATACCAGGATATGATTGGGTTATTAGGTGTTGACGGGACTATACTGATATCTTGTGGCGGTGTGATGCAGTTAGAAGATAGGATGGCTAGGGTGGAGGTCTGCCATATTGACAAAGTTCCTCAGCAGTTCAGGCTTCCATATGACGATGCACTTCCTATCATTCCCATTATTTACCATGGGATTACAGAGGTTCGTGGAGGCCTTATGGGCCTGCATGGTTGGACATTTGTTACACCCATGGTACCTATCATTGCAAAGATCATTTTAGTTCCCATAATACTAGTAGCCATACTCTAGATTGAGGTCATACCCACTCACAATGGGGAGGAGGAGGAGGAGGCCCACACAGCTATAGAGATAGAGACTGAGGGCGAGACCAGTGAGGATATAGGAGTAGAGGGGCATGATGAGGAGGAGTAAAGTGATTCAGAGTTGAGGGATACATAGGAGATATCTATTGTAGAGAGAGAAAAGGCGGAGGTGGAGAAAGAGACTCTTGTTTCTGAGGAGCCACATTCCCATGAAGGAGGTAGTGATGAGAAGTTGGTGATGGGCCAACACATCACCTCATGAGAGGGAAAGGATCATAATGTGTGTGTGGTGGCTCCACCACCACCAGCTACACTAGCTAATCCCTCCTAGGTGCCAGGAGATCCGAGTATGTAGATACTCTTCTCTCGACTTTGTTAGCTATAATTGTTAGTAATTTATGCATTGTGTTTATTTTTAAGTTTTGAATGTTTTCTAACATATCATTATTTTCACTTGTGTTTTACAGCCACTACTAATGGTTGGAGAGCTTTCATTCACTGAATCCTTGTCGATAAATTACTTATACCCATGGGGAAGACCCAAGAGGAGATTTTTGCAGACATGGGACAACTGATGCAGGCTGACTATCACACTTATGTTTTTGTACATGTTTGGTCAACCACAAAGATGATTTCCGAGATGAGGATTGAGCTCACTTCATTCGGATTATCCGATAGGATGGAGAGGTAGAGTTACTCCCGTAGTAAGGCTGCGACTACTAGCAGATCCCTTACCCCATCTCATGGTCATTCTTATTGTTCAATGCATGGAGGCTCACACTCACACTATATGAGCCACAACAAGAGCCCTAGCCATGCACCTTCTCAGGGATTCTGTAGGGAGGGATAGGTCATAGGTCTTTATTGCTTCGATTTCTTTTTGTGAGACATGTATATGACTTTTTTTTATTTCGTTCTCATTGAGAGCATTTTGACCACACCTAGAGTGTGACAATATTGTATACAGACTTACATAATATATATATATATATATATATACAAATACTTATTTTTGTTTTAGTCATTCTTGAGTAATATTTGACTCATTGATGGTTTATTTCACTTGTGTACTCTTAGATGCTCACAATTCCTAATTTTTTATATTCATTTTGAATGAATGTTATAGATGATTATGTGTTAATAGAATGATTTATTTTTGTTGTTTTTCTTTATATGTTGCTTATGTGAGCACAATGTAACTTGAAACTTTGGTTTTCAAACAATATTTAGTACTTATTTTTTTGTTGGCAAAATGCGATGAATGTAATATGATAAACAAATGACCCCATTCCAATTATGACTCCATACAACTAGTAAGATGTGAGGGCTCAACATAAAAAGTCAGAAGGGATGTGAGTTGTATGATTTTAATGAATGGAAGTGATGAGACAAAGAAAATATTTTGACAAAAATCCAATTAGGAACCTACAACTTAACTTTACACACAATTTACTACATAGTTTAGAATGTGGTTCGCTTGCAAGTTTATCTAGACTTAGACCCATAGATGGCCTCTTGATTGAAAAAATATGGTTTTAAGGTTTTAAATATTTTGGAACATATACATCTAATTCACTTCCTTGAGATTTGAAGTTTCAAATCACTTTTTATTCGCTACATTGTTTATACCTTATTAACTTATTATAAAAAGACCCCCTACATCTTACCTCTTGCTACCAGTAAGAAGCATGGGGTCATCACCAAGGACAAAATGTGGGTGAATAAGGTAGCTTCCCTCCTTTCCCAACTTCACGCCACTAGTATGAGGTGTGGGATCATCACAAAATATTGGTAGGGAAAGGAAGTGATGTTTTATTTGTTAATGAAATATTTTTACATTTATTGATTAAATTATATCATTTTTTAATTTTAACTTTGATTGTGCTTTTGGGAGGGATAACTTTCCCCTACCCTCAACCTCACACAACCATTAAGATGTGAGGGCTCATCACCAAAGGTTGAGATAGGCCAATGAGAGATCTATGTAGAGTTTTTAGAGTGTTTTTGTTACCAAAGAGGTTTCTTGAGAAAGATGTGACATCAGTAAGCTTCTAGAACAAACTATGGGAAAAGACACCTATGATAGAAGAAAACTATGGGCAAAAGCAAGTATGGAGGCCTTGGTAGAATCAATGTCAAAATTCTGTCATAACTTGCTGAGATGAAGAAATTATTAGATTGTTGATGAAAATATGGTTGATATTTGAAGAAGCGTGATTGAATGTTTTTACTAATGTTTATAATTTTGAAAGTTGTTTGAAAAATACGTTTCTTGAATACAATTTTCACAATATGAACTGGAAGATGAAATTCAATATGGATGCAATAGTATACAAGTTAAAATATAGATGAATCATGCATAGTAACGTTTTAAATGAAGTGAATTGACAGATTCACTAAATTCTTTACCCACTAATGTACATAGGCAATATGCTCGATTCTTGTAGTCCTCCATGAATCAATATGGGCCCAACCAATTGGGCCTGAATTTCCTTCCTTCATCATTTTACTTATCTATTTGGTTCTCAAGTCTCAATACCAGATCTCCTACTAATATTTCACACTCATATACCTTTGTTTGTACTTTCAGCTCATCCGGTCAGCGTAGACACTATGTCGTTGCTCAACTTTGGACCGATCTTCGTCAATGCTTTCTAGATTTACAAGTTTTGCCTCATGACATCCCTCTTCACCTAAGATTCCTTACAATGATATTAAAATACTAGGTATCTCAACTTCAAGCAGTAAAACCGCTTCAGAACCGAACAATAAGGAATATGGGGTTTCCCCCATAAGCGTTCTTACTAAAATTCAGTAGGCCCACAAGGATAGAAATAGCTTCAAATGCCTTAGCCTTTCCATTTTACTGAGGATAGTATAAAAAGGTTGTGTGGTAATTTATCTTGAAATTTGTGCATAACTCACACACCTCTTCATTATTAAAAGACATGCCATTATCTAAGATAATGACTTGTGGGATCCCATACCTAAAAATGATCTAAATGAAGATGAAATTTATGATCACAAACCCGTGTACAGTGGTAAAAGGCATGTCCTCGACCCAATTTTTGAAATATTTTGTGGCTGTAATAATGAAATTGTGGTCATCCAATAATGACGGAGAAAACTTCCCTATCAAATCTAGTCCCCATGTGGAAAAGGGCTAAGGTGTTGCAATAGGTTGTAGAGCTTAAGCATGGATATGAATCTCATGAGATAATTCCTGACATTTGTGGCACCTACACACATACTCCATAACTTCATGGTCTAAGGTGGGAAAAAAATAACCCTATTGGTGTATCTTGCGATTAGTAGCATGCCCTCCGTAGTGACCCACACAAACTCCAATATGGGATCTGAAGAGAATCTTTTCTGATTATTCCTCATTGACACACCTTAACAAAATTCCATGAAAGGATTTACAATAAAGAACTTGTTCTATAATCACATATTTTGCAGCTATAACAAGTAGTCATATTATTTTCTATGAGGTTTCCCCCTCAGGGTATGCATGGTCCATAATGAAATTGAAAATTTCTTACTATCATGGAAACATAAAAATGGGAGGCCTATTTTCAATGTAGTATACACACTCATCGAATAAATCCAAGTCTACTAGATCTCCACCATCTAATGGGTTGTCTGCTAACCAATATGAAATGATTTATCCTTTCATAGACTTTTTACTGATAAAGGTTAACTCAAATTCACCCATTAGGGTCATGAACCATCCGAATTTCTTAGACAAGGAACCCTATGTTAGAAACGTTCGAAGATGGTATATTTTTTATAATTACCCACATTTTTGGTTAAGCATATAATGCCTTAATCATTTCATTACGAACATTATACCTAAGCATTCCTTATGTGCCTATGTATAATGCATCTCATAATCTAGCAAGGTGTGACTAATGATGTAAACTACACATTCACATTTATCATCGTCTTCTTGTGCTAACATATAAGCTAGAGAAATGTTTGTAGCTCAATAATACAAGATGAGTGGAAAATATACCTTAGGTGGCATGAGTGTGGGTGGTGATAATAGGAAATTATTGACCGATTCAAATGCCTCATGACTTTGAGTCATCAAGACGTTATAACAATCCCTTTTTAATAAAATTTTGATGAGATGAATAATGCAGGTTAAATAAGGTATGAACCTATAGATTGCTCCGATATTTCCAAGAAAGGACCTGATTCCCAACTCGTCTGTGGGAAGATTCATCTCTAAGACCTTCGAAATTTTTACCAAATCTACATCAATCCCTTGTGAAGAGATGATGTAACCCAAAAAATTATCTCCCGTTACTCCAAATACACTCTTCTTTGGATTTAATATGACACTGTATTTAATGAGATAAGAGAGGATGATCCAAAGAACCTCGAGGTGATCACAATTCCTCCTAGTCTTAGCCAAAAGGTCATCAACGTAAGATTCCACAATATTGTGAATAGGATCATGGAATATATAGGTAATTTGTTGTTAATAGGTAGCACCAACATTCTTAAGACTAAATAGCTTGCCCACGTAGCAATAGGTACCCCAAGGAGTAGTGAAAGTGGTCTTTGTTTGATCCTCCTTAAAGATCCTAATCCGATTGTAACCCAAGAATCCATCCATGAGTGACTTCATCTCATATCTAGCTGTTGCGTCCATGATAACATTGATGGAAGGTAACAGGAAATCATCCTTGGGACACACCTTATTTATGTCCAAAAAATCAATACATATTTGAATTTTCCCATTCTTCTTGAGAATGGGGACTATGTTTGAAATCCACATCGAGTAGTCTACTAGCTTAATGAATCCCGCTTATAATTGTTATTTAACCTCTTCTTTCACCATCAAAGCAACTTTTTTGACTTCATAGGTCTTGAATTTTGTTTGATGGGCTTGGCACCAAGTTTGGTTGTGAGATTATAGACTACAACATGGGAATAAATTACCATCAACTATTTTTAGCTGAATGAAAAGGCCTTTGGATACTCCTTGAGAAACTTCATATGAATTTCCACTTCTTCTAGAGTTAAATAAGAACCAAGTTTCAAAATATTAGGGTCTTCCTCTGTCCTGATATTTATATTGATGGTCCCTTGACTTAAAGAGGCATTTCCTTCTTCAAACTTGGATGAGGCTGGAGGTAGTTCTATTTATCCTTCCTCCTCTACTTCATAGATCTCATGGCATTCTAATGAGGAAGTACGCATCATACGATCTCCAAAATATGAGGAAGAGTGAGGTATGAGAGAGAATACCCTCTTGTGATGTGCGGGATGAAGATAAGTGTTAAAGTACCAGGATTTTTCTCAGTCTCAACGTATGCTAGAATTGGATTGGCAAGCATTTTTCAAACCAGGGGTTCAGATCAGACTGAAACATTGAATTCGTTATCTTCCACATATATGTTTGGTTAAATGAAAGAAGTGTATGTAACCATGAAATTAACTAAAAGGTTATATTCACGTGGGATAGCTTTAATGGATATGAAGTCAAAACCTTTTCTTAAGTTCAGTACGATAGTCTTATAGAGCTACAGGTGCTCCACTCTAATCCCATAAACTTCTAAAACTTGGTTGGCGACTAGTTGGGAATCACCCAAAACTCTAATATTACAAGAACCCATTCTCTTAGGTACATTGAGACCAAGAAGAAGAGCCTCGTACTCGCCACCATTGTTTGTGTACTCAAAATTGAGATTAAATGAAAAATTAATAACCTTACCTTATGGGGAAGTGAGGGTCACGCCTGCCCTAACACTAAAATAACACGTCGCTCCATCATAGTTAAACATCCAATATTTATAAGGAAGATTTATGTTTGATTATTTATAGTATCTTCTTCCTCCACTTCCAATACCTCAACCATGCAGATCTCTTCAGCTAGAAGAGAGCTGAGTCCCAGAGAATTTCCTATGAACAAGGAGTCGAAACAGAGGAGAATAGACAAGTCATTCTCCAAAAAAGTGACAATATTAGGTGTTTTTCCATTGATATTGTCTCAGCAACAAAAATTTCATCTTTAATTGGAATAACCCCCTCAATTAAAATGGAGGTTTCCAATTCCTTTGTTGGAATTAGTTTACAATCTGGTGTTGTATATTTAGGTTTGTTCACTTGATTGATAGGGAGTTAGAACTTGGTACGGACACCAGGTTTCTTCTTTAAGTTATCTAGGTGAATATCAAAAGCCTTTAGGTCACCTTGAGAGATGAAGAATTTTCCCAAATGTAAGAATCTGACTTCTTGGAATAGTGTGGAAGGGATTTCCTTCATCTGATGGATCCAAGGTTGGCAGAGAATCATATTATAGTTGGTTTCCCTATCTATAATATAAAACTCAGTTAGAACTATCTTGGGCCCAAGAGTAACCAGAAGTACTATGGTCCCTATGGACATTGCTTTGAGACTATCATAGCCTCTCAAAGTATTTCTAGTTGAGGAATAGTTGGTTTCCCCATAGCCTAAATTTTGGAGGAATGAAAAAGGGACAATATTAATAGCTTCCCAATATTCAATAATTACATGTTTAACATAATTATTATAGATCCATACCTATAAATACAATGATCGGTTACCTCTATGTGCTAGCTCAGCATCGGTGGACATATTACTGATGTCGAAGATGAATCCAACCTTTATTTTAGGCTTCCTAGGAGGATAGACATCAAAGTTTATGTGGTTGATTTGTGCCTCCAGTATAGGTTCAACATTAATCAAGTGACCAAGACCAAATGCTTCTAACAAAGGGGCTTGATAAGTATGGGAGTTATTTAAAAAATACAAGAAGGATATGTGAGAAAAGGTATTGGTTAAATCCGTAATCAGATCATTACCCCTAGTGGCCTTGGAACTATTGGAGTGTCATTCGACATAGATGGGTAGATGGGAATAGGCTGCATTGAATAATCATGAGTTCTTGTAGCTATGTTAATTTAAGGTTTAGTATCTAATTCGATGAGACCCACAATCTTAGTTTGTTGTCAACCATCCAATGGAAGTGATACCAAGGGGTTTAAAGAATTCAAAGCTTCGTGGTCATTTTTTCCCACTGAGTTTCAATTGTTTGTGCCATAAGGGTTTAATTTTCCATTGTCAGGACGTGTGGGAAGAGGGTTGCTAAAGATATTAAGAGGAGTTTTTTGAGGGGAAACAGGCCCCATGCTAGCATTCTGCATTGGCACTGTAGGATTTTCCAAAAACATCTTAGTGAATAGTTGTCTTTGGTCTTCTAGTAGGCATTGTATGAACTTGTTACAGTCATGAAAATTTATAGCATCATGCTTTTTATCTAATTTTTCCCCCAAGAAAAATTGGACAAATGTGTGCTCACACAGATAAAATGGAGGGATCTTTTCGTTTGTGGCAGCTCACATTTCAGGATCAAGCCAAATGAGTCCAAGTGACATAGAAGAATTCAAGCCTGACAGATCAAATATTACAAATCAGCGGACTCAAAAGGTCTGAAGGAAATCAAATTTCGAAGTCTAAAATTTGAACATCAAACATTTGGGAGTTTAGAGTTAGCCACAGGGTCGAGTAATGAACAGTACCATGTGGAGAGGAAAAATGAAGTCTGAAACCCTAAGTTTGAAATTTAGACTTCAAGATTTTAGGATTTCATATATTTGTGGTGACCGAATGAATGAAAAACCCAATCCCAAAACCCAAACCCCCGAAATCCTGAATCCCAAACCATTGAAATATAGAAAACAAAACCCCCAAAACCCCGAAATCCGAAGTCTAAATTTTAGACTTTGGGGTTTCAAAATTTTGGAACATTGAAGCCCAAGTGCACACAAATCATAACTTGAATCTGAAACCTAAAGTCTAAATTTTAGACCTCATAGTTTTGGTATTTCGGAGTTTCATGAGCTCAGAAAGGTGAATAGTGACAATGACCTCCGAAGTACATATGCCTGAAGCTCTGAATCCCAAAAGTCTGAAATTTCAGATTTCGGAGGGTGTGATGCATGGTCGGAGTCCAAAAAAATAGAACCAACCACCTACATTGATTACAAAATGGCACCCTCATCTTCAGAAGGCCATAAATTTTGACTGGGAGCTCATATTTGCACAAAATAGGAAATTTTTGAAAGCTCTCAATGTCCTCTATTTTAGTGAGACTAAGTATTTCAAAATGAAGGAAATACAGTCCATCATTTTAGAGGAATGTTTCAAGGTTTCTCACCTACCAAAATGATGAAGGTATGGGCTTCCCTTGTTCCCAAATAAGGAAAAGTTCATGGAGGCATGGGTTTTATAGTGGTACCCATCATTGTTGCAGGTGATTTTAATGCATTTTTGGGTGGTTAAAGAAAGATTTCAAATTCCACTCTCCCCCTTCTCTCATTCTTCTTATATATTGTAAGGAGGGGCTCATTTTAAAAGTTTTGACACCCTGTATATGCCCCTCCCTTATTTCTTTTCTTTAAGATATTTATGGAGATTTCAAACCTCCCTACTAGATATTGTAATGCAAAATTCGTGCCTTTGGCCCTAAATACTGTTATCCAAAATTAACCCCTCAAGGTAAATTTGATAACATGCATCAAATTCTCAAGTCCCAGGCAAATAGATTGAGTCAGGGCAAAAATTTCATGTTTCTAGGGTCCCCTCATATTTTTCTAACTCCCCTATCCAAGTAGAAGAGAGCAAGTTCTGAGGAAAGGTAAAAAAAATTGCAAAAAACAGGCTCGGGCCAGAAAAAATTGTGAAAAATGGCTAAGTCCTAGTCCTCGCAACAGTCGGGACAGTTGGGACAAAAGGGCGCGAACTGGCCGAAAGGCCGCCAGGCGGTCTATGCAGCATTTGGGACATTTGGAACAAAGGGACGCGCGAGACGCGGAAATCCGAACTGGCCGAAAAATGGAAAAATTTGACTAACTGTTGAAACAGGCAGTCTGGGACATCTGGACAATTAGTACGCGGAGGATGCAAGTCGGCCGAAAAGACTTAAGGCAGCCCGGAACAGTTGGGCCAAAGGTACATGAAGTACGCAAACCGGCCGGATCGGCTGAAATGAGAACCTTCGTACCGAGACAGTTGGGACAAAAGGGCGCGAACCGGCCGAACCGGGCGAATTAGGAAAATTTGTCCCAAACAGTCCAGGACATGCGGGACAAGAGTACGCGAACCGGCTGGTTCGGCCGAAATGGGAAATTTCAGCACTGTGCCAAGTGGGACAGAGGGACGCGCAGGACGCGGATAGCCGAAGGAGCCGAAGGCAGAGAAGAAAAGTCAACGTTTGGCCCGTGAAACTTCAAACGGCCATAACTTTTGACTCCGAGCTCCGATTTTCACAAAATTGGACTTTCTGGAACTAGCACGATGTCTTCTACGCCACAAAAAAATATATTTTTTAACTTTAATGAGGGTAGATATATTTAAATAAAATAAACATATTCGGCTCCAGTCAATCAATGCTCATTCCCGTCAAATGACAGAAAACGCCTGCCAGACCCAAAATAGCTGCCCGCACTCAGAAGGCCATAACTTTTGCATTTCTCAACTAAATCACACAAAATTGGTACCGTTGGAATTGTGGTTCTGAGACCGATGCATAGAAATCAAGAAATTCTATATTTTATTATAAATTAATTGATATTTTTAAGAAAACGTGGCCGGGTTCAGAACAGTGTTTTATTTGGTAGCTGGGAATGCAATTAAGAGGCATGGTCATCATTCTTTCTCTGCTGCAACACATGGGACAGTATGGGGAGCCTTTTGCAAGTAATTTATAACCATTTCACTCAATTTAATGCCTCTTACAGGTGGTTGAAGGACAGATTTTAGGATTTCCATTTTCCCTTCTCTTTTCCTTCTCATTTTTCTATAAATTGGAGTGTTGGGCTCATTGTAAAAAAGAGAGTTTTTGGGTAGAAAAGCTCTGCCAAAATTGCTTTGTGAAGCCAGTGTGTTACAGGACCTTGTAGTGGACTCCTTGCATGGTGATCCAGGCCCTTATCTTGTAAAAGATTGAACTGTGCATATCATGAAGCAATAAAATACCAGGTTGTGGATGTATCTTCCCCTACTGTGTTTTCTTGCATTCTTCTTTCCCCTTTGATCTTTCTATAAGAATATTGTGTCTATTATTATGTTCTTGCAGGGATTCATTATCATTGTGTATGCTTGGAATATTGTTGTGAATGCATTTTGCTAGATTATGGTGAACTGTCATCACCTCTTCTAGTGTGCACTTTCCCTCTATATTTCACACATTTGGAGACTACTCTCACACCCTCCTTTTCTGGTGTATCACCGCTTTATTTTAGGCTTTCATTTTATACATTCTCTCTCCCTGGTCCCTTGGGAATTTAGATTAGAACAGTTAGCTTATCCTGCATTAGAGTAGATTGTGGCAGGTAGTTTAGGTGCAAGAACCAACTTTCTCTGTAGGTTTATCTCAAGTAGCAAGTCCCACAACTTGGAGATAGTACCCATGTTATCCAATCACACCGTGAGTTCAAGTATATGCACTTGTACAAATATAAGGGTGTTGTGATTCGGTGATAACAAATACGATGTATTATATGAAATTTGAGAGTGATAAAATCATATTGATGGATTTTTCACACCCTTATTTGTGTTCTATTACATCTTTATAATCTTTCATTGCATGCAAGGTTATTTTGTATTGTTGTTGTTTTCATTGCAAGGTTTTGGTAGTGTTGTGTTTATTGTGCAGGTTGTTTAACATCATTTTTTGTGCATCACCTTCCCTTAGAGTAGGTCTTATTTTCATACATTTTCTCTATCTCGGTATCCTTGGAAATATTATATTAGGGTTAGATTTGTAACTCTCTACACTTTGGAGTGGTTGGCATTATGATAGGACATGAATCCATCCTTTTCTAGAGGCTTATCTCAATTAAAAAGTCCCACACTTTGGGATAATTCAATTTTTGACGAATCACACTGACTGTCTCAACCATTAACTTGCAAAAAAATCAGTGGTGTTGATATTTATCCATAAAAATGCCCTCAGACCCTATGGAAGCTACAATAAAGGTCAAGATCATAATCTCAAGGTCTTTGATTTGTTTTCTGTTGCAGTCCAAAGTTCTTGTTGTTGTTTAACTATTGGTTGTCATAATTAAAGTTTGGAGGCCTTTGCCCTTGGATTTGATACTAATTTTGATACCCATTTGGGTATTGATTGGGAGCTTTGGCCTGAACTTATTTTGGAGCTAGAGGATGATTGAAATCCATCGCATTAATGGAAGGATTGAAATTGTTACTCCTTTGATTATTTCCATTCGCGTTGTTGTTAGCATTATTTTCACTTAAAGTGTTAACAACATTTGGCTTCTTGGCTTAATCAATTACATTGTCTATTGTAGCACCATAATTATTATTGAGGAATTTTGGTCCTTGATTGTTGTTGGAATTTCTGGGGGGTGATTTGAATGATGTTGGGAGGGAGTTATCAATCTCCCATTTGAACCTCTAATACTTCTTCTTAGCTCCTATGGGAGAAATTTTGGATTTTTTCCTTTGTTTCTTAGTTAAGGGAATGAAGGAATAGATCATAAATTTTTGTCTGATCGATATTGGGAGAACTCTCCGAATAGTAGAATACCTTCTGCCATCTATGAATGAAATGAGCAGTAGATTTGTTATGCTCTTGCCTTATGTGGAGGAATTCCCCGATTATTGTTCTCAACAACTTGATCATATCAAACACCTTTATGAACTTAGATACGAGTTGCTTAAAGGAGTGTATCAAAGCTTAAGGTATATTCTAATACCATTTGAGAGTGATCCCCTCAAGGGTCTTGGGGAACATCTTAGCTACAATGCATCCCATGTGAATAGATTTCTAACAATAATTGCATACGCTTTAACATACGCATTTCGATCCCCCTCCCATTTAAAATTTGGCAAGTGAGGAAGTGGTCATGGAAGGATTATGCTTCATATAGTACATTCCATGGTATCCTTAAGATATGTGCCCAATGCGTAGGGCTCTACTATGGATCACCCTTAATGAGGAGGTGGAGGAGGCATAAGAGGCTGATATGGTGTAATGAAAACATTTGTAGATGCATAAGGCATCCCCTAAGGTTGAGTATATGAGCCATGAAAATAAAACATGTCCCCCTGTGGAGATTTGGAATCCATGTTGAAATATGAGTGAGCATTATTCTGGTATAGAGTGAGAGGCAAAAAACTAGGGAATGTCGCATTGTCAATTTGGATGGCATTCAAGAACGCACTTCTGGTTGGTGCCTATTGGAGATATCCATACGAGGTGTGAGGGGACATACCTAACATGCCCAATCTAGTGAGGATATCTTTGGGTATAGGAATTCTCGTGTAAAGTGGAGGTGGTGATGGTGTCGAGGGTACATGGCCAAAGTTTTGCACATAGTATGGAATCCTTCCTTTCCCTGCAAAAGATTTAGCCTGAGAGGGCTGGGAAATCTCCAGTTCCCTAATCCTGTTTACCAATGTCAAAACTAAATCACCCGTAGATGGTGTTACATTCACCTTGGGAGCATTTTGAGTCTGGTTAGGAAGCAAAGGTACATGATGTCCTGTTATTTCTTGATATTTGGGAAGCCACCCCTCTTTTGATATGTTTCTTGTAGGAGGATGGGTAGCTGAGTCACTCTGGGGAAGAACATCAACATATTGTTGCATTTGGTTGAGGGACTAGTCTATGTTATTGAAGCATTACTCTCTTTGGGTGTATCATGCTAGGTACTCCTCATCTAACAATGGGAGTGAATCAGACTACATGCTAATTTTCAGTCTGAACAAAACCTGAGGATTTGAACCTTGATCTCTTGTGAATTTCATGTTGTTAGAATTGGAGATATTAGGCTATGGCCCATGTGTAGGTTGATCAATCTCCTCAATCTTGATTGATGAACCATTTTTGGTCCCTTGAGGAGGACTTTGAGGTGAAGGTAGATTAGATGAGTAAATCTCATCCCACCCAGATAGTGAGGGTGACTATTACATACCCATTTGGTAATAATATGCCTTGAGACCCAAAATGGGTCAGTCGTATTCCTAACCTGACATTTGAGGGGGGTATATAACTACCTGTAGAATAATGGGAGAGGATAAGGATGGATGAAAAAAAGGTAAGAAAATGGAAATGAAAAGGGACTATCCTTTCACATTGGGTTCACCAATTTATATGACGAAAAATCATCACTTGACCTTTAGGCTCACTTTTCCTCCCGAGGTCGTGTCAAGACAACCTATGTAGAATGAATGGTTGATTATATGTAGTGGAATAAGGGGTGAATGTTGATAACAATTTATCAAGGAAATATAATGTCCTCTATGAGTGATCCATAGGGATCCAAAATGAATCTACTTCATCAAAATAGTTAGCATGAAGAAGGAAAAATGATACACGGAGGTTCTATCTTTTTAGTAACAGAACCACCACACTATGTAGAGTGGCGGTTATAGAACCGCCGCCCAACCAGGGTGGCAGTGCTAGCACCACTGGTCTACATTAGGTGGTGGTCCTAGCTCTTTCGAACAAAAAATAAAAATATGAAACAAGCAGCCTAGAATTTGGACGGTTGTTTGTGTCTCTTCTCTTCCACGACCTTTCCCATTCTCCAGTGCATGGGAGGACATGGAAAAGGCTATAAATACATGTTTGTAGAAGAGAATAGGATCATCAAAGCATGAAAGTAAGTGAGAAAGAATTTCTTAGTGCTGGAATTATGTTGTGTAGAAGAAAGGAGTGTTGAGAAAGAGAAAACAAGTATCTGTGAGGAAGTGTGAGATATTATCTACCTCTCTTTCATACTTATTGTAAATTATGTACTTGTTATTTTGAATTGGCCAATAAAATTGGGAAGAAAGAGTAATTTCCCTTCCTGACTGGTTTTTCCTCCTCTGGAGGTTTCCAAGATAAAATTTGTTGGTGTTTATGAGCATAAATTATTTCCTTTCCTACAATTGTGGATTGTAAGCATAAACATAATTCATTCACTAGTTATCTCTTTCATTTTCTAATAGAAAGTAGAACAACAACATTTATTTTGTGTTTCTATGGATAATTCCAAAGTTGAAGAGTTTATAGATCATTTTGTTAACAGAGCTAACAATTATTCAGGACTGTGGTATTCGTTCTTGGATTTGTATGGCAGTGACAAGATATAAAGGTAAAGAGGATTTACCTTGCGATCTAGAAATTTCTACAAAGAAGTGGAAACATAATTCGGGGAAAAATTCAAGAAGAGATCTTGGTCCATAGAATCGAGATGCTGGAGACCATGACGGATAGGATGTTTAGAAGGCAAGAAGAGCTTGTCGATTTACAGAAGACAACTTCTGTCAAACAAGACTCCATGGACTCAATGGTTTGGGGCTTAGCTAAAAATTTTGGCATAGGAAGGAGCCACCATGAGGAAATTTATGGGGAAGATCATGAAGAAAATACTTCAAACACAAGAGAAAAGGTAAAATCTGATCATACTCCTTTTAAAGTTGAGATGAAAGTTGATATTAAAATCTTTGAAGGACAAGTAGATGCGAAGTTTCTTGATAAATGGTTAAAATAGTTAGAAGTCTACTTTAGCATCCATAATGTGATTGAGGCATAGAGGATCACCTTTGCATGTCTCAAAATGGAGGGACACTCTCTGTTTTGGTGGGAAACCCATCTAACCACTTGTGAAAATAAGAAGCGTCCTATTGTGAAATCTTGGAAAGAATTTAAAAAATTACTTAGAGCTAACTTCTATGCTATTGGCCACAAGACTAACCAAATGATTAAATGGCAGCATTTTAGACAAGGTAGTGGTCAAAGCGTGTAGGACTATACTACGGAGTTTCATAGGCAGGCGATGTTGCCAAACATGGACTTGGAGGATGAGGATATTCTGACGAAGTACTTAGGAGGACTTCACACTCACCTTCAAAGAAAATTCATCTCCACCAAGCCCAAAGATTTCAACAAGGTGTGTGTCTAAGTGTAGTACATATATGATGAAAAGAAACAAGGGGAAGCAGAGCCAAGGGAAAAGAAGTTGAAAAATCAACAGAAGAAAGAGTATGGGAAAATAAGTAACAAGGGTAAGTGGAAAGGGAAAGGTAAACAAGATGCCACTACTTTAAATACTTGTAAAGATCCCAAGAATTTTTGTAAGAACTATGATATTAATGGTCATACTGATGCTACATGTTGGAATTTGCATCCGAAGTTGCATCTGAAGAACTAAACCAAGGACTCGAAGAAGTCCATGATAGTTGTAAGAACATAAGGGGAGGTGGAAATCGAATATGACTCTGATGTAGATGAAAGGCTTGGATTCACAGCCACCAACATGGAAAAACAAGAAGAGGAAATGAGTTGAATATTCCAAATCAAAATCCATATCAAGAGAACTAAGGTAAATATTTTGGTTGATACCGATTCTCAGTCTAACTTGATTTCTGAAGCAATTGTAAGGAAGCTTGGTCTTGAGACTTACGAGCATCCACAACCTTATCCTTTGGGTTAGGTGAATAAGGGTGTTGAAATTTAGGTAACAAGAAGATGTAAGGTCAAGTTTGGAATAAATTCCCATTATATTGATGTTTTTGAAGATACTGTTATTCCACTTGATGCTTTTGATGTTGTATTCGAGAGTCCTTACTTATATATAAGGGATGCTATATTTATGAGAAGGGAAAACCGGTAAAGATGGGTCAAGGAAGGGATTAGCTACAACATCTGGGCACACCAACGTAAGACATGGGTTACTATGGTGAGTGCTAACTAAGAAAAATGACCTATTCAGCTAAATCATAATTAGTTTTGTTTACTTTTGTTAAGGGATAAATAAGATGGGGTAGAAGTTTTAGAAATTTCTAACCATGGAAAGCATGATTTGGATAGTATTATTTAGTCTTTTCATGAAGTATTTCAGGTTCCCAATGGGTTACCACAAAAACAAGAAGTAGAGCATGAGATTCAGATATTTCTAGAGTCCCCTCTACCAAACATCGGGTTGTATAGGCAATCCTTTCTCGAGAGTGCCAAAGTAAAGGAAAAACTCTAGGAAGTACTGTTGTCGCCAAATCACTGCACCCTTCGAATGGCCAGGATGTGAATAGGATGTTTGGTGTGATTGGGACACATGGGATCACCTCTCAAGCTGTGGGACTTGGGATTGAGGTGAACCTCCGGAGAAGGCCGACTTCCTCTTCCAAAACTAAGTGCTATACTACTCCTAGTGTAACAAAAATGATTATCTAATCCTACGCTAACATTTTCATGGGGTTTTAGGGAAAGAGATTTACAAAAATGAAACTATACTAGGGATGGTGATGCACTAGATAAAGGGTGTCTTCAGACTCAGGAAGGGTTAATTTGAAGAGGATGTGTGCACCAGAGGTCAACTTCACCTACTGCAACTTAGAGAGGGTACAAGATACCACAAACTAAGAGACACGTGTTCCCTTTGTTAAAATTTATCAGACCAAGAAATATACCAGTTTCCCAGTGAAGAAGGATGAACTCAAGAAGGGTGAAAAGACACCACAACTCAACTGCATGCAATACTTCACTACTCGATAAGCACATAACTGCAAGAACCTGCAATAAAAATTAAACTTGCACAATGTACCTGCAAGTATGAGAAAGGCACAAAGAAGCACAGAAGGATGAAAGAACTGAGATTAGTCACAAAACACACACTTTTATTTCCTCAATAACATGCACAATGCATCATACATTCAGAAGAGGCAATAGTTGCCATTACAGTCTTGAAGAGGAGGCTTGAAATTTGTCTCAACACACAAGAACAACTTGCAGAAGAGAGAGGATTCTTGAAAAGAATACACTTTCCTGAGATATCTAACTGTACAACTTGTCTGAACTGTTGGAACCCTTTGAAATGAGCTTCCAACTTACATTTATAGAAGAATATGTGAGAAAGAAGAGGAAAGGTCATAATTACATTCCTAAATTGAAGGCCCATGATGTATTTATTGCAGTTAGTTAAACCACCTGAGAAGGTTCCATCATGGGTCATTAATTGCCTGATGACCTAGTCTTCTCAATTAATTAAAATAATATTTTAAAAAAAATTAAATAATAATAATAAATATTATTATTAAAATATTTAAATAAAAATATTAATTTAATTAACATAATGCCGAGACCCCCCGTTGACCCGTTTGACTTGAAGAGGAGGGGGCTCCATGTGGATAGAGTCTGCACAAATCTCAACTCGGTGAGCTTCGAATCCTCTAACTCAGTGTTGCAATCGATTTTGAACCCCACATTAACTCTTTCCTTGCTTTGGTAATCGGGCTCTTTTGCATTGAGTCCTTCGAATGGTGAGCTATCAAACTCGATTCTTATCATTTTCCTCTGTTAACTCGAGGCCATTTATGCATTCCACGTTCAAACTTCATGAAACATCACCACGAGCTCCTTGCGAAGTCACCGAGCTCTTCATCCAGCAAACGATCTTACCTTTCCTGGGCTCAAACTCACTTGAATACCGAGCTTAACCCAATATTTCTAAAAAGAATGGTTTTACCACAATGCTCATGGTTCTTCCTTATCATATAACACTTGTAGTAAGAATGTTTTGTATTTTCCATAATAAGCACAATTTGTACCTTCCAAACGATGAGAAAATGCCATTATCAATAAAGACCTGATGCTGCCATGATGATGACCCAGGTTCATGCCCATAACATGTCAATAGAAACCCTTAAGATTGATTCTTGGACAAAGAGCCCTTCGGTATTTTGGCAGTGCACTCTGCAATCTAGGCTCCAACCAACAATTATGCCACTATTGGTATCTTAGTATGGAATGGGTAGCTGTGAGCTACACAATATACTCATTTTTCCAGAAACTAAAAAGATCCTTTATGTTACAATCCACAACACATAAAAGAAGCCCTTTAAAAAATACAATGAACAACTGGGGCAACCAAGAGGACCTTGGAAAAATGTATAGGTAACAACCATATGAATTCTTCCTTAGTCGTGGATCAAAGCTAACAGAAATAAAGCTAGATAAAATTGGCTTGAAAATACAGTATAATTGTCCATTGTTTAAAACAAGCTTCTCTGAACCTGGTAAAAGAATATTTTTATTGTCTGATTGGATGTACATAATGGAAGGGTATAAATATTTCATACTGCCCACAGAGTTTCTCAAAGAGACCATTTACAAGTGATAAGGATGTAGCATGCAAAACGACCAACCAGGTATTTCAGAGTTGACCTTCACATTCAATTCGTTTCTAGGAGAAAACATGCTAAGCAATATGAATCGTTTCATTCTGCACCGTTTTAAACTTCCATCTCCTGACTTGGGAAAATTTTATGAAGCCTTGAATAGTGTGACTCCGATCCATCGTATACGAC
The DNA here is from genome assembly GCA_019776745.2 of Taxus chinensis. Classification (NCBI taxonomy): domain Eukaryota; kingdom Viridiplantae; phylum Streptophyta; class Pinopsida; order Cupressales; family Taxaceae; genus Taxus; species Taxus chinensis. The sequence goes on from CM034153.1 coordinate 140,656,223, forward strand.
AGTGAATATTTTTTTCCTGTAGTTGTCTTCTTGAAGCACTAAAATAGCTTCTACTATAATGCAACATGCCTGCTGCCTATGCGTGGGAGTTTCTCGCGACCACCGAATGCTCAGAACTATACAGAGGATGAGGAGAAGGTCGTGCAACTATTTTAGCTGATTCAAAGTCTGAAAGTTCAGTGAAATCCTAACAAGGGCAGATTTGTATGAAAGGAGACACTTTCTCGTATGATCTATGAAACCCAATCCACAGTCCATGCAACATGCATCCTTTGATCTCCATGCACTCACCGCTTCACTCGGCGTTTCAATCGTTCCTCCAACCTGGCATCATTCTTGACTCACACAACGTGCTCTGATCCTATTTACATGGCCCGTGTGGAATTCTGATGTTGGATAGCCATCATATTGTCTCCACTTGGCAATTTGATCCGATTTCTCCCCTACGCAGAGGTTTGATCATGGTTTGCCAAACCAATATTTCCACGCTTGGTGGTGCTTTCCTTATTTCCCACATCTGGGATTTCTTCTTTGGCTTGCCATCCATGAAAACCCACTTGGCATTCCAGCTCTGAATCCCCGCATAACGGCTCGGCCAAATTAATCCATGGGCCCTGGCCTTTGCTTCGCCACGCAACCTTGGCAAGATAGTAAAATATTTCCCATGCGCGGGATTACCTACTCAGTCTGCCATGATCGTGCTCCCAATTTTTCCTCCTGCCGAGTTTTGATTCATCAGATTTGAGGATAACATTAACTCTCAGTGCAAACATTTCAGCTGTAGCTTGTAAGGTGTGATAATTTCAACAGAAACCTTTATGCTTGCCAATCTAGTGACTCGTTGAAGATGCTCATATAATTTGCAAAGCAAATTGTGCCTCATGAATATTCTGATATGAAACAGTCCCACCTCTATGAGATTCACTTCCATGAGTTACATCGTAAAACAAGGAAGATCTCGATAGAGAGTCTTTGTAATAAATTTCCTCACTTCTGGTAACACTCTCACTGTTACTTAATCGATTTTCATAAAAATATCTTGAAGGAAAATCCTGAATTTGAGGATGCATTCGATACTGATCAGATAACAACATAGTTGGACAACCTACTTGCTCAAAAAAGCTTCTACTATACTGCAACATGCCTGTGCATCGAATGCTCAGCCACTTTGAGCATAGAACTGAAATTCTCCTAGGAAAGTTCCGCGAGGAAGTAATTGGTGATACGCAGTAGCTACAGGGTAGAGAAGTAAACTTATCTCAGAAAATGAGTGGCCTCTAGAGAGAGTTGATTGCGACAGCTGCCGCAGGGTGATCCCAAGGAACCGTTGGTGTTGATCCTGATGTTCTGGTTGCATGCGACCACAGTCATGATCAGTTGTAAAATCTTGCCGCTGTAGTAGAAGAACGAGATAAATTTTTAGTTGAGTTGTCTCGCCTTTTCATTTTGGAAACTCTCTTCCATGGAAGAAGCTCGACCAAATCTTGAGGTAGCTATTGTCTCCGTCGAGTCATTAAAACTGAATTCATATTCCAACAAGGAAGCATCAATCTCTCCATGTTGAATTAAACCGAGTCGAGCTCGTCATTTCTCTGCCTCAATGAGCCAACCATCGAAACATCCTCCACTCCTATTGAGACTCTTTTATGAAAAGCCAAAGTTGGACAACCGAACTTACATTTCCTACTCATGAACTCGTCTAAGGCTTGTGATCTGAGTTATGACCGAGTTAGGACAAGGCACGAACTCCTCTGATGACTCATCTCTTTATTCCCGATTTGACAATTTTTTAGCTCGACTAAGCGATATAAGCTTATCTAACTCCTTGATGGCTCGCATGCTTGGAAAAAATGAGCGATCTCACCTGATGACTAGAAGTGGGTCCCTGGGACCAATGTCGTGATTTGATAGTAATAAGGCCCTGTTTTCCAATTTTTCCATGTGCGTAAAATTGGATAACAACTACTAGACCAAGGAGTGGTATGTTCAATCACCTCACCTTATGGTTCACCTATTGCGATGGTGCTAAAGAAGGATGATTCTTGGAGAATGTGCATTGACTACCACACTTTGACAAGATCACCATAAAGAACAAATGTCCACTTCCCCACATAGATGATCTGTTGGACCAACTTCAGCATGCCAAATTCTTCATGAAGTTGGATCTCAAGTCTGGTTTCACCAAGTTAGAATGAAGGAGGAGGATATATGGAAGACTGCCTTCCAAACAAAACAAGGTTTGTATGAATGGTTAGTACTTCCTTTTGGGTTATGCAATGCACCCGCTACATTTATGAGATTGATGAATGATGTATTGTGGGATTTCATAGATTCATGTGGCATTGTATATCTAGATGATATTTTGATTTTTAGTGCCACATGGGAAGAACATCTAACTCATTTACAAAAAGTTTTACAAGTTCTCAAGGAGGAACAACTACTTTGTAATATGAATAAATGTGATTTTTCCAAACAATCACTTTTCTATCTTGGGCACGTGGTTGGAGGAGGAGGAGAGATACAAGTGGATCAAAAGAAAGTGTAAGCCATCACTAACTGGCCAACACCAATAGGAACCACAAAGACTAGGAGTTTTGTGAGAGTAGTACAATACATGTGGAAGTTCATTATGGGATTCTCTGTGATCGCAGCACCTCTACACACAGTGGCTGCAAAGAGTAAGGGTTTTGAATAGGGTAAGGAACAAGAAAAATCCTTTGAGTTATTGAAATACAAGATTAGTCATGCTCCAGTACTTGCTCTTCCTAATTTGCAAGCAGCCTTTTGAAGTAGAGATAGATGCAAGTGATTACGCCATGGGCACAGTGTTGCTTCAAGGAGGTAAACCCATATGTTATCATTCTAAAAATTTCACTTTAGTAGTTAAAGGATATTTAGTATATGATAAGGAAATGTATGCACTAGTTTAGAAAATTAAAAAATTGAAGCATTATTTGTTGGGTAAAGAAATTATTGTGCACACTGACCACAAACCTCTCTAGTATTTGTAAGCATAGTCTAAATTGCAGCAGGCAAGGCACTGCAACTAGATGGGGTTCCTTCAGCAGTTCCATCTGGTGATCAAATACAAGAAGGGTAGTACAAACTTGGTGGCAAACATGTTGTCTAGGCCACCCACTTAGGATAATTTATCCTATTTGGCCACCATCTCTCAAATCAAACCCTTCACGAAGGAAGCTTATGGAGAGGCATATGCCCAGGACAAAGATTTTGGGGTGACATTTCAGCAATTGCAGTCCCAAGGGACTGAAAGGACAAGGATTGAAGATTTTTATCTCAAAGACAGGATACTCTACCAATGGGGGAAGCTTTGTGTGCCAAAAGAAGAAAGAATTATATTGATGAGTGAAGCACATACTTCGAAAGTAGTGGGAAATTTTGGTGTTGGTAAGACCCTAGCCTACTTGCAAAGGTACGTGTATTGGCCCAATATGCAAGAAGAAGTATCAAAATTTATACGTGGATGTAAACTTTGTTGTACTAGCAAGCCTAAGACTAGGAAGGAGGGTTTGTAAATGCCTTTTCCAGTACCTACTCATCCGTGGGAGGACATTTCTATTAATTTTGTAGGAGGATTACCTATGTCTAAACATGGCCATGACTATCTATATGTTGTTGTTGATAGATTCAATAAGACTTGTATTCTTATGGCATGTAAAAATTCAGTAAAAGCACATGAGGCACAAGATTTTTTCTTTACTAATGTATGGGTGCATTTTGGTTTGACAAACTCTATTGTTTCTGACAGGGATTCCAGGTTCTTGGGGAAGTTTTGGACTAGTTTCTGGGATAAGATGGATACCGGGTTACATAGGAGCACAAATTTCCATCCACAGACAGGTGGATAGACAGAGGTGGTAAACATGACTTTGGTACAACTAATATGAGGGTATAATAGCAAATATCCAAGGACTTGGGATGAGTCCTTAGCCTACATTCAACATTCCTATAACCGATCAGTACACATATCCACTATGAAGTAACCATTTGAAGCATGCTTGGGATATCTATATACAAATCTACTGTAAATAACAATTGGGCAGCAAGATGAGGAGGAGACATGAGACACATAGGTGACTAGAGAAAAAAAATTCATTGAGAGGATCCAGAAAATGCATCTCAAAGCCAAAGAATAGCTAGAGAAATCTCAAGCCAAGTACAAAGCTAGGCATGATCAGCATAGGAGAGAACATAAGTTACATGTTGGAGATAGATTTTGGATTTACTTGAGCAAGGAAAGATTACAAGGTCAAGCATGAAAACTCAAACCACTACGATATGGGCCCTTTACCATATTGGAGAAGGTTGGAGAAAATGTTTTTTGACTTGACTTTCCACCATTTATGAGGATGTAATTTGTAGTAAATTGTGATAACTTGCACCTTTATGAGCCGTCCATGCTAGATGAAGATGAAGGACTACAATTGCTACCTTCTATTGAGGATTGCATCTTGGACTCATGAGGTGAATTGGAGGAGGATGTAATGCTATAGCAGAAGGTCAGAGAGACTAGGAGAGGTCCATAGGAGTCTTGACAGATTGGACTGAAAGGGAAGACACCAAGGTAGGCCCAGTGGTACTCAAAGAAGCAAGTGACGGAATTATTTCCTCATCTACTCCCCCACTAAGCTTTTGTGGGACCAAAAACCTCCTAAGCAGGGGAGGTGTGATCCATAGGGATCCAAAATGACTCTACTTCATCAAAATAGTTAGCACGAAGAAGGAAAAGTGATACACGGAGGTTCTATCTTTTTAGTAACAGAACTGCTGCTCTATGCAGAGTGGTGGTTACAGAACCACTGCCCAACCAGGGCGGCGGTCATGGCTCTTTCAGACAGAAAACAAAAATATAAAAAAAGCAACCCAGAATTAGGATGTTTGTTCATGTCTCTTCTCCTCCACGACCTTTCCCATTCTCTAGTACATGGGAGGACGTGGGAAAGGCTATAAATGCATGTTTGTAGAAGAGAATAGCATCATCAAAGCATGAAAGCAAGTGAGAAAGAATTTCTTAGTACTGGAATTATGTTTTGTGGAAGAAAGGAGTGTTGAGATAGAGCAAGCAAGTATTTGGGAGGAAGTGTGAGATATTATCTACGTATCTTTCATACTTAGTGTAAATTTTGTACTTGTTATTTTGAATTGGCCAATAAAAGTGGGAAGAAAGAGCAAGTGTCCTTCCCGACTAGTTTTTCCTCCTCTGGAGGTTTCCAAGATAAAAAATTTTGGTGTTTATGAGCATAAATTATTTCCTTTCCTGCAATTATGGATTGTAAGCATAAGCATAATTCATTCACTAGTTATCTCTATCATTTTCTAATAGAAAGTAGAACAACAACGTTTATTTTTTGTTTCTGTGGATAATTTCAAAGTTGAAGAGTTTATAGATCAACGAGCACCAAAGGTATCTGCTCGTCAAGGGAAATAAAATCCTCTCTAACTTGAATGGGTGTGATGGTACGGTGAAATATGATACAAACACATAAAAATATATCAATTTATTTTTATGAAAACCTCTAAACTGGTTCTGGAATCCATGGAAATTTTCCTTTTTATTCTTCATAGAAATTTCCAGACAAGGTCATGGAAATACTAGAGGAAGTAGATGAATAAGTACAAATGAATGGGCACTAGTTTTACTCGGGCTGGTTATGCTAAAAGTCATAGACTTTGTCAGATTCTTCATTAATAACATTCAATTGTGTGATAGTGATAGGTGGAAGTGGTGAAGATTAAAATACCATAATCCAAAGACCCGTATCAATATCAGTCTCAAAATAAGTTAAGTTTGGTTGAAAAAATCTAGGATCATAAACTTCTTCTCTAGGTTTTTTTGGTCCTTGAATGGTCATTTGTGCATTTCTATAAATTTACAATGAAGGAAAACACAAAGCTAATCTAAATAAATAAAACTAAACTATATTGTTGTATTTTTCCAATATAGAAGAAATGAAGCAATATAAACAATCTAATCTAATTTAAACTAATATTTTTATATTTTCAGAACTTTTTGGAATAAAAAAGAAGAAATGAAGAAATTGCTTGTACAATTTAATTAAAATATCCTACAAAAATTAATATTCGAATGTAATTATTTATCTATGCAACAATATATCTAATCTATCCTAATTAAACAAATATTTTACAAAATGTAATTGTGGATGTGAATTCTATGTTATGTCTCAGAGGAACAGGAAGAAATAAAATCTTTTCAGAAGCTTTTCTTCCCTTGCAACTTCCCCGAAAAAAATTAAATAAGTATTCAATGGATGTTTTATAAATAAACTGATATTTCAGTTGCTTCTAAATTAATGTAGAAGCATTCCTCCAGACACAATTCCCTTGCAAACCCATAGGGATAGGTGAGGAATCTTTCTATCACCAGAAGATTTTAAAAATAAATGGAAGCTACAATATTTGATCTATCTATTACAAAAATTGAAATGGAAATTATTTTCTACTCTAGTAAATATTGTGCGTACAGATTCAAAAGAAATAATTGAATAAATAAGGAAATCCAATTGTAACCCCAACCTAGAATTTGCAGTGCTAAGGAAAAGCTAGATGTGGTTTACTATTATATCCCCTTAGTTATCTTTTCCAATATTCAATGTCCAATTGATTCTAAGATGTTGGGAATGCAGTAGAAGAAAAGAAGAAGGCGTTGGAGTAATGGTGGCTTGCAAGTGGTCTGGTAGTAATGCAGTTAGAGGCAGAACAATGCTTGGTTATGTAGTCTCTAGCAATATTTCAATAGCATGATGATACAATCACAATAAAAATCTCTATCCATTTTCTTCAGAAGAAGCGTTGATTTTATAAAACATAGGCTCAGAAATGGTCTAATCCATTTGACAAAAATGGGATGCCACATCACAAAAAGGAGGGGCAATTTAACTCTCAACCAACAATTAGAAATGGAAGAGGAGGTTTATACGAATCAATCAAGATTAAAATCAGCCAAATTGACCAAGAAACATGTGCTACGGGTGAATTGAATAGATTTAACACGCATCCAAATAACGCTTGGGAAATCTCAGCCAATTCGCACGGAACCGTAGGTCTGCACAAGGTGGTGGTTAAACAACTACTGCCCAAATAGGGCAGCAGTTTCATAACCTCCACCCAAGTAGGGTGGTAGTCACGCAAACGCCATCCAAGTAGGGCGGCAGTTGTGTAAGTCAAGTCCAAAACTTAAGGTAAAATGATGTAGAAAGCCACAAAAAAGTAGGAAATGGATAAGTATGGTAATCTAAGTTACAAATATGAACTGCAAAGAGGTAAATGGGCTCGAACAACTTTGGAAAAGACATGAATAACCATTGGGGAATTTTGAACCATTTTTGAAAATGTAGCACATGAAAATTTGGGTATGTACAACCACCTCTCAAAAAAATATATGGCTATTATTCCAACCCTATAACAACCCAGGTTATCTCTTCACAACTTGCGGTATTTTTCCCTCAAGCCATGAGTGAGCTCACTATCACCTAACATGAGCTTGATCCATTATTTTATTCCAATCCTCAACCTCATCTAACCACTCAAGTAGTCACACCCATTCCTTCTAATTTACCCCCAATCAACACAACTATCAGCACTTCCATTCCTATCAGTGTTTCAACCACTATCATCACTAGTGTCCCCATCATATATGAATAACATAGTCAATATTTTCCTATCACATCGAACTTTCATGTAAATTTCATTACCTCTCGACCTCCTTTTATGAGTGCTTCTCATTACATAGTGTCTAATCCACCTCCTTAGTAATTTTAATCCATCAACACTCATATCCCCACTCATCATATGCCTCAACAACCAACCCAATCTCAACAATCACATTACATCCCCATTTATCAACATAAACTATTACAACAACCCATCTAATCTCAATCAATGAACCATGTTCACCCCCATCAAGCAATTCCTCAAACACCTACTCATCCACAAGTCCACCAACAACCTTATCAAGCTACTTCTCATGTCATGCAACCAGAATCATTCACCTCTTATGACCCTATGCATGCCTTTATTAATAGGTTGGCTAGCCTAGAGGCTGCAACCTTGAGACCTAAGGTCACATTACCTTATGAAAAAAAATTGCAATAAACCCATCAATCCATTAGTCCCAATCAAGCCTTATCCTCTTCATTGGGAGCTTCCTAAATTCACCAATTTTAATAGTAAAGAAGACCCCCAAAAACACCTGAAGTGCATTTAGGCATGCATGATATCTCATTGACCATGACCAAGACCTCATTATTTGCACTTTCCCTATGTCCTTAGCTGGTACCACATTGGATTAGTACAATGGCATCTCCCAACACTTATTGTTCTCTTTTACCCAACTTTCGCATCTCTTCTTAGAAAAAAATTCAATCAACATTGCTCATAAGATCACCATTAGAGACGTATACTCCATTCAACAATTCAAAGATGAGTATATCACAGAATTTGTTGGATGATGGCATGGAATCATAAATCAATTATCATTTTCCCTTCCACAAAAAAATCTCATCCACCTTACAAATCCAATCATTTCAAACATTTGAAGAATCCTTTATTATGGATTGTAATCTTGAGGCTTATGCCCTTGAGCAAGGCCAACTTAAACTTAAATGAAACAATCCAAATACTAATTTTACTAATCCATATACACATAATGAAAAATCTAAGAGTGTGGCCAATGTCGTGGTGGTTAAATATTCTTCCACACCCACCTCCAGAACATGGCCTCAACAAAGATCTCCTAAGGTGACACCTAATTACACTCCTCTATAAGAGACACACAATTCAATATTTGAAAATTTTATGGTGGTCCATCTCATCAATCTTCCCCCAATTCAACCATTCGATGAATCAAGACCCAAACTCACGTGGTACCATAAGGACCACTATTGTAAATATCACTAAATTCACAGACATGATATAGAAATGTGTCAAACCTTAAAGGATATTATTCAAAACCTCATTGACTAAGGTGACCTTCTACTGGATAACCCTAACACACCTCCAAATAAACCACTTGATGTTTGTAACCAACCATTAATCATGTGCCAACAAATCAGACCGCTCCTCCTACATCTCAACCACCTAATTCTCATACCATTAACAGCATCAACACTACCAACATTACTAATCAAGATATTACCCCATCAATAACTCCACCTACCTCACCAACTATTACACCCACTTCCTCTTTGGACATTTTCACCATATATACAATTCTACCAACACTTATCCCCATCTCTACACCAATCATATCCACATCTACATCCACCATTGATTCTAAACCTACATTTACTCCACCACTTGTCACATCTACTCCATTGGATTTTACCACTACCTCACCTACATCTACTCCACCACCACTTATTTTATTGAATCCATATTTAGTGCCTATCCCAATTCCTCTTTCTTCACTTTTACCTACACTAACCACATAGACTATTGTGACCACATCTACACTATCTTCTCCTCCCACATCATTATCATCATTTCAAGAGTTTTTAAAATCACTCCAACTCACAATAACTTAAAATGATGTCTTTCTTTCATCCACAAGATCAAACATCCCCACATCAAACAAATCATCACCTTCTTTAGATCTCATCAAACAAAAATTACTTCCTCCACACAATATTCAAACCCTCCAGTTGACATTGTTTTCATTCCTCCCAAGGATACTTCGTCACAAGCAAAATCTAAGACCCTTGGCACTTTTCCTCAAAGGAATCTTTCACATCCCCATAAAAAGATAGAAATTCCTCAACCTACGATTAAACACTCCAATATCACAATATATAATATGACCACATCAATCTCTCATAGGACCAGCTCCTTCATCCAAAACATCAAGATAAATCAATCAACCCAAACCAAAATCATCCAAAAAACCAAAATCATCCAACACTTCTTCTTCTAGACAACAAACCATCACAAAACCTGAATTTGATATCAAAACCTCAAAATACTTAGACACAACCTTCAACATCCAAGACATATCACACATCCATATCTCAAACATCCACTTCCTCTTCTAAATCCAAAACTTCTCACAAAGATAAGGTATCTCCTAATACTTTGGTTAAATCATATGCAAAGATCCTTCAACACTTGCTTCAAATTTTGACCATCACACTTCTACCTATTAATGCCTTTGATCCACATGGTATGACTCCAACCTCATTTAAACTTATCACCACACCACTGAACATGACACAAAACATTAAAAAATACTCCAAACCATTGTCCACAATATTATTAAGGAAGATGGCCTTCTTATTGAAGACAATCAATCCCCTCCTTCCACCTCCTCATCCACATCATCAACTTCATCAACTTAAGTGCACAAGTCCCCTCATTTATCATAGAATTGTAAAACCATTCCACCACCAAGTGATGATTCCTCCAAGGATGGTCCTCCCTTATTCATCAATGTTTTTTGGATATCCATTCGATCTGGACCACATGATTCTAAACCATAGCCCAACCAAAATCAAGGACTTAAGTTATCATCACTCCTCATAAGGAGTATACCTCATCCATGCCTTTATCGAAACCCAAGGTTGTCGTCACTACTCCTTTTAGCAAGCCCACTTCAACTCCATGATCATCATCAAAACCTAAAGTTTCTATCTTAGCCACACCTTATCTGATTGAACAAAGCATTGTCAAACAACTTCATCACACCCCAGTTAGGATGTATCTTTACAAGATTATACAAATCTCTCCAGACCATAGACATGATCTCACTAAGGCCTTGAAGCATATCCTGACATCTAGTGATGAGACTCAACTTTCAAATCTCTCGTAGAGGAACTTGTGGCTTCTACTACCATCTCATTCAATAATTCTTAGATTCTAGATATCACAACAATGGAACATGATCTTCCCCTTTTCATCATGGTTAGAATCAATGATAATTTCATTCAAGGATCCATGATTGATAATGGAGTAAGTATCAACATCATCGCATCACATACCTTCAATCAACTCAAAATCCATAAATCCATTGTCACCCAAACACTCGTGGTCCATCGTACATTCAATGATGCTATTTCTCCCACCTAGGAAATGGTTTTATTTCCTATTCGTGTCGGTGAGAAGATCCTCCATGAAGTATTCTATATCATAGTAGGGGAGTTTTAATAAATTTTTCTTCTTTGACGGACTTGGATTTGTGCCATGTGTTATGTCCCCTCCACACTTCATCGCTACATAAAATATGAGCATGAGGGAAATAATGTGACGCTTCCCGATGATACTCCTATTAGTCAGTAAGAATTTGGAACTTAGTGGAGGAAATAGAGAATCTTCATGTAAGAGAGCAGAGAAAATTCAAAGGCACAAGAGTATTGGAAAGGATAGCATGTGAAGAACAGAAATAGATTCAAGACTTAGTTGTTTTTGTGATGAGGATCTATTTTTGGAGATCACGTGCGGAGCACACAAACCGGTCAAACCATCAAAGACTTGCACGACATGCATTGGCTATTTTTAGAGGATCAACTTCAAATTGATTTGCATGGATACAGGATGAGAATAGATATACCACTATTAGTTAACTAAAATTAACCTATTATTAGTGCACTTACATGAGTGGCTAATTTTGTAACGGAGCGTGGCTAATAATAGCATGTGACCTATTTTGGGATTAGATAAGTGGTGAAGGTAATATCCACCCTTATAAATATGTAGTGAACTGTGTAGCATAGAGTGAGTGTGTGTGAGAACTATGTTATAGTGAGATTATGTTGCCAAATCTAATACACGCATGAGCGTATACTACTGTTATTGTAAGGAAGCTTATATGTATTACTGAATTTAATATAATTTATATTATGGAATAAATAAAAGTGTTATCATGATTATAGTTCAGTTTTTCATGTTTGATTTCATCATGGTTATCTTTTAAGTCAGTTATTCTCTAGATCTAGATCTAAACATGCACTGTAGAATGATATATTAGTCATAGATATGAATGCTTTAAGTATTCATCATGTTAACATCTTACAAAAACAACCATAAAGAGGGGCCTAATACCTTTGCGCACTTCGGGTGAGCACTCAATATAGGATGAGTGATGTGTCAGTGTGCCTGGGCTTGTATTGGTGAATTCTCAATTGCATCATTGGTTCCGTCGTCGAGACATCTTTCTCAATTGTTTTCAGGATGGTTCGCAATGAAGACATACCGGTTGGCCTTAGAAAGCATTGGGGAGTAAATACACTATCTAAAAGAAGAATATGCATGGAGGTTTAGTATTGGATCTGAGTTTAATGCACGTGTGTGGGTGGAACATAATCTATATGACAGTTTATATGAGATATTTTTTGTTATCTTTCCAATAGAATTGTATGAGTGGCTGATTGCTTATGCATATAAGTGGAATTGGAGGTATCACACACTTGTCTAGATGCAGAAATAATTTTAGGCCCTTTATGATGTTGACCTAATTTGGAATTGTGCAGTGGATATGTGGTTCCATGATGTTTTGAAAATTTATATCTTAGAGTACTCAATTTCCACATATTCATGCCCAGAGGTAGCTGAATTCTAGTTTTTATGATATCCAAGTGGAACTTACTTACAAGGCATTCCATTGGTGATCATGATCCTGATGGTAAATTTTAATTTGGAGGGTAAACCGATGGCTAACTAAAACCCACCACATGTGGGGGAATGAGCAGGTTTGATGAAAGATGGTAAACCTAGCGGCAAAAATGCAGAGAGAGGAAAGGCGGCTTAAGTATAATGAGGTGAGCTAGAGGGAGGTAGAGAAGCAGTGGCAGGTTACAAAGCAAATGACGTTATGGAGAAATATATTTTGGGAATGATTGTAAGTTCACACAGAAGACATGGAACTTGAGCCTTAGGAACTCCCTCATTTGGAAAAACATGACAAGGAACCCTCCTTGGCCTCACGTAGAAGCGTGCCAGCTGAGATGAAATGGGCTACAGGCGTGCATCTAAATCCACGTAGAAACCTTTCCCTTGCACTTAGTTTTCTAGCATCTAATACAAAAAATAGTCAACAAGCTAATTCAAGAAGTGGGAGAATAGGAGACATTCTAATAAGAGGCACAACGATGGCAGCGTAAATGAATTTTTTGTTATATGGGAGTACCTTTTCAGGTGTATTATCTACACAGAAGTCAGCTATAAATATTTTTGGACTATCTTCAGGGAGTAGTAATCCTTCGCAGACTATCGGGGTATAGTTCATTTGTACTGTTGGGACATAGGGAAACACATCTTCTGGTTTGACCCCAGCTATAGGTTCGGGATTAGGAGGCATAGGTGGCTCTAGTTCCAGGGGATTTGGTGGTCCTAGAGGCCGAGGAAACACAAGAGGTTCTGGATCAGGTGGAAAAGGTCTGCACCAACCCTAAAATATTTACATGAAGATGTCTCTTCATCTTCCAAAGTATAGGGACATAGAAGACGCTGTTGAACATGTGCATATGTGTGAAATACTGTGGCATGTAAAAGGAATCATGGCTTCTAAGCGTAGGGCAAGAAAATTTGCTACCATGTTCCAAGGGTGCCAACATAACTGGTATAGAACATTTGACCCTGATCACACTTGCGTAGACTATACATCATTAAAATATACATTCCTTAAAGAGTTTTACATCCTTGACTTTGAGTAGGAGATTATAAGTGCACTCAAGGATATTAAGCAAGGCACTATTGAAAGTGTTAGAGAGTATGATGCCCATTTTAAAACATTAATATCTAAGCTTTCTTATGAGATACATGCAATCCAACATTCACAATGGTTTTTTGGGGGCCTAATTACCCCTTTTAGGAGGGAATTATCACATAAGACATACATTAATCCACATAAAGCACTTGAAGTAGCCTTATGTGTTGAGGCAATTGGAAGCATAGAAACTGGGGTGAGCCCATTTTTAGAAGCATAGATTATAGCTATGGCAAAGCAATTGGAGAAACTATCGGAAAATTCATCACATGAGACACGCAAAGGGATTTGGTGCATAAAATGTGAAGTAGAAGGTCACATAAAGGATAATTGTCCTTACAAATTGGTACACTCATTGTTGTTGGATTGTGAGATATGCCATTTAAACCATGATGCTAGCCTTTGCCCCTTACTACAACACATGATAAGGAAAAAATTTTCAAGCTACTATAAAATTTATAGGTCCATGACTCATGACACAGAAGCCTGTTGGTTGTTTGGTCAGATCCATGATGCTATAGATATTGGTGTACGACAGGAAGGAGTCTCAGATAACTCTAAAGGAAATAACGAGCATCAATACCAGGATCAAAATGAGGCACGCTATGATCAGAATGAAGGGAGTTTTGAAGGTGGTCATGGCAAAGGTCAAGGATATTGTAGTGGATTTGGACGACGAGGCTATGGTGGTGGAAGAAGTGAGTTCTGTCATCACCAATCTGGCACTATGATAATTCTTCACCGGGAACTCCTCGTGCTATGATTATTTACTAATGCACAGCCTTTAGTTTGGTGGATGTAATCTGGAAATAAAACAACAACATAACACAAGAATGCCATCGACTATGATAAGACGGAATGATGAAAAATCTGAAATATCAAAGTAAATTATAATATTAAGATGAAATTGTTACAATCTCACCCATGAGGTACTTCAAGTGTTATTGACTTCACTTGCCTTTCACCAAGACTATGGGAGAAACTTTACAATTACACCTCTTAATGGCTTCTTCAACACACCTTTAAACTGATGGCTTCCTTTGCACACTTCCTACAATATTTCTCACTACTTCCTTCTATGCTAAATGAGGGGGGTGGCCTCTCTATTTATAGAACTTCCAGGCTTATCCATCTTATCTCTAAGATAGGATAAGAAATCCACTCCGACAAATCATATTCCATACCTTAACTCTTATCTGTACATGTAAGCTTATCTTTTAAGATAAGATAAACCTTATCATTTTACATGGGTTCCACATTTTTAGACTTTTTACAAATAAAATACACAAAATATTTATGACCTCACTCCTTGTCCTTATTACAAATATAATATTTCTAATTCCTAATCATGTAGACCCTACTTCTCTACTTACCCAAACTTTGACATTTTAACATTACGGAACCACTTATGACAAATATTTACTTTTTACCACAACATTCCTATTGTACTTTGACTGTTACCGTACTATACATTATTGGCGGTGTCGTACTGGCAGTGCCGTTATCTTCTATCGGACGCTACTACTAATTATACTTAACAACATCCTATTCCTAATAAATACATTAATGAAATAGAAATTACGGAGGAAAATTTTAGTGTCGACAATTCCCCCATGGAACATGTTATACTTGTGGATCTCCTAACCACTATAGGTGTGAATGTCCCTAGAATATTACATGTTCTTTCTGTGGAAAGAGTCATAGCGATGAGGAGTTCCCAGACTTGTATGAGCATCTTAAAAAGTAACATACACAACAAAACAAAGGTGCAGGGATTGTTAGGATATAGTGCGCTATGTAAAATTAGTGGATGCCTAACTTAGAAGTAAATTTTGAGGCATTGTGGGTAAATATCATGACCAATGCTGAGATGGCACATGCTAGAGAAGCATTGCAGTAGAATCCTACCATAACTAAAGAGGAGGTAGTAGACTCTCGGTACCCCAACCCTGCCCATGAAAAGGAGGTTTATTAGGAAACCATGGAGGTACTCAAGAATCTTCAGGGTGAAATACAATATTTGAAGGACTAATCACAAAATATGGAGCAAAAGAAAGCATTGGAAATGGTCCAAACTGATATGGATGAATTGAAAGAAGTGTGTAAAATTTTGTGCAAAGAAAATATCATTTCACTGTTAAGGAATTGGTTAAAAGGAAACACTCTACGTGCAAGTGTTGAGACTGGACGGCAGATCCTCAATGCACATCTTCCCCCTCATAACCTAGTTTATGACAAGGAAATCACTTTTAATGTTATTGTGGATGGGTGACTATTGAGTAATATATTGATTGATATAGGCACATAAGTCAACGTTCATGGCTAATCAGACTAAGGCCACTCCC
Source organism: Taxus chinensis (assembly GCA_019776745.2). Lineage (NCBI taxonomy): Eukaryota > Viridiplantae > Streptophyta > Pinopsida > Cupressales > Taxaceae > Taxus > Taxus chinensis. The sequence continues at coordinate 140,672,300 of CM034153.1, forward strand.
ATCGAAGTTTTGAAAGATGCATCCATTACCATACAAGGAGCCAAGTTCCCTATGTATTTTGAGGTTTTAGTGCTGGCAAAGTCAGATAGCTTCTTAGTTCTATTAGGGTGTCCTTGGTGCTATGAAAATAATTTTGATCTTTGGTTCAACAACGGGTACATCAGTTTTGAAAATGAGGAAAGAGTTATTATCCCTTTAACAGATGGAAAATCTAAGCCCTATGTTGAGCCCCTGAGTGAAGAAAACCTAAATAGGATTTATGTACATGCCATCTGGGATCTAGAAGTGTTTGGTCCATGTAAAGAAGGAATCCTTCAATGGGAGGTTTTGGGTTTATAAATGATACTTTAACAAACCACAGTCAGGGGACAACAAGTCCCTCCTCTTTAATGGAAGAGGTTCCCTTATTGAAAGCAAGCAACAAAACTTATATACAAATGTACAACTTTCAAAGTGTGGATTCCTGAAACTTTGCAACATTTTATGCCCAAAGATCATCAATAAAAAATAATAGAAGAACTAAGGAGATGAGAGAGGAAGAACATAACAATAATTTTAGGAAATATAGATAACAAAGTATAACCTTATATGTATTGATCAAAGGAGATGTAGAATGGAATCATTCGTGTTTATCACAGATATAATTTCATAGACATAAAGTTCCCGAAATCATATTAACAAGAACACAAAATTTCTTATCATGCAAAGATGGATGATTCGTAAATTTCAGACAAGGAAAGAAGGAATAATAGAGGAAGAAAGGGAAAAACTTCTATATTGATTACTTTTAAATCTATTACATCTACAGAGTACCAAGATCCAACCCAAACAATGGCGTAGAGAACCCGCTAAATAGCTTCCAAAAATGGTTACATTCGATTACAAAGAATGATGAAACTCATTCAAGAAAATGACATCTAAAATTCTCAAATTCCTTGGCCATTTCCATGCCTGGTGGAAAAACCAAATGCATCACATCACAGTTGTTCATCTTGCTTTCGCAAACTTTGAATTTGAGTCATCCACGTGGAAGAGATTTGCTGAAGTGGGCCTGAGCGTGCCTTTTACATTTTGTGATTTTGTAGATATTCTACATTTTTTTACATTTTGGTCCACCCATCCACTTCTGATATAGGCCTAACACATGGCTTTACTTGAGTGGGGACAGAGTTGCGGCTCACTTTATAACTTTAACTCTTTTCAACATAGGCTCAAAAACTCAAAGTGCTCCACCGACCTGCCTTGAATTTTGATGTGGGCTCAACATTTTACTTTATCCCTTGGCATGAGTGGGGCTATAGGTCACTTTAAAACTTTAAGCCCTTTATGGAAACAAAGCCAAAATTCCTAAATTGCTCAAACAGCTTGCCTTCGTGCGTTGACTTTTCAACATGGCCACGTGTCCCTTTGCTGACCTGTTCTGTATTTTTGTCTTTTGACTAAGTCCCTCTATTTGGCAAAGGCTTTATGTCTTATATGGGACATGTGGAGGCTTCCTGATCATTTGGAGACTCTTTTTGGACCTGACCTTTGGAGTTTCTCCGATTGGACACGTCAAGATCTGGCACTTGTTTGGGGAACCGCCTTTGACTTTAACCCTTGAAAGAGTGCCAATGGGACATGTGGGTATTTCCATTGGTTCTCCTTTCCCTAGCCAATTAAATGGCTAGCTCTACCCCTTTATACTTCTGTGGGACCCTAGACACGTGGAGAGATGGCACTTGTTTGGGGAAGCACCTTTGGCTTCGACCCTTGAAAGTGCGCCAATGAGACACGTGGCGTCATCCGCTGGCCTTAGACTTTTCAACATCTGATTTAAATATTTGAGGCTCTAACCATGTGGAGGGCTAGTGCTCATTTAGGGTCTATCCCTTGGGTCTCACTTCTTAAGTTGTGTTGATGAGGCACGTGGAGGCTTCCGCCAACCCTCTTATACTTATTCAATTAACGGTCAGCTTTGTCCCTTTTCTGAACCTTGGACACGTGGAGGGCAGGTGCAAGTTTGGAGTATCTCTTTTGGCCATGCCTTTGAAGTTACACTGATGAGTCATGTGGTACCTTCCATGGTCCTTCTATACTTAGCTGATTCGGGCCTCAATTGAACATTGCCTTTCTCCATTTTCTCCTATGCACTTTGATCTCCTTTAACATCATTATCCTCCTTTTCTGACCCTGCCCCTTCATTGTTGGATTTGGAATGTGGACTCATATGAATGAACTGTCCATTCTAATTTTCTTCTATGCAGGGTCATGTTTGATCAATTTTTCCAGGGGGAAAAATTGGGATAACAGGCACCAAATCAAAAAAATTCAAAACTTGACTTGAAAAATGAGGGAAATTTTGAGGTTAATAATAGCTGGCTCTTTTCTGGGGATGACTTGGCTGGAACAGAGGAATGAGGCAAGATCAAGAACCATATAAAAACTCAGAGAAAGTATACGAATGCCTTATCCATTGGGAAAATAGAGTCAAAGGCAAAACCAATACAGAAGACAACACACACGCAACGGGAAAATAAACAAACCAAAAAGGAAGGACCAAAAACAAAACACAAAGGAACGGCCAAAAACCAAAACACTATACACAATATACATAAGGACTGCCTAATCACCTAGGACTTGAAAAAATTCAAATATTTCACACTATAAGGAAGTGGGAGAGGAGATCCATCCATATAATCCAAATAGAAAGAGTTTTCTCCAACAAAGTGCCTGATTGTGAAAGGACCAAGCCAAAGAGAATCAAACTAACCATGGCTTCCTCAAGGTTCATGTCTTTTGTCCCACAGCAAAATAATGTCTCCCACTTGAAAATCTTTGGGTCTAGATTTCTTGTCAAATAAAGCTTTCACCTTCAGTTGATGAGCTGAGATTCTATAAAAAAATTGCAACCTGTCTTCATCCAACTTCTAGAGATGCATGATCATCTTGTCCAAGGAATTGGTAAAGCTTGATTCTTCAATATCCTTCATTAATTGCAAGGATGGTAATTCCACTGTTACTGGAAGCTAAGCTTCAACACCATACACCACCTGAAATGGAGACATCCTAATTACTTTTTTGGGTGTAATTCTATCTACCCAGAGAGCATCACAAAGCTTATTGTGCCAATTCCTCTGAGAGTCATTGACAAGCTTCCGAATGATGGTTACCAAATTCTTATTTGTTAATTCTACTTGTCCATTCCCTTGAGGATAATAATATGAAGAATGAGCAAGGGAAATTCCATAGCCATAGAAAAAATCCACCATCTCAGAAGAAGAAAAATTAAAAGCATTATCAATCACAATCTTGTTTGATACCTGTTGTCGGCCCCAAAATTCCCTTCTTTTAAAGTCAAGTTTTAAAAAAAATTGATTTTGTGCCTTGGAGTAAGGAATCATGTCAAGCCTAGAATTGTTTACAACTTTCCTATTCATGGAGAATAATTTAAAATTTGGATGTATGGTGGAGTTCCTTTCTTTCTATTTATTTTCTTCCCGTAGTTGGGAATGACAGACGTATTTTCCTGTTAAAATTTTCCCTAGAATCCTCAGGTAATACATGGATTTCTTTGATTGGATGTAGTTTGGCCATATTTCAAGATTCAATGGAAGCCTCCATGTGTCTAAATGATGAAAATCTAGGGGCAAGGCCAGGGGACATTCCTTGAGTAAGTGCTAGCTTGCCGCGCGTCCCGAGCTCAAAATGAAGGTAAAAAAGCTCAAATCGACTAAGTATGGAAGGTTCAGCAGATAGTTCCACGTGCCTCATGGGTGCAGCTTCAAGGGTTAAAGTGGGGGGATGTTTTCAAACTTCCCCCAAGCCTCCACGTGTCCCAGGTCCAAAAAGGGACAGAGTTGATTGAATAAATTGACTAAGTATGGGCAGTTCAGCAGAGGCCTCCACATGTCATGACGATGCATTTTCAAAAGTAAAATCAAAGGGGCAGTCCCCAAGAAACGCCATCCCACCACATGGTTGAATTCAATGAGGAGATAGAGTTGGCCATTGAAAAGTCTAGACCCGGTGGAAGGCACCACGCGTCAGCTCAGTGCAATTTCAGAAGGTGCTTACAAAGTGGAAATTTAGATCAATGTCAATCCTCCACGTGTCTAGGGGTCAACATCAGTAAAATAGGAATAGACCCAGATCGGTTGAGTATAAAGGAACTGGTGGAGCTCTCCACGAGTCAACCTCATGTTGTTTCAAAGGTAAAGAATGTAGGATGTGCTCACAGGCCCACTCCAATCAATTCCTTCAACACGGGCAGCCCAAATTTAGAGTTGTAAAATTGAATTGAATGTCTCATGTTTAAACTGGTAAAATAATATAATGGCCATATATTTAAAAGTCTTCCTTTTCCACCATTTATGTTGCTTTGCAAATCAAGAATTCGAAATAGCGTGGATGATTGAAATAAGTTGTAACTATTCCTTGCTTTCTCAGGTTAGTTATAACCACCTCTTGTGAGCTATATTATGGGATATCAAATCCATTATAAAGGTTGGAATGCTAATGATTCTTGAAATGTAATTTTGAATTCGAAGAAATCAATACGAATCTTTTCCCCTTTTTCTTCTACTCTCTCTCTCCTTCTAGTTATGATTTGTGAATCATCTAATATTTGTGTGCTTGGAAACTTTGTGTTCTAGTCTGTACAATCTCCAGAAATTTGAGTCTTCAAGTTGTGTCTGTTATAAATGTGGATGTTTCTATTCTATATCTCCTTTGCACAATATGTATAAGGGTCTTCTCTGCCATGTCTTTTCCCTAAAGTTACTGTCTTCTTTTTCCTCCCTCCTCTCTTCCAAGTCTTTTGTCCTAATGTATTGATAACTTCCCAGGCTTAAAACACATTTGAAAGTATCGAGAAACCACCATTAAAATAAAGGTTGTGCATATGTACATAGGTCTGGCCCTTGCTTTCAATAAGGGAACCTCTCCCATTAAAGAGGAGGGACTTGCTTTACCCTTGACTGTGGTTTCATCTCAAGTGCAAATCTGAAACCCAACAGTTTTTGGTGACTCTACTGGGGATTTTTTTCAACAAATTTCCTTTCAAAAGAAAAACTAATTTGATCATTTATTTAATCTGGAGACTCTAAGATACACTCGTGGTAGAAGGGATCTTAGAATTGAAGATCCCCAATTTCAACTCTTGAATCAAAATTATTTTCAACTTCCTCCAACAAGAAGAAATAGAAGAGCTCATTCCACAAGCACACCTCCTATTGAGGACATATTTTATGGTAGTAGCATTCCACAAACACAACTTAGTGCTAATCTTCATGCTCTAGTTATTGTTGGTGTCTCAATTCCACTTCAAGCAATATATCCAAGGATGGTAGCACCTCGACCTTAGGGACAAAGATTTGGGCCTCTGGCTCTACCTCAACCATTACATGAGTTACCCAGAGGTAATAGGAAAATTTTTCTAAAATTTAGAGGTGATGGAAAAGTACACCTTGATGAACACATTGCAGCCTTCATTATTACATGTGGGGTCTTGGTAGTTGAACATGAAGATGTCTCTGTTAGGATGTTTGTGGAGACCTTGAAAGCTAATGTCGCAAATTGGTTCTACCATCTTCCTACTGGGGCCATTATTTATTGGAATACTATGAGAACTCAGTTTTTGTAGCATTTTAAACCCGTTAAGGATGTGTATGCTTTTCTAGATCAGGTTTCTCAAATAAAGAAGGAGTCACAGGAGCCTATGAGAGAATTTGTGGCCAAGTTCAACAAGTTGATTAACAAGATTCCATAAGATACTAGGCCTATTTCTTAGATTCAAAAGTGTTTCTTCTTGAATTCCCAATTTCTGGAAGTAAGATATGCCTTGAGAAGAGAAAATATTGCAACTTTGGATGCTAATCAAAGATTGGTTGTTAGTGTGGAAGATGACTTGATTATGTCTGGTAAGCTGAAAAGGGAATCTTTCAAATCCAAATAATATTCTTCTTCTACTTCTCCTGGAGGTAATGCAGATCAGTTGGTGTAAAATCTCGCTAATGACCTCATTGCCATCAAGAAACAATTAGCTCAACATGCTCCATATCAGGATGTTCCAAGGAATAATTTTCAACCTAGGAACCGCCTACCTTCCCCTCAAACTAAATTGGTCATTGAAGGTCCACCCCTCAAGGTTCCTATCAATGCTACTTGTGAAATTATTGAGCCATATGATGAGGAAGAAAATGGGATCTATGATGAGCAAGAAGAGGAAGCTGATGAAGAGTTGGAGGAGCCTGGTGATTCTCGGGTTCATTTCCTCACCACTGAAGGTGTAGATGATGAGGATGACTATGATGATGTAGTAGCTGAGATGAAAAATGAGTCATATGCTGTTATGAATCATGATGAGTCTAACAAAAAGGAAAAAGTGGTGCATCTTGCTAAGATATCTAAGGAGCTTCCTACAAATATCTCAGTGATTGCAACAAGAGGAGATCCTATTTCTACCACTTCCACTCAAAAGGTAAGCTCTGCTAGTCCTTCCCCCTCTACTTCTGCTTCTAATAATTCCTGTCCAACAAATGATAAAGCTGATAGATCAAAATCTCCTTCTACTTCTAGTATTTACCCTCCATCCACATCTGGATCTTTTGATATTATAGACCATCTTAAGAAGACCAAGATTCAGATTTCTGAGGTAGAGTTCTATCAAACCTATCCTAAAGCCTTTGCCAAAATGGTTAACTTTGTAAATGATAAATCTAGAACCCCAACCCACTCTTCTAATGGAATTTTACCCACTCCCCCTTCCTCACCTCAATCAATCCTTATGGCCATAGTCACGTCCCCTAGTGAGAAAATTGAACCATTTTATGTGACCCTTCTCATAGCTGGCCATAAACTCAGTAATTGTGTTATAGATTCAAGAGCATCAGATAATGTTATCCCTACAAAAGTGGTTCATTCTTTTGGTATAACTCTGACCCACACATATGTCTCTTATTATTCTATAGAGATTACGAAGGTACCTTTGGTGGGTAGAATTAAAGATACACAAGTATCTTTTACCACTTTTCCAGAGAAGAGGGTCTTAGCCACCATTTTGGTTGTTGATATTCCTCCTTCATATGGGTCACTGCTAAGTAGAAATTTCTGCAAGGAGGTAGGAGGGTAAATCCAAATGGATTAGTTACATTCCTTGATCCCTATCAATGGGAATATGAAGAAGTTGCTTCCTGAGAAACAAGTAGAGTATATTGTGCAAAAGATAGATGACCCTAAAGCACAAATATTGTATGAAGAAATTGGGAATGTGAACTACATGATCGTGTCACAAGAGCATATAAGTCTATCAAAGGGAGTGTTTCTTGACCATAATGGTGTGTGCAATTTGGAATTTGATGGGAGATGTTCCTCAGTTGGTTTTGGAGTTGGTGTAGTGCTCATTTCTCTTGAGGGTAAGGTTCATCCTTTCTCCTTTAAATTTCAATTTGAAAATACCAATAATACTGCTGAGTATGAGGCCCTCATTCTTGGGTTGAGCATGGCAAAGGAAATGGGAGTGAAGAACCTTCTTACTCGTGGAGATGTAAGGATAATTTTAAAACAAGTTAGATACCTTCATTAGGTAAAGAACAAAAGGTTGAAGCACTATAGGAATATATTGTGGGATTCCATTGATTTCCTTGATGCTTTCTCCATTGAAGTCGTGCCAAGGGAAAGGAACACTAGGGTTGAATCTTTAGCTGTTTTAGGGTCCTTATTGATTCCACATCCTGATTTTCCTCAGGAAAAATTCACTATTGAGATGATCCATAGACCCAGTGTCTGACAATGCAAATAATTGACATGTTTTTAATGATGACCAGCATTTGATTTCTTTCTTAGAGCTTAGAGATAACTTTGATCAGTTGTACTTTGAAGGAAGTGACAATCTACCTATAGAGTGTGTGTCATTAAATGAAGAGGGTGTCAAAGAAGAGATGGATCAAGATGGATGCATCAAACTGAAAGGAAACAAAATTCCCAAAGGGCTGGTAAGTTTAAAGGATATTTTTGATAAACATGATGGATATGTGAGATCTAAAGTTTCCCAAGGAGCTCGTAAATCTTTTGAGACTAACAAAGTAAATATTGGGAGTCTTGATGATCCCAAAATAGTCAATATTGGAAAGTTCTACACTCAAGAAGAGAAAAAGAAGGTGGTGAATTTGTTGAAGAGTTATGTTAATGTCCTAGATTACTCTTATGATGATCTCAAGGCTTTTCAGCCTAAATAAATGCAACATTTCATTCCTCTTAATCCTAGGATCAAACCCTTCAAATAGAAGCAAAGGCAATATAATCCAAAAATAGCTGATACAATTTTCCAAGAAATACAAAATCTTCTAAAGGATAGGATCATCTTTCCCATCCACCACTCAACATGGATTTCTAATATAGTGCTTTTCAGGTAGAAAAATTGTGAGTTTCGGATCTGTGTGGACTTCAGAAACCTAAATAAGGGTTCTTTGAAGGAAAATTACCCTCTCCCCATGATTGACCAAGTATTACAAGATGTCACAGGCTCGGAGATGTTGTCTATGTTAGATGGATTCTCGGGGTAAAATCAAATAGAGGTGAATACTACTGATCAACACAAAACTTTCTTTACTAATCCTTAGGGCATCTTTGCATACAAGAGGATGCCATTTGGTCTCATCAACACTGCTGCCACTTTTCAAAGGGCCCATGGATTTGGATTTTGGTAGGTTGAAAGGGAAATGCATTTTTGTGTATTTAGATGACTTGACAATGTTTTCTAAAGTAAGAAAGATCACTTCTAGCATCTTGAAACATTATTGCAGAAGTGTAGAGAACATGGGATTTCTTCAAATCCTAAGAAGTTTGTGTTTTGTGTCACAGAAGGAAAGTTTTTGGGACACGTTGTTTTAAAGGAAGGGATTAAGATTGATCTAGAGAGAGTTCAAGTCATCCAGTAAATTCCTCTTCCATCAAGTAAGAAAGGTGTCCATTATTTCTTTGGTAAAATCAATTTCCTGAGAAGATTCATCCCTAATTTTGTAGAACTTACTATGAGCATTGCTCACATGATACAATGGAAGAAAACTTTTAGTTGGTCCTTTGAAGGGAAGAAATCATTTGAAGACATTAAATAGGCTATGGCACAGAATCCAACCTTGGCGTGCCTTGACTTTGACAAAGATTTCATTATCTATTGTTATGCCACTAAAAATACCCTAGTTGTTTTCCTGGCTCAAAAGAATGCTGAAGATCATGAGCTCCCAATTGCATTCATGAGTTATGTCTGAAAAAATCATGAGCTGAAGTACACCATGATGGAGAAGCATGATTTTGCAGTTGTCAAGAAATTTAGGTTTTACATTCTTAATTCTCATTCTGTGGTGCTGGTGCTTGATACAACAGTCAAATCCATTCTTACTCAGTAAGAATTTGGAACCAAGAGAGGTAATTGGGTGGCAAAGGTGCAAGATTATGATATTGATATCAGGAAAACAAAGCTAGTTCAGGGTAAGGGCCTATGTGAACTCATTGTTGAGGGAGCTGCCAAGGAATTGTCCAAAGATGAAGTTGATGTTCCTATTGTTTTGTTCCTTAGCTTGACAAATGTGTGGTACACTGATATTGCTCACTTTTTGACCTATGGAGAATGTCCATCTCACTTGAGTGCCAAAGAGTAGAGAGCCATCAAACTGATATTTACACAATATGTTCTAAGGAAAAATGCTTTGTTGAAACGAGGCATAGATGGAAGGTTTTTGAAGTGTGCAGACAAGGAACAATAAAAGAAGTTGTTCTATGCTTTCCATGACCAGGCTTGTGGAGGTCATTACTCCTCTTTTGTAACATCTCATAAAATATTTCATGTTGGTTATTATATGCCCACTCTGTTAAGGGATTCATAAAAATGGGTTAGTAAATATGAAGCATGCCAAACGTTTGTTAGAAGACCTAAGTTGGCCACTTTGCTCTCAAGCCTGTGGTGATTGAAGATTCATTTCAACAATAGGGTTTAGACTTCATGGGGATACTCAATCCATCTTCTAGTGTTGGGCATACCCACGTGTTGAATGCCATATATTACTTCACTAAGTGGGTAGAGGCCATCCTAGTCAAGAGCACTACCTCGGAGGTAGTTTGCAACTTCATTAAGGAGAACATATTGATCAGGTTTGGGGTCCCAAACAAAATTGTGACTGAAAATGCTTCTAAATTTTCTTCAGCTGAGATGATGGATTTTTTCTATGGGTATGGGATCTCCCTTTCTCATTCTTCAGACTACTAACCCCAAGGGAATGGACAGGAAGAATCAGCAAACAAGAATATAGTAACTATAGTAAGAAAGATTGTAAATGATTCTAAGAGGAATTGGCATAAAATGTTATATGATGTACTTTGGGAAAATAGAATTACACCCAAGAGAGTAATTGGAATGTCCCCTTTCCAAGTGGTGTATGGTGTAGAATCTCATTTTCTAGTCACAGTAGAATTTCCTGCCTTGCACCTAATAAAAGCCATTGAAGATTCAAGTTTCGGTAATTCTTTGGATAAGAGAATTTTGTATCTTCAGAAGCTCAATGAAGATAGATTGCAAGTGGTGGACAGGATAACAGCTCATCAGTTCAAAGTAAAGGCTTTGTTTGAAAAGAAAGCTAAACCCAAAGTTTTCCAAGTGGGAGACATTATGCTACTTTGGGACAAAAGACATGAGCCATGAGGAAACCATGGTAAGTTTGACTCACTTTGGCTTGGTCCTTTCAGAATCAGGCATTTTGCTAGAGATAATTCTTTTTATTTAGATTACATGGATGGTTCTCCTCTCCCACTTCCTTATAGTGGGCAGCACCTAAAGTTGTTCAAGTCCTAGGTGACTAGGTGGTTATTCTGTATATTATGTACAGTGTTTTGGTTTTGGGTCGTTCCTTGTGTTTCATTTCTATCTTTCCTTTATTGGCTTCTGTCGTTATTTTGTGTTTTGTTTTGGGTCTTTCCTATTTTTTGTTTTTTTTCTTTCTTGTTCCTTGTTGTGTGTGTTGCCTTGTATTGGTTTTTATTTCTACTCATTTACTCAATGGATTAAGCGTTGGTCCTCCTTTCTCCAGAGTTATCTATAGTTCTTGATCTTGCCTTGTGTCTTTGTTCCAAGCTAAGTCATCCCTAGAAAGAGCCAGTTGTTGTCAGCCCCAAAATTCCCTTCTTTTAAAGTCTAGTTTTAAAAAAATTTGAGTATGTGCCTTGGACTAAGGAATCACGTCAATCCTGGCATTGTTTACAACTTTCCTATTCTTGTAGAACAATTTAAAAGTTAGGCATATGGTGAAGTTCCTTTCTTTCTATTTGTTTTCTTCCCACATTCGAGAATGACAAGCGTATTTTCCCCATTAAATTTTTCCCCAGATTCCTTAGGTAATACATGGATTTCTTTGATTGGATGTGGTTTGGTCATATTTCAAGATTCAACGGAAGCCTCCATGTGTCCAAATGGCATAACTCTAGGGGAAGGGCAAGGGGACAGTCCTCAAGTAAGTGCTAGCTCGCTGCGTGTCCTGGGCTCAAAATGAAGGTAAAACAAATCAAATCAGCTAAGTATTGAAGGTTCAGTAGACAGTGCCATGTACATCATTGGCGCAGCTTCAAAGGTCAAAGTGGGCGGGGGGGGCAATTTTCAAACTTGTGCCAAGCGTCCACATGTCCTAGGTCCAAAAAGGGATAGAGCCAACTAAAGAAATTGACTAAGTATGGGCAGTTCGGCATAGGCCTCCATGTGTCATAACGATGCATTTTCAAAAGTAAATTCAAAGGGGCAGTCCCCAAGAAGTGCCATCTTGCCACGTGGTTGAAGTTAATGAGGAGAAAAAGTTGTCCGTTGAAAAGTCTAGACCTAGTGGAAGGTGCCATGCGTCAACTTGGTGTAATTTCAAAAGGTGCTTCCAAAGTAGAAATTCATATCAGCACCAGCCCTCCATGTGTCTAGGGGTCAACATGAGTCAAACAGGAACAAACCCAGATCAGATGAGTATAAAAGAACTAGCAGAGCTCTCTAGGTGTCAACCTCACATTGTTTCAAAGGTAAAGAATGCAAGATGTGCTCACACGCTTGCTCCAATTAATTCCTTCCATGTGAGAGGGAAAGATTTAGAGTTGTAAAAGTGAATCGAATGGCTCATTTTTAAACTGGTAAAATAATGTAATGGCCATATATTTAAAAGTCTTTTTTATGTCATTTACGTTGCTTTGCAAATTGAGAATTAAAAATGGTGTGGATGATTGAAATAAGTTGTAACTATTCCTTGCTTGCTCAAGTAAGTTGTAACCACCTCTTGTGAGCTATATTATGGGCTTTCAAATCCATTGTATGACTTGGAATTCTAATGATTCTGGAACCGTAATTTTGAATTGGAAGAAATCAATACAAATATTTTCCCCTTTTTCTTCTACTCTCTCTCTCTCCTTCTAGTTCTGATTTTTGAATCATCTAATATTTGCATGCTTGGAAACTTTGTGTTCTAGTCTATATAATCTCCAGAACTTTGAGTCTATGAGTTGTGTCTGTTATAAATGTGGATGGTTCTATTTTGTATCTCATTTGCACAATATGTATAAGGGTATTCTCTACCATCTCTTTTCCCTAAAGGTAATGTCTTCTTCTACCTCCCTCCTCTCTTCCAAGTCTTCTGTCCTAATGTATTGATAACTTCCCAGTCTTAAAACACATTTTAGAGTATCATCAAACCACCACTGAAATAAAGGTTGTGTATATGTACATAGGTCTTGCCCTTGGTTTTAATAAGGGAACCTCTCCCATTAAAGAGGAGGGACTTGTTTGTCCCCTTACTATGGTTTCATCTCAAGTGTAAATCTGAAATCCAACAGTACCCCAAACCTTATCAATATGTTCTCTTTGATGAAATTACACACCACCTCAAAAGTAGTGCTTTTGACTGGAATAGCCTCTACCCACTTTGTGAAGTAATCTGTAGCAGTTAGCATGTGAGTATTCCCAACATTGGAAGGTGGATTAAGAGTTCCAATGAAATCCAATCCCCACTATTGAAAAGGCTCATCAATCACTACTGGTTTTAGTGGTAAAGTATCCAACTTAGGCCCCCCAACAAAAGTCTAACATGCTTCACACTTACCTACCCATTTTGATGCATCTCTGAACAATGTAAGCCAATAGTACCCTGCATGGAGGATTTTATGGGTAGTAACAATAGAAGAGAAATGCCCTCCACAAGCCCAATCATGAAAATATGAGAACAACTTTTTCTATTGCTCTTTGTCTACACACTTCAAGAATCTTCCATCTATACCTCACTTGAAGAAAACATTCTCCCATAATACATAATGTCCAAACCTTAAATTAATAGCTCTCTTTTCCTTGGCACTCAAGTGGTATGGACACTCTCCATAAGTAATAAAATTTGCAATATCAGTATATCATTCATCTGTTGGACTAAGGAAGAGGACAATAGGAACATCAACTGCTTCTTTGAAAAATTTTACATCAGCTCCTTCAACAATAAGCTCACATAGGCCTTTACCTCGTACTAGCTTAGTTGGCCTAATATCAAGGTCATATTATTGGAATTTTTCTACCTAATTGCCTCTCTTAGTTCCAAAATCTTGTTGTGTAAGAATAAAATTGATGTTTGTATCAGGTACAAGCACAACAAAGTGAGAATTAAGAATATAAAAATGAAACTGCTTGATAGCTTTGACCACTACAAAAGCATGTTTCTCTATCATAGTATATTTAAATTCATGAGATTTCAAAACATAGCTCATGAAGGCAATTGGAAGTTCATGATCCTCAGGATTTCTCTGAGTTAACACAGTAGCCAAGGTACTCTCCGTAGCATAGCAATAGATGATAAAATCCTTACTGAAATCAAGACATGCTAAGATGGGAGTCTTAGCAATGGATTTCTTGCAACCTTGAAATGCTTCTTTACCTTTGGAAGTACAACTAAAGTTTTTTTTTCCTTTCATCATGTAAGCAATTCTCATAGTCAGTTTTGTAAAATCAAAAATGAATCTCCTTAAGAATTTTATCTTACCAAAGAAAGAGTGAACACCCTTTTTTCTTGTGGGAAGAGGAATCTATTAGATTGTTTGAACTCTTGTTGGATATATCTTTATTCCTTATTTTGAGACAATATGCCCCAGTAAATTGCCTTCTATAACACAAAAGACAAACTTCTTAGGATTTAGAGAAACTCCATGTTCTCTACATTTTTGGAGGACTGCTTCAAGATGTTGAAAGTGATCTACCCTTGTTTTGGAGAAAATAGTCAAATCATCAAGGTACACAATAATAAACTTTCCCTTTAGATTGACAAAAGCTAAATCCATTTCCCTCTGGAAGGTGGCACAAAAATTTATATGACCAAAAGGCATCCTCTTGTAAGCAAAGGTGCCCCAAGGAGTAGTAAAAGTAGTTTTGTGTTGATCTGGGGTAATGACTTCCAATTGATTGTATCCAAAGAATCCATCAAGCATAGAAAACATCTTAGAGCCTGTGACAGCTTGCAAAAATTGATCCATCATGGGGAGAGGATAGTTGTCTTTTAGAAAGTCCTGATTCAAATTCTTGAAATACACACAGATGCGAATCTCACCATTCTTCTTCCTCACAGGCACAATGTTGGAAATCCATGTTGAATGATGTATAGGGAAAATAATATTTTCATTTAGTAACTTCTGGATCTCTTGAAAAATAGTGCCAGCAACCTTTGGATTGTATTACCTTTATTTCTACTTGAAAGGTTTGATCCCAAGTTTTAGAGGGATAAAGTGTTGCATTTCCTTTGGTTGAAAAGCCTTGAGATCATCATATGAATAGGCAAGAACATCAAAATAATTTTTCAATAATTTTGTTGCTTTCTTCCTCTCCTCTTGAGTGCGACATTTTCCAATGTTCACCATATTGGGTTCATCAAGACTCCCTATATTAATCTTTTCACATTCACTAGACTGTCAAGATCCTTAGGAAGCTTTAATGTACCTATCATGTTTATCAAACAAATCTTCCAAACTCACTAGCCCTTTAGGGATCTTGTTACCTTTTAATTTGATGCAGCCATCTTGATCCATCTCTTCCTTGATATCTCCTTCATTAGAGGATACACAATTTCTAGGAAAAGTCTCACTTCCTTCAAAATATAATTGGTTGAAGTTGTCCTTAAGCCCCAAGAAAGAGAGAAAATGTTGATCATCATTTAAAACCTACCAATTGCCTATGTTATCTGTTACATTGGGCCTATGAATCATTTCAATGGTAAATTTCTCCTGAGAGAAATATGGGTGAGGAATCAACAGAGATCCTAAGGTAGCTAGAAAATCAGCTCTAGTATTCTTCTCTCTTGGAAAAACTTCAATGGAGAAAGCATCAAGAAACTCAATGGAATTCCAGACAAGATTTCTATAATGCTTCAATCTCCTATTCTTCACTTGAAAAATATCTCTGACTTGTTTCACAATCAGCTCTGCATCTCCATGAGCACAAAGATTCTTCACTCCCATTTCTTTTGCCATGTTCAATCCAAGTATGAGAGCCTCATATTTAGATGTATTGTTTTTATTTTCAAAATAAAGCTTGGATGAAAAAGGTTGAATCTTCCCTTTTGAAGAGATCAATACCACACCAGCCCCAGAACCAGTTGAAGAACAACTTCCATCAAACTCTAGAGTCCAAATGCCATTGGGATCATGAATCACTCCCTTAGGAAGTTTTTCCTCATCTTGTTACATGATCACGTAGTTACCATGCCCTATATCTTCATAGACTATATGTGCTTTTGGATCATCAGTCTTTTACACAATGTATTTAGTTTGTTTCTTAGGTAGCAGATTCTTCATTTTTCCATTGACCTGAATCAAAGCGTGTGACCAATCCATTTGAATTTCTCCTCCTACATCCTTACAAAACTTTCTACTCAACAACATCCCATATGAGGGAGGAATATTAGCAACCAAAATAGTGGATAAGACCCTTTTCTATGGAAAAACAGCAAAAGCTACTTGTGCATCTTTAATTCTTCCAACCAAAGGCACTTTTTTACTCTCCGTGGAATAGCAGGAACCAAATGCATGTGTTAGAGTTAGGCCCAAATCATGAGCTACTTTTCCAGGAATTACATTGTCTGATGCTCCTGAGTCTATAACACAATTACTGAGTTTATGGCCATCTTTGAGAGGATTCACATAGAATGGTTCAATTTTCTCATTAGGGGAAGTGACTGCAACCACAAGGTTTGGTTGAGGTGAGGAAGAGGGAGTGGGAAAAATACCTTTAGAAGTATTGGATGAGGATTTGGATTTATAATTGACAAAGTTTACCATTTTAGCAAAATATTTTGGATGGGTTTGCTAAAACTCTTCCTCTGAAATTTGGATTTTGGTCCTTTTTATGTGATCAATGATATCAAAAGATCCAGAGGTTGATGGGGGAATCATTGCTAGGAACTTGAGAGAATTTTTATTTATAATTTTTAGGATTTGAAGGATAAGAAGTTTTGGAAATAAAAGTAGAAGAAGGAGGATTAATATTACTCACCTTTTGTGTGGAGGTAGTGGTAATAGGATCTCCTCTTCTTACAACCACTGGAATAGTTATAGGAAACTCCTTGGATTTTTTAGCAAGCTGCACCAATTCTTATTTTCTACTCATTTTCTCTTGATTCATGACAGCATATGACTCACTATTCATATCTGCCATGCTTTCATCATATTCATCTTCATCATCCATACCTTCAGTGGTGAGGAAATGAACTTAAGATCCACCAAGCTCCTCCAGTTCTTCATCAACCTCTTTTTCTGGTTCTTCATAGAGTTCATTAAATTTCTCATCATCAGGATCTTGAACTTCATAAGCTGTATTGACTGGAACCTTGATGGCTGGGCCTTCAATAGCCAATTTGGTCTGAGAAGGAGGTAACCAGTTTCTAGGCTGAAAATTCTTCCTTGGGATATCTTGGTAAGGAGTATGCTGAGCCAATTGTTTCTTAATGGAAATGAGGTCATTTGCAAGATTTTGTAGTAACTGATTGGAATTGGCTCTAAGGGAAGAGGAGGAAGAAGATGTTTTAGACTTACAAGGTTCTCTTTTCAATTTACTAGACATGATCAGGTCATCCTCCACACTGATATCTAACCATTGATCAGCCTCAAGAGTTTCAAGGTTAGCTCTCCTTAGTGCATAACTCACTTTGGGTAACTAGGTATTGAGGAAGAAGAACTTTTGGATTTGATCTACTGGACGAGTGTTCTATGGAATTTTATGAATTATCTTGTTGAATTTAGCCACAAACTCCCTCATGGGCTCGAATGGTTCCTTCTTTATGTGAGATATTTGAGCTAATAGAGCATGCACATCTTTAAAATGTTTGAAATTCTTCTCAAACTAAGTGTTCATGGTATTCCAATTAGTGATCAACCCAATAGGAAGATGATAAAACCAATCAACAACATTTTCCTGCAATGTCTCCACAAAATCCTGACAGAGACATCTTCATGTTCAACCCAAAGAATCCCACATGCAACAATGAAGGCTGCAATTTGTTCATCTAGATGAACCTTACCATCACCCCGGAATTTGGGAAAAAATTTCTTGTTACCCCTAGGTAACTCATGCAATGGCTAAGGAAGAGCAAGATGCCCAACCTGTTGTCCCCAAGGCAAAGGGGCTGCCATCTTTGGAAATATTAACTAAAGGGGAACTGAAACACCAACAAGTATCAGAGCACAAAGATTAGGACTGAGTTTTTATTGAGGAATGATGTTCTTGGAATTTTTTTATTTAACAGGAGGTGTGCTTGTAGAATGATTTCTTATGTTCCTTCTTGTTGGAAGAAGAGAAAATTTTTGTTGCTCCAGTAATTGAAAATGGAAATCCTCTACACCGAGATATTTCTTCCCACGTGTATATCTTAGAGTCACCAGATCAAAAATGATCTTGAAGTTTTTCTTTTAGAAAGGGATCCATTCGAAATGAAATCCCTAGTAGAGTCACCAAAAACTATTGCATTTATAACTGATACTTTAACAAACCACAGTCACAGTACATTAAGTCCCTCCTCTTTAATGGGAGAGGTTACCTTATTGAAAGCAGGCATCAAAACTTATATACAAATTTACAACTTTCAAAGTGTGGATTCCTGATACTTTGAAATTTTTTATGCCAAAATATCATCAATAAAAAAGAATAGAAAAACTAAGGAGATGAGAGAGGAAGAACATAACAATACTTTCAGGAAATATAGATACCAGAGTATAACATTTTACGTATTGATCAAAGGAGATACAAAATGGAATCATTCACATTTATAATAGATATAATTTCATAGACACAAAGTTCCCAAAATAATATTAACAAGAACACAAAGTTTCTTATCATCCAAGATGGATGATTCGTAAATTTCAGACAAGGAAAGAAGGAATAGTAGAGGAAGAAAGGGAAAAACTTCTATATTGATTACTTTTGAATCTATTACATCTACAGAGTACTAAGATCCAACCCAAACAATGGCATAGAAAAACCACTAAATAGCTTCCAAAAACAGTTACATTCAGTTACAAATAATGATGAAACTGATTCAAGAAACCAATGTATGAACTTCTTTAATGCCTTGGCCATTTCCATGCCTAGCAACAAAACCAAATGCATTACATCACAGTCGTTCATCCCGCTTTTGCAAAATTTGAATTTGAGCTATCCACGTGGAAGAGATTTGCTAAAGTGGGCCTAGGGGTGTCTTTTATATTTTGTGACTTTGTAGATATTCTACATTTTTTTTACATTTTGGTCTGCCCATCCACTTTTGATATAGGCTTGACACATGGCTATACTTGAGTGGGGACAGAGTTGTGGCTCACTTTATAACTTTAACTCTTTTCAACATAGGCTCAAAAACTCAAAGTGCTCTGCCGACCCACTTTGAATTTCAATGCGGGCTCAACATTTAACTTTATCCCTTGGCATGGGCAAGGCCATAGGTCACTTTAAAACTTTAAGCCCTTTATGGAAACAAAGCCAAAATTCCTAAATTGCTCCGACGACATGCCTTCACACTTTGACTTTGTAACATGGTCATGTGTCCCTTTGTTAGCTTGTTATGTATTTTTGTCTTTTGACTAAGTCCCTCTGTTTGGTGAAGGATTTATGTCTCACCCAGGACACGTGGAGGCTTCCCGCTCATTTGGAGACTCTGTTTCGACCTTACCTTTAGAGGTGTGTTGATTGGACACATGGAGAGCTGACATTTTTTTGGGAAACCACCTTTGGCTTCGACCTTTAAAAGAGAACCGAAGGGACACATGTGGCTTTCCATTGGTTCTCCTTTCCTTAGCCGATTCAATGTCCGGTTCTACCCCTTTATACTTCTGTGGGACCCTAGACACGTGGAGAGCTAGCACTTGTTTGGGGAACCACCTTTGGCTTCGACCCTTGAAGGTGTGCCAATGAGACACGTGGCATCATTCATTGGCCTTGGAATTTTCATTGGCTGATTTAACTTTTTGAGGCTCTGACCACATGGAGGGCTGGCACTCATTTGGGGTTTGTCCCTTAGGTTTCACTTCTGAAGTTGCGCCGATGAGGCACGTGGAGGCTTCCACCGACCCTCTTATACTTAGTCAATTAAATGGCTGACTCTGTCCCTTTTCTAGATCTTGGACACATGGAGGGATGGTGCAAGTTTGGAGTCTCTCTTTGGGTTGTGCCTTTGAATTTAGACCAATGAGACATGTGGCACCTTCCACGGTCCTTCTATACTTATCCGATTCGGGCCTGGATTAAACACTACCTTTCTCCATTTTCTCCTGCTTGCTCTAATCTCCTTTAACATTGTTGGCATCCTTTTCCAACCCTTCCCCTTTATTTTTTGATTTGGAATGTGGGATCACATGACTGAACCACCCCTTCTGATTTTCTTCTTTGCGGGGTCATGTTTGATCAATTTTTTCGGGGGGTAAAATTGGGATAACATGCACCAACTCAAAAAATTTGAAACTTGACTTGAAAAATGGGGAGAATTTTGAGGGTGACAACAGGAGGATGCATAAACTATTAGCGATACTATAAGTTTTGCTTCTGATAATTGGGCTCATAGCACTTATGAGTTGGTAGGAGGCAAAGTAAAAAGCATATCTCCTAAAGTTTGTAAATCATGTTATGTCAGGAGGATAGGTAACAACTCGATACCTTGTTACACTGAAGAAGGATATCCTATGGTATTCCTACGTGCCATGGAGGAATAGTGGATAGACCCATTGGAAAGAATAAATATGCTAGCATATACACTACGTGGAACAACAACACATTGGTGGGTGGCCCATAAGGATAATCTTATAGGATGGAATGAAACTAGGATTTCTCTTGCTACTAGGTTCTTTACGAGCAATGCATCTACTCAAATATGCACTTATCATGGTAATCAACTTGTTTAACACCACATTCAGAAGTGTGAGAAACTCTGGGCAGAGGGGTAGGAATTTATACCACCTTTTCTATGGGTGCATAAGTTTTATTCCACTTTATAAGGATGCAAGCATGCTTGGTATGTTTATGCAGAACTCCATAGAGAGTCTAGAAATTGGTAGGATTTAATTGCAAGAATGGCCTAGACATTTTAATTCTTCTCTACTAAACCTCTAGTGAAAGAAGCATTAAGATTCATAAAGTGCTTAACCATGGGGGATAGTGTTAAGGCTGAAGAACTCCTTTAGGAGTTATTAGATGAAGGAAACTCAAGAGCACGTTTTGTTGAAGAGATAGAGGCTGATGCCACACTAATTTAATGAGATTGCCTTGAATAAAAAGGAAAAATGGTGTACTTAGTGGATGATGAAGAAGTAGAATATCTGGATGTAACCCATTTAACAGGTAGGTGTGAGGTGTTGGATAGTACAAATAAGACAACACGTGCCTATCATGAACCTATGAATACAAAGAAGGTGAATATTGGATCAAATGTTGAGCCTAAGGCAGCCATAATTGGAGACTATTGGTTAGAATCTGAAGTGGCGAAAATCATAGAGTTACTAAGGGATTATCAAGACTTATTCCCTAGGGGGTACCATTAACTTAAAGGCATACATGAATCATTAAGGGAGATGAAGATAATGCTTGAAGAGGGTGTGCACCTAGTTAAAAAGAGACCCTACAGGATGAAACCCAACTTGCATGAAAAGGTCAAAGAAGAGATTGAAAAAATGTTGAAGTCTGGGATTATCAAGCCCCTCGACGAGTAAGAGTGGTTTAGTCCAATGGTGATCAGTATCAAGAAGGATGGATGGATTAGGATCTACGTGGACTACAAGGAGCTAAATGTTGCATGTGTGACTGATCCCTTTCCTACGCCATTCACTGAGGAAATACTTGAAGGTGTTGCAGAGCATGAAATCTATTCATTTATGGATGGGTTATCTGGGTACCATCAGGTTCAGATTTCCCACTGGATCAAGAAAAAACTACTTTTACTACTGAATGGGGTAGCTTTGCCTATACTGTAATGCCTTTTGGTCTAAAAAATACACCTACTATATTTTGCGCATATTTGTTCAAGTGTTCAAAGAATTTATTCACAACTTCTTACAGGTTTATTTGGATGATTGGACGGTGTATGGGTTAGTTAAGGATCATTGTGACAATTTTTGTTTAATGTTTCAAATATGTAGACAGTTGAGGATTTCTTTGAACATCAAGAAGTGTATATTTGCTACACCATTTGGAATATTGTTAGTACACATAATCTGCAAGGAAGGTTTGTTGGTTGATCCAGCCACGGTTGCAATTATTATAGGCCTAAGAGAGCCTACTAGTCAGAGTGAGGTGCATGGATTTTTGGGTCATACAGGATATTAAAGAAAGTTTATCAAAGGATATGCCAAAGTTTCTACACCATCGGAAGAGTTATTAAAAGGGAAAGGTATGTTCTACTGGGGATAATCGCAGTAGCGTGCATTCATGAAAGTAAAGGAGAAACTTACGACCACACCTATTCTTTGTTTTCCTTTATGGGACCAACCATTTCATGTACATGTGGATACCTCTAGCATGGCCATTGGTGTGGTGCTGGCTCAACCTAGAGAAGGTATTAAAGATCATCCTATTTGTTTTTCTAGTAGAAAGCTAACTCTTACAAAACAAAATTAAACAACTACAGAGTGCAAAGCTTTGTCAATGATCTATGTGTTACATAAATTTGGATAGTACCTACTAGCTACACCATTTGTATTTTATACAAATCACATGGCATTGAATTATTTGGTAAACAATCCCATTTTACAAGGGAACATATGCAGGTGGGTAATCTTATTTCAAGAATTTGATTTCACAGTTTAGGTAAAACTAGGGAAAAGTAATTCTGAACCAAACCATTTATCCAGAATAGAGTCAGGAGAAGAAGCACAGGAAATTGAAGATACCATGACAAATGCATTGTTATATAGGTTACAATGAGTGCCATCATAACTAGAGGGCATTGTTGTTTTTCTACGAACAGGTATGCCACCAGAAGGAATGAAATCCTTGGAGAAGAAACAACTTTCGATATGTGCAGAATCCTATATGTTGATTAGCAGTGACCTGTACAAATCAGGCTGGGATGAAGTATTGTACCATTGTGTATTGGAACATGAGCATACACATATTATGGAAGAATCTCATGGTGGCATTGCAGGTGGACACTATGTAGGTGATGCCACTGCGCGCAAGATTCTACTTGCTGGATTATGGTGGGAGACCCTGTATAAATATTACAAGGAATTTTGTAATGCTTGTGATCATTTTCAATGTCTTAGGAAACCAGGTCAATGAGATGAAATGCCTCTAAGACCTATTACTAGTGCAAAACCATTTGAGAAATGGGCTATGGATTTTTTGGGTCCTATTTCACCAGCTGCATGTTTAACTGGATCATGTTATATCATAACTTACACAGATTATCTGACATGATGGGTAGAAGTAGCACATATAAAGGATTGTACAACGGCTACAACAGCTAGATTTCTATGGGAACATATTCTTACAAGGTATGGATGCCCTTTAAGTTTGACTAGTGATAGGGGCACACATTTTATTAATGATACATTCATAATTTTATTGGATGAATTCATGATTGCACACCATAAGACTACACCCTATCATCCTCTGGCAAATGAACTGTTGAGGATTTCAACAAAATTTTGAGCTAGACATTGACAAAGATCTTCAATGTTGGAAGAAAGGATTGGGATGATAAATTATCTATAGTACATTGGGCATATCAAACAACATATAAAAGCTTGAACAAATCCACACCATTTCAGTTAGTTTTTGGCACAGAATTAGTTCTTCCTATGGAATTTATGTTACCTTCTTTGTGTATTGCGCATGTTGGAGGTCTAGCTAATGAGTAAGCATTAGAAGAACAAATTGGAAAGTTACTTAAGTTAGAGTAGTGACGAGCCATAGCACGTTGGAGTCAAAAACAAGAGAAGGCCAGGCACATCAGGGATAAAAAGCTTGAGATAGAAGAGATGGTGCTCCTTTATGATTCTAATTTTTTGTACCATCTAGGAAAACTCAAGGTACATTGGTTGGGGCTGTATGTTGTCACTCATATACTCAAATTAGGCACTTGTCAATTAGAGGCACTTGATGGAATACAGTTACCCGGTTACTTCAACGGGAGTAGGATGAAGCCCTACTATAAATAAGTCTTCTTGGTGTTTGTACTAAGGCAGTGTTGCCATTTAGATTAGGTTTTAAATTTTGCATTTCATTAATGTGTTTCCTTCTTTGTCACTATGCTTTTTCAATTTAGTTGGTGTGTTTGTGTAATAAACGCATTTACGTGCCAGAAGATAATTACTATTTGAAGAATTTCTATGTGTAGAGGACTATACATACCCTTAGTGTGGGGTAGGTTATTGATATCCAGGTACAGGAATGATGAAAATAAGTACATGTGAAAGGAACTATCTATGGATGTTATTGAAGGTTGGAGAATTGAAAAAAAAAAAGAGATTGCTTATGGACACCAGGACCATAGATAGAGAGGAATGAAGAAACAAGTATAAGGCAAGGTAAGTAGAGGCCATGAAGACTACCAATGGAATGCACAGGGATGAGGTACTCAAGCACTTGGAAGCGTGCTGAAGAGAATTCTGTAGCTAAAAGGTAGGAGGGCATGCTAGAAGGTTATAGCTTGGGTGTAAAGATGTACCATGTGGAAAGAATGAAAAATGCTCAATTAATGAGAGGATTTTTGGTAGGTGAAGGAGTAATAAATGCACTAAATTTTTAAAATTCTATATAAGGATGGGATGCGAGTTCATTTTTATCATTGCAATTGAGAGAATTTGAAAAGGGCTAAGTGTGAATGAGCTGAGAAATCGTGTTGAGGTGCGAAGAGTGTGAAACTAGACATGGAGAGAAGGGTTGTGCACAGGAGAAGCTTGTGTTCCCATAGGAAAAGGGTTTGAGTGAATCAGAAGCGTTACAAACAAACTAGGGAACATAAATTCCACTAGGGAATAGATATTTAAACTAGGGTTTTTATTTGCTCGATTACAGAGGGAAGAAAAGAGATATTTTTTTCAGATGGCACTGAAGAAAGTACCCACGGTAGGAGAAAAAGGGAAGAAGAAGGTTGAATTGGAAGGAGAAATTTCTCCCGAGAGTAATTTCTCAAAAAATTAGTTTCCAGAGGGCATGATTGTGGGACAAGAATGTGATTCCCATGTATGTCAATGCAAAGTAAACAATTACAACCATCGAACATCAAATAATAATAAGGAGCTTGATGCATTGCTGAGCACAAAAAATGAACAAGCGCACAACAAAAGATATTCCATTGTACAATGATGCTAGTGAGAAGTTACTGAAGCAGAATGGATTTTACCAGTTGCACGAGCTTCCATACTTTGGAATGTATGAACCATTATATCAGTGGTTGATGAGTAGAGTCCATGAGGACTTCTTCTACTTCAAAGGCTGGAGGGTCAGAATCACAGCATCTTTGATTTCAACTATGACAAGATGAAGGGCGTCATGAGTGGATCTGGATAGCGATTTAATTGATAAGGCTACAATCCTAGAGACCAGGAAGGAGCTAGGGTATACCAAAGGTCCGGGGGGCATGGACATTGACAAATTGGAGAAGTGCCCAGTAGTGCATGTAGCTGCACATCTTGTAACAAAGTTGAATGATCAAGGAAGATGGTCGTAGGTAAACACAATGTGGTTGCACATTGCAAATAATATGTCTCAAGGATTGGTCTACAATATTGTAGATCACATAGAGAAGACAATAATTGAAGAAGCATGGACATGTGATAGAATAAGCTTTGGCATTGTTTTATTGTCTTTAGTGTTTATGGACATTGGAGTGCCCAATGGGCTAAAGGAGAAGATTTGGGAATACCCCATAGAACATAAGTCACTTATGGAATGATTTGGAAAGTAATTGTGTGATGGATCAATAGGAAGACCATTCAAGTAGAGGGCATATATGTGGTATGATAGAC
Organism: Taxus chinensis; assembly: GCA_019776745.2. Lineage (NCBI taxonomy): Eukaryota > Viridiplantae > Streptophyta > Pinopsida > Cupressales > Taxaceae > Taxus > Taxus chinensis. The sequence goes on from CM034153.1 coordinate 140,697,770, forward strand.
TTCGCGTGACATTCGAAGAAGAGTGGCGCATACCCAAGGAGTTTCCTTCGGTGATGAGTAAGGTAGTTCAGTTTGTAGTCTACCAACATTGTTTACATCATGTGATTTGTGATGAAGGACAAAGCTTGGATTCCATGGTGCAAACTACCATATTCCTTCACAACAAGATATTTTTAGGCATCAGTTCACTAGTTTTCAAATGAGCACCACCTAACCTTCAATGCAGACAAGGTAGATTATGACTACCACACTCTGAGAAAGAAATATGTATATTGAGGGGAAAATGCCTACATTGAAAGGCTTATTTCAGATATTATAAGCATGAATCTTGTAATCTTGGCAATTGGGGACACCAGAGTAGTGCTTGTGTACCTGTAACTCAAACCCAAGCTGGAGAACACTAAGTATGTGGAGAATGAGTTCACACTCCCAGGTCTGAAAAAAGGTAAGCATATAATGGAAATGTTCCATAGCCAAATCCCACATAAACAATTGAAGTAGATGATGAATAATGAGAACATGAAGATAGTGGTGGTTTGGAGCATAGACGTAGAAGACAACCTCTAAATAAAGAATAAGATGAGTATGCAACTACACCACCTTACCCACAAGAGGGAGATGATGAGGACTTAGATGTAGTCCAAGGAGAGTTCCATTTCAAAAAAATTATTCAAGAGAACAAGGACCTAATGTGCTACTCCATAATCAGCGTGTAGATTACCTTGACTCTCTCCACAAAAGGATACAACTGAGAAAAGAAGAAGGAAATTGAAGCTGAATGAAGAAGTGAAAGAGTCTTAAGGAAAGTGTGCCTAATTACCCTGCACCTCTAGAGAACAAGGATGAAATATAAGACAAAGATATGAAGGATGGGGAGGAAGGAGGAAAGGAGGAAGATGAAACAATAACCAAGACTTCTTGGGACACAACAACACAAGTTCCAAATCTTGAAGCCCAAGTTCCTAAGTAGCCTAGATAAAAAAGAACAAGTAGAGAATATCTTCCACCAGTCATAGGCTATGTCAAGGACATAGGTAAAATTTTTTGTGCCCGTTTCTAAAGCATAATGACACAAAAGGATTTGTATGGATGGGAATTTATGGATGAGGATATGACAACCATGCGAACAAGGAAGAAATTATCATGGTTGATGCACACACACATGGATGAACCAGATTTTGATGTATGTGAAGAGTTATGTGTTTCTAGGAGGTTGAAGAAGACACCTTAGGAAAGACACATAACAGTCAAACCTACTTTTATGTCAGATGAACAAGTGTGCAATGCTTTGGTGAAAGTCTTGACAGAATTGGCAAGACAGAATATGGATAAAGTTGCAACAATTAGGGTGTTGCGAGAGGAAATCAAGAATAAGGATGCATAAATGGCATGCCTGAAGAAAGAGAATGACTTGGCACAGAAGAAGAACGTTGTTTTAATTAGCATGGTAGATGATATTGGGTACAATATCATGAAGGCTAGGCCACACTTAGAGCCAAAGATGCCAAAAAAAGTTTCCTTCGGCAATACATTATGTAAGTACATTGACAAACTTAGTGCTTGAAGATGAACCTCTATGTATGCCAGCAACAAAGGATCCAACACATGAAGCAAAGCGGGAAAAGGCTTCAGTGATGTAGAAGATTGAATCATATGATGGGTTTCTTCAGATATTATAGGAGGAACTAAAGAAGGAAGATCAAGCACTGAATATTTATACATCTCCAGAAGTAGTTATAAGAACCAGGACCATTTTGGAAGACAATGAAGTCTTGAAGGCCATGAAAGATGAGACATTGGGCTGAGCAGAACAATTAGCACTTGTTAAGAAAAAGTGTGAGGCCTTTGTAGCAGCTCAAGAACCACCCAAGGAAAGGCTAGATGAGATTGGAAAACTCATCGCACAAAAGATGGACTTGTTAGAAGGGATACCAAATGCCATGTCCAACATTGTGTTGGTCTCGCAGAATGAGAAAGGAGAGATTGCAAGGGATGAATTAGATTCAATTGCAGTGGATATTCTAGAGAAGATAGAGTCCATGCTCAATTATTGATAGACTCTAGAATAATACCCAGAATTGATTCTTCAGGTTGAAGTAGAAGATACTTCAGGGTAAAGACATTATTTTACACATCAAAAAATATTTTTATTCTTTATTCACAATATTTGATTCATTTTGGAGACAACCATTTCTGGGGAGGCAATGCCACTAGTGTGGGGTAATGTTGGTCAGTCAAAATCTGGCACTTAGTGAATGAAATGCAGAAGGTTCGTGCAAGAGAGTAGATCACATTCAAAGGCGCGAGAGTATCAGAAAGGATCGTGCACGTAGAACAGGAACAAATTCGAGACTTACTTGTTTTCGTGATGAGGATCTATTTTTGGAGATAGCGTGTAGATCTCACAAACCATTCAAAGACTTGTGTGACATGCATTGGATATTTTTGGAGGACCAGCTATAAAGTTCTTTACATGGATACATGATGAGAATATATCTACTACTGTCAGTTAAGTAAAAGTAGTTTATTATTAGTGCACTTACATGTGTGGATATTTTTGTAATGGCGTGTGGCTAATAATAGCATGCGACCTGTTTTGGGATTAGATAAGTGGCAAAGGGAAAATCCCCACACTTTTAAATATGTAGTGAACTATGTATCATAGAGTGAGTGTGTGTGAGAATTGTGTTATAGTGATATTATGTTGCCAATTCCGATACACGCATGGGCGTATACTACTGTTATTGTAAGGAAGCTTCTATGTATTACTAAATTTAATATAATGGAGATTATGGACTGAATCAAAGTGTTATCATGATTATAGTTTGGTGTTACATGTTTGATTTCATCATGGTTATATTTTAAGTTAGTTATTTTCTAGATCTAGATCTGAACATACACTATAGAATGATATATTAGTCATAGATCTTAATGCTTTAAGTCTTCATCATGTTAACATCCTACAACAAAAATCACAAAGAGGGTCTTGGTACCTTTGTGTGCTTTGGGTGAGCACTTAATCTAGGTTGAGTGATGTGTTGGCACACCTGGGCTTGTATTGGTGAATTCGTGTCATGCGTTGTGTCCCCTCCACACTTCATCACTGCATAAAATATGAGTGTGAGGGAAATAATATGAATCTTCCCAGTGATACTCCTCCCTTCCAAACATGCAACATGACCTATCAACCTAATGATGTCCTCATTCTCAAGAATGACCCATCTCAGCCATCCACTAGCTCATCCATCCCTTCATTCAAGATTCCCAACGTTGATTCCCTAGATAAAGTAATGGAAAAAATTACATTGGGGGAGTATCATTTTCTCATTCTTAACAAACTCCCTACACATCATCATCTCGATAAACCTAACATGGCTCTAATGTATCAACCCAACATCGGGGACATCGTTCCTTTTGGCCCATATCATGTTCAAACCTATCTCATCTATGCTAGTGTTGATTCCACTTCTTCTCACATTATTGATCATCTCCATACTTGACCATATACCATAGGTTATGGCTTCCTTGATAAACCCTCCTTCACCCACACCTATCTTCACAGCTATGCATGGAAGGGATTTGACATGGGACATTATGAGCATGACATGCATGACCTTATCATTGACCAATGCCACAAACCCCATGAAAATTTTGGACTAGGTTATCAGGAGAAATCCACAAATCCTCTCCCATCATTGATGTACCCTTAGCTCAGCTTACCTTCTTGTGTTCATACTTATCCCATAAGTCTCTAACATGTATGTTTAATACCTAATTCTATCCTTAGTTACCAAAGAGATAGTTCATACTTATATGAGAGGTCTTACACACTTTTTACTATTGTCTTATTCAACACCCAATAATATGATTTTCCCATCATCTCTGTTATATCTTCCTACATGTGCTCTTATTCATAGCATCATGAATTATCTCTTGGAGGAATCAAATATTTTACCTTTGTACCATGTTTACCTGAAGAGTTTCCACCACACAAGTGTTAGGAATACAATATTTTTAGTTCCTAACCTTTGTTTTATATCTGATATGCATGCTTCTCATTCATAACATGTCACACAAGATAAGACTCTGCTAGTGGGATTTGGCCCACAAAAAAGTTTGAAAAGTTACAACCTTACTTGTACAATATGAGGAATATAGTATAGTATGGGAGGCTTGGAGTTTATCTCACATTGATATTCTCATAACATATACCTTTTTTCTTGAGTTAAAATAATTTAAATAATTTTATGAATTCAAATATTGTTAATCTTACCTTTCTCTTCCTTGGAATTTGGTCCATGCATGCTTTGGTGAAGTCTATTGTTATGTTCACCTTGTCCTAGTCTTCTTATACCTCTGTCCCTTATGATCTTCAACACCATACAAGAACACTTATATGCATTCAATATTCAAATTCATATCATGGTAATTTATTCCCTTAGACTATGCCCTATCTTGAATACATGGACTCAAAATTATAATAAATAAGTATTACATTGATTGTTCCATCATGTTTCATTCTACTTATACTCTTTGTATTGTCATGCATCTAAGATCATACTACTCCTGGTAACATACTACTTAGATTATTGGTCCTAAGCCTTAGACACCAATGTAGTCATACTAAACCTAGGGCTTATGAAAAAATTCATGAAATTTTTATCAAATTATAGGCATCCTTTTACAGATTCAAACTTACCTATGCGTGGCCAATCATTGATCCTTCCATCTAGTCCTTAGTACTTTGTTTAGGGCTCTGTGTAGCTCTTCACTCACACATATCCAATATCAAAATGAAAATAAACACTTATTAATGAATGTGACTATGGGTTTTAGATGTATTATAGTAAGTGTTAGATGTTCTTAAGTATTAAAGACCTAGTTCTATACACACTTTTCCTGGCTTAGGTCATTTTTATAGCTTCATAGTGACCTAGTTAAGTCTGATAATGTGCACAATCAATTCATTTTCTTAGATAATAGTAATTATTTCATGGATTCCCTCTAAATTTGATTCAAACCCCTTGGTAACACTTCCCATGAGCACTCCACCAAACCACAATCTTGATCATAAAAGTTTTGTAAAAATGTATGTTGTATACTCAATTCTTTGTTCACTATTACAATCCCTTTCTCAGTCCATAATATTGTCATGTATAACTTTTGAAGGAAAAATTTATTCACCTTCATCTTTGGAGGTCTTCTTAAACACGGGAGGACATAAATTTTACAAAAAATTCATGCACCATTTGGGAAAACAAAAACTACAAGAAGCCCTAATTCGAGCGCAAGAGCCAATAAATGGATATAAAAACCATATTATACAGTTTTAAAATGTATAAAAATTAGATTATCCTTCCTTAATGCTTATAGAAACTTTCAACCTTGACAGTCAAGAGAAATTAAAAATTTAAAGAGGACTGAGGGTTTGTAACTCACTATCCTGGTAGAGTTCTTTATGCACAGTCTACTAAAAATATGCAATTTCACTCAAAACCAAAGCAAAATCTTTATTCCATCCTTCATACATACATCATTTAGCATTCTTTGACCTGCCATAAGCTTTTCCTTCAAATTATGCCCTTCATTTTATGTTGTTTACCTATTCCACCACCTTAAGAAACTCAACTTACTCTTGAATTGACTAATTCCATCCTAAGAAAGCTTCATCATGCTTCTAAATACAGCAAGAATGGATAATCTTCATCTAAGAACACCTCACAACTCATTACATATCTATTTTTATGGTTTTCATGACCTTATCTAGCTCATTAAAACTCATACACACCTATTCAACCTCTCATTCCTAGTCAATGTGAAAATTTACCCCTTGTTACAATGTTTTTCACCTTCACTACTACAAGCACACACAATCTTGAATTTAAACAATAATATAATGGAAAGAGAAAACCTTGATAGCTCATAGTTTACGCTTAATGATTTTCGAAGGCTTATTCTAAATGTATTGTGCTCTCCAAGCTACTAGGATGATGCTCCTTCATCAACCTTCCATGATGATTACAGACATGCCTTCTCCGACTTCTCCATCCCTTGAGGCCATGTATATAGATTACACAATGTCTATCACTTCTAAAAAAATTTAGAGTCTCCACCATCACCTTGGGACCTATCACTTATTAGAGTGAAAATCAGACACGGTCCCTTCCCCTTCACCATCTGAAGATGATAGAAGAGGAATCTTCTACCATACACATTCTTCAGTGCGCTGAAGACAATGTCATCCTTTCCCACATGGGGGCAAAAGATTCTTATCTTCATAAGAACTTTCCATTTGACACATCCACTCTTCTCAACAAGTCCACCATCCACATACATTTTGAGACTCTTCAAGATCCTTGCATCATTAAAGTAGGTCAATATCTTGATCCATAGGAGCTTGATTCTTTCACCACATTCCTTTCTCATCATAGTTAGGCCTTCGCATGGTCATACTATGACATGCAAGGTCTTGATCCTTCTATCATCATCCATAACATTGTCACTTTTCCTAATGCCAAGTAGGTGAAGAAGATGCTTTACGGCATGTACCTTGGAGTTATCATCCTTGTCAAAGAGGAGTTGTAATGCCTTCTTTCTTCTAACTTCATCATCCCCATTTACTACCCTGAATGGGTTTCTAACATCATCCTTGTCACAAAAGCATCTAGCATGATTTTTATATGCATAGAATTTTGAGATTTGAACCTTTCTTTCCCTAAAGATTACTTCCCCCTTTTAAACATCGATCAACTTGTGGATCTCACTGAAGGTCAAAAGATGCTTTCTCCTATAGATGGTTTCTCTAGTTATAATCAGATTCTCATCATGCCAGAATACCATCATAAGACCTCTTTCATTAATCCTTTGTGGACCTTTTGCTATCACGTCATGCCCTTTGGTTTGAAACGTTTTGGAGCCACTTATTGTTATCCCTTTTTTTATATATTTCATGATCTCATCCATAAGACTATAGAGGACTACATCAATGATCTTTTAGGTAAATATAAACATCCACATGATCATCTTATTTCTCTTGAGGTTTTTTTTGAGCATCTCATTTGTTTCTTCCTTCATCTTAATCCGGCCAAGTGTGTATTTAAAGTGCTAACTTGAAAACTCCTTTGCTTTATCGTTTCCATTAGGAGCATCAAATTTTACCCTTCCAAAATCAAAGCCATCATTGAGATGCCTCTTTTTTCTAATCTTAAGAAACTTCACAGTATCTAAGGTCAAATTCAATCAGTCCTTCATTTCATATCACAACTTTCATATCATTGTCAACCCTTTTATCATCTTCTTTGTAAATATGTAGACTTCAACTAGGACCATTCCATCCAAAAGGATTTTGAATATTTTAGGAAGTATCCCTTGTACCCACTAGTGCTTACACCTCCAATCGATGGGGATCCCTTTTAACTATATTTATCTACTACTCATCATGATCTAGGGGCTATGTTAGCACATCATGATGACCAAGGTCGTGAGTAGGCCATTTATTACATCATTTTCACCCTCAATGACTTTGAGACTCACTACAATGAAGTTGAAAAATTATGTTGTACTCTCTTCTTTGCTACTTCTAAGCTTCAACACTATCTTCTCAATCACAAAGCTTATGTCATCACTGCATTTCATCTTCTCAAAAAATGCAATCTAAGCCTTATCACAATGATTGCATTACTTGGTGGTTTATGCTCATGACCGAGTTTCACCTAGATTAATCTCTCAAAAATGTATCAAGGGCCAAGCTATCACAAATCAATTGTCCAAAGCTCCTCTTTTTAGTACACATCTTCATCATGAGCAGTTTCCAGATGAATCCATCAATCACTTCCACCATGAGTATGATACCCTTAAGATGACCCTTTTCTTTGATGGTTCTAAGTGTCAACAAGGGGGAGATGCCAACATCATTCTCTTTCTTTATTTCTTGGGATACTCCTATTACCCTCACAAAAAAGATCAACTTTGAGACCACAAACAATACGGCAGAGTAGGAATCCCTCATCTTGGGTCTTAAAAATTCTACCGTTTTAGGTGTTCAAATAATTGACATCCATGGGGATTCTAAGTTTATCATCAAATAAGTTACGGGTGAGTATCAATGTAAAAATGATACACATTAGAAATATAGAGATATCATCCTTCTCCACCTTAAGACCTTTGATTTTACACTATCCAAACCAATACTTAAGCATCCATTCATTTTAGTGATACAATGGCGTCTCTTGTAGATCTCATCCCATGGAAAATAGAGGAATCCAAACTTTTTGTTGTTGTTCATCGTAGTGATCGACCATTTCAAGAGTTACCTCACGTTAATATTGTTGAGTCCAATTCATCATTCTTTGGGATTAACAAAAATAAAGAAGTCCTAAATGGGATAATTAGGGTTCTAGTGTTAATCTAAATGAGAGGACTAAAATCATTTAGTAAATGAAGTAAAGAAATATGAAATAAATGTAAATAAACTATTCTAAGTGAAATCAAATCCTATCTAAGTGAAATAAAATCCTAATATGCAAGAGAAGAGTAAGGAATAAACTCAACTAATAAAAAGAGACTGTCACAGGTTGTCGCATTTCTGGAATTGGGACTCAGTAGTGAAGAAAAACACTCAAAGGCCCTATGAAGGGGAGATATAGACTATCTGAAGTGACACACGAACCTGGGAATTTACTAGGGTACCATGGGGTGCCATGGACTATAATCTGGGTGCTCGAAATAATGTAAGTGCTGAAAAACCTAATTTAGCATGGTCGTTAAGTGTCTCTGAATACTCTTTGTCTATCACATTGGATTCACTGGATGAATTAGATGACACCCTGCACAAGAAGAAGAAGAAGAAGAAGGGGTTAGACTAACCTTAGCCACAAAACTAGTGGACTTATCACTGAGCATTACACTACACTACGGACCCTAATATAGTTCTGGTGAGTGTGTGTATGTCCTTCCCTAGGTGCTCTTGTGTCAGTCACACTTTGTGAAATAGAAAGCTATAATAGTTATAGAAGATGTAGAGAATAGAATGAATAGAATACCTCCTCCTCTAAGAATGTGTGTGATGTAGACTTCCTATCTTGAATATATGGTACTATGTGGATGCAATAGATGCTTTCCTAGATAAAGTGATAATAGTGATAGGATGAAAAGACCTAGGACCTTCATTTTGGTCTTATAAGCTTTATATTTATAGGGTTCTGAAGTTTAATTTCACAATTAATCCCAACAAGGCCAACTAAGAAGAAGATAAGGATGACCAATAACTATAAGTGACCCAAAAAAGAGTGAAAGAGGTTTTACATAGACTGAGGCACCCTGAGTGAGACTAGGGTGCCCTGGGGCACCCCGATTTAGGGCTAGAATCTCGAGGAAGTTAGAAAATAAGGTGATAAGCATTGGAATTGAAGCAAGAAATATGAAATAAAAGATAAGAAAAATATGGCCAAAAGGCGGGATTAATTAGTACTTTTTACACATGAGAACCTTTTAAATAGTACTATAAGAATAGACTAAATATTGTCTAATGTGTAGTATTTGTGTCTACACTTATGTATTCCCAAATTTTTTATTATCTATCCAGATGCATCATCCCCTCCGATATATCTAATAATGGAAGGAGGTAATTTATTCAATGCGCTAATCGCTATGTGATTCTCGGTAGCATCCTTTATAAGCATGGATTTTATGGTATTCTCCTTCAATGCCTTAAATCTTATGATTCTTCTTGTGGTATCCAAGATTTCCACAATGAAATTTGTGGTGAAAACTTTAGTGGCTTAGCTATCACTAAGCACATTCTTTGTCTTGGTTATTATTGGCCTTCTATCAATCATGACTACTATGAGTATGTCAAGAAATGTGTTAAATTACAGCATCATTCCAATCTTATTCACATTCCTAGTCAAGCCTTATAGCCAGATTAAGATCTTTGGCCCTTCTTGTAGTGGGGCCTTGATCTCATTGGTACTATCAATCCTTGGTCTTCAAAACAACATCACTATATCATCACTGCAATTGATTATTTTTGCAAGTGGGTGGAAGAAATCACACTAACCTCAACCAAAGAAAGTCCAATTATTAACTTCATCTATCAACATATAATTTTCCGCTTGTTCATTCCTCATAAAATCATCACAGTTAATGGAAAATCCTTTAAAAATAAATATCTCCAAAAGCTTTATGACTCATTCAATATAAAACTTAGCTTCTCTTCTCCATATTATCCTCAAGATAATGGCCATGTTGAAGTGACTAATAAAACTCTTCGTAACATTCTTACCAAGACTATTGATCAATCAATTCGTAATTGGAATGTTCATATCCTTTTTTCCCTTTAGGCTTATCAGACTATCATTTTTACTTCCACGGGTGCTATTCCCTTTACTCTTGTTTACGGCTCTAAATCCATTTTTCCCCTTGAAGTTGAAACTCCATCCTTTCACGTATTTCTTCACAACTTCATTTCTGATGAGATTATCGTGAGGAGCATCTCGAAAAACTTGAGTTGTTAGATGAATTCCACTTTATCTCTCTTTAGCATCATCATGTTTATCAAGAGTGCATCAAACATGCTTACAATAAAAACCTCAAAGAGTGGGACTTTAATTTTTGTGACCTCATACTTAAATAAAATCATAGCATTACTACTCTAGAAAGGAGCTAACGTGGAAATTTTTCCCTCAATTGGATTATACCATAGGTTATCATGCATAAGTATGGGTTGGGATCCTATCATTTGGCCTTCCTTGATTTTAAACCAAAATTCAAACCACTTAACGCATTGAACTTGCGAGCATTCTATTGTTAGGGTACATACTAGTGAGAAATTAGTTATATCCTTAGATCATTCCTCCATCATTAGCCTCTTCCATCTCTCATTTTAATGGTTTGAAATTATGTGGTCTACCATCACTTTCATAGACATGACCTTAAATATGGGAACCATGGCTCTGCCCATATCATTTTCCTTATGGACAACTTCTCCCTTCTTGATGAGAAATCCATGATTGTTACATTCATCACCCTCTTGTTTACCTCTTGGAGCCATGCTAATGGTCCAAATGTGTCACTTGTACATCTATTATCATCTCCTAAGTGGTCTACCTAGCCATTCCCAACCTCTTCTCCATATAAAAGTGAAAATTCATGGATGGTCTTATCAAAAATTTAAAGTTATCAAAAACATACTCATCCCTCAACGCGCAATTGTTCATGTTAAAAGAGGATATTTCAAATAAAGAGATTAATCCCTCAAAAGACAACTATCATGTATATCATTCTTTCCATAAAAATCATAAATAATATAAATTAGACCATACCCTTAAAGGATGTATACTCTCTTATATCATTGCATTGATGGCTTCCCACATTAATCATCCTTCTATTTTATTCACATCCTAAGAAAGTTTCCCGTATTGATCAACTTTCTCATAGAAAACTTCCCGCATAGATCAATTTTATCTCTTTCCCCTACATAGAGTTGAGGCATAGACCTAGGGAACACCACTTATGGAAGACCCTCTTACAACATACAAGTTACATCACAAACCCATTTTTCATGTCGACATCAGGTCTACGAGTTCATTCCATATTTCTTTCATGATATTGGGTATAACTAACTATCGTTGGTTATGTGTTAACACATGTTTTGGTTATATGTTACTTTCGTTAATTGAATCCATTTCTCACTTACCCCCAATGTAGTTATAGGAATTTTTCCTCATGTGATCCTTAATATGATGTAGCATCATTTGTACCCATAGGTTGTTATCATTAAGTTGCGTTCCATTCTAAAATTTTCCACATCTATCCTTTATTCCTTTACAATAACATATACTTTATCTAAATCAATTGTGTATTATCCATCAACAATAACACATCCAATTTACTTTTTGTATCTATCATTATCTATGTTTATCATCTATCATCATCTATGTTGATCATCTATCACATCTATTTTTCAACTAAACATCACATATTATATATTAGAACATCCAACCATTGCATATAAAGTCACCATCATCATCAAATATAACGTACACATATAATCATCATCATCATCACATATCCACATCACATCATCATAAATCAAACAATCAACATCACAAAAATTGACACACACTAGAATACAAAAAAATCATATATATATATATATTATCAAAATAAAGTGTATCAGTACATCACTGACCTCTAGGGTCCTCTCTCAAAGCAAATATGTTATCAAAACTAGTAAAGTTAACATAAGAAAGCATAAAATATTTCCCCTCTGAGGCAAGACCCTCTACCTATCTCTCGGCCTCATCGCCTCTAACCTAGACCTCTCCTCGATTCAGCTGAGCCACACTCACTGTGCTCTCATATGGCCCTACTTCGGATGCCACTCACTGCTACACATACACCAAATATCTCATATTTTGTGGTAGATTCTTTACCACGATCTGATCATAATACTTAGCGTCTATGGGTAAGGCTATGTATCGGTCCATGGATATCATGTTGGGAGGTGATATATCTCCTCCTCCCTATGATGTTTCCAGTACTCCACTAACAGACTCTACGGCTATAATCGTGGAAATATCTCCAAATCAGGTATTATAGGCCTCCCTTTGCCTCCATTATTGCACTCTCTCCTAGATGACTTGGTCCCTCTCCTGCTGAAGGGTCTGTGACTCCTGTGGCACAATATCTCACCCTTGATGAGTGGCATCCCTCTCAGTGCTCACCCAATATAACTCCACACATAGTTGTGCCATCTTTGTATTCTCTCCTCAATTTTCATCCACATCTCCACCTCCAAGAGTAATATCCACCTAAATATACATATCCCCTTCTCCTCCTCATCCCCTCTTAATGGCTACCCTAGCCACCCAAGTAGCAGTCATCCACTCAGCAAACCCTCCTCCAACCCCTACATCATCATCCTCATGCCATGGCATTTTTTCCTCCTCTATCGGGTCTTCCATGTCAAGACTAAGCATATATCTATCTATCTCCTCATGCCTATAGGAGATGGGATCCCTAGGTATTATCTAAATGACCCCAAATTTTTGTCGGAACTTATCAAATTGAATGGCCTCAATCATCTTTGTCCTTTGGCCCTACACCCACCTCGTCCTCCCCATACCAATAAACTCTACATCCACTCCAGGCCATGTATGGATGTCCCTATATAGGACGCCATATACTCTTCTCTCCCTCAATCTCTCAAAACTTGTCACTATACCAAGTCAACATCTCATCAGCCCCTCTGTCTTTGTGAGGTTCGAGTCGGATCCCCATCTCAAGAATTGAACTGTGAGATCCTATACGGTCCCCTATGACCCATGGTCGCTCTGGTGGACTGATGAACTGAAATGTGCTCATAGGCCCAAAAATTTAAGAGGAAGCCAACATCTATAAATGTGTCCTCCTGTCTAGCTATGTGCATCGATAACTTATAATATACCTATGCACTAGCAGTGTGGTACCAAATGCGAACACCATTGTCCAATGGTCAACTATATAAGATCAATACCCCTGTTAATGCCCATGAAAATTTGAGCTCCACTTGAGTTTTGGCAGTGCATAGCAAGAAATGACCATCATAAATAAAAAATCAATCTACCTCGGTGCAGCCCCACACTCATACCTCATGTCATAAGATAATGTCCCCTGATGCAAATGTAATGTTGGGTGCATCGGCTCCATAAACAACCGTGTTAACACTGCTAACATGTTATCCAATGTAATAAGTTACTATCTATTCTCCACATGTATCGATAGTATAAGAATGTGATACACATCCTCCAAGGTGATCCTCATCTCACCCATCTTAAAGTAGAATGTGTATGCATTGCTCATGCCTCAGCATATCAACTAATGCAATCATCATTACCCCACATCTCATGAAATCCTCTAATAATGTTATTAATCCACCCAATTCCACTATCATATAAGTTATCCTACACTTAGTGCATCTAGTTACGTCCCATCTGATCTTGTCATATAGTGTTAGGACTAAGTCTCTCAAATATTAGGTCTCTCTAGGCCTGCAATCATGCATAAAAATAACATAGAATAGGATCAGTTTTTCATCATTATTTTTTCCCTTATTTTTCATCTAACTATCAAGAATTATTCTATCCTGACCTATGCTAGACGTTGACCTGATTTTGGGTCAACCCATGCCTATAGGGAAAGGTTGATGCCTTTTAGGGATAATTCCATGACAACCATAACCAATCGCCACCAACCTCCCTCAGCACCAATCCAAATTTCTAAAAAAAAAGAAAACAATAAAAAAAATTAAAAACAAGCTAGGGTTTATGTTACTCACCATCTTGCAAACCCTAGGGCATTTCCTGACTACTCCTTTGGCCTTCATCCCTCTCCAAATATTGATATCCTTTTATATATTTAATCTCTCAAATAATAACTTACAGGTGTGAAAATGAACTTTCTAAGCTGACTTTATGGCTTATATAGCCACCGAACCCCTTGGGTCACCATCGACTCTCCTTGGGCACCGTAGAATCTCCTTGGGAATTGTCGACCTGACCTACCCTTGTCTGTTTTGTGTTTAATTGATTAGGGAACCATCTTTGTTTCCAAATTCAGTATTTATGGCTATATTTATTTCCCCTTGGTGCATTTTATATCCACAATTTTTTGTATCTTTCCTTTTCAGCCATTTTTTGTCCTTTACCAAGGCACCATTATTTCCATTCTTGTTGATCAGTCAAAATCTAGCACTTAGAGAAGAACATACAAAAGTTTCATGTAGAAGAGCATAGTGTATTCAAAAGTGTGAGAGGATAGGAAAGGAATCATGTGAGAAGAAGAGAAACAGATTCAGGACTAAGTTGTTTTCACAACGAGGATCTTTTTTTGGAGATAGCATGTGGAACACACAAATTGGTTAAAGACTTGCACAACACGCATTGGATATTTTTGGAGGATCGGATACAAAGCACTTTGCATGGATACATGTTGATAATAGATTTACTACTAACAGTTAACTAGAAGAATTCTATTGTTAGTGCACTTATTTTGGGATAAGATAAGCGGTGAAAGCAAATTCCCCACCCTTATAAATATGTAGTGAACTGTGTAGCATAGGGAATGATGTGAGAACTGATTTATTGTGAGGTTATGCTACCAAATCTAATGTGCGCATGAGAGTATACTACTGTTATTCAACCCTAAAGAGGTTCTTGGTACCTTTGTGCACTTTGGGTGAGCACTAAGACTAGGCAAAGTGATGTACCAACATGTCTGGGATTTTACTAGTGAATTCTAGGCTACATCATTGGTTCCATTTCTGGGAACTCTTTTCTAATTTTTTTCAGGATGAATCATGATGAAGACATACCGGTTGACCCTAGCAAGCATTGAGGAGTGGATACATGACCTAGAAGAAGAATACGCATAGAGGTTCAACACTAAATCCAAGTTTAACACATGCACGTGGGTTGATTAAAATTTGTATGACTATTTGTACAAGAGTTTATTTGCTATCTTTTTGACAGAACTGTACGAGTGGCTGGTTTCTTATGCATCTAAATGAAATTGGAGGTATCACACACTTATCTGGATGTAGGAAGAATTTCAGACCCTTTATGATGTTGATCTAATTTGGACTTACACTATGGATAAGTGGTTCTATGGTGTTCTGAATAGTTATATCTTGGAGTACTCAATTTCCACTTATTCGTGCCAGAGGTAGCTAAATTCTAGTTTTTATGATATCCAAGGGGAAATTACCTGCAAGTCATTCCACTGGTGATCAAGATCCTGATGGTAACTTTGAATTTGGAGAGCCAACCGATGGCTAAATAAACCCCACCATGCGTGGGGGCAGGAGCACGTTTAGTGAAAGATGGTAGAATTAAAAGTAGAGAGGTAGAGAGAGGAAAGGTGGCTTATGTATAATGATGTGTGTGAGAGGAAGGTAGAAAAACAACAGGAGGTTTTAGAGAAAATGGCGTTGTGGAGAAAGATAGTTTAGGAAGGATTTGAAGTTCACGTAGAAGACATGGAACTTGAGCATTAGGAACTCCCCAATTTGGGAAATCATGATACGGAACCCTCCTAAACCTAATGTAGAAGTGCACCAGTAGAGATGACCTATGCCACAGGCACACATCTGAATCCACATGGTAACCTTTCCTTTGCACTTAGTTTTCCATCATCTAGTATAACAAACAGTCAACAAGCTAATTCAAGTAGTGGCAGAGTAGGAGAGAGTATTATAAAAGGCACAACGATGGCAGTACAAATGGATTTATTGTTATATGGGAGTACATTTTTGGGCTCTCTTCTAGGAGTAGTAAAGCTTCACAGACTGTCGGGGTATAGTTTAGTTCTACAGTTGGGACATAGGGAAGTACATATTATGGTTTCACTCCAACTATAGGTTTGGGATCAGGAGGCATAGGTGTCTTTAGTTCCGGTAGATCTGGTGGTTCTGGGGGAAGAAGAAACACTGGAGGTTTTGGATAAGGTGGGCAAGGTCCGCACCAACCCCATAATATTTACATGGATATGTCTCTTCGTCTTCTAGACTATAGGGGCATAGAAGATGTTGCTGAACATGTACACATGTGTGAAATATTGTGGCACATAAAAGGAATCATGGCTTCTGAGATTAGGGAAAGAAAATTTTCTAGTACGTTACAAGGGCGTGCACATAGTTAGTACAAAAATTTTGACCCTGATTAGACTTGCGTAGACCATACAACTATAAAATATGCATTCCTTAAAGAGTTTCCCATCCCTGAGTTTGAACAAAAGAGTATAAGTGCACTCAAGGATATAAAGAAAAGGACTATTGAAAGTGTGAGAAAGTATGATGCCCATTTTAAAACACTGTTATATAAGCTTTCTTATGATATTCACGTAAGCCAACATGTACAATGGTTTGTTGGGGGCCTGATTACCCCTTTTAGGAGGAAATTATCACATAAGAGATATAATGATCCATGCGAAGTACTTGAAGAAGACTTACGCACTGAGGGAGTTGGAAATATAGACACTAGGGTGAGCCCGTTTTTAGAAGTATAGATCGTAGCTATGGAAAATTAATTGGAGAAACTATCGGAAAATTTAGCACACAAGATACACACAAGGATTTGGTATACAAATTATGAAATGGAAGGTCACACAAAGGATAGTTTTCCTTATAGATCAGTGCACTAGTTTTTGTTGGATTGTGAGATATGCCATGTAAACCATGATGCTAGCCGTTGTCCATTACTACAACGCGTGATAAGGAAGAAATTCTCTTGTTACTGTAAAATTTGTAGGTCCACAACTGATGACACGAAAGACTGTCGACTGATTGGTATGATCCAAGATGCTATAGATATTGGTGTATGACAGACAGGAGTTTTATATAACTCTAAAGGTAAGAACAAGCATTAGGATTGGGATCACAATCAGGTGTGCTATGATCAGAATGAAGGTAATTTTGAATGCGGTCATGGCAGAGGTCGAGGATTACATTGTGGATTCAGAGGACGCGGTAGTGGTGGTGGAAGAAGTGAGTTCCCTCACGGAACATGTTATACATGTAGATCTCTTGACCACTACAAGAATGAATGTCCTCAGAATATTACATGTTCTTTCTATGGAAATAATCATAGTTATGAGGAATTCCCAGACTTTTATGAACATCTCAGTAAGTAGCATAAACAAGAAAACAAACGCAATGTGGAAAATCAGTGGATGCCCAAGTTGGAAGTAGAGTCTGAGGCATTGTAAGTAAAGATCACGACCCACGCTGAGGTGACATGTGTCAGAGAAGCATTGCAGTAGAACCCTACCATCACTAAGGAGGAGGTTCTTCATGTACAGTACCCAGATTCTATCCATCAGAAAGAGGTTTACCAGGAAACCATGGAGGTACTCAGGAATCTTCAGGGTGAAATATAGTATTTAAAGTAGAAATCATAGAATATAGAGCAAAAGAAAGCATCAGAGACAATCCAAACTGATATGGATGACTTGAGATAAGTGTGTAAAATGTTGCACCTGGAAAATATCATTCCATTGTTAGGGAATTGGTTAAAAGGAAACATTCCATGCTTAAGAACTAAGACTGGATGGAATATCCTGCATGCAAATCTTCCCCCTCATAGCCTAGATTATGACAAGGAAAACACTCTTAATGCTATTGTGGATAGATGGCTATTGAGTAATATATTAATTGATACAAGCGTGAAGGTCAATGTTCTTATAGTAGATTCATGGGAACAAATGGGGATACCCCCATTACAACCATCCTCTAATTTATTGTCCATGGCTAATCATACTAAGGTCAATCCCATCGAAGTTTTGAAAGATGCATCCATTACCATATAATGAGCCAAGTTCACTGGAGATTTTGAGGTTTTAGCACTGGTAGAGTTAGATAGCTTCCCATCTCTATTAGGGCATCCTTGGTGCTATACAAATAATGTTGATCTTCGGTTCAACAAGGGTTATATTAGTTTTGAAAAAAAGGAGGAAAGAATTATTATTCCTTTAATAGATGGAAAATATGTGCCCTATGAGCCCTTGAGTGAAGAAGACCTTAATAGGATTTATGTACATGCCATCCAGGATCCATAGGTGTTTAAGCCATATAAAGAAGGAATCATTTAGTGGGAGGATACACAGTCTATTAATGATACTACAATTATTTCTTGTGATAATTGGGCTCATAGCACTTATGAGTTAGTGGGGCGTGAAGTAAATCATATATTTTCTAACAATTGCAAACCAAATTATATCAGGAGAATAGGTAATAAATCGGTACCTTGTTACACTGGAGAAGGAGATCCTATGGTATTCTTGAAGGCCATGGAAGCACAGTGGATAAAACCACTGCAGAGAAGGAATATGCTAGCATATACCCTACGCAGACAGTAGTATGCTGGTGGGTGGCCCACAAGGATAATCTTGTAGGATGGAATGAAATTAGGATTTCTCTTACCAATAGGTTCTTCAGGAGCAATGCACCTACTCAAATATGCACTTATCATGGTAATCAACCTGTTTAGCACCACGTTTAGAAGTGTGAGAGACTCTAGACAGAGGGGTAGGAAGCTTTACCACCTTAGCTATGGGTGCACAAGTTTTATTCCACTTTACAAGGCTATGTGTGTGCTTGGTATGTATATGTAGAACTCCATAAAGAGACTGGAAATTGGAAAGATTTAATTGCAGGAATGGCCCAGATGTTTGAATTCTTCTCTACCAAGCCTCTGGTGGAAAAATCATTAAAAGTCATTAAGCGCTTAACTATGGGAGATAGTTCCAAGGCTGAATAACTCCTTCAGGAGTTATTAGATGAAGGAGACACATGAGCAAATTTTTTTGAAGAAAAAAAGGTCAATGCCACACTACTTTAGCACACTTGCATTGAGAAAGAAAAAGGAAAAATGGTCTAGTTAGTGGATGATGAAGTAGAAAATCTGTATGTAAACCATTCAACAGGTAGGCGTGAGGCATTGAAAAGTGTACATAAGACCACATGCACCTATCATGAACCTATGAAGAAAAATAAAGTGAATATTGGATCAGATGTTGAGCCTAAGGAGGCCATAATTGGAGACTATTGGTCAGACTCTAACGTGGTAAAAATCATAGAGTTACTACGGGATTATCATAACTTATTCCCTCGAGGGTACCATGAACTTAAATGCGTGCATGAATCATTAGGGGAGATGAGTATAAAAATTAAAGAGGGTGCACACCTAGTTAGAAAGATACCCTTCAGGATTAACCCCAACTTGTGTGAAAATTTCAAGGAAGAGATTTACAAAATGTTGAAGTCTAGAATCATCAAGCCCTTGGACGAGTCAGAATGGGTTAGTCGAATGGTGATCAATACCAATAAGGATGGTCAGATTAGGATCTATGTGGACTATAGGGAGGTGAATGCTGCATGTTTGATTGATTCCTTTCTTATGCCATTCACTGAGGAAATACTAGAAGGAGTTACAAGGTGTGAAATCTATCATTTACAGATGGGTTCTCTAGGTATCATCAGGTTAGGATTGCCTAGGAGGATTAGGAAAAGAATACTTTTACTACTCAACAGAGTAGATTTGCCTATACTGTGATGCCTTTTGGTTTAAAAAATGTTCTCACTATATTTTCATGCATAATTGTTCAAGTGTTCAAGGATTTTATTTACAACTTCTTACAGGTTTATTTGGATGATTGGAAAGTGTATGGACTTGTTAAAGATCATTGTGATAATCTGCACTTAATTTTTGAAAGATGTAGACAGTTGAGTATCTCTTTGAACATCAAGAAGTGCATATTTCCTACACCATTTGGGATACTATTAGGACACATAATCTGTAAGGAAGGTTTATTGGTTGATCCAACTAAGGTTGTAGTCATTATAGGCCTAAAAGATCCTATCAGTCAGAGTGAGGTATGTAGAATCTTGGGTCACACGAGGTATTATAGAAAATTCATATAGGGATATGCCAAGGTTTTTATACCTTTTGAGGAGTTACTGAAAGAAAAAGATACATTCTATCAGGGAGAACTGAAGCAACACACATTCAATACATTAAAGGAGAAAATTACTACCAAGCCTATTCTACATTTTCCTTCATGGGACCAATAATTTCATGTACATGTGGATTCCTCTGACACGGCCATTAGAGATGTATTGGCCCATCCTAGAGAAGGTATTATAGATCATACTATCTATTTTTCTAGTAGAAAGTTGACTCCTAAAGAACAAAATTACACAACTACAGAGCATGAAGCTTTGTCAATGATCTATGCGCTACATAAATTTAGACAGTACTTTCTAGGTACACTATTTGTCTTTTATACAGATGACATGTCATTGAAGTATTTGGTAAACAATCCCATTTTACAAGGGCGTATATGTAGGTGGGTACTCTTATCTCAAGAATATGATTTCACAGTTGTGGTAAAACAAGGAAAAATTAATTCTGGACTAGACCATCTATCCAGAATACATTCGGGAGAAGAAGAAAAGGAAATTAAAGATACCATGTCAGATGCATAGTTATATAAGTTACAATGAGTGTCATCTGAATTAGAGGATATTTTTTTCTTTCTACGAATAGGCATGGCACCAGAAGGAATGAAATCCTTAGAAAATAAACAACTTGCTATACATGCAACACCCTATATGTTAATTAGCGGTGACTGGTACAAGTTAGGTAGGGATGAAGTATTATGTGATTGCGTACTGGAACATGAGCACATAGATATTATGGAAGAAGCTCATGCTAGTATTGCAGGTGGCCACTGTGCAGGTGACGTCACTATTCGCAATATTCTACTCGATGGATTATGGTGGGAGACCCTATATAAAGATTGTAAGGATTATTGCAAGGCTTGTGATCACTGTCATCATCTAGGGAAACCATGTCAATCAGATGAAATGCCTTTAAGATATATTACTAGTGTAGAACCATTTGAGAAATGGGCTATAGATTTTGTGGGTCCTATTTCATTAGCCACATGCAGGACTGGATCACACTATATCATCACTTGCAAAGACTATCTGACAAGGTGGGTAGAAGCAACACCTACAAATGATTGCACAACTACAACAACCATGTAACTATGGGAAAATATTATTACAAGGTATGGATGTCCTTTAAGTTTGACCAGTGATAAGGGCACACATTTTCTTAATGAGACAATAAAAATTTTGTTGGATGAATTCTAAATTGCACACCATAAGACGACACCCTATCATCCTTAGGAAAATGAAACTGTCGAGGCTTTCAACAAAAGTTTGAGCCATACATAGAAAAAAATCTGCAATGTAGGAAGAAAGGATTGGGATGATAAAGTATCTATAGTACTTTGGGCATATCAAACAACATATAAGAGGTTGAACAAATCCACACCATTTCAATTAGTGCTTGACATAGAATCAATTCTTCCTATAGAATTTATGTTACCTTCTTTGCGTATTACGCACACTAGAGGTCTAGCTAATGAGAAAGCATTAGAAGAACGAATTGGAAAGTTACTTAAGCTAGATGAGTGATGAGCCATAACACATTGGAGTCAAAAACAAGAGAAGGCCAGGAAGAAAGCATGGCATGAAAGGCACATTACAAATAAAAAATCTTGAGATAGGATAGATGGTGCTCCTCTATGATTCTAAATTTCTATGCCATCTAGGAAAACTCAAGGTACATTGGTTGGGGCTGTATGTTGTCACTCACATACTTGAAACAAGTACTTTTCAATTAAAGGTGTTTGATGAAATATGATTACCCGGATACTTCAACGGGAGTAGGCTAAAGCCATACTATAAATAAGTCTTCTTGGTGTTTGTAATAAGGTAGTATTTCCATTTAGATTAGGTTTTTAATTCTACATTTCCTTAATGTATTTCCTTCTTCGTCACTATGCTTTGTCAATTTAGTTGGTTTTTTTATGTAATAAGCACGTTTACGCACTAGAAGCTAATTACTATCTAAAGTATTTTTATGCATAGAGGACTACACATACCCTTAGTGTGGGGTAGGTTATTGATATCCAGGTACATGACTATTGAAAATAATTCCACATGAAATGAATAAACTACTACAGGTGTTATTCAAAGTTGGAAAATTGAAAAAAGAGATTGCTTCTGGAAACAAGGACCATAGATAGAGATGAATGAAGAAACAAGTATAACGTGAGGTAAGCAGAGGCCATGGGAACTACCACAAGAAGACACAGTGGCAAGGTACTCAGGTGCATTGAGGCGTGCTAAAGAGAAGTCCATGGCTAGGAGGTAAGAAGTCGTGCTAGAAGGTTATATCTTGGGCACAAAGATGTACCACACAGAAAGAATGAAAAATGATCGATTAATGAGAGTATTATTTGTGGGTGAAGGAGCAATAAATGCACTAAATTTTGGAAAATCTATATAAGGATAGGATGCGAGTTCATTATTACCATTACAATCATGATAATTTGAAAGATCCAAGTGTCACCAAGATGCGAGAAGATTATTCAGGTATGAAGAGTGTGAATCAAGACGAGATGAGTAGATTTATGCACAGAGAAAGCTTGCATCCCCAGTTGCGAAGGGTTTGACTGAAGAAAGGTTTTACAAAAGAGATAGGGCATGTAATTTCAATGAGGGAATGTTGAATCATGCTAGGGTTTGGGTTTGCATGTTGTAGAAGATAAAAGGGAAGTATTTGAAGTCAGGAGATTACAGGTTATAGATGGCACTGAAAAAAGCATCTGTAGCAGAAGTAAAATGAAAGAAGAAGGTCGAAGTGGAGGTTGAAATCACTCTTGAGTGTAATTTCTCATAAATGCATTATCCAAAGGGTGTGATTATGGGTCAAGAATGGTATTCCCACATTCAGAAGAGAAAAATCAGTGACTACAACCATTGTACATCGGATAATAAGAGGCAGCTAGATGCATTATTGATTACAAAAATGAACAAGCACACAACAAAAGACATGCCATTGTACAATGATGCTAGTGAGAAGTTACTAAAGTAGATTGGAGTCTACCAGTTATACGAGATGCCATAATTTGGGAAATACAAACCAGTATATTAGTGGTTGATGAGCAAAGTCCATGAGTACTTGTTCTACTTCGTCAAACTAAGGATTAGAATCACATCTACCTTGGTTTCAAAAGTGATAGGAATAAGGATCTCAGGAGTAGATCTGGAGAGTGATTTAACTAATAAGGCCTCAATCCTGGAGAAAAGAAAGGAACTTGGGTATACCAAAGGATCTAGCACAAGAAGTAGAGAGGGAAAATTATTTGGTGACAAGAAATATTACATCATATGAGGGGTTACTCCAGAGCTTGTAGGAGGAATTGAAGAAATCAAATCAAGCGCTAAATATTTGTACAGCCCCAGAAGCCATTAAGATAACCAGGACTATTTTAAAGGACAATTAAGTCTTGAAATCCATGAACGATGAGACCGTAGGCCACACATAATGATTAGCACTTATCAAGAAGAAGTTTGAGGCCCTTATAGTAGCATAAGAACCACACAAGGAAAGGCTAGATGAGCTTGGGAAACTCATCGCACAAAATATGGACCTATTAGAAGGAAGAATGATTGCCATGTCCAACATTGTGTTGGTCTTGCAGAATGAGAAAGGAGAGATTATAAAAGATGAGCTAGATTCAATTGCATTAGATATCCTAGAAAAGGTAGAAGCCTCGCTCAATGATTGGTAGACTTTAGAAGTGGAAATAAAATAAGAATATCAAGAATTGATTCTTCAGGTTGAAGCAGAAGATGTTGTAGGGTAAAGAAATTCTTTTATTCATCAAAATTATTTCTATTCTTATATTCTTTGATTAATTTTGGCGACAACCATTACTGGGGTGGCAATGTAACTAGTGTGGCGTAATGTTGATCAGTCAAAATATGGCACTTAGCGAAGAACATACATAAGGTTCATGCAGAAGAGAAGAACATATTCAAAAGTGTAGGAGGATTGGAAAGGAATCATGTGCAAAGAAGAGATACAGATTCAGGACTTAGCCATTTTCACGATGAGGATTTATTTTTTGGAGATAGCATGCAGAACACACCAACCGGTTAGAGACTTGCACAACATGCATTGACTATTTTTAGAGGATCAACTATGAAGCACTTTACATGGATACAGGTTGACAATATATTTACTACTGACAGTTAACTAGAAGAAGTCTATTGTTAGTGCACTTGCATGTGTGGCTATTATTGTAATGACGCCTGGCTAATAATAACATGAAATCTATTTTGGGATAATATAAGTGGTAAAGGGAAATTCCACACCCTTATAAATATGTAGTGAATTGTGTAGCATAGGGAATGATGTGATAACTAAGTTATTGTGAGGCTATGCTACCAAATATGATGCACACATTAGTGTATATTGCTATTATTGAACCCTAAAGAGGGGCATGGTACCTTTGTGCACTTTGGGTGAGTGCTCAATCTAGGTTAAGTGATGTGTCAGTGCTTCTTGGATTTTACTGTGAATTCTAGGTTACATCAATTCTCATCCTTTATGGACACATACCCTTGCACCAATTTCTCATGTTTGAAGGATTTCACATTACCTTTGCATTTAGTTCCACATAATTTTGATGTGTGCCTATGACCTGTTGGTCCTAACACCTTGCATCCATATTGAGTGGTTTCCCATTGGATTCCCTCCATTTCATTGTGATTTTCACTGAATTCTAGGCCCATAGAACATTGTCGTCATCTCCTTAAAGAATGTGACCTTTGTTTCCCACTAATGTGACTTCTAATATCACCACCTTATTTTTAATATTTTTTGATTAAATCCTTCTCTCTTGGGACATCTTGTCCTGTCTTATTATTTCCCCCTTATTTATTTTCCCACCCTACCTTCTTCATCTATCTCTTTCAAACTCATCACCAATTTCCCTTTTGTGAGATCAATCCCTCGTTTTAGGGGGAACACATCATCAATCCTCCATCATCCTTCATCTTACCCTTTTTTCTCTCATCATTTTTGTCTCACGGCTTGCCCAACAAAAATCACTCAACAAAAAAGGGCAAATGTAGACACTGAAACTTGGTATCACTAATCTTGTCACACTTGTTCTCTTCTTTTACCATGATCACCTATATATCCCCCTTTTTAATTCATATTCTTATTAACATTCCCATCTTTCCTATTCATTATTCTACCTATTTTAATTTACTATTAATCTTCATCAGTTATCCCCTAATCCTCATCTCATTATCTAATTATTCATAATTTCCCTTCTCTAGGTTTTTTATCACCGCTAAACCCCCTAGTTCATAATCCCTAATATTTTTCTAGTTTTTATTTTCATCCATTTTTATCCCCAACTTACCCATATCACTTTCATAAGAAATCCTAACACGTGTAAATGCTTTAAAGTACTAATCCCAATCCATAAAAGTCACATGTCTCAAGTAAATTAGTCTTCTACCACAAAAATGTATGGTTCCCCACAGTTTGCAATGATCCACCTAGGCCTTTTTCGACCCTATAAGGTTGCATTTACCTTTCCTCCCAAAGGGAGGCATAATAAGAATTCTCTTGCATTTTTGTGATCCTATCTTCAAGTCTGATATTTCTTGCAATTGATACAGTCTTCTTGGAGTCCCTTGGAGCTTATTTGCATCACTTGTGGAGACTTTGGGGAGTTTAGCTTGATCTTATATTGGTTTATGATATTAGTGCTAATCATTACCATTATTTCCAATCACTAGCATTTTTTAGGTCTAGTTGCCTTCAAAGTATCAGATCCAAATTCTTCTCTCAATTATTTTGTTTGTAGCTTGTTTGTCTAACCCATCCACCCCCTGCCTTGTTTAGGACTGACCTAGTCACCTTTGACCCATCCCTTTCTATCACCTATTGTTCCCTTCAGGTTCTCATCATTGTGTTTTAGTGTTCTGTTACTATCTCTAGTTTTCATATCTATCACTCTGCTTCTATGTCAGTCCAAATTTTTTCTTCCTGTCTCAAATCACCACCAACTCATCCAAGTCACCATCGAACCATATCTTGCTAGCCATACAATCCATGGAAACCCTTATCTTCTTGCATATTTTTATTTCCTTGTCTCAGTTTTTTCCCTACAGGTGTCTGTCAGTATTTTCAAGACTCTCTAATCATCTGATTTGCAATCAAATCCCTCTACATATGCATTTCTAGCTTGTTGTCCAAATCTATCTATCAGGTCATTGTCAACCTACCCTCTACAACCTAGGTCGTCATCGACCTAGCAAGGTAAAATTTACTTTGTGTTAATTTAGATCAGATCTGCACTTTTTGTCCATTTATGTAATTTCCAGATTCTTTTTAGCTTTAGTTTCTACATTTTATTCAATCCTTCATTATTGATTTTATCGTTTTTTATCAAACACGGGGATTGACATCCACATAAGGAAGTTAATGCTTCTTGGAACTGAATTTTTTGAGAAACCCCCTCACCTACCATATAATCCATTTTCCTCATAGTTACCCCTATTTTGTAGTTTCATCAGATTTGCAGCAACGAAATCCACTTTACACCCATCCTTTTATCACCATCTTCTTCCAAGGTACCTTAAACCCTTGCATCTTTGAAGTTGTTTATTTTGCTTTAGTATATATTCCACTAATTTGGATAGGAAAGAGAAAACTTGGTTAACTACTGGTGCTTTGTAAATAATCATATGTTTATTAGCTATTTTGTTTAATGCATAACCCTTTGTCATAGATGTCAAAGGGGGAGAGAATGTTGTTAGAAACCAAGAAGGGTGATGTGAGTTGCTCGTGTGTGTATTCTATCAAAGGTTTCTAAGTATGTTGCCATCAATGACAAAGGGGGATATTTTTGAACCCTGGTCATTTTGAGTGTGGCATTGATAGAAAAGTAGTGATTGGTTAATTGAGCCTTAGTCAGAGGCATTAAGGTTGGTTGGTAGTGCCTTATGAATGGTTTATTGAGCATTCAGGCTTGGTCAGTGAGGTAGAAGTCTTATGTAGATATTTAAATGGTTAGTATGCTTGACTCATATGTTCTACACGTCAGATATGATGGGAAAGAGCTATTGGAGTGATTTTGTGGTCATTTGGTGAAAGTATCAATTGAAACTGACTCATTTAGGCCTAGTTCTAAAGCCTAATGAGGAGTGAAATATTAATAAAGTTCATGAAAATACCATGTAAGCATGTGTAGAGCCTAGGGATGTTTTCTAGGACATGTATGAGCAATAACAAGGTTCATTTGAGTTTCAAGGGGTGAAATTCAAAAGGTCACAAAAATTGGACTAACATTGTAGTTTGATGCAAATGAGATAGGTTTGAGATGTAAAAAAAAATCATGGCTAACCAATATATGGAATGTGTATAGTGGTGTCTTTTAGTGCTTCATGCCAAATTTCATCGAGTTTTGATGAGGTATGTGGAAGTTCTAAAACTAGTTCATTGAGAAATGTAAAATTAGATGTCTTTCTTTTTAGCATCCAAGAAAAAATATGGATCCTTCTTCAGATAAATCATAGAAGTAATTTTTTTATAGAACTCAAATCCTAAATTATTGCAAAAAATTGAAGCAAATTGGCTAGTAATTAGAGAAGTTATGATCATTTTTCTATCTATATGTTTCTCTCTCCACACACCTTCTTAAGTTAGTGATAGAAAAAGTTGTCTATTTGTCTTCAAATCAATTTGATGAGCATATTTATAGCTTTCCATGGTCAAATAATGATGTCTCCATGTTCCTTGTGGTGTCAAGGTTCTTCAAGCTGGTCAGAATCAGAGTAAGGTCTTTCAAGGTATGCAAGGTATGTGTATATAGGTGTGTTATGAGTAGAGTCAGCTTTGAAGGTTTAATTAAATCAAGTGCTGAGCTTACAAAAAGGATTTTTGTCCCTCTTCTAGTATCTAGTAAATTATAAATGATCATTTGAGTGCTAGATATGTAGTGTGAAGAAAAATTCCCTTCCTTGTCCATGATTTTCATACTATGCAAATCTCATGGAATGCACTCTTCAAGTGACAAAATGTGAGTCTCACCTCATATGCTGATTATTGTCAGAGCATTAAAATTTGTGAGGTAATATAAACATTTCTTATAATGGTTTCAATATGTTTGGGTTGTGTAGAAGGTTGATATGAAGGTAGTAAAGCCCATTTTTAACAAAGTACAAATAGTTTACATTGTATGTGTTCAAGATTAGCATGTGTAAAGGATATTTTCTATAAAGGTAACTTATTTTTCATTGGTACAAGATGAATAATTCTTAAAATATCTTAGGAAATACTCTTTGTTAGATTTAAAATAGCTTTTTATTACCCAACAACACCTTGTCATCATCCATTACACAATGAGCACTAAATTTTTCTTTGGTCTGGGGATGAGTTGAAATGTTTCAGTCTATTTGGTTGCATTGAAAATGTGAAGGGAACTTCCACAAGTCCACATGAGGTGAAATTTTTTAAAACAATCAATAAATCCACTAGAAAATCATTTTTTTGGTGTCTCGGGATTGAACAGTGGGTGAAACCCTGATTCTAGGGTTTGAAGGACAAAAATACTTGAAACTTGAGTTAAAACAAATGAAAATTACCATAAATTTGAAGATAGCTCTATATGGAGCATAGAATCATGTTATAATAAGAATTTTTTGTTTCAATTAAGGTTTCGAAGAATGCTCCTTAACAGTCTCTTGAGGCCTCCGTGCAACTTTGTACAAGCTTAGCTTTTTGTTTTTTAAGGAAATTGCTTTGTATAATCAAACTAGAAACTTATGCAGCTCTTCCAAAAGGCTGTACATGGCTTAATCTATCAATAATTTATTGCATGTCATGTTGAAATCTCCAAATTATGTGAGAGTGGGTTCATAGTTAATTCACAAATATTTTGCAGAACCTATGAACTTATTCAAATGTAAAATTCATTGTAAAAAATTACTCATATATTCATACACTCTCTTAAGGGATGAAAATTAATCAGGGAACATTAAGGAGTGGTTGGTTTGTGTTGAAATCCCTTATAGACATAACAATGATGATAGTTGTGGATAAGTCTTTCTTAATTGACTGATAAACTAGAATTTTCTTCAAAGGAATCTTATGAACTAATAAACTACAATTTTCTTCAAAGGAGGTGGATTCATTTCTAGCATCTAAAGGACCTTGTCAAGGTATCCAAGTGTTTCAAAATTATTCAGTGACAATTGGTGTTGAAGGTATAGTACAAAATCACATAATGCAGTTGAAATGATAAATTAGTATTGGTTGTGAATATGAAAGGTCATGTGGAAATATCACTCAAATTAAATGAGATCTTGGATAAGTTTAAGATTTTGTGATATAGTTACAACTCTTGTATTCACATTATGAAGCTCAAACAAGAAGGTGAAGGGCCAGTTTTTTATTGGACAAGAAAATGAGTAAGAACAAAGGTCATGACATTGAAGAGGATAGAAGTTGAAGAGGTTATACTTGGTAGAGCTCAAGAAAGTGTTATATGTAAGTTGTTGAAAGATAGAAATGTGTGTGTATGAACCATGATCTTTTCCTAGTTCTTAGATATAAAAGAGAAAATTTGGAAAAACAAAGCTAATGCGAGTAGGATAAAGAATAAAGTGAGTGATCAAGAAAAATTGCAGAAGAAGATGAATGTGATTGTTAACTGAGATGACAAATTGAGATTAAGTGTAGTGAAAGAAGGTGAAGATGTAATTGAAAAACTATTGATAGTATTTTCAGTGATGATAAGCTTATTATTTAAATAAAAGGGGTAGTTGATATAGTCTGGCAGAGTAGCAGAAAACACATATTGTATGTGCTACAAGGATAGGTGGGCCTGATGCTGATGAAGATATGAACTGATATACAGAGGTAGAGTGAAAATTTGGTTGTAACTGAAGGATATACACAAATTAGAATATCTAACATAGTATATTGAGCCAATAATTTGATTAAGTAGATGCCAAAAATGCATAACACATCTTTGAGGATTTGAAATTAGACAATTAATGACAATTGTTTAAAGGTTAGGTGCAGATAAATGAATATTAGGTGAAAAAGAGGTGATTGAACTATTGAAGAAATGAATATGATTCAGAGATAAATGATGAGATTGCGTTGAGAAGAGAATAAATATTAAATTAATAGAAAAGGCATAGATATGCTAATGGGTTTTGTAGAAATTATAGGTGCCCTTTTAGATCGAATAAGAAAAGTTACATAAATAGGAGGTGTATAAGTATGATAATAGTCTTTCAATTCATGGTGTATGCATCAATTTGACAGAGTGAAGTTTGACAAGAGGTTGTCCTTGAAATTTTCCTTATATGATATAGAAAGTTTATTGATTTGATAAGAAAGAGAGAGCTCAGTTGGGGAGTATAATTGAATAATAAAATGTGCTAATTTAGAGGTCATCATCAGCTATGTAAGGTATTAAACTAAGAGTGACCAAATTTATTGAACAATTCTAAGTTGTAACTTAGCATATAGGGGGTTGAAGCCTCCTTGTAAGTTGTATCTTACAGAATATCAGTTGTAGCTAGTTAAATTGTAGCGGGTTAAGGCCTCCTTGTGAGTTGAAGATCACTAAAGGTTAGTTGTATCTTAACCAAATTTTGGGAGTTGAAGCTTTCAAAATGAGTAATAAATTGGTAAAATTTTGGAGATATAGCTCTAAGTTGAGTTAAAGCTGAACCATGAAGTCAATGTAACATACATAGGAAAATTTGTTCCTAAGCAGAGGTCTTGGTTTCAGTGGGTTTTTCCCTAGTAGGATTTCCCACATTAAATTATGTATCTCTGTGTGTTTTATCCTAATATTTTCTTGTGTTCATTATAAGAAGATTAACGAAATGGAAATGTCTATAAAAGTTTTATTAGACACTAATTCGACCACCTCTTAATGTCCCAGTTTCAAAAAATTAAGGGCTTAACTACTAGAGGTTATTGAGAATACTATGTCCTTTGATAAGTTTGAGAAAATTACAAATGATCTAAAAAATCTACTTTGCAAACACAGATCAACAGGTGATAGAACTGGTTTGGGTTTCAAATAGGAATCTAAAGGAAAGGAAGTGAGGAAAAGCATTATTTCAAGAAAATAGGAAGGTAAACATAGCATTAAGGAAGATAAGAAGAAGGTGACTCTCAAGGACAATGAAAAATGAAGGACAATTAGGAAACATAATTCTTCAAGGTATGAAAGAAACTTAAATGGATATTGTTACACTTTAAATGCATTTGTTCATAGGGAAAGAGAGTTTAGAAGGTATTCTAGAGATACTCATCCATGAAGAGACAATAGGAGTGAGTTTGTTAAGATTTTGGTGTGCTATAATTGCAAAATTAGGTCATGTTGCTAGGTTTTTCTTATATAATCCACCTAGTCAAGATGGAGGTTACAAGAGGAAGAACTTACTGGTATGTTAAAACTATATTGAGGTTGGTCATGTGGCAAGGGTTTTCTTCCAGGGCTACTCAAAAAAATCAGAATACTCAAGGTACTAAAATGTAAGAAAGTAGCTTTCACAGGCCTAGAATGCATAACAATAGTCAAGGAAGAGTGTGGGAACAAATAAGAGATCATGGTGTTTCATCAAATGCTAGTGATGATGGAAGGAAACATATAAATAGGATATCATATTATAAGAGAGTTGATGAAGGACTCTTTGAGGTTTCTAAGAGGTCTTGGGACCTATTCAAGACCTTATTTCAAGTCTTCATTGTTCTCATATGCCTCTACTATGCTTCTTAGAGGTATATTGTTTCATACTAAGCATTAGAATTAGGGGGAGTTGTCTTGGTATGTGTATGAGTATCCTCCTTAATGATAAGGTATACCATTTCATTATCTTATGCATGGTTATGTGGGTTCCATATGGTTGATTTATTTGTTTTTGTATTTCATGACCCTTGTGTTTCAAGTGTGGTTTGTCTATGTTCACAAGTGTGTGTTTGCATCATCATGGAGTGCTAATAGTCTTAGTTGTCTTAGAGAGTGCAAGGTCTCAAATAAATCTCTAAGAGGTTTGTTATATCATGATACTCATGTGAAATGTCTTCTTTTTGAGTCAGTAGTTAGTCTTGTTGGTTGAGTCTATGGTCTGAGATGTATCATGGTGACAAGTTTGAGTCAATTGATGTGTCATAAGTTTTTCAAGAGGTGTAAGGGAATGAAACAAGAATTTCACAGTGTCCATGTTGAGTGAAACTATGTAGTGGTCCAAAAAGTCAAGTATTGGGTGTGTAAGTCTCTTAAAGTCTCAAGGTTACTCATTGATGTGTCTTTATTATCTAAAGGTGTGGTAAGTCAAATGGTCAGAGTCTTTGACTCTCGTGGTGTGTTCTTCATGATATAAAGTGTTGGTTTATTCTGTGGAGATGATAAGAATCATCAAATGATGACTTGATCAGATCATTACTTCCAAAGTAGAATGTGGTAGTGATATGGTCATCACAAGTGCATTCATGAGAAAATTGAAGTGAATTCAATGCTCTTTATTTCTAACTAGGTATGTGAAGTTATTAAGAAAAAATAAATAAGGAAAGTTGGATTTGAAGATGAAGTTGGTGGTCTCCAAATCTAAAATTTTGTAAAAAGCATCTAGACTAGGTGTAATTAAAGATGAAGGTGGTTTCAGACCTAGAAGTGCAAATTTTCTTCGTGGGCTTAATTCAAGGATTAAGGAGATGCTTTTAGAGCCAAATTGGTATTCATATAATGTAATATATCCTCATAAATTTTTATGTAACAAAATTTATGTATGGTTCTACATTGGCCTAGGGCTAGTTGGCTTTGTATGTACATATTTGGTGTTTTAAAGAAGGTGAAGTGATTCCTTGATAACACTTAGATCCTATGAGGTATGAATGATATTGTGATCTCTATGAATGGGTATTAAAATTTAAATAATGTCAAATTATGTGAATATTGGGTGTTGTGTTATCTTGCAGCTCCATGGATAGTGTCTTGCATTTCCATAGGCCTATAGGTCTCTATTTGGTGTAAGAATTTGTTTACATAATCTCTAGAAAGGTCTAAATTTTAAAGAGGATGCGTATACTGGTGAAAATATCTAAAGGAATTGTGGAATGAAAAGATAATATTTTAAATGACAAAGTTTTTTGGGTGATATTTTTTGTTTCTTGAGACAAATGACTAGTTACAGGTATAGTGCATATAAAAGAGGAAGAGTATGTGACTCTCTCAAGTAAGAAGTGAGTTGAAAAGTTCTTAAGCTTATAAAATTACTCTGAAAGAATGTCAGGGTGGCAACAAGGTGTTTGAGGATCATGATGCTAAGGATAGGGAGTTTCAATCATAGAGATGGTTGGTTTTATATTCTTCATGACTAAGAAGAAGAAATGAATGCTACAGGTGTAGGGTATACTCAGAGTGGTAGAGCGTGATGCTTCTATAGGTGTGAATGGTCTAATAAGTTAGATTTTGGTAATCCAATTATTCCTTAATCTTGTTTCTATGAACGAATTGAAGATGGATA
The DNA here is from genome assembly GCA_019776745.2 of Taxus chinensis. NCBI lineage: Eukaryota > Viridiplantae > Streptophyta > Pinopsida > Cupressales > Taxaceae > Taxus > Taxus chinensis. Next base: position 140,731,737 of record CM034153.1, read on the forward strand.
TCATTTTAAGGATGAAATTGTATGTCTTATTGAATAGGTATAGTCATTGAGATCCAAAAGTACATCCTACAGGTCTGTAGGTACTTTATTAGTAATAATCGAAGTGATTTCGAAAAGGAAAAATTGTCTTAAATGTTTCTTTAGGATGATAAAGGTAAAAATATTGAGGAATAGGGAATGAATTGGCATATAAATTCATGTTTAAGGTAATTTTAATAAATCAAGGTCTCAGTAGGTTTGTCACAGTGTTACAATAGTATGCAAAAAAATGCTTCTACAAGGATGTGTATGGTTCTACCATGATAGGGGGAACATGAACTTGAAGGTTATCTCAATCAATTCATGTGCTTGAAGAGTAAGTTATTTGAAAAAAATTTAAGTTAGAATTGAAATTCAAATTGATGTTTTGATGGTAGCCAGTGTTCAAATTGTGTAAAAAGGTTCCTTTACAGGTATAAGGTGATGTAAATGGTCGAATATAGTCAGGGGAACATCAATGATTGCTTGTATAAGATGAATTGATGATTTATATGCATATAGGGTATGTATTGGATATTGAATCCAAAGAAAATCATGTTATGAAAAAAAATTCTCTTATCTCAGTCAAATATGAATGTCAAAGACTGAAATGAAGCTTTAGAGCAGGGCCAAATTGACAAAGTTGGTTTCCTGTCAAGATAACAAGGTAAGTTGCTTGAATTTGTGCTTGTCTACTATATATGGTTTCTCTAAGTCAAGGGGGGGTTGTGATATAAATTTTTATAGTGTGAATAGTGTTTAAAAGCGTGTAAAAGTTGGTCCCAAAAACATTGAAGAGCCTTCTCAAGGACCTATGTTCTTAAGGTATGTTAAAGGATAAAAACATGTGACTAAATCAAATTTTTGTGGCTAGAAAAGTAGAGTTGGCCCAAAGATGAAGATAAGAAGGATATTTTATCTCTTATACACCATCGTTGGCATGTTTCTTAGAATGTATGCTTCATGTAGTGCTCTACTACAATGATCTAATAATGGAAAAAACATATTTTGGAGGAAAAATGACATGTTTTTTGAATGCTTAGAGGTGGATGATGGTGTAATTACTCCTAGAAAGAGGTAATATTTTATTTTATTCATGATTTATGGCATGTTCACGTGATATTTTTGTTATTCCCAGGTGGATCCGAGTGTCTTCATACTTGAAAAGTGGCTAAAATCAGTTTTTGAGTGCAAGTTTCAAGATTTTGAGCTTATTTGAGACCTTTGGTTGATGTTTGTAACAAATAGGTGATCCTATAAAGTTGATAAAAGTGAATATCATGCAGATATAAGTATCATTTTTCATTAATTTAAAAAGGGGAAGTAGTTTAGGTGGTTTTCCATCAATAACAAAAGGGGAGATTATTGGCATGCTGCTGGACAGGTGTTGTCATTTATGCAAATCCTCATTAATGAAAAATTGGATGATGGAGTAGGTTCATATCATTCTCAAAGTGATGATGACATGGATATTTTGGTATTTTCTTGATTACACATGGTGATTCAGTGAGGATGACTTGTTCTTGCAAGCCGAATCAGGTGATCTAGCTTGCCTAGGTGACAGTGCATGGTGGTTAGAGCTTCTTAGTTTCTCAAGAAGCATGTTGAAATGATGGAGAGAATTTTTGGAGAGTTATTGGGAACTCATATGAGCTTCAAGGTGCATATCTAAGTTGGTAACCATGTTTCAGGTGCTCATTTAGACCAGGTATGGTTGTTAGATAGCATGTGATTGAGTTGTGGAGATATATGAGGTCATGGATGCGTGTAGGCAGGTGTATTATGATTTACCATGTATGTTAGGACCATTTTAATTTATTTCATGATGAGTTATAGTGTTATTTCAATTGACCCTATCCTTTATAGTGCAAAACCCTAAGGGATAGCTATGCAAATGAGATAAGATGGAAATATTGAGAGATATTTGTGGCATGGTTATTATTGGATATGAATTCATCTTGTTTCCTTGTGCTGTGGGAAAAATTATAGGTTTCTATGATGAAAATTTTGCAAGGTATGTCAGTTTTTGTGAAACAGGGCCAAGAAGAAGAGCATTTCCATCTCGAATTGGACATTTTGATGCTCACCTTGAATTGAATGCTTTGCATGAGACATTTTGGCTTTCATGGATGTTTCTATATTGAGTTTATAAGGTTTTAAAAAAATAATGAGGCCAATTCATTGTCATTTTTTAGGAATGAATGTTAAGAAGGTAAACAACTATTTATGAGTTTTAAACCCTAGCTTGAAAGTGGTTTTTGATATTTTCTTCCTAAGTGGTTATTTTCAACTTCTAGTTCTTGGATTATTATTTTAAAATTTATTTTAATCCTCAATGTTTCCATAAAGGCATGGTATAGGTTATGGTGATGAGTGGAACCCTTAAAAAATGCACTTTCTGAAGCAGTTCAATTTCGAACAAGGTTGTCTGAAGGAGTTGCAAAATAAATGACCATTACATAATTTATGTGAGTGTTACTTGATGTTAATAATAGTTTTAGGAAATACTGATGCTGATAGCTTATAAATGGTCAAGTACGCTTCATTTAGGTTGACTGGTCAAAGGAAATTTTTGGGGCAATTAGAAGCAATCCTTAGTACAATTGACATTGCAAGAGCTCCAAGAGGAGTTAGGAGGTGACTCAAGTTGTGTTGGAAATATATTTTAGAGATATTTCTAGTTATATATGGTTTTTTTTCATGATGATGAGTTTTGATAGGGTTTCTAGGTCAATTTGTGGATAATAATATTATTGTGTATTCAGAACAAACATGTTTTTGCTGAAAGATTGAGTTGGTTAGGGCATGGAATGGATTGAGTGATGCTTACTATCACCTGTAATGTAAAGAGGGAGTAATTTGGAATATAATTAATACATTTTGAGGAATTTTAAGTGTCACGAATGGTGGAAACCAGTTGGATATGTGAAACTATGTTTTGGGAAGCTTTATATGGTGAAGGAAAACGTTGTTGTGGTTTGAAGCCGTGGATGTTTCATGGAATTTAACTTGTTTAGGAGTGTTTTTAAGGTCTTGAAATTTCCATATTTTTTCACATGATATATTTGAGGTGCTCTTGGGTGACCTTGAAGCCAAATGGGGAAGACAGGGTGTTGGAAACAAGTGTTTGTGAAGGAAATGAGCTACTGGGCCCATTAAACGAAATAATTTGATTATTTCATGATATATGTGACCATGTATTATGTTTAAATGTTATTTTAAACTTTGGATTAGGATATTTTTATCATTCTAGTGCATGAGATATAAGGATTTTCTTGTATGGAAGAAGGGTTTTAGCTAGGCCGACCCATATGGGTCATTTTTAGTTGTTACGAAAACTACATGGGATGTTTTTAAGATGTCTTGGTAGTGAAAAATTAGGGAAAATGTTTTAGTTTGAATTTTAATCAAGAAGGATCTTATAAAAGCATAGTTTTGGGCACTTTTGTGAGCTAGTTGTGTGTGTACATGAAGTGCGACATAGGTGTGGATTATTTTAAGGTATGTTAACATGATTAGAGAGCTAATAAAGTGTGTGGAAGGTTGAGAAATGTCTTAAATAATTTTTACAAGGGTTTGACGCATTGAGAAGTGAAAAAGGTGCTAGTTTGAGCAAGTTTGAAGACCTAGGGTTTGGGAAAGTGTTTGAAGGTGTATGGATCTAAATATTATGATCGCCATCAGCTAAGTTGTTGCAGTATATCATAAGTGATATTCTCATAAAAATCTTGTGTGTTGTTTCATATTCATGTAAGTCTCTTTTTTTGTGTAATATCAACAAAGGTTTAGGGGTTGGTGCTCCTTGCGGGGTTGGTGCATCACTAAAGAAATATCGTGTGATGTGTAATATTCACTTGAGTATTTTTTTTGTGTAATATCAGAAAAAAATTCAGTGGGTTATCTTACCCTTGCGGGTTTCTCACTTATATCTTGTGTCTTGTGTTGATTCTCTTTCTTATGGTTTATAACATGTATGGTATTTGATTGTGTGCACACATTAATATATGGCTAAGTGCTTATGTGATTTGAATAAGAAATCAAAAATCTGATTTAAATTTTTATAAGGACTTATTCACCCCCTGCTCAGTCCATTTTGCTTCTAACATATCTAACTGCAAATCATTATCAACAACATATAAAATTCCATAACTTCTTGTTCCATTCACATACCTCAAACTATGTTTTCCTTCTTACTAATGTGTCTCCTTTGGAGTCTCTATGAATCTAGCAATAAGGATAATTGCATACATGATATCCATTCTAGTTGCACTCAAGTACATCAATATTCCTACCATGCTTTTGTACCTTGTGGGATTCACAATGATGTTGCAATCATATTTGGTTGATTTCAAACTTACTCCAGTTGGTGTAGATGTTGGTGTTAGGAAATAAGAGATAAAATGTGTGGAATAATCCCTTACATAATCACAACAGTAGAAACTAATATGCAGAAAATATTACAGATCTCAAATAAAAGTGCAAAATAAATAACACAACACAGAGAGACAATATTTAACGTGGTTCACCCAATATGGGCTACGTCCACCAAGAATAACTTGCTTAGATTTTATTACAAGCCTCCACTCTCTCAATACAATACCCAGATCCGTTTGGAGCTATGCTCAACAAACTCTACAGAATTCACACCTGAATTCAAAAACACATTTGTAATACATTTTCCTATCCATCTATCATATGCATAAGACCATATAAATAGACAACTGCTTAAGCAGTTTTACAAAACCACGGGTATCAAACAATGGGAAAAAACAAAACCGTCCCATAAACCTATGGGTAGCCGAAGAGGCAGTTTTACAAAACAATGGGTACCAAAAAACAATGGGCCCAAAAACAGCCCATAACGGTTACCCATTACCCAACCCATAACGGGGACCTCCGTAAAAATACCCGAGTGTAACACATAGAAGGTGTACCACACTCTAACATGAAAATAGGCTCCACAAACATAACAGTTGGTTTGATGTCCAACATTTTGAATCTTTTCAAAATATACTTTGCATAATTTTCTTGAGAAACAAATATTCCATGCTCCATTTTCTTGACCTCAATGCCAAGAAAGTACATTAACAATAAAAAATCAGTCATCTCAAACTCCTTTATGACTGATTAGAGCTCATTTATAGCCTTGTTTGATGTCCTGGTAAATATTAAATCATATACATACAAAACATCAATAAAAATATCATCATCCTTGATTGATTTGATGTAAAGTGTGGGCCCACCACTAATTTTGCTAAATTCATTGCTAGTCAAATAGGTTCTAATATAACTATACCATTCCCTTGGTGCTTGTTTTAGTCCATATAATGCTTTCTTGAGCTTCTATACTTTTCTCTCATGCCCTAAAATCTCATAACCTAGTGGTTGTCCCACATACACCTCTTATTTTAACACTCCATTCAAGAAATATGATTTGAAATCCACTTGATGAAGCTTCCACTTGTGATGAGAAACTATGGTAATGATTGTTCTCACTGTTTCTAGCCTTTCCATGGGAGAAAATGTTTCATTATAATCACATCCATACCTTTTTTTGTATCTTTTGGAAAATAACCTTACCTTATGTCTTTCAATTTTTCATTTGGGATTAGTCTTGGTTATATAAACCCACTTTACTCCAATGACTTCCTTTCCCACTAAAAGATCTACTAACTTCTATGTTCCATTATTCTCTGTTGTATGCATTTATTCATCCATTACTTCACACCATTTATTTTACTTAATTGCTTCCTCAAAATAAATAAGATCAACTACTAAAAATAAAGAAAAATTAATCATTTCATCATACCTTGACTTCTCATAAATCTCTTGTACACTCCTCATATGACATTGGTTCTGATTTGAGTTAGATGATGATGAAGATACTCATTAGTTGCTACTTGTATGCTTCGTTGGTTACTTTATTTTGAAGATTCACCCCTTTGTGAAATAGGTGTCAAACATGGTACATTGTTTAATCCATATGTTTTTTCAGCATCAATGATAGGTGCATTTACTTTTGTTTGTGGATGTTACACTTCATGCACATATCCCCAAGATGTTTCCTCAATGAATTGAACATCTCGGATGATTATGAGTGCCTCTGTGATTGAATTATATAATCTATAAGCTTCAGATTTCTCACTATTCCCAATGAAGATGCACTTTTCTCCTCCATTATCCCACTTTGATCTTTTTTTTAACATGTACATATGCTACACACTAAAAAATATCAAGTGCTCCGCACTTGGGTTTCTTCCACTCCATTCCTCTTGAGGTATCATGTTCCTCACACTTTCTGTAGGACATCTATTCATTAATTAGACTACCATTCCAACTGATTTAGCCCAATATTCATCTGGTAATCCTCTTTCCTTGATCATGCATCTTGTCATTTTTTGAATTGTATAATTTTTTCTCTTAGTTACACCATTTTCTACAGTGTATAGCTTGTTGTAAATTATTTCTTGATCTCATTCTCCTTACAAAAGTTTAAAAACTCATTTGATATATACTCTCCCCCTCTATCCATTCTCAATGTCTTTATGTAATGGTCATTGTGCTTCTCAACCATGGCCTTAAATTGCTTGAATACTTTAAATTCCTCTAATTTATTTTTAAGAAATAAATCCATGTCCTTTTACTAAAATCATCTATGAAAGTAATTAAATAATATCTCTTTAAAAAGGAGGGAGTCTTCATGAGAATACACAAGTCTGAATGTATTATCTCGCAAGGCGATCTTGCTCTATAGGATTTTCCTAAGGGAAAAACATATCTATGTTGCTTCTTTAATATGAATCCCTCACATACTTTATTTGGTTTTTCAATAGGGGCAACCATCTAACCATTTGATTTTTATAAAGAACAGGAAATCCACCAAAACTCAAATGTCAATACTTGAGGTGCCAAAGAGTATATTGATCAATAGATATTGTTTTAAACATTGTTTCTCCCTCATTTTACATCCTCAAAGGAAACATTCTATTTTATGTCATCTTCACTATTGAAATCAGTCTAATTCTTGCACTTATATCATATATAATGAATTATTCATTTTCAAACCTCACCTTATATCCTTTTTGGTCAATCTTCCCAATACTTAGAAGGTTATACTTCAATCTTGGGACATATAAGACATCATAAACTATCTCTTGTCTCCCTGCTTGCTAATAATGGATATGTTTCCTTTTACCATCACTAGAACCTTGTCATTTGTTACCATATTCACTTCAAATCTGATTGATTCATCTATGTTATTGAATATTTCCTTATTTTCACACATATGGTTGTTGTATGCACTATCCAAATACCATATTTGTTTGTTTCCTTGCTCAGCTACATCGCAAGTTAGAAAAAAACTCCACTCTTTTCATTCTTTTCACAATAAAATTCTTTTATTTCAGAAAATCTTGAATTGATTTCTCATATCATACTCTTTATTTTTGCATTCACTAACATAATGTCCATACTTTTTGCAATAATAACATTGTACATTCGATTTATCATACCTTTGTGTAGAACCACCTTAGAATTTTTACTGCTCCTTCCTCTTCCTCTTGCATATGGATCTTGATAGTTGTGTCTTCCACCTTCTTGGTGGTTACTAACTCTTCCTCTTCCTATATTGTCCGTGACTCTCACATTTGTTTTTTTTTTTAAGGCATGTTCATTGGATAAGGTGGATTTCCTACTCATTCTTTGTTCATGGGTTTGCAAAGAACCCATTAACTCATCAACAATCATTTCCCTCAAGTCCTTGGACTCCTCTATTATAACAACAACTGGATAAAATCTAGTTGGAAGGATCCCTAATAATTTCTCTACGATCCTATGGTATTTAAAAACAATTACATTAGTCCTCATTTGATTGATTATGGTCACTTTTTTTGTGAAAAAAACAGTTATTGATTATGATTCTTTCATTAGAAGGTTCTTTCTTAAAATCCCTCCTCAACATCTACAGTCTGAATATCTTCACCTTGTCACTTCCTTGATAAGCATTTTTCAAGATATCTCATGCTTGTTTGGTTTTTATAGTTGTTGTTATCCTTGGGAAAATTGAATCAGTGATAGCATTTTGAATTTATATTAAATACTTTGCATCCTTTTCTCCATTCTCCTTCAAAATATTCTATTAGGCTTGTGTAAATGCATTAAAAGTAGCCTGATCTAGTACCTCTCTGTATCCTCCTTCCACTAGTTCCCATAACTCTTGAGAAGAGAAAAATGTCTTCATATTGATACACCAGATATCATAGCTCTTCCCATCAAATGTTGGGGGTTGTTTCCATGAGTTTTTGCTGCTAGAAACCATTAAAATTCAAACCCAAAAAATAAGAACTCAATAGCTTTAACAACCCCTACTCTAATGCCAAAACTGGTGGAAAATAATAATGCCAAAACAACTAGGACATGGAAAAACACAACTATGTATTGATGACTCACAGTGTTATATATATGGAATCAATATATAACATATAAAAAGGAGGAAAAAAAGTATTATATACAATGAGGAGAATATAGAGCAGCAACTCAGAGGGACAAATGTAATATTGAAAGATAAACAAAAATACAGAGCAATAGCTCCAAATTTTTTGACACTTTATAAACAATTCGGAGCTATTGCTCTATATTTTTATTTCTCTTTCAATATTACATTTGTCCCTCTGAGCTGCTGCTCTATATTCTTCTCGCTGTATATAATACTTTTTTGTTCCTCCTTTTTATATATTATATATTGATTCCATATATATAACACTACTAGTCTTCAATACATAGTTGACACATGACCCAGACCTGAAAGCTATATAGATTGTGGTTTATTTCACCAAATTCAAGTCCACCAGAGTCCATCACCTAGAGGTGTGATGGAATCCCACCACATGTCCCACCTTGGACCATTGATATATGTCCACTAACTCTACCTCATCCCACTATGGACCTGAAAGATATATTAACTGCGACTTAATCCACGAGCTTCACCCCTGCCACTAGTATTTCATTGGGATAATGATGGAATGGAAATGCGTGTCATAGACCCCTTCCCCAGACTTGAATTTTATATAAACTTTGGCTTATTCCGTGACATTCAAGTCCACCAGAGGATTTTGGATGGGAGATTACTGGAATGACAACATGTGTCATGTCTTATGGATGGAAATTTAAATTTAACAACAAAAATATAAGTTAATGCTTGTCAATGGTGGTGGTTGGGAGAGAGGGAAAAATATATCTGAATATATGCACAAGGCTCACAATTTGAACTATGAATTATGGTATTCTAGGAGTCATTACTATACTATGTGAAATGATTATGTATTTCTTTGAGCATGATGTTGGTAAATAGCAACAAATTATTATCACAACTAGGAAAATAAATTGTTTACTCCATTTTATCATTAGATAATCTGCTAAAAAGGTATTATCAAAGAAAATATAAACATACTAATGGATTTGAGTTTTTGATTCTTATATACCGGCAGCATGCCCACCTCTTCTCTTTGCTTGTTTATTTCAGAAATTTTGTGAAGAACTTGAGCATGATCATAATCTTCTGCATGAATTTTCACTACAAATAATCAATCATTTAATTTCATTTGTTGAGTTTTAGAGCATTTAAAATAGTATTTGAGTCTCTCCATCCTCTTTTACTGAAATGAGAAGGATGCAGAAATAGTGTGTTTGGCATGATTTAAGATTACTAGGTGAGACAAGAAATCCTTATTCTTGCATACATGAACCATTTCTTGAACATGTACAAATCGTTTCTTGCATGCACAAATTGTTTATTATTATTTTTTAATTTGTTGTTGGTAATGTTGACATTTTTCAATTATTGAATAGAAAAGGGTAGCAGGATTTGTCAATCACTGATTAGAAATTTGCAACAAGAGGTGTCAACAAAAAAATGTAACAAATGTCAAAAGTGTTTTGTATTGAGTAAGAATATGCCTATTAGGCTAACTTAAAATCATGTCGTTATATGCATATGGGAGTACCAATGAAGGGATGAAATTGAATATTTTGAAAGGAACATCTAACTTGATGGAGTGGGTGAAATCTATTGGTTTTGATATCCATAATATGGCAACAAACTAGATTCATAATTTTTGTGTGCAACCCTATTAGATGAGAAATAACTTATCTTATGATGAACTCCTACAAAGTATCTTTTTAATATAAAATATGATGAAGTAATGGTGTAATAATGTGTTAAAAATTTGAAAAATGATAGATGGAGGATATAATTTGGATAATTTATTTAATTCATTCATCATAATCACTCAATAAAAACATTATGTTAATGTGTTGATGAATGTAGTTAAGATTGGGTTTGTGATAGTTAAATTCAGTTGAGTTTAGATGTGATTCAGGAGCTAAATGTTGTGTAACCCCATCATTTTAAATTATACCACTACTTGTTAAGCTGATCTATTGATGTAACTCAAGTGTAATTAGTTGTTCGATATCTATAAATATTGAAAATTTGAATTTTTTTACAATACAATTAGATGATATTTTTTATTATGCATTCTGTAAAAAAAATTTCACAAATACATAAATGTAGAACCCTAGAAATGAATAAGATGCTATATTTCCCTCATTCATAAGTGTTAACCCTCGAATTGAAACATCAATAATAATTAGATTGATAGCAACTAATTCTCTTTTACAAAAAATTAAAATAGTAGTTGTTCTTAAATGTACAGTCAGGAAACCAAAAGTGGGCTTGTTTTATTTCTCCTTTAGAAGAGTAAAAGGACCAAATTAAATTTATTAACATAACATAATGGTGATGATATACATTCCCCTAGTCACATGGTTGTGTTTTCATGGCATATGTATATTTAATGGACATTAATATCGTGAGAGGTTGACAGGTGGCTTGTATTTGTGACTGACTCACGGTAATAAGATATTAAATTAAATTGGGAAAGAAGAAGCATGAGATATCAATCTCATTTTAATTTTTTTAAAGTTATTGTGTATTGTAACATTTAGAACCAAGGGATAAACTGGAACATTGGAGGTGTATTGTTGTGTTTTGAGTATTTGTGGTATGAGAAGTGATTTTCATGTTTAGGTTTAATAGATTCCATCTATCATTAGAATTTTTACACTATCATAAGTGAAAATCACGTGAATTAGGAGGGTATTAGGGAAATTTCTATTCTTATAAAAAGGAGCATCCTATTTCTTTATTTTTAAGTGCAAAATGAATGTGGGTTTCTCTTAGTATTGAGTTTTTTGCAAATTTAAGTTAAGTTTCATTGTCAATATTGTTGGTTTAATTTTTTTATAAATATTTTGATGGGTATATGTAAAATGTAGTAAATTTTAATAGTTAGTGTTTTGTAAATTCCATTTTATTTCAAATGATATGTGTTTTATTGTATTTAATGGGTTCACTCTATTGTGTTTTAGCATTGGATGTTTTGGTTAGGGGTTCTAGGTCAAGTTATTTAAGGTAATACGTAATGGAATTTGGGTTAGGATTTTCTTAATCAAAGATATAGGAAAGTGAAGAATTGCAATAAAAAAAACTAACAATATTAAACTAATGATAAACCCTATTAATAGATTGCTAGTTTTTGTAATTAAGTGCTTGACACTAGTGATTTAGATTGTCCCTTAATCTTGAGTTACACACAGTCTAAGGTTAGTTATATCATCATACTCATCCCCAAGGCTTGCAAATAGTTCATGTTGTCTCACTCAACCTTTCAGACACCTATAAGATATAAATAGTTAGACATGCACATCAATTAAATCTCCTAGCTGACAACTCTAGATCTTAAATTTTGGCATTTTGTTTTCATTTTGACTACTTTCTAGTATAAAAAAAAGTATCTGGAATTTCTTTCCTACCTAAATTTTTTTTTAGAACACTCCAAGGGTTAGAATTTCTTATGTTTATCTTATTTATGCTTCCTAGTCAGATTTGACAAGAATATATTTCTTGTGAAGTTGTATAAAAATAAATAAGGAGAAGCATTTTTTCACCTTTTATTCTCAATTTCTCCCCTAATGATCATCTATAAAGATTTTTCCATAGCTATAAAAATCTTCCCCAATGTAAGAGAATATGTTACCAAAAACTGATAACCTAGTCTCAAGCAATCAAAATCAATTTTGGAGAAGACTAAACAAGGTTAATAGATTTCAAGTATCTACTTCTTAAAATGGCATGTCAAGGGGAATTTACTATAGCGTTTATCTAAAAGCATTATAATTTGGTACTCAATTATAGAACTCTATATTCATCACTCAAAAAGGGTGCACATGATGTAAACATAGTAATCTTACTATTTGTGTTGAGGTATAAGGGAAAACATAGGGGGAAATACTCTATATTTGCATTCACACATGCATAAGTAGAAAGAGAACTTCATGGAGTCTGATAGCCTAATATGGGTTATGTATTGTGTTTCTTTGTCATAATAAATAAAGGCCTTGGCCACCATACCTAATTTTACTACACCACACACCAATTTCTATTGATGACCAAAGCCTATTTAAGAGAAAGAATACATGAATTTAGGATTTTGATCATTATAGGTGCATGCATTAAGGTTTTCAAAAGAAGAGAAAGTTTAGAAAACATTTACAAATAGAGTAAAAGAAAAATATAAAGTGGTAGAAGTGTAGAATAGATCAAGACAATAGCACAAAGTAGGAAACAAACACCACATGCTAGTTTCAAGGTATAACAATGCCATCATGATTTTTTAGTTCTTTTTTCTAAATATGAATAAAATTTTCCCCTCTCATAGCATTTTTTCCATAATTCTATATATAGAAAATTTAGTGAAACATCTCAAAGGATAATTCAACTCATCCTAACTAGATATTCTAACACATATTCCCCATTTGAATGTAATTTTTTTATAGGATTTGTAAGAGGGTACGAAAATCCGCAAGTGAGGATCACGAGGGACGACATGCACATCAACAGACGTGTGAATGGTAGTGTGAAGAGATATTGGGAGGAGCGAGCATCAACCAAATGTGCATGCAAAGATTTGACAAATGGGAAGAACCTCGATAAGCCACAAAACTCTCCTCTATCTCATAGATCCAAAAGGGTGTACAAATAGGAGGTGCTGAGTAACCCCCAATGTTACAATCGTGAAAAATTGAGTGGAGAGGGGGAGTTACATTCCCAGAATAGAATTGTAACTCCTAATGATGCATATGATGCACTGACACACTAACACGTAAGAGAATATCATGATGACCCCTAAATGACACGTGGACCTATGATCTCACCTAAGTGAGATGAATCACATAATGATGTGGAAAATAATGCACATCAACACCCCCCCTTCATTATAACTTAGGATGAGGCAGCAAGTGAAAAATGAGGAATAGGTCCCTGCACAAAGCCTGAAGAGGCACCCATGTCAAGAAAAAGGTCCCAAGCAGTGAAGGAAAACCTAGTGGGAAAAACATCCACCACAAGAGAACAAAACACTCTCTAATATAAGAAAGATGCCAAAGATGGGTCCCGGCCACAGATGAGCCTATAAAGGTACCCATGTACAAAGAGGAAATCTGTTAGAAGGAATAAGAAGAGAGAAGAAGAGGGAGACGAGAGGAATGCAGAAGATGCCATGGACAGATATGAACTCTACAGCTCTAGGAGGCCAATCACGAGATCCTTTGCCTCTGGACTGAAGAAGATCCATCCACACCGAACTATGTGTCTTCCCTTAGGAAGGACAGAATGATGTGCTAGAATTTTGCTCATTCCACGAAGGAAACCGAAGGTAGTAACATGAAGAACTCTGAGTCTGGTCCATGAAGGTGTGGCATAGATCTTGCAAGAGAGCGCCAAGTAACTGAAGGTAATGTCATGCGTGCATAACTATCAAATTAAAGAAGGGGAACACCTATAGAAATGATGTCCAATAGATGTGAAGGCAACAAAACATCCCCCACAACAAAAAATGGATCCACAAGCAAGGGTGGATCAAATAAGGTCTCCAAAAAACTGGAAGTGGTAAGAGTCCCAGAAGGGGAACTCCCAACAATGGAGATGATGGACTCCTCTGAAATACCTATAGATGAATGAGGAACCTATAGTGCATCACAATTTTACTCTGTGAAAAGACGACTAAGGTCAGGTAGATACTCATCCCAATGAGGGGGCTCAACAAATAGAAGAGTGATGTCAAATAGGTATGAGTCATCCAATGAAGGTAGAGGAGTGAAAGGGGCCTCACACACTGAAGGTGGAAAAGAGGTGGGTGTGATGACTATATGAAACTGTATAGGAGACTGCTTAATATCTAATGAGATGTGGGATGTGGTAACACTCTCTAGAATAATGAGAGAAGGAGGAGACAAGTCCTCTGTAGTACTCTCTGCATCAGAACTGGGAGCACAATCCTTGTCATCAAAAGAATAATCAAGGAAGTCTGTGTTAGTGGAATTACCATCACATGAAGAACAAGAGGAGACAACTGGATCAGTAGCAGTAACAACAGTAGTAGTATGTGAAGGGTCTTCATAGAGGGACTGAAGAATGCTCCAGACATGGTGGGGTGGATCTGAGTCTGCCACGTGAAACCAGAGAGATATGGAGACATGCATCATCATGTGACCAAAAACATGCTCGCAAATGTTAAGGAAGTTTTCCAGATGACGATGATCAGTGGGTGCAGGAACTGTCCCAAGTAATAAGGGTGAAAGACCCTCATGAGCGAAGTAACATTACATGGAAGCATGCCGAACTGAATAGTTCCCTCTCCTGGTGAGAAGTGGCGGAGGCTGTAAAGTGATCCTATGACACTTAAGTCTAGAAAGAGCACCCTCCATGATGCAGAATCAAAAGTGCAAGACATCGGACTCAACTGATAATGTGTTTGTGTGTAAAAACCCAAGAGTACTAGTGAACCCCCCAGAATGTGACACTTTATAAAGTAGCGCATTTACAAAACTTACAATGTCATCACATATTGTGTGAAAAATCATGCAACTTTGACTAAAGAAGCACTAAAAAATGAGCAGCGAGTCAAAATTTATAGCAAATATACAATTCCCACAACTGATGGAAAATGCCAATGAACTTTGCAAACTGATAAAAAAGTGCCTGAAATGGGTGGAAAGGGTTTCATGTGGGTATTCGTTGGAAATGGCATCAAATTTTAGGCAGGTTTTTTTTTCTTGTGAGGGGGGATTAGCCTCCTACCAACCCCAGACCTCGCCCTCCATCTTCGACATACGTAGGAAGGGCATTAATGCAAGAAAAATTAGATTTTTAAAATTATTACAATGCCAAAAGTAAATGTTTTTAACCTCAAAACATTAAAAAAGAGATTGTTTTAACCACCTAACAATTCTAAAAGGGATGGGCTCACATAAGGTGTCAAGCCATGGATGCACCAAGCTGGAAGCTAACTCTGTTGGCGAGCTGGGAAGTTGACTGAGCTTCCATGAACACGTCTAAGCCTGCAAAGGTGTAACTATCCAAGGATTCAACACCACATGGTGACAGTGTGTTAGACAGTGGTTCAATGTTGAATGATAGTGAAACAGTTTGAAGAACACTTGTCAAGGATGATGGAGAGAAGAAGAAACGGTGGACTGCATAGCAAACGGTGAAGCAATGTAATCAACATGAATCTCATGTAGTAGTGGATTCCACGCACAAGTCAGATCAAGGAAGACCGATCAGGGCGTGAAATAGTGAGATTGGCGTGGATGAGCTAAGGCAGAGTGAAACCCAATGCAGAATGTCCAAGCAGATCACGAGCAGGTTGCAGGCGAGTAAGCCGAAGCTTAACATGGCTATGAGAACTAGAATGCCAAAAGAAGAGAGTTCACAAGAATCACAGTAAGGATGAATCAATCCTAAATGAATAAGGTACGACGAGCACAAACCAACATGATGAGTGAAGGAAGCTCCAAAGATGTAGAGACAAGGAGGTGTAGAGCATGAGAATGGAGGAGCCATCAAGCAAGGTGGGTAGAGGCTTCAATTAGGTAATGAGGAACACTGAATGGTCCAAGAGTGCAAATCATAAATCCAATGTAAGGAAAATGAATGTAGAACCAAGCAAACTCATGAAAAATGCAACCAGACTAATTTGTAGAGTCATGATCCAGAAGGTGAGTGAGGGAGTGGTGAGCTGGGGCAGCGAGTTGGCCCTGAGGACTATTTACACACCTCCTAAAGAACTCACAAAACCAGCACAAATCACATAGATCTACAACTTGGAATACAAAAAAATACCTCTAAAACTACATGCAAGGATGCAAAACCATTAAACCCCAAAAATGAAACCATGAACACCTGAAAGCTGAATGGAGGTATGAATCTCGAATCAATGAAAGTAGAGCATGATTAGAATATCCATTATGACACATGCAACAAGAACTGTATATCACGCTGGAAGCCATAAAATGCACGAGCAATGCCAAAGAGTACACGGATCCACGAGATCTGCTCTGATACAATGTAAGAGGGTATGAAAACCCACAAGCGAGGATCACGAGGGATAATGTGCACATTAATAGACGTGCGAACAATAGCATGAAGAGATCTCGGGAGGAGTGAGCATCAATCGAATGTGCGTGTAAAAATTTGACAAACGGGCAGGACATCGATAAGCCACAAAACTCTCCTCTACCTCATAGATCCAAAAGGGTGTACAAATAGGAGGTGTTGAGTAACCCCCAGTGCTACAATCATGACAACTAGAGTGGAGAGGGGGAGTTACATTCCCAGAATAGAAGTGTAACTTCCAATGACGCATATGATGCACTAACGCGTAAGAGAATATCATAATGACCCCTAAATAACACGTGGACTTATGATCTCACTTAAGTGATATAACTCACCTAATGATGTGGAAAATAATAGACACCAATAGGATTTACATCTACTTTCAAATTTAAGTATAATATGATTTTCATTAGTTTCATGTTTCAATCCAATTTAAGTAGGTAATCATATATTATTTAATTTTTGGTGTACACAACCTAATCAAATCCTATGTATTTATAGAACATTGAAATTGTAAGGAAATTTTGATGAAATTTAAGTATAAATATATTGTTATTAAAGATTCTAACCAAGTTCCCACATTCTACTATATTTTTGCACTGAAAATAAAAAATTAAATTTACATACAAACATAAATATATGTAACAAGATTGTAAATGTTTATATAAGATATAGGTAAACCAAAATGCACAATAAATCCAAGTATGAATAAAATGTACTATCAAAAACAAGTTCTTGATAAGATTTTTAGGAGGGTTATCCCACTAGTTTTGATTGGTTGGGTTGATGTGTTCACATGAATTTGTTGATAGATCCCAATTCATTTTTCTTATATTCACATGAATAGGTTGATATTTCCTTATTCATTGTAGATGTATAACTCCCATAGTAAATATGTGTCAATTCCATGTGTAATCTCCATGACAACATACTACAATTATTGAGTGCAGTTCCTTCCACTATGTCTACACAAAGTGGAAGGGGTTAAGGAAGGAGAAGGGGATGGGAATTTTGGATATTTCATTTTTGTACTTCCATAGGCATAGAATAAATAACTTATATTAGTTAGTTGTGTGATAGATAATTAGCATTATTAGTGAGTGTAATTATTGTACATGAGTCATGATAACAAATCACTAGAAGATGGATTATAGGGTGATTTTGGGAATTTCTTTATTTATTATGGTGAGTTGAAAATACTCTGTTCTAAGAGTCAATAAGTATTATCTATGTTATATGTGACTATTGAAAGAAACTATCAATGTTTTATTGTAGAATTTGTACTGAAAGAATAATTAATTCAAAGACAACACAAATTTATCACTGCTAGCATGAATTCCAATATATTATTGATGAGGTAGGGCTTGGATTTTATAGGGTGAGAATTAAATATATTAAACAATGAATACCCACATAATAGATCTCTTTATTATATTAAAAAGAAAAAATATGAAGTTGTGGTTAGGGTTTGGAGAGTAGTTAACTTGCAAAGAAATTTTCAGAAATACTATAAATCGTAGAAGGAAATTAAGGAAAAAACATTCTTGATACTCTTCTTTATTAATAAACGTGGATATGTATATACTAATGGGTGCATTATCTGCATGCTATATTAAAAATAATATTACAATTGTTAAGTCTCGTTTGTGTTGCTGTTTCTAGGCTTCGGTGTTCTTTGCTGTAACTTTTGTGCTTTGATACAGCTTCTCTGCTCCTCTCTCTTATTCAGGCTTTTAGGCCTCCTTTTGTACACAAGGGTATAGTCCCTTTCAAAAAACTATTTACCAATATTAAAAAAAATATTACAATTGTATTTTAATCATGTACAATAGTTTATGGTAGATTAAATACAATAACATCCCTACTTAACATGTGCATAAATGAATGGAAGGGAAAAGGAATTACTTAATTATCGCCCCTTACGGATACCTTACTTCACTCTGAAAATTTTATTGAACTGAAAATTTGGGCCTAATAAATGATTTTGTAAAGAACTTGTCAGCACCTAATCATTTATTCCATAAATAATTATCACTGAACTTATCTTGTACCATTTTATGAATATACATCATATGAGTCTCAATTTTCTTTGTACATTGGTGCCCCACTAGATTGTAATATCTTTTCATAATACTCTTAATATCACGGTTCAAATAATTATGGGTTGGGTTTAGAGAAACCTAAATTTATAAATCATGCATCATATGCACATTGAATCACATTTTACAACACCATATCCACTATAATATCTTTCTATATAATACAAATGGATTTTGGTCCTCTATTTACCATAACTAGATGCAAGGTCTTCCTCGGGATGATAAATTTATCCTAAAGTCATTTTGTAATCATTTGGATTTCCTACTCAATCAATAAAAAAATATCCTATAATTATTTTATACCATCCAAAGGAGTAATATTGTTTCTATTCCCCTAGGTTTGACTAGGAATTGAGTTTATGCCATTGAAAGTTTACTCAATCCTATAATTAGTAGTACTACGAAGATACCATAGAATGTGATTTATAGATTTCCAATGGATTTCATGGGGTTTTGAAAATAAAATTATCAAGATTCATATCAAAATAAATATCAGGGCATGTATGATTCAGATAAAAAATGCTCTAACCAACTTCGTATAAAGTGTCCTATCAATAGAAAAAGTATAACATTTGTAGAAATCTTGAAACCATATTGAAAAGGATTCACTGTAGACATACATTCTTTTATGTTAAAAATTGGGGAGTGTCTTAATCTTGTTTGGATGGTTGAAAATACCTTATTTATACTATGAAATATGAAATGACATGAAAAATGTGAAAACCCCAATTCAATCATCTCAAAAAAAAATTCAAATGTACTTTAAAATCATAAAATTTCTTCATCGAATCTCATGTGATGATTATGTAATCTATATAAATGACCATAATAGGATTTTTCCTTCCCAATTTCATGTTGTAGACTCTAGGGACAGAAGGATTCTTTGTAAAATTAGATTTTCCTATAAACATATCTATATTTTCATACACATTTCAAGGAGATTGTTTTAAGCTATTGAAGGAAGTTTCAATCTTCACATATTTTTAGAGTTATTATTATTAATGGAATTTAGATTTTTGGGACATGTAGATTTATTCCTGTAAGTCTCCAAGGAAGAAGGAAATTTTACAATCCATCTAGTAGACATCCCATCCTTGTGTCATATCTAAGGAGAGTACTAGTCAATTAGAATCAAATTTCACAACTAGAGAAAATATTTCATAGTAATAAACATATTCAGCCAATGATTTTTTTTTTTACAAACTAGTATTCGTACAATTCATTGTACCCATATTCTACAAATTATTTCATATAGTCAATTGCACCTTACTATTTTTTTATTTTTAAAGAAATGGGATAAAATCTCATCTTCTAATTTTAAAAAGAAATATGTTCGTCTACCATAGATTCCTTCCATTAAGTATGATCTTTGAAACTATTTTAAATAACTGAGTGTGTAAATACATAAATGAGTTTATTAATTATTCAATATTCATATTAACTAGATTTCTTAAAACACTATAAATAGGATATAATTATCTTAATACAAAAACCTAGATATGATTTGTAGGTGTATAACAAAATATTATACTAGAAATGACCTAATAAAGATTTGCATCTAGATTTAGGGTTGTAAATAGAGTAGATATAGAACAATTTTTCCTATATGAAATTTTTTTCCATGGTGGATGGTATCAAATATGTGTGCAATGGTTCTCTTTTTTTGTGCTCTTTAGTAAATATTCAATGTCCTCCTCTATGGAACCATAGGTTTTACACATGTAAAACCCTTTCCCTCACCCAAATTTACCTTAAAACCCTAATCCACCCTTATAAAATTCTTAGTTTCTCATTTGAAGCATGAACACAATGTATACATTCACAATAATTCTAATATACTGGAGTCGATGGATGCAACTAATTTGACTAGTGATTGTGTAGTGTGTATAATGAAGTAGGTCATGCTAAATAGATGATCATTTGTTACGTAGGGTTATCATGTGTGTGAAACTCATGACATAAGGATCAAGACATATATTTCATTTCCAAATGATAGATTTAAAAATTTAGGTGTTTTCACTTTCACCACTTTTAAGTATGAAATGAAAATTAAATTCTTAAAGGAAAAGACACTTGAGTGTTAAAACACACTTTATCTTTTCTAGAGGTTGTTGATTATGATTGAGTGTTGCCATGCTCCATGATAAAACCTAAAACACAACATTTAGTTAGCATCCATAAAATTAAATGAAATTTAACTCAACTTGAAATTATATTTTTAAATTCAAAGTTGAATTTCTAACTTGTAAACTGAAAGAGATAAAAACATGAAAAAACTACACTTGTTTTCATGAGTATTTGGATTTAAGTTACATCATTTAAGGATTAGGGATGTTTGAAACCAAATTTTTTTCAAAGGATCTTCCAAAACTAAAAGAGGAGTCAAGTGTCTATGTACCCAACTCCTAAGAGAGGTACAAAAGGATTTTATAGTCATTCGGAGAACCTCAAAATAAAGGTTTTCTTGTCACCATAATAAAATTACAAATAAATTCAGATGAAGGTTTCACAAGGTTTTCTCGCCTACGTTATAATATTTAAATCCCATTGAAAACACTATTGGAACATATCTAAGTCCAAGATACAAATAATACAATTTCAAAAGGGAGTAAAATTTCTCATCTTCATAGTATGTGATATCCTATGAGCATAAGATTTGATATATTATAGATATCCCACAGAGAATAAGGCTCATTAATCCATCCCATTTAGTGAAATGGTGGGTTTGAGCATTACAGAAAGGGATTAAATTACTCACCCACACATTACATACTAGAATGTAGTATACACTACTCTATACTATGGGGAATGAACCTAAACTATCATTAGAAAGATGTAATAATATGAGTGGATTTTATAAATGGGTAAGTGCATGGAAATGGGGGGCCAAAAGGGGCTCTTAAGTGGACACTTTTTTCTGAAAAATAAAAATATTCAACTTAGATGAGTTATTTGAAATAGTTATACTCAAAATTGGAAGATGTTATAACAACGTGAATCATAGAATTTTGAGTCTAGTTTCTAAGCTACTATTTTTTAAATGGTTAAGTGTAAGTGTGTTAAATATCTAAAATACCAACAGTTGCTCATTTTTTTGTTGAAAAACATAGTAGACAGTCGGTCATGCTCCCCCCTCCCCCCATTTTATGAGAACTATTTAGTATTTTTTAAAACCTTTGGTAGAAAGATAGCTAGGAGCATCTAGTTTGTGATAGATATTTTTTTGTATTTTTAGTGAGTATCGAATTTTTTCTGGTTTTTCAAGTACAAAGATTTTTAATTTTGAAAGATAAGGGATAGCAGATCGTGCCCCATAACTACTTCCAAAAATATCAAAAATTAGTTTGTTTTTAATATGTGTAGAATTAGTCCTAGTTTGTGACTATATAATTTTTATTCAATTTAAAGGAGTTAATAAAAATATACACGATAATGATAGACATTCATAAACTAATTAAAATATCTAAAAAATACATAGAAAAAAACAAGTATGGAAACCTTATACTAGTCAGAAAAATTGAAAAAGCATATATTTATAAAGAGGATAGTTTTCTTGACTTCGTAGGAATTTTTATAATAATTGTGTTCATCATTTTTATGAGATTTTTAATTGAGGAAGATGGATTTTAGTATTTTTTGTTGAAAACATGTCATTTGTTTTGTTTTATCAGGTCCATACCTCAGGTTTGGGGATCCAAACCAGATCCAAGGCTAGAGCTTTAGGCCATGGAAAATACAGAAAGCAAATGTGAGTACATTATAACATGAGTACTTTTCCTTTTTTTACACATTTCTTTCCCTCCAACATCCTTTTCCATCTATTTCATAGTATTTTTGTCCCCACTCTTCCTGGCCTGCATAAGTGGGTACTTTCCTGCATGAATTTTGAGTAGTTGAGGTTTTCCTTCACCCCACTCTCTATATTTTTCTAATCATAGGGGGATAAAATATGATGTAAGGACAAGAAGAAGGTCAAGAAAAATACACCTAAGAAGTTATAAGAGAATAAAATAAACTAAGTAAAGAGGATGTGAAAACTTCATGAAGTGAAAGGTACATATACTATGTCAAATGTACCTAATGTTATAGAAAATGATGATGAAATAAATAATGAAATTGAGGAGAATAATATTTTTGAAATGAGTATTGATAATGAATCGAATGATAATTTTTTATGGATAAAAAATTTGGTATGAATGATAATATTAAACCTTTACCTGAGATTCCAAATGCTAATCTTGAAATTTGCATGGAAACACTGAATGAAGAAAGTAATCTTGCTAATAAATATTTACCTTTAAGAACATCTCCTTCCATTTTGCATAGAAAACCCATTCACTTAATTGAAATTGATGAAAAAGTTATAAAACCAATTCCTAACAAAATTTCTGAAAGAACTGTGTGAAGAAAAAATATGGGAATGTTGGATAATTACTTTTAGAAATTAAATGATACAAAAATATGTCAATTATTTTTTATGTTGATGAAATTAATCAATATGATACCTGCAATGAAGACCCTAGGGTTAAGAACATCTAATGTTGATGATCAAGATGTGGAAATTGTTGAAAATATACATAAATAATACCATATTGTAGGTGTCGACAAATGCTCCAAAGACAGTTATGCTACATGGCATGAACTTAATAATTGTATAGTAAGTGATCAAACGATTATGAAATGCTTGATTAGAAAAAGATGTAAACATTTGAAGCTAAACAGAAAAACACTAATGAAATTAATAGGGAGACACAACAGTCTTGAGTCGGCGAATAACACTTGCTATTGAGCATTCTCTAGTAGAATCCCCTGGAAAGACAAGGATGCATATGATATTCTAAAATAATTAGTTGTAAATTTTTGGAATGAAAACACAAGGGTGCAACTAAATAAAAGAGATACGATAAAAAGAAGAATTGGTTCTGGTAAGCGTTAAGTGCATGAAAAAAATTTATTAGATATAACTTAAACACAATTGTTCTCTAATTTTAAGAATTAAAATCTAGAAATTAACATTAGCCAAATATTTTTTGAAATGAACAAACAATTTTATGTGAAAATTAATCATTTACGTACCACTTGTCGATGTAGGCATCATGTTCAATTTTCAATACATTATGATGTTTTTTTTCAAGTATGTTGTGTTTTGCATACTAAAATTATGTTGTATGAGTGTGGATTAAATGTCCCATAAAAATAAGCAAGGGAATTTATTCCTATGATATTTTGTGAAAGGTCAATTGGTCAATATTTTTATAACAAAACATGTTTGGATGGAATGTACAACATATGTGATG
The DNA here is from genome assembly GCA_019776745.2 of Taxus chinensis. Classification (NCBI taxonomy): domain Eukaryota; kingdom Viridiplantae; phylum Streptophyta; class Pinopsida; order Cupressales; family Taxaceae; genus Taxus; species Taxus chinensis. The sequence continues at coordinate 140,755,664 of CM034153.1, forward strand.
GCTTTCTGAAATTGAAAAGTCATGTCCATGAGGAGAGTACACATTTAATAGGAAAATAATTAGTTAGTTTCAGAAAATATAAATTTATGGCATATCCATTAAAAAATGTAAAAGAATCAAAAAGGTGTGAGCTTGTTACAAAACAATTACTTGTATCCGAATATATGGTTAAATTGAGAGAGGAAATTTTTATGAGTATGCAAGGAACACACATAGAGCTCGATGGTTGGATGAACAATTAAACTTAAGAAAGGGAACATTCATAATTGGTACTATTGTTTTAGTAGGTGACTTTGTAGAGAATTACTCATTGCATAAACAAATGGAGGTTCAGCCACAATACTATTACTCAGTGCAAGTTGCTTTTTTTTGGCATATAACATTCATGTAATCTTTGAAAATCACTAAGAAAGATTAAAAAAAAAAGAGAGTATCATTTCTACATCACGGATGATCAGACACATTATATAAAATATGTGCAAGGGTGTTTCTAGTTGTTTAATGCAAACTTGGCTGAGAGGAACATTATTTTCAATCAGTAGTACATTTGGTCAAATAACTGCACATCAAAATTCAAGAATGCACAGATGTTTTATTGGCTAAGAAGGATGAACATAACAACAAGTGTTTAACATATCTAGAGATTTACCAAGGTAAGACATGGGAAATGAGAACATGATGGTATAGGAAAATCTATGAAAAAAGCCCTTGTAAGAGAAGAATTAAAGTTCAAAGATGGTGCTAAATTTATAGGTTGAAAAAATATTGGTGATTGGTGTAACAAGAACATGGGCCTTGAATCTCAAGACACTTCAATACTTCGTATATATTTATTCTTCATAGATGAATAACATTTGACAAGCTATGAATATTGTATGATAGTTATAGGATCACGTTATATGCACTCATTATGTAATTCAAATGCAAGTTCTTCCACTATTCATACTAGGTGCACGGCATGTTTTTATATATCATGTATTGATTTCATGTGGAATGAGTGTGAGTCAAAAAAGTGGGTGGATGAATGGAATTGTAGACCTCTAATTCCAGTCAACATATATCAATTTCCACGAGCATTACAACTTACATTGTCTTTATAGCATGTGACAACATCACCTGACTTTGACTAAGTCTCTGATTTAGTGTAACAAGGTACATACATGTCATATTATAAATTATTAAATGATAATCTCAATGTATTTTAAATTTGAATTGAGTTTTAGTTTGTGATGCAAAGCATGTTTTTATAGCTATTGCGATAGAATTTAATGAAGAGGGAAAATACTTCTTGTCACGTTTTCTATAGGCAAAAAAATTGACTTACACATTCATTGATGATGAAAACCTTGAGTATCCGACTAGGTCAGTGGTAGTCACTAGCACTTAAATTTGAAGATATCCTAACAAAAAATCAAATATTTGGTTGTTTCAAGACTATGACATACATAGAAAGATACTTCACTATTCACATTTAGTTCTTGCAAAAATATTTAGTTGATTAAATATTGAGGTAGGCCATAAAACAAGAACCTTTGGAAGGTTTGTGGATCATATCATGAAGATTTTTTTTCTACTGTCAAGAGTAGAGTTTATCCTTGTGGTTCATTGGATTGAATTTCTAAATGTATGTTCACATAATTCTATATATACGTCTACATGATTTTAATTTGAATATTTACTTTAATGATTTTGTTTAAATTTTTTAGGTTTTAAAATTCTATTTAATTTATTACTAACATGTTTACGTAGGTTAGTGGCACCAAAAAAAACTTCCACCTTCACATGGTTGGCACTGTTAGTAGAGAGATTATTATTCTTGAAGCTAAGAGAAGCTAAGGATATCCAATATTGGAATCAAACAACAAGCATAATTTCTCACTTCACTACCTATACTGTATGAAAAATATCTTCTTATAATTCTTATTTCACCACTTATAGTGTATGAACAATCTTTTCTTAATATGTTTCCTAAGACTTGTTTTGCATTGAAGGATTTTTAGACTACACCTGCATGACATAGCCCAGAAGCAAAATCATTATTGGGCACTAAAAAAAAGCCTTTCCCACTCTCTACCAGGATACCCTGATGTATGTGTGCAGTTGGTTTGGTACCATGAGCTTTTGTTTACAAAATATGGCATTGGATAACCTTACATTGACTCACACAGCATTATTTGACATCATTGGAAATAATAGGACAAAAAGAGGAGAAAACTAAAATGTATAAAAATAAGATAGGATTTCATAGAGGATCCTAACATTGATGTGTAGGATCAGATGACACCTTTCAAGGTGCCATGGGGACCGAGAAATCTCCCAAAGAACTTATAGCCTTTTTTGCTCTTAGGGATTTTAAGGGACAGTGCCTGGATGATGTAGCCCAGAAGTGACGGAACCATTAGGAACCGAGAAAAATATTTTATCAACGTATGAAAGGCCAACCCAATGCGTGTGTACATTAAATTTGGTACAACAAACTCTCGTTTCCAAAATATGGCATTTGACAGCCTTACACTGACTCACATTGCAGTATTTAGAGTTGCAAAATGTAGGACAACAAAAGGATCAAATTGAGATGGAGAAAAAATGATAGGATTTTGTATACTACCCCAGTGTCTACTAGGCCACCCTAACATTTGTGCGTAGTTGGTTTGGTGCCATGAGATTCTGTTTGCAAAATATGGCATTAGACAACCTTACATTGACTCACAATACAATATTCAACATTGTTGGAAATAATAAGACAGTGAGAGGAATTAATTTAGATGGAGAAAACTGAGTCATCATTTTGTAGAGGGTCCTAACATGGAGGTTTAGGTTCAGAAAATACCTTTCAAGGTGCCATGGATACCGAGTAATCACCTGGAAAACTTATAGCCTTTTTATCTTTTAGGGATCTTAAGGGACTACGCCGAGACAAAGTTTCCCAGAACCACCAACATCATTGGGCACAAAAATAATCCTCCAAAATAATTTAACAAGTCACCCTGATGCATGTGCATAGTATGTTCAGTGTCACGAAATTTTGTTAGCAAAATAATGCATTAAACAACCTTACACTAACTCAAACTAGACTATTCGGTGTTGTTGCAAAAAAAAGACCGAGAGAGAAAAAAATTGAGATGGAGAAAACCAAGACATAATTTCGTATAGGTTCCTAATGCATATGTGTAGGTTCTAACGAGACCTTTCAAGGTGCCATGAAGACCAAGAAATCACATGACGAACTTATAGCCTTTTTTACTCTCAAGGCTCTTAAGGGACTACTCCTAGACGAACAATCCCAGAAGCAATGAAATCATTGGGCACAAAAAAAATCCTCGCTAAGTGTTTACTAGGCCACCTTGATGCGTGTGTGTAGTCACTTTGGTGCCATGATCTTTCATTTGAGAAATATGACGTTAGACAATGTTACACTTATTCACACTGTAGTATTTTTCATTGTTGAAAATAATACTACAACAAGAGGACCAAATTGAGATGGAGAAAATGGAGATAGGATTTCTTAGAGGTTCCCACTGCAGAGGTGTATGATATGATGAGACCTTTCAAGGTGCCATGAAGAATGAGAAATAAATCAACGAACTTGTAGCCTTTTTTACTATTAGGGATCTTAAGGGACTATGCCCAAACAAAGTGGAAAGGAATCATTGGCATCGTTGGGCATCGAAATGAAGCCTCCCTAAAAAATTTCCAAGAAACCCCAACTTCTGTGCGTAGTTAGTTCGGTTCCAGGAGCTTCTGTTTGTAAAATAATGCATTGGATGACCTTACACTTAGTCAAACTTGACTATTCGGCGTTGTTGCAAACAATAGAACAATGAGAGGACTAAATTGAGATAGATAAAACCAAGACATGATTCTTAGAGGGTCATAATGTAGAGATGTAATATCTGACAAGACCTTTCAAGGTTCCACGAAGACCAAAAAATTAATCGGTAAACTTATAACCTTTTTTATCTCATGGTTCTTAAGAGACTACCCTCGAACAAAGTATCCTAGAAGAACTGACATTATTGGGCACCAAAATGAATCCTCCCCAAGTATTTACCAAGCCACCCTGATGCATGTGTGCAGTCAGTTTAGTTCTAGGAGCTTCCGTTTGAAAAATACTACATTGGACAACCTTACACTGACTCAAATTGGACTGTTCGACACAGTTACAAATAATAGGACATCGAGAGTAACAAATTGAGATGGGGAAAACTGAGATAGGATTTCATAGAGGGACCTAACATGGAGGTGTAGAATGTAAAGATACATTTAATTTTTTTACATAGACAAAGAAATCACCCAGAGAACTTATAGAATTTTTTTCTCTCAAGGATCTTAAGGGATTACGCCTGGATGACTTGGAAGCACATATATCATTTGGAACCAAAATTAATTTTTCCAAGGGTTTACTAGGGCACCCTGATGTATGTGTATGCTTGGTTTGGTGCTAGGAGATTTCGTTTGTAATACACTGGATTCGAAAGGCTTGCATTGACTCAAACTAGACTATTCGGCACTATTATAAACAATAGGAAAATGAGAGGACAAAATTGAGAAGGGAAAACCAAGACAGGATTTCGTAGAGGGTCCCAACACAGAGGTGTAGGATCGGAAGGTGTTATTTTTATCCATCAAGATAATGTACCCCATAGTCTTATATCATCGCATCAGTAGCTAGTTGAATTATAATTGCAGAATTCTTTATGTTGGAATCAATAAGTTGAATGTATAGTTTAACCTGATTTAGATAGAATTTCATAATTCATTTTGTTTGTGATATTATAATCAGCTTCATAATATGAGAAATGAATAATTCAAATACATTCTCCTACTCACTCCAGGAATCTAAGAACTAGAAAAAAGTGTATAAATAAAATAAAGTCACATAAATTCTTAAGGACTATCTAAACCTACTAGGGACAACATCAAATGTGAAAATAATTTGTAATTTTTTTGACAACTAGAAAAAATATAATCATAATTAGAAGAAGGTAATATTTTTATCACAACAACAAATATACTAGAGATCATACTTGAGAAGTGTGATGGAGATGCAAATACGGAGGCGTTAAAGAAGTTCAAATTAAAGGATTGACTTATATTTTTTTTCACTACATATGGATCATGTTGATTCGCCATACATCTCTTCTTCACATATCTAACCTACATGTTGTTTTCCCACTAGTGTAACCAATAATGATTCACTTCAGGGTTCTCTTCATCACAACAGTGCCTCCAAATTATAGACTCAGTCTTATGATATGCTCTTGGACACTATATTTTTTATTCAAACTGTAGATCTAAGGTTGTCATATCAAAGTCTTGGTCTTCTCCTCCCTTTGTTAAGGTATACAATCTAACTCTTGTGCTATAATTCGAGGAATCTGATTTGTGAGATGTCTAAGAATTGTAAGAAATATATTCTAAACAATGAATCATCTATAGGTTTCACAATTTATGGCCTTCTTTGGTTGATCTTAATGCCTATATATCTTATCATTAGAAACCTTATTTGCCAACTGGCCATTCTATTTATCCTTTTGAAAAAGTATATTTTATTTTTATTTTTGATTTGGTAATGTAAATTGGGAGGTGATATTGACTTCAATACAATACACCCAAAGATCAAATATTATTTTATTACAGTGGTGGTTCACATATTTAATCACCTTAACACATAGATTTTCAATTTCATTGATTTGGGTGTGACTGAACAATCTCCCTTTACATTTGTGAGATTATTCTTGTCTTTCAACTATTGGAAAATGTACATTCAAATCCATTTAGAAAAATGTAATCTCATTCAGTCTACTTGAAAAATGGTATGTCATTGAAAAATGGATTCAATAATTAGACTTTGATTAGATTTTTTTATGCATATATTGTTTTGATGTTGTTTAATTAGTTAAATATTTTCCAAAAATACAAGATATTCTTTCCAAAAAGAGGGGCAAGTATTTTACATAGCGGAAATGGGATTTTTTTTTACATCCTCATCTCTGTGTCAACTGAGAGGTTGAAAATGTGGTGGATGAGTTGGTTTAACATTTTGAATACAACAAAAATATCTCTATTAATCTAAGGAAAATGGATTTGCAGTCACCTAGAAAGGTTCCTACTCAGAAAATGATGGATCTAAATTTTGTTGTGCATTTCTCTAATTGGGATTCCTGGCTCCTCTCCTAAAAATACTACTAAATCTACTACTATTTTTGGATTGGTGGTCATTGGCCATTCTTTTGGAAGTCTTCTTCCTTGGTGAAATCAAATGAGTGGACTTTGGTCAAAAATGGAAATTTATTCTAAAGTTAAAGACCTCATGCAAGGTTCTACAAGATATTGAGGAATGGGGATAAAGAATTATTAGCTACAGAAGATAGGGGCAATTATAAGAATTGTAAAATTATGCACATATTTTGATTTATTAGTGGCTACAAAAGACCTATTTTTGCTATGGAAGATTTATTTTTATGTAAAAGACTCAACTGCTTTGTTTTATTTGGTGTGATATTTTTAAAAAAAATTATGGTTGTGGGGTATATTGTTACCCTTTCTATAACACTTCAATATTGAAATTAATATCTTCATGATGAATAATGAAATAGTGATGGACCTACAAACTCTATTTTTTTAATCAATTTTTAAAGGATTAAAGGTGTAATATTACATGGGGAAGAGAGTTAATCAAGAAGGGTGTTGAGGGAGGATAATATATATGTTATAGAATCTATTACATGGAATACAATTTATCCTATTTATTTTTCCAATAAGTTGCATATGGACATCATGTGACATTTGTGAACCTATCAAAGGATAAATGAGGTGTAATGTAAAAATCCTTAAAGAAATGTACTATGGAGATAAATATGAAAATAATCTCTTTTTCATTCAATACTCTTACTAGCAATAATTTCTTCACATAATGTCAACCTTTTGTGTGTTGTGGATAGTCATAGCCATAACATATTGAGGGGAAGTCACTTGTGCTTACCATGAGAAGCTATAGATATAGGATATGTTGGGGTGACTTGACATCCCATGTATAGATTCTAACATGAAAATCCCTACTTTTCTAGGATTTATAAGTATTTGGGATAGATAAGAAATCAAATTATTATGCATTTTAATAACATTTAAATAATGAATTAATATAAAATATAAGGTAAACATAATAGTAAAACATCTAGTATATTAAGAATAAGTTTCGACACATTTTCTAAGGGGAACAAAATATTCAATAACTTTCAATATTATTAACAAAATATACATCATATACATCAAAAATAAAATACATTAACTCCCCACGTATAATCAATCAAAAAATTAGCATTATTTAATCTTTAAGTGGCACCCTTAGTAGGCAAAGCAAGATAAAAAGGAGATTCCACATGTTGACCATGGTTTTTGTGCTCGTAAAAGCACAAAACATTACATCAACCATACCAATGGAGATGTAGATCCATAAGAGGATGGGACCAAGTGGATGTATTCATAGTATCATTCACTACTACATGTAGAAAGGAAAGCTTGGATATTTCTAAATCCATCATGCTTATGATATTTACCACAAAACCCTCCAACTTGTCCCTTGGCTTTTCCCTATACAACCATTAACATGAATGGATCCTTAGCATGAACAATGAAAAGTAGAAAATTAGAGAGAAAAATAAAGAATATGTGGTGGCTTCACAACGGTGTTTCCATAGTCCAAAATGAAGTTATGTCCACTCAGGTACCCACCCACCTCACTCACCAAAAATAATACCTTACATGCCATGTCAACCTCTATTAGTGGGAGGTGTTTACCATTTACCTGAAATTCCACCATATAATTCTACATAGATGTTAAGGAATAATCCAATGCGAGTTATAAAATGTCTAGTTCCCAAACCAGAATAGATGTACCAATGTTGTTAGATGATAAAATGTTATCAAAGATCTCAAAGAGGTGGAGCATCATCAGGGTGAAGAAAAATAGTTAGGCCATGGTGGTCTTGTAGATGGTGTCTGCACGTACCCAAAATTGTAAGGGTACCACGCTGCCAAAACGATGTTACACATACCCCAATGATGATACAGGTCTCCTCGCAAGGTGTTTGGGATCCGAAAAAGCTCTCCAAGTGTATGTTAACATCCCGCATGCCTCGCTTAGCCTCTGCGTGCTTTATTTTTCTCTCTTCCCCTCTTTTCCTTTACATTTTTATCTTTAGTGATGAAACCACCACCCTGCCTGGGCAGCGGTCTCATGACCACCGCCCCCCTGCTCAGGGTAGTGGTCCTTCATGCATTTTCCAACATACTTATTTGATCATGAATTGTATAATTTTTCAATTCTTACCAGCTTTCTCATCTATTTTTGCTTGTATTTATGATTTTGGTTCCCTGGAATAGTGTTTCTTCATTGTTTATAGTAGAAGAGTCCTAGTTGGAGTTACCTTTGGGTGAATGGGAATTCTATAAATAGCTGGTTTGATTAAAAGTAAATGGCCCCTCAAAATTGCCCCTCATCTTCTCATTTCAATAATTTAGTCTTTCAGTTCTTGCTTAGGAATTCAATAGTTTTCATTTGTTGCATACATAGTTAGTCTTATTCTACTGTTTAGAAGCCACATGATCTTCTTGTTCTAGTATTTTTACTATTTCATACAATCAAGTGAGGTAGGATAGTTTCATTTTTAGTCTGAAGCCATTAGAGTTGCAGGTTTTGTTCATCAAGAAGGATAGTTTCGAGTTCTAGATGTTTGGTGTTGTATGACTCATAATAAATCCCACTAGGAATTACATAAGCCAAGCTCTGTTCTCTTGTGCTATCCCTCTCCTACTCGCATTGTATTCAGTTTACATCCAAAGCGGCCATTGTTCCAATACCTACTCCTATTGATGCTAGCATTACACACTTTTCTGGATTCACGTGAGCACGAAAGAATAAGGAGACCACACTGAGGGGACAAATCCACAAACTATTGGATTCACCACTGTTCTGCAATATCCAAGTTCAAGCTTTCAAAGTTCTAATTAAAATACACCAAATAGAGTAGTGAATTACTTCATTTCTGTTACGTTCATTTTTGATATTGCCAGGGAAGCCATGGGGATCGATAGTTTTTGAGAAACTATGATTCATTCCTCACTTCTGAGGTAGGATAGAAAATCTTTCAATTAAATTAGATCATTTATTTATTTATTTAGAATAGACTCACAACTACATAGACAAGTAGCTATACTCAGCTACCTTGTTTGTTTTTAATTCTGTTATTAGGTTAGTTTTCATTTTCTAGATATATTAAATAGTTGTTATCTTAATTCTGTTAAATATTCTGTCAAAAATATAAAATAGAGAATTTAGATATATGCTATGGATATACTTTGCATAATTAGTTTACTTTTCTTTAGTTAGATTTATATTGTTTCTTTTGTATGACAATCACAGGACCTAGGGAGCACAGAGAATACGTATTTGAGCCAATCATGCCTCAACCCGATCTTGTTGCAGCAATAATTGACATAGACCAAAATGTTAGAATTCAGGTCTTCCTAACAACAACAAACCTACAAGAAATTAGCTCACAGTTAAGAGGATTAAACATAGAAGATGACAAAGTGCATATGTTTTGGTCAAACCAGCCAAACTACAGATTGCCTTAATAAATATCTGCATGACTATGGAAAGGCTTGAAAGAGAGAAAATGTTCGGTTGTGATCCTTTGGTCCCACAACCAGATGCGGGAGACATCCTCATCGACATAGACACTAGCTTAAGAATTCAAGTTTCTAGAACACCTGTACGGTACTCTGAGAAGATTGCACAACTTTTAGTTCTAAACATAGAGGCCACAAATGCATACGACTACTGGATATTAGGGATTAGGGATTAATTCTACACATGACCATAGGAGGCCCATAATGACCACGAACCTACGGTTGTGACCCACAGGTCCCACAACCCAACGGGCCCACAGGTCAATCAGAAATTGATGCTTATTTACATGTATTAGTATTCAGATCCTCTCCACTTCCACCAATCATTATCATACAACTATCCTCACTAGACATAGCAGCTAATCAAGCTAAGGATTTCTGGAATAGACCAAAGAATCGCCCATAGAATCCACCATACATCCATCATCCATTTTTCATGACCCTATCAGGGGATATCTATAAAGCACCCACAAGTTATCTTCCACATATCCCACAACCTATAGATCGGATAACGCCAGAGCTCGATATTGATTGGAGCCTTCAAGCAGTCATCCTCGCTAAATGATCTATCACGCCAATTCAGGTTAGGAGGGCCTTCTTTGCCTTAGATTCATAGATTCCATTAGTGTGTGTCGAAGACATAAGATTGCCTAACTAGTTTGTCTGCACCCCACATATATTCCATCCCCACCGGCTGTCTCGGCACGACCTCGGGAAGTCGGGTGCAAGGAGGAGTTACTTGTAGATTATCATGCTCACTTGTCACTTTTCCATCATAAAAAATTGGTGAACCCGACATGAAAGGAACAGTTACTTCACTTTCACCCTTTCCCTTTTAGTGTTTCTTTTTTTTCATCCATCTTCGCTTCTTCCCATTATTCTACAGGTATTCATATACCCCCTGAATATGTCAAGATTCGATGCATATGGCAGACCTCTCCTAGGTCTTGAAGCATACTATGATCAACTGAATAGATAGCCATCGCCCTCGCTCTCAGCATGGGGGTGAAAACTATTCAATTAACTGGATTTCAACACAAACTCTGCCTCAAAGGACTAGATATAGTTCTTCTTTCCAAATAGAGGAGTTGGATCAGCTCACACAAACACAACAACAAGAGCCTTCAGGCTCGAATAACATGACACTATCTGGAGAATCTGGTTCATCTCCTCAAGTGTTGCTTAGACCGCAGATCAGTAGACAATCAGATCCATATCTATTTTTAGATGATGAACATTTAGCGCGTTATACCAGGAGTGAAAAACACTCTCAAAGTATGTACCCACCTATAGGAGTTTTGCAAACACAACCCGAGGTCTCTTTTCAAGAAAACACCTCCATTCCTCCACCTATAAGGAATACCCTCGGTGAAACTTGGCAAGGTACTGATCAATTCATAGTTGGGTACCATATGCCTATACAACCTCAAAAAACACCACTAAGGCAAAATACCGTATCTTCACCAAACGAGGACATCTCATCCTTAATTGAGAAAGTTAGAGGGTTGGAACTTGCTCTAACAAATTAAAATTTGCAATTCGTGCAGGCAAGAAATTCTAATCCTCCACATCATCCTATCCAAGTAGACCACCTCACAGGAACAAGCATGTTGGGCATGCCTCCTTAGTATTCACAACAAACACCAACTAGAACTACATTCTCTAACGCCGCTTTAGTGGAAAATATGATACCCCCCGGTTTAGTACAAAACAATCCATTTCTGAACAATGTTCCTCCATATTTAAACATGTATTCCAAGTCACCATAGGGAGATATGTTCTCTTCTCCCGGAATGTTCACTCAACCATAAGGATTTCCTTATGTCCCTGCAAATACATACACTACACCATATCAACAACCCATTCCACCTCCACCCCCTCAGCAGACATCATCGATGGTTAAAACCTATGTAAGAGGGACTTATTCAGAATATTTGAAAGAGCCCTTAGACTTCACTATATGAAGCATCATGCTTCCAAGACCTCTTCCCGATTTTTCCAAGTACAAAGGGGAGGGAGATCCGAATGCACATATTAAGGCCTATGCCATAGCCATTCAAGAAATACTCCCTTGGGATGAAGTTGTTGCTAAAATATTCCACAAAAATTTAGAGGGAATTGCCCTCAATTGCTATTATAGAATACCTGAAGCCTCAATACATTCATTTAAACAACTCATTTCAGAGTTCATCAAGGTGTTTGACATGAACAAATTGTTGAGAACAGGAATCAGGGAATTCGTGCATATTAAACAAGAACACAATGAATCTTTTGCTCATTTCATCCAAAGATGGCGTACGGTCCTCTATTCTTCAGCAAGCGCTCCAAACATGGATCAGATGGAACTATGTGATTTATTCCTTCATTCTCTCAGTAGAGAGATAAAGGAAGAAGTCCATAAGTTCCCACTAAGAACTTACGATGAAGTGCTTGAGAGCGCCCTCTGAATAGATCAAGCTACAATAGATAGCGGTCGCAAGGCATATGGAACAAATGGAAGGTTAATCATCCCCAACCAAAATACTACGACTTATCCTACTACCACAAACACCAATCAAGGACCTAAAATCCTTAACAAAAATTGTGGGGTCACAACAGATGGAGTAACTAACCAAGCAAAAAAGTTAAATGTTGTAAATGCTCCACCACTGATTAACAATCAACAAAATAACAATTTTACCCCAACGATCAACGCAGTGGATTTTAATCATCCACAATAACAACAACAACGGTAGATCCAGACATAGGATCCAAGTCAAAACTCAACTGGATATCAAAACCAAAGGCACCAAACACAAAACTTTGATCCTAATAGTCAACGGTTTAATCAAAGTTTTGTACCACAACACGTGCCAAACCAACAACCTAGGAATTACAATCCCAACTCGTATTGTGGTTTCCACAAATTTTGAGGCCATGACACTAGGACTTTTTGTGACTACAACAAATTCATGCAACATTTGCCAAAGGAACAAAGACAACTTTTCATAGATATGTTCTTAGAAGATCCTACATCACCTGCGCCAAATACTTTCACAGCGGCGGTCTCCCCTCAAAACGCACCCCTCAAGATCTTCAATGATCTGCTCCCAAATCACAATAACAACAAATTAAATCCAAATGGGAAGAACAAGGGTGTAATGACAGGAAACAATGATCATGAAGCCTCAACTTCACTAAATCCACCTGTCGCACCACAATTATGAAATCAGCCACGAACCAAGATAGTCAGTTTAGTGGAATTAGACACTGAGCTACATGTGGAAGCCATAACAAGGACACAAGAGTATTCCTCTTAGCCAAATCCAAGTTACCCACTAGAGCCAGATAACATTCAACAAACATTAGTAAAACCCGTAGGTGCCTATGATTTAATTAATGACCTAATAAAGATCTTCTCACACATCTCCTTTTTGGACTTGCTGAAGAACTCTCCTGCCCATAGGGCTGCACTTTTAGACGCATTAGGTTTAGGTCATTTAATTAACATCAGTCCTCCTCCTGAAACATAGGTAAACCATATAGACTTTGATATCCACCCTTCAAGGCAGCCGGATAGGGATACTGAGTTTATATTCGACATAAGCAAAATGCCAACAGACACTAAGATTACACATAGAGGTGATCCAACCTTACATTTACAAGTGTTGGTTTGTAACAATTACATTAAACGTGCAATGGTTGATGATGGGACAGTAGTTAACATAGTCCCCTTCTCTTTCCTTCAAAAGCTAGGGTATGGAGAGACAAATTGTTCCACGACTCAGAATACACTAAGAGGCTATGATAGCCTTAAAGCCACTTCGATTGGAACTATAATACTACCAGTCACCTTAGGACCCAAAATAATCCTCACTGAGTTTTATATTATAGATCAAGAAACTAACTATAATATGATCCTCAACCAACCATGGATATACCGTATGAAGGCAATCCCTTCTACGTTATTTTAGGAAATAATATTCTTACACTTAGAAAAGATATTCGTAGCAAAAGGTGATCTGAAACCATTTGATATACACCTAGCAGACCTAAAGAAAAGGACAGGAATTCACTCTAAGTTTGAACTCCCAACAAACCAACTTAACAAACCAAGCAACTCAAAACTAGAAGAAAAATTAATACCTACAACAGAATGAGAGATTACGAGCCTAGTCAAGAGCATCCCAACCCTCAAGGATGAAGCTAACATTGTAGAAACAATGTCATTAGGAACTACTACAAAAATTGTTGAATTACTAGAACAAGATCTACCAATTTTCCTACCATTTGATTCCACAAGTATGGGATGTACCCTAGGAGTTGGTTCTCTTCCAGCAGAGTAACTCTACATGGTAGAAGTAACTAAAGTAGAAGAAATAGACGTAATGAATGTCCTAACATCCATCTTCCCAAATAAACATTGGACTCTCCACTTTGATGGAGCTAGATGTCGTTATGGGGCTGGGGCAGGTGTGATCTTTACTTCTCCTGAGGGAAAGATCCTACTGTTCACCTTTAAATTAAATTTTGAATGTACAAACAATGGCACTGAGTATGAAGCCCTCCTCCTTGGCCTCATCATAGCTAAAAGGCTCGGTGTTAATGACATCAGAGTGTTAGGAGACTCTCAATTAGTAGAAAACCAAGTTTCTAAGGTGTATGAGACTAGAGCTAAACATTTACAGCTCTACAAAATAGCAGTATTAGATTTGAGCAAAGGATTTAACTTCATATCAATTGAAGCAATCCCATAAGAACAAAACCTTCTCACATATTCGATAACAACCTCAACTTCACGTTTCACTCCAAACAGTGAGTTAGAAGACACCCATTTCATGGTATCCCTTTGTACTGAATTTTTAGTAAAGAAAACATCAACAAACCCTCTTCTAACACACATAGCTGAGAATAAATATACTATCTTAGATCACGTTGACAGTGATAGAGCCACTCTTGATTACCTAAATGCCTATGCAAAGTTACACCTCACCCATCACATGGTAGATTTGTCCTTAATCCAACATTTGTCTTCTTACTTTGGAAATTCCATGGTAGAGCTTCCCCCACAAAAGGAAATCGACATATACGTGGTATAGAACAGAGAAGATCTAGAACTACCTCTAGCCTCACCTGAGTTCAAAGAAGTTAACGCTTCTTTGATAGAAGAAACCATTGATATAAACATCGAAATGGAGGAATAACCAAATATATTGAAACTAGGATCTTCTTTAACTCCAAAATAAATAGAAATACACACTCGAGTCCTCAAAGAATATCAAAAGGATTTTGCATTTAATTATAAAGAAATGATGAGAATTACACCACACATCGTGGTTCATAACCTCATCACCAAATTAGATGCAAAGCCAATTAAACAAAAATTGAGACCAATGAAACCCAAGGTAGCTATCATGGTGAAGGAAGAAGTAATGAAGCTTCTCCAAGTAGGGTTCATCAAACTGATTGACTACTCTCAGTGGGTATCTAATATCATCCCCGTTCTCAAAAAGAATGGGAAGATATGCATCTGCATAGATTTTTGAGACATTAACAAGGCATGCCCCAAGGATGACTTCTCGTTACCATCCATTGACATCATCGTTGATGCAATAGCTGGATTTGAGATTTTTTCCCTCATGGATGGGTTCTCGGGATACAATCAAATTAGAATATCTGAACAAGACCAAGCCAAAACCACATTTATAACTCCTTGGAGAACTTATTGCTATGTTGTTATTACATTCGGTGTCAAGAACATTGGTGCTACATACTAGTGGGTAATGACATACATATTTCATGATCTTATTCATAAAATCATGGAATCATATGTAGACGAGTTGTTGGCCAAATCCAAAAAGTGTCGTGATCACCCGAAAGTGCTCCGCATCATTCTTTCACGTTTGATCAAATACAGAGTCACACTAAACCCAAAAAAATGTGTATTTGGTGTGACAGGAGGAAAACTCCTAGGTTACATTATATAATCATGAGGGTTCAATGAAGACCCAACCAAAATTAGGTTTTTTCTTGAGATGATCCCACCATCAGATGATTCTAGCATTAGATCATTTCTTGGAAAGCTCGATGCAATCTGGAGATTCATTCCGGACTTAAGTTTTGTTGTACATCCAATCAACAATTTTTTGAAAAAGGATTGCTACATTATTTGGACAAAGGAATGTCATGAGGCCTTCAAAGTAGTTAAAAACTTCTTACTATCTCCTCCCACGTTAATGCCACCTAGACCAGATCATCCTTTGATCTTATATTCACAAGCTACGGATGTTTCGCTAGTCTGCATGTTAGCTCAAGAAGACGATGATAAATAAGAACGTGCGGTCTATTTTATTAGCCGAATGTTTCTCGATTATGAAACATGTTATACGCAGGAAGAACAAGAATGCCTTGCCATAGTCTTTGCAACCAAATGCTTAAGACATTACATGCTAAATCAAGAAACAAGGGTCATTGTAAAAACAGATCATTTACAAACTTTCCTTGTGCAAGGGTCTTTGTCTAAAAAGGCTGGACACTTTATAACCTTAATGGGTGAATTCAAATTAAATTTTATAAACCAGAAGTCTGTTAAGGGACAAATCATTGCAGATTGGTTAGCTGACAACCCGTTAGACGGAGGCGATCTAGTAGATCTAGATTTTCCCAATGAATGCATATATTACATCGAAACCAGACCTCCCATCTCTAAATGTCCTTGGTATACCGATATTATCAATTTTATCATGGACCATACGTATCCAGAGGGTGCTACAGTGCAACAAAGAAGGGGGTTACACATTATCATAGCTAAATACATTATTATAGAAAAAGTGCTCTATCGTAAAGCTTTCGATGGAATGCTTCTAAGATTTGTTGACACAGAAGAATCCAAGAATATTCTCTATGATTCTCACAGTGGAATATGTGGAGGACACTTCGGTGGTCACGCCATCACTCACAAAATACATCAAATGGGCTATTTTTGGCCCACTCTCGAACATGACGTAGTAGAGTTTGTATGCAGATGTCATAAATGCCAATAATTTTCCCATGAGATTCACATGCCGGCACAAGCTCTACAACCAATTGTAACTCTATGGCCCTTTTCTACATGGGGCCTAGATTTGATAGGGAAATTCTCTCCCTCATCAATGGATGGCCATAACTTCATAATCACGGCCACCGAATATTTTACCAAATGGGTAGAGGCTATGCCTCTTACCACTGTACTAGGTGCCGTGATCGCCAAGTTCATTTTGAACCAAATTATCTACAGTTATGGTGTCCTGAAAGTCATTATCTCTGATAATGGAACATCCTTTAAGAATGAAGAGGTTCATGAGCTATGTAGCAAGTTCAAAATAAACCATCACACAGCCTCTCTTTACTATCCTCAAGCCAATGGGTAGGATGAAGCAATAAACAAGATGTTGAATGCTATTCTCCTCAAGACGGTAAAAGAAAACAAATGAGATTGGCATTTAAAGTTATATCTGGCCTTGTGGGCCCACCGAACCTCAATAAGAACACCAACAGGAGTAACTCCTTTCTCATTGGTATTCAGAGCAGAAGCAGTTCTCCCACTTGAGGTTGAAATACCCAGTCTCCGCATCTCATTACAAGGGATTCTGGATGAGGAAGCTTATAGAGAGGCATGCCTCTCCCAACTAGAAAGCTTAGATGAGGCCAGGTTAAATGATGAATAGTAACATAGATTCTATGCTAACCAAATGTGCCAGCATTATAACAAAAAGGTCTATGAACGAGAAATATATGAAGGAGATCTAGTTCTAAGACTAGACAACCAGATCGATAAGAAAATTGGTGAAGGAAGAAAGTTCCGGCCCAAGTGGTTGGGCCCATATCAAGTTATTCAGGACTACGGAAATGGTGTGTATCTCTTGTGCACACTAGAAGGTGAGGAATTTGGTGAAACTGTCAATTCCTTGCACCTTAAATGGTTTTACGCATGAAGCATCAACACTATTTGTATAATTACATCTACATTGCATCTTCATTTAGATAGGTTCATTTTGTTTGCTCATTTTGTAAAATTTTGTGTTCAAGGGACTTGTTCTGAAGCAATTCATTACAAACTTTTAATGGTATTAGTGGAAACATTCAAATCATACTTCTTCATTTTCATAACATCATCAACTATCTCAAAATCATGTCATCAATTAAAGCTAGATATGAAAAAGTCTTAATGGTAGCCATACCAAGGCCTGCATGTTTTTTCTCACTTTTGCTTCTGCCTAGGATAGGTGTCTTGCCTATGGTCTGTTCTAGAAGCTTCGTGGTGTCACATCTATCCCATATATAGATCTCATTAGAAATAAGAACATACTGACATTTTTCTCAAATAAATAATTCGAATATAGATCAAATAGAAAATTTTACTTTTACACATTTCCCTGCCCTACCAACCTTCAGTAATGAACTTGCGTCTCTTACTAGTGAGGTAGGGTTGGGAAAGGATGGGAATGCTCTTACTCACCTGTACCTTGTCCATGGTGATAAGCCCATGCTTCCTACTAGTAGTATGGGACAAGGTGTAGGGGGTCCTCTTGACAATAAATGTTGAAGGTTATAAGCAAATAGTTCAAATAAACCTTTGGAATATTGAGTCAAAAACAAATGATCAGATGTCTAAAATTCCAAGAGAGTTCAAAACCCTGAAAACCAGATTTTGTCAACCAAGTGGCCATCTACAGATCTAAGTCTAGATAAACTACAAAGCAAGTCACATTCTAAACTATGGATACACTTGAGTAGGGTAGGTTTGTAGCATCCTAATTTGGTACCACCATCTCTTTGTCTATCTCCCATCATTACCATTTCAACACACCTCATAACTTGTGCCCTTTCTAGCTCTCAGTGGTGAGCCCTCGCATCTTACTAGTTACGTGGAGTTAGGAGTGGGGCAAATGCATCTGCTCATCGTACTAGTTCATCATCACATTTTGTCAAAAGAAATATGAAGTACCAGAAAATTACTCATAGAAGCTAAATTTCAAGGTCACAAGCTCATTTGTATCATCATACATCAGCATCACAAAATACAAAAAGAAGGAAAGCATTTGTGTCATTTGTTCTCCATTGCATACATTCTGAAAAGCATATAAAAACAAGAATTCTAATAAGCATCTAATATACATGTGGAAATAAATCACAAAATCCTAGACACCAAGAGTCTGATCCAAACAGAAGTATATATATATATATATATATAATCAAGTTTTATGTACAATGCCATCATGCGCTAGGCATGGTCAAAACACTCAATGAGCCCAGAAAATACAAAATGATCATATAAAAAATCTAACAAGAGTCGCTAAAAATATATCCAAGTGGCCTCTCAACCCCTATGAGATCCCTCTGAAGGTACACGACCACGTCTAAGACTCCGGCTATGCCGGTGCTCTAAGGGCACTGAGGGCTCACGATCCTGAATAGTAGCTATAGCCTCACTATGAGAGTGGCTCCTCATCAGGCACTCTACAATCCTATACCCAGATAAATCGGTATGGAGGGAAGTCACCATCTTGGCCATGTGCCAAACAAGGGAAAAGATATCACTATGCCTACCAGCTACTGAAGGCTCCCCCGCATCCACCAACAGCTCGGCATGAGTCTTCTCCATGGGGAGCATCAGGGTATTAGTACATACCCAGTGAATCAAGTCTCGCCACTCATCAACAGTCTCTGCAAGTAAAGGAGAAGACAAATTAGAAATAATCAAAAGATAAAAACAAAAATGAACAAAAGAAGAGATAACAACTAAGACAATCCTAGCTAAAAACAAATATTAAAAGAAGAGTGACGACTCACTCGGATCTCTGGGCCTCCAAGAGGGATCTCTAGGATCAGTGCCTACCACAGATGTTGCCACTAACTAATGTCCTCCTCTTGTGTCTGGGGAAACATAACATCCTGCTACGGACTCATCCTCTCCGCCTAGGTCCTGAGAGGGTAACTCCTATGAGACTAGAGTCACCCTCTCTGCACTCTACTCTGCCCTCTCAGCCTGTAGGATCTCCTAAGTGTCATGCCACTTGGGATCGCTATCCTCCTCTCTACTCAAATCGCTGACCTTCATGTCCTTGGTCTCCTCCTCTGTCTCTCCCCCTATGAACCCCTCAAACTCAAAGTCTATATTAATAGGGTCATCACCGCTATGGGCAGGACTAGTGACAATCCGAAGTAAAGGTGCCTGAGGAGAACTGACTCTCTCTTGGGCACATACCACCCGCCTAGCTGTAATAAGGATGCTAGTAGTAATAACAGTCCAACCCCGGCCTCTAGGACCTCCCCTAGCCTCCTAAATTGATCTAAACACTGGCACCACTGGGGCAAGCATATCAATGTAGGCAAGGCCAAACTGCTGAGGCACTCAATCAAAGGATTGTGTCTCTACCTTCCCCGTCCTGTCCACAAGCTTCCCTGTAGTAGAGTAGGAAATCAAAGTGAAGGTCTCCTCACCCCACAACCCTGCCATGGCCTGATAAGGTGTGGCCTCCATGTCATCAGTAGTCATGGAAGCAATTAGCTAGTGGGGTGCTCTAAGGATCGACATCTCTATCCATCTAGCTGCCCTCATGGCTCTGGGATCTGCCACCTCTATGCCTCTCCCATAAGGGATGATACACTCATAGACCCAGCTCATAACCAAGGTTGGATGGCTCAAAGACTGTCCCTGTAAGTGAACCACCCTGTACAAGTCGTGATAGGTGATCCCAAGTATATCGGCTCCCCAGGCATAAATCCAACCATGTGCCTCAATTTGTGCAATAATAGGGGACCAACAGTAGAGTAAGGTGTCCCCTCCCTTGTCCCCGATCAATCTCGAGGAAAGAATCCGCATAATGACCTGACGAATCAAAAGGATAGGCAAGCTAGGAATGGAACGGAGCCTCACCCCCTTCTTCAAACCAATGGAGAAAACTGCATCTCCCATATATGTAGCCCACTGAGCTATCTGAGCCTGCGACCCTGCTATCTCAAGTGTAAGCCGTCTCCTGATAATCGAGACTCCCAAGATGTGGTAAACATCCTCCAGGGTAATAGTCCACTCACCCCTGACTCCTGCAAATCAAAAAGTGTTCCGATTAGCTTCCCAATACAAAAAAAGGTCACATAGTATGTGACTAGAAGGTGCAACATGAGGAACCTGTGATATACATAATATGCCAGCCCTCTGAAGAGTATCTTGCTCATCCTGAGAAAGTGCATCCAACACTACTGGAATCCATTCACACTCTCTCTCTCGGCTCCATCTGATATATTCATCCTTCTTCTGCATACACCCAAAAACACAAAAAAAGGTAGTACTTGAATCACATTGAAAAAATCATTAAAGCATACAAGAAAATGAAAAATGCAAAAACATGTCAAAAACAAAGTTGTTTTATCTTTCTGGAAAGGAACACCACCTTGAGCAGGGCGGTGGTTCCGGAACCACTGCTTTGAAGGGCGGCGGTCGTGTCCCACATTTCCAAACGGGTCACATGCCCTAAAAATGCTCAAAAACACAAAAAACGACCATTTTGACTAAAATGAGAGCCTACCTATTAGGCGTCCCTCCCTAAGGACACATTTAAAACTAGAAATTTCAAAAATTACCCCCCTATGGTGAAGATTTCATTATTTTTACATTTTAGGTATAAAAATGGTAAATCGAGAAGAACTAACCTGAGATCTCACCCGGGTCGATGTTCCACTCGCGGAGGCATGATCACTATCTCGTCACGAACGTTTCGACTATATTCTCATCAAAAACCATCACCATGGGTCCCAGAGCTCAAAATCAATCAAATCAACATGAGCAAATGAATAGGAAAATGGGCCCGTTTTTTTATATATAGCATTTTAACTCGTTTTGGATGCCCCTTTTCATAGGTTTGGATCGCTGACGGAGGTAAGTTCTCATCCCCACACAAATGGTAAGTCCTCACTTCATATTATTTTAGTATTTATTTTTTCGATTTATTTTATCTATCTGCACTTGAGTCTTCTTTTCATTTTGTAGGTAGCGGGAATTTTAGATGGTGTCATTTCGACACATAGACGTGTTAGGTATAATTTCTAGTTTCCCATTTTGGGACTACCATACTCAGACCCACCATTTTACACCTCTTCATGGCTAAAACGCTTCTCCGAGGGGGCAATATGTACGTACCCAAAATTGTAAGGGTACCGCGCTGCCAGAACGATGTTACACATGCCCCAATGATGATACAGGTCTCCTCGCAAGGTGTTCAGGATCTAGAAAATCTCTCCAATTTTACATTAACATCCCGCATGCCCCGCTTAGCCTCCACGTGCTTTGTTTTGCTCTCTTCGCCTCTTTTCCTTTGCATTTTTGTCTTCAGTGATGAAACTGCCACCCTGCCTGGGCGGTGGTCATGTAACCACCCCCCTGCTCAGGGCGGCGGTCCTTCATGCATTTTCCAACGTGCTTTTCTGATCATGAATTGCATAATTTTTCAACTCTTACCAGCTTTCTCATCCGTTTTTGCTTGTATTTATGATTTTGGTTCCCTGGAATAGTGTTTCTTCATTATTTATAGTAAAAGAGTCCTAGTTGGAGTTACCTTTGGGTGAATGGGAATTCTATAAATAGCTTGTTTTATTACAAGCAAATGGCCCCTCAAAATTACCCCTCATCTTCTCATTTCAATAATGTAGTCTTTCAGTTCTTGCTTAGGAATTCAATAGTTTTCATTTGTTACATACATAGTTAGTCTTATTCTGCTATTTAGAAGCCACATGATTTTCTTGTTCTAGTGTTATTATTGTTTCATACAATCAATTGAGGTAGGATAGTTTCATTTCCAGTCTGAATCCATTAGAGTTGCAGGTTTTGTTCATCAAGAAGGATAGTTTTGGGTTCTGGATGTTTTGTGTTGTATGACTTGCAATAAATCCCGCTAGGAATTGCATAAGCCAAGCTCTGTTCTCTTGTGTTATCCCTCTCCTACTCGCATTATATTCAATCTACATCCAAAGTTTCCATTGTTCCAATACCTACTCCTGTTGATGTTAGCATTACATGCTTTTCTTTATTCACGTGAGCAAGAAAGAATGAGGAGACCACACTGAGGGGACAAAGCCACACAATACTGGATTCACCACTGTTCTACAAAATCTAGGTTCAAGCTTTCAAATTTCTAGTTAAAATATACCAAATAGAGTAGTGAATTACTTCATTTCTATTACATTCATTTTCAATACTATAGGGGAAGCCGTGGGGATCGATAGATTCCAAGAAACTATGCTTCATTCCTCACTTCTAAGGTAGGATTGAAAATATTTCAATTAAATTAGATTAGTTATTCAGTTATTTAGAATAGACTCACAACTGCACAGACAAGTAGCTATACTCGGCTACCTTGTTTGTTTTTAATTCTGTTATTAGGTTAGTTGTCATTTTCTAGATATATTAAATAGTTGTTATCTTAATTCTATTGAATATTCTATCAAAAATACAAAATAGAGAATTTAGATATATGCTATGGATATACTTTGCATAATTAGCCTACTTTGCTTTAGTTAGATTTATATTGTTTCTTTTGTATGACAATCACAGGACCTAGGGAGCCCAGAGAATACGTATTCGATTCAATCATGCCTCAACCCAATCTTGTTGCAGCAATAGTTGACATAGACCAAAATCTCAGAATTCAAGTCTTCCGAACAACAACAGACCTACAAGAAATTAGCTCACAGTTAAGAGGATTAAACATAGAAGACGACAAAGTCCATATGTTTTAGTCAAACCATCCAAACTATAGATTGCCTTAATAAATATTTGCATGACTGTGGAAAGGCTTGAAAGAGAGAAAACATTCAGTTGTGATCCTTTGGTCCCACAGCCAGACGCGGGAGACATCCTCATTGACATAGACACTAGCTTAAGAATTCAAGTTGCTAGAACACCTATAAGGTACTTTGAGAAGATTTCGCAACTTTTAGTTCTAAACATAGATGCCGAAAAGGCATGTGATTACTGGATATTAGGGTTTAGCGATTAATTCTACACATGACCATAGGAGGCCCGCAATGACCACAAACCTATGGTTGTGACCCACAGGTCCCATGACCCAATGGGCCTGCAGGTCAATCAGACGTTGATGCTGATTTATGCACATTAGTATTTAGATCCTCTCCACTTCCACCAATCATTATCACAAAACTATCCTCACTAGACATAACAGCTAATCAAGCTAAGGATTTTTGGACTAGACTAGAGAATCACCCATAGAATCCACCATACATCCATCATCCATTTTTCATGACCTTGTCGGGGGATATCTACAAAGCACCCACAGGTTATCTTCCACGTATCCCATAACCTATAGATCGGATCACACCAGAGCTCAATATTGATTGGAGCCTTTGAGCATTCATCCTCGCCGAATGATCTATGACGCTAGTTCAGGTTAGGAGGGCCTTCTTTGCCTTAGATTCATAGATTCCATTAGTGCGTGTCAAAGACATAAGATTGCTTAACTAGTTTGTCTACACCCCACGTATATTCCATCCCCACTGGCTGTGTCAGCATGACCTCGAGAGGTCAGGTGTGAGGAAGAGTTACTTGTAGATTCTCATACTCACCTGTCACTTTTCCATCGTACAGTGTCCACATATGGGTCCATGCAACCTACCATCGATGAAATTTTACCAATACAAAAAATTGATCCCCTCTTGTCTTGTTTCAGGACATGGGTGACATGCTTAATGCCCATTTAAAATGTACAAAGGTTGACACTCTTTCTATAGTTAGATTCCTCCATGTGCATGTTTTGGATAGGGAAAATGTTCTTAAGATCCTTATATGTCATAGTAAAAATTGAATAGAATGTAGTTCTCTCCAACACTGATGGCCTAATCCTTTTTCATCACCATACCATCCTTTGTCTGCATGTCCATACATATAAACACTGATTTTTTTCCATCTCTTCCACCGTATGTGTGTCTAACACCACCATCCTCATGTCATGTCTTGTTGTCTCCCCAATACTATTCTTTGGAAAGGACCCTCTTTACGCAAAAATTCCTAAGAAAATACAATATTTTTGGGTCATGTGTAATTGACCATATGTTAACCATGGTAGTGCCCAATGGAAGACAAAATTTTCCATCAACCACGTTAGTGTCTTGGATAGAGAATTACACCCACAATAGGAGATGACTATGTAGATTCATCATAGAGTCTCCACCACCACTTCCTATAGATAGAGAATCTTACATATGTCTTAATCCTTGATACTTCTTCCATTTCCAACATGTCATCTATGTCGTCCCGCACCTTCATTTGATCTTCAAGGTTCAAAACCATTTCTACCATCATCTTATGTTTGACTCAGTCTTGATTTAATAAAAATATAATTTAATCTTATTACAAATTATCTATTGTACCTAATGATAATATATAATAGGACACAAACAATAACCAAGGAATATAATTTAAAACCTTAAGAAAAAGGAGAGGTAGGAAGACTTATCTAATTTCTAAGTGAACAATAAGTGATCTGGGAAGGTAAATAACTAAAATTTAGACTAAGGATAGTGTCATAAAATCTCTCGAGAAATTCTGAGACTTAGAACAATGTATTATAGGGTTGTCCACAAGAGGGAAGGAGCTCCTAGGCACTGGTGAATGGATTTGGGTGTTAGTGACCATGTGAATGCTCAAATTCTTATATTTTTTATGTCAGGGGAGGTTTCTTGTTGATCATTTTCTATCACTTGAGATTCACTTGTTGATTGTCAAAGATACATGTAATCTCCAAGAAATAAATTCACTTGTACATACCCTCAAACCACATCAAACCTAAAAAGTAAAACACATAATGGGGAGTCAGACTGACCCCAACAGTTATCTAAAGAGTGAACTTATAAATAAGCATTGCACTACATCTTAGAATCCATGTAGTTCTTATGTGTTCATGTGTAGAAATGATTCCCCAGGATGCCCTTTTGCAAGTTGCACAATGATAGCGGGATAGATCTAGAATATACTAGATGTATAGAATGTGAGGGATGGATTAGAATAGAATTACCCTCCTATGTTTTGTATGCAAAAGTGATGAAACACTTGTCCATTGATGCTAAATGGATGCCTTAGATGTTCTTTATGCCTTTGAATGCAAGCTTAGATTATAATATGTAATGCTTAGAACTTGCTCCTTTATTTTGAAAACATAACTGTGTATTTATATGATTCCCTTGTTTGAATTTTGTAATTGACAACTCAAAGAACAAACCAAATTAGTAAAAAGTAATTAAGAAGTGAAAGGGGTCCAAAAGGATAATAAATATTTAAAGAGGGAAAGGAGTGCCATGGAGGACAGGAGTATCTGACGCTAGTGTCTTGACTGGGTGCTAGTGTCTGCAGCCATAGAAAGATAATATAATCAAATTCTAGAAAGAGTGTAAGATTTATAAGGTCAATAAAAGTGCAGAAGAAAAAGTAAAAAGTGTAAAGGGGGTTATCAATTACTAGTTGTCTTTCTTATGAATCATGTAATCACTAACATGCTTTTAGTATCTAGAAATGTACCCAAGTGCATAGATTTTTTGTCTACATTTTCCCCCAAATTTATGTTGTTGAGTGAATACTCGATAGCATAAAGTAGATAGAAGATGTGCACCTCATGATCCTATAGAGTGTGTGGTGAAGAGTGTGCCAAGTGGACAAGTGAAGCATGAAGTGATCACAAAGTGAAGCGTCGAGAGTAGGAAGAGAAAATTGGACCTTAGGTGTGAAGTGTATACATATCATGTACCTATTATTATTCTTGTAACCTGCTTCTTATTGTATTTTAAGGATGGACCCAGAAAAGAAGAACAAGAAAGTAGTCAAAGTACCATATATGATAAATCAAATTAACATGCGTATAAGTAAAATTGTGAAAGTGTGTAAAATAAAACTTTGCACCTGATGTATAATAGTATAAGAGAGAATTTTTTTCCTAATGTTTCTAAATTTGTTACTAATCGTGAGTTTTTTGGGTGATCTCACATGACAGCAAGTTTATTTGGGAAATCTCATGCCAAGAATGATTTTTTTGGGTAATCCAATGCCAAGAGAAGAGTGTTGGGGAGAGAGGTATAGATTTACTCTCCTTCCATGACTACTTCCCAAATGAGAACCACTGCAAATGGTAGATCTCAATTAGTTCCATGTTTGTTCCATATTATAATTGATTCTAGAAGATAGAATGCATTCTGTAATTGGAGGCAACTACCTGCTACTAGAGAACTATGTTGTAGACTATTGTGAACTGAGAAAAATGAATTTTTCTTCCCCTATTACATTAGCACCCTGGGAGACAAGAGCTACCATATGCTAGTATATTGATCTAGGTGCTAGCATCCGTACTATGTGTGAAGTACAAGTTTTATTCTGGATTGTTCGATGACTGTATGCCTATGTTGTTTCACTACTATGCTGATTTGAACTATAGTTCTGAGCTTTTGTAGGGGTTACTTGTTCACCCACTGTATACCCCCCATGTTTTGGGTGCATGCGACATCTGTAGAAGAATGCACTCCAAATGAAGTGGATACCTAAAGGGGGGTAGGGGATGTGCATGGTAGAAACCCAGGAACATGCAAGTAAATTATGCTAGTAAGAAAAGTAGTAAGCATGAAAAAGGAAACAATGTAACATAAAAGTGTACAAACAAGATGGTCCATGAAAAGTGGGTTTCATTAATGGTACATCACTCACAATTTCATAAGACAATCAAGCCCAAAGTGGGCAAAGGCATACAATGAATAAACAAGACATAAGTTAAATCCTGCAAACAATAGAAAATAATAGTGAGAAAGTAGTGACCTATAACCATGGTTGTATTGATCCTACAAGACAAATGCTACTTATGAAGCACCTATTAGTATATTAGAAAGATAAATAGTATGTCAAAGCATGTATATAACAACGAAAAAGTAAGAAAAAGTAAGAAAAAGTAATTAAGGATGAAAAAAGAACATGTAATGTGTAAGAGTAGTAAATGTAGATGATCCCAAGAGTCGCAGAGGGATTGATAAGGGATATAGTGTCAAGCATCATGCATCGTGTAAGGAGTTGTAAGAGAATTGTATTCACTTAAAGAAACAAAGTGATTGTGCATGCGTATATGATAACTTGATAATGACACTAAAAATCTTTCTAGCATAATAAGAAAACTACAAAATTTAAGTAATATAAACTAGCTATAATAAATGTAACCAAGAAATGTAAATGATGTGTGATTGTGATGGTATGGCATGAAAAATGTGAAAATGGAAGGATCTATGTTGCCCACTGAGTGGATGGGGATGAAAAGAGGTTCATTTATAAATTCCCCAATAATATTCAATAATGAACCATAGAATAAGAGTGTGTCATCTGTAAATGGGTTTGTCACATGCAAGTAGATGCTAGAAAAGATATGTCATGAATCACATAGCGTGAAGTGTGTAATGTGAGGTTCATTGATGTAGTGAGCTCTCTACATTCATGTGTGAACCGTAACGTGAGAGTAGATCATAGGGTAACGATGGTACAATGTGTGTACCAAAGGTGTAGAAGTTATTTAAAATATTTAGACATGAATCATGTAGCATGAAGTGTGATAGTAGACACTAGAGACAATTGATAGTACTAGAAAGGGGGGAGAAAATGTGATGCCCCCAAGTGTGTGTATGTTGGAGATCTATGTGTCGACATGAAATATATCATTCCATTGTGGGAGAGTGTCAGATGTGTCATGAGAAGAGAGAGAATCATCACAATGGTGGGTAAAAGCAACATTAAGATGAAGGATATATTTCGGGTTGACAGTAGGAAGTTTATAGAGGTTAGCTATCACAGGGTGAATTTTTTGCAATAGTTTGGTTGGTGGTTTCTTATTTGGAATTGGTAATGTTGTAGAAGGCTTGATATGAGGAGGGCATGGAGGACATATTTTTATAGGAGTATGCTTAGTTGGAATGGGTTAGATATGTAGCTCTTGACTTGACAAAGAAGGAACCTTAGTGATTATGGGATGATACTCATTAGAAATGGAGGGATTGGATTCAAGAGCCCATTGTGATTTAAAAATTGAAGATCTAGCATAATTTTGTGAAGTAAATGAAACAAAACCTTCATGATCAAGGTTCTTAATTCATCATTTTAGAGCATAGAAATCATTTTCATGATGTCCATTAAGTTTTTGATAATTTTAAAATGTTATACCTTCGTATTTGGCAATTTGATAAGGAGGGTAGAAATTAATATATGACAAGTTAATAAACTAGTGAGTGAGGATCTCAAGAAGAATATTGTGTTTCTTATCATTTGAATCAAACTTGAGAGGTGTTGACAGTTGTAAGACTTGGGGTTCACTTATATAAGAACATGTAGTAAACATAGGAGTAGAAAGGTGTATAAGAGGAACTATAATGGTCCTGAGAAGAAGCCTAGAGATGTTGAATTTCCTCTTTTAGGGATGTAATCATGGTTTCCATAGCTTGACATTAATATTGAAATAAACAATGCAAATCTTGAATTGAATTGTAAATGGATTGATTAGTTGTGACATTAGTACTAATAGAGTCATTGGAAATATGATCAAAGGTGACACTTACTGTGTAGGATTAATATTTCTAGGGAGATACATAGTGTCTATGTTTTTCTAGAGAACATATTTGTAAGGTGGGTTCTTTTGAAGAAATTGAGACAAAGAGACTAGAGGAACGATAGGATCCATGAATGCAAAGTCGATACAAGAAGGATCTAAATGATTGATCACCATTGGGGTTCACAAATGATTTATTAAAAATAGAATTAAATCTCATTCCAAATTAACTATTGTACCTAATGATAATATATAATAGGACACAAACAATATAATATGGAACCCTAAGAAAGAAGGATAGATAAGAGTACTTAGCTTATTTTCAAGTGACTAGGAAGTGATCTGGGTAGGTAAATAGATGAAACAAACTGAGGAGAGTGTCATAAAATCTCTATGGAAACTTTAGAACTTATAATTATGTAGGACATGGGTGCCCACATGAGGGAAGGAGTTCCTGGGCGCTGGTGATTGGGTCTGGGTTATGGTGATCGGGAAAATGCTTAGATTATGATATTTTCTGTGTCTAGAGAGGTTCATTGTTGATCCTTTACTATCTCCTGAGATTCATTTCTTGATCTCTAAAGATACCTGTAATGTACAAGAAATAAGTTCACCTACACATACCCACAAACCACATCAAACATAAAAAGGAAAATGTAAAATGGGTATTCAAACTGATCCTAACTGTAACTTGAATTTTGTACTTATGACCAAACACTACACAACATCTTAGAATTCATGTATTTATTGTGTGTGTGTAGAAATGATGCCATAGGATACCCTTGTGCATGTTGCATAGTGATAGCAGGCTAGATCTAGAATATACCAGATGTATAGAATGTGTAGGATGGAATAGAATAAAATTCCCCTTGTATGTTGTGTATGCAAAAGTGATGCAACCCATGTCCCTTGAGTGAGTGTGTTATATGGATTTTTTTAATGCTCTTTCTACCTTTGGATGCAAGCTCAGATGATAATAAGCAATGCTAGTGCTTGGCCCCTTATTTGAGAGCTATAAATATGTATATACATGATTCCCTTGTTTGAATTTCATAATTGAAAACTAAAAGGCTGAGCCTAAAGTATGTAAAAGCTACATTAAAAATTAGAAACAGACCTAAATAGGGTGAGAAAGAGGATAGAAAGGGATAGGAGTGCCCAAGAGGACATGAGCGCTTGAAACTAATGTTTAGATTTGGTGCTAGTTTCTGCAGCCATAGAAACATAAAACATTCAAATGCCGAAAAGAGTGCAAGATGCATAAGGTCAATAAATGTGCATAAGACAAAGAAAAAATGTTAAAGGGAGTTGTCAGTTACTAGTTTTCTTACTTAGGAACCATGCAGATGCCATAATTCTTTTAGGACCTAGAAATGTACCCCCCAAGTGCATAGATTTTGTGTCTAGAATTGCACTACTAGTTCAATTTCTTAATGATCTAACTTCTTCATAGGCTATAGGAAGGAATTAAATTGAGTTCAGGTTACATGATTTAAAATGGAGTGTGTCTCTTGATCTAATATTGAGTTGTGTCAATTTGGTTTAGCTAACTTTTTAAATCTCTAGTCACCTCTCAAGATTTATAATAAATACTTTATAGTGTATATATTTATCTCATTATAACATGTTAACAGGTTGAAATTTATGTCATTTATCATAAATTATATTTTAATGATTGTTCCTTCTCCTAAAAACCCCAATCTCCTATGGATGAGCCTATCTATCAAACAATTTTGCATAATAGGGGTTTCCTAGTCTAAAAGTATTTTTTATTGCCATCATTAATAATATTAACATAAAAGGTTTAACAACACACTACATTGTTACTTAAAATATTAACAAAAAATTATGTTGATACCTTTTCTATTATAACTCATGGAAAATATAACAACATAATGTGTGTTTACCTTTTTCTAACAACGGGCCAAAAACATGTTCAAAGAAAAATGCACTACAAGATGATAAGCTGGTGAGCATTAAAAACTATAGGTCGTGGGTTTGAGGTTGAGAAAAACAAGTACAAAATAAATTGTTGAAGTTCATATTCAATGGATAATGGGCATCAAATTGACTGTGAACTCACGTGATGGATAAACACCATGATATCCTATAAGATTTTAAGTCATGGTCAGCCTTGTGCTTAATGGCCATTTTTCTATCATTATATAGTAATTTTTCTTGGTAAATTTAATTTTTTAAATTGACCTTTAGTTATTGGTCATCAATCCTCACAAAATTCTATATCTTGCAACTTTTGTTTCGGATGTTCAGATCAACTTCAATTTGGAAGGCATGTAGGTCTTACCAACATCATCTTAGCTCCTCATCTCTGAAATAGTCTATCTTTTCACCTCCAACTCAATATAATAGGATCATGTTTTGACTCTCTATTGTGTCATCTCTACATAATTTGACTTGTTTCACCTCTCGTGAGTGCAAAAATTTCATTCATTTTATCACTCACAACCTATCTCTATAAATTCAAATATTGAAATCAACACAAGGTATGTTGCAACATTTGGGAGATTTAAATCATATTCAATTTATTGGATTGATATTTTATTTAAATATTATATATATTTCACTTCATATTTTTCATCAAGCATGGTTTTCTATGTAGATGGGGAAAAATTATCATCTCAACTTATTCACATAGTGAAGGTACATTTGTTAATTTTCCTATCTTACTCTCGGGATCAAGCTCCTAGTCTTTCCTTACAAAGAGTTTATGTATCTCCACTTGGGATTTGTAAGTTGGCGGCATTATAGACATATTTACTACTCAACAAACATTATATGATAAGTCTTCATGTTTGGCCTTATGTTTCAGATATATTTACTCTGCATTGAATAAGATATATTTTATGGCTAGTAATTTCATCTTGCAACTAAAATAAATTTCTTTTGATTATCACCTGCATGAATAATATAGTGATGAATAAATTGCACACATGGTTTTCCTTTTTAATACTTGAAAAATGCTAAAAATTCATTTTTGTTCCAACATTTTTACCTTTGCAACAACTAGAGAATTTTTTCTGTCAGTTATGTCTCAGAATTTAATGTCTAGTTAATGTCCCCAATGTTTCAATGTTTTTGACCTATATTTTATTAATTATATTGTATAGTTTTTGATATTCCTAGGGTCCCTTACGATATGTATCAGAGGAATGCCCATTCATGTAATATAGCTAATTGGACATAAATAAAAACTCAAACATTGAAAATAAAAGAGAAAACTATTTCCTCAACGCTTATGTTCATGGGAAACGGTGCTTGAAGTCTCCATGTGATTTATTTTCTTGGTTATATTAGTTCAAAACTTATGTTATTGAAGGTCATGTCACAATGAATACAAAGTTTTAGTATATATGTATAACTGAGTAGATTAATGAATCATTTGGTTTGATCAAGTTTTCTAATCAAGAGAAATTTGTAGATTATTGCAATATTGATATAAAAGTAACTATCTTATAAATTTTGCATGATAATAATGGAGATGAGAAGGGAAATATCTTCTCTTGTAGAGTTTTCCCATTTTTCCAAAATAAATTAATGTATTGATTTTTCTTTTTATATGTTGTTTTAAGTCTCTTGTTAGAATTAATGGTGTTAAAAATCTTGAATCCCACACAACATTTCAATTTCTTGTTTCCCTCTTTTCCTATCTTCCCTCACTGATAGGTATTTAATTGATTTTCTAATATTTCCATAGTTAGACATATCCCAAATTTTATCTAGAAAAAACTGTGTAAGAGTTTAGAGAAGTCCAACATTTCAGGCCACAAATATGAACCCATCATTAGAGAAAAACAAAATAAAGAGAAATGATAAGATTTCTGAAATTAATTTATTTACTAAATAACAATTAGGAGGAAAATATTAGTAATCATCTTGGAACAAGAATAGAGAAACGTAAAAATAATGAACTAAGGAGGAAAAATTTTAGATAAAAGTTTTTAATAATAAATTAAGATAAAATTAAAATAGAATTTATCAAAGTACAAGATTATTATTAAATAATTATCACAAATATAAATAAATATGCAAAAAAGGGGGGAAAATTAAGAGCAAATTATTGAATAGAAAGGACTTAATCCTAATCACTTATTCAAATCAAGAAAAGGAAGGACAAAGGGAACAAACAAGGAGGAAAATTTGGTGGAACAAGAAATATAGTTTCTGAAAAACTAGACAAATATATGAAAAGAATAAAAGGATTAAAACAAAAGAAATATATTAGCTATTTAGGGAGGTTCATAACCAAAGGTTTCCAGGAGTTTCTCAAAAACTAACCTCTATCACTATATAAATTATTATCATGGTGCATAATTTCAATGGACTCAAGGAGATGTCTTTTGACAACATTTGCTTCAAAGGCAACAACAAATGTTGATTCCATATAGATGGTGTGCTTAGTATTAAGAGAATGTTCTACCAACATAGAACGATCAATAGGATCAGATTTAATTTTTTTATCATGTTCCTTAATCTGAGTCTTAATCGACATCCCCATTTCACCAATGTAAGGTTTACCACAAGAACATTAATCATATATACACCATAATTGAGGTTACTCTCGATTTTATCCTTAAGATAATTAAGGTATTTAATTTTATGTGGTTGTTGAGTTTTGAATTTACCGTTAGTGCCACAGGCCACGTGGTGTGATTCTGCCCCTTCTCTTTGTTTTTGGGAAACACGGACGTGAAGGCCCTAGAATTAGCCATGACTAATAATCCAGTCGGGTTTGCACCTTGGTCAAAGCAGTCAACGAGCATCGATCAACCGTCCATGGCAGGACACATGACATGATTACGTCACTCTCCATCGTGATATACTATGGTGGACGTGAGAGCCCCGAAATGAGGCATAGTTTATAATAGTCTCAGGTTCGGACGGTCATGTGTCATAATAATTAGATGACACATGGAGGCAAAAATAAATATATAGGCACACACACACAAAGAGATATATATTTTCTGTTCGTTTTTAATATAGACATGGCATCAATAGATCAAGAAAGAATACAACATAAGGATAATAAAAAAATATAGTTATCCGCATCTCAAAGAAAAAATAAGAGGATAAAAGAGAAGATATGTGCAACAACATGAAGAAGAAGAAATTAGAAAGCAAGCAGGTGATATTTATATAGAGCAGTGACTCGATTTGAACAATTTTTTGTAAGAAAAAGAATCACTATACATTTATACACATATTTATGAGGATATATTTTCCTACTATAATAATATGTTAAAGAAAATAATGTTCCACATAATCGGAGTTCTTTAATATTTTTATTTTGTTTAATATTAGTTTTTAGTTGGTATCATAAAATTGAATTTATAAAATACAAGATACATTACTAAATTTTCACAAAAGATAAGAGATACAATGACTTAGGATCATTTAGGTTTTAAATGAGAAATATATATCACCAAAAAAATATGGGTAGGTATATGTGTGTATGATTACAATATTTTAAAATTTTTGGAAAATAATACATTTCAAAATGATCAATGCGAACCCAAGAAACATATTTAGAACTCAAACAAATGTTTCATTTTTCCTATACTTGGTTTCTTATAATTATGATCCACATGTGCAGCCCTAAACATATGAAGAATTACACTAATTACATTACCATTTCACTAAAGGTTTCCATTGAAATCTCACCCAAGGAACAAATAGACTACATAGCCTTTCTAGGTTGGATGATGATCTAACAAAATTAATCTACGATTAATTTATATATTTGGATTTTTTCTAAAATTCATATAAAATGAGATATTATAAATCTTTATCAATACATTCATGTATTTTTTATATTATATAGAACACATATTCAGAATCAACTTCGTGTATACATCTACTATTTCACTCTTATTGAATTTTTCTCTTTGCATTCACTATTAGTGCATTGGCTTACCCAAAGAGATATCCTTGATAAAATTTCCTAGAGTGGTGTAGTCATTGATGGTAACATTAGGTTGGTTAGTGCTGGTACATACGAAAGGCAATTGATGTGCAATCTCTATGATGACACCATACATACCTTTATAGTCATCTTTTACATTTTCCCTATCACATAAATTTATTATCCTCTTACGATCACCTCTATACCTAATTACACCACACACATAGCTTTGTCATATCATCTTTCAATAATAGAGAAATTATTCCTCCATCAACTGATATTTCCATTTAGGACCCCTTGATGAGGCATCACCTAGATCTAATGTATAATGCCATCTAGATTTCATTTCTAACATCTGACTATATCAACCATGTTTGATGGCATCATCTAATAGAAACTATAATTTATCTAATGCAAATTACAATATATACACAGTATTTGGAGTATACACTTGGAGCATTGGGTATTTAGAATTCCCAAGCTTATCCTAAGTATGATTTCTATGATATTTCAAACCTTTGGAGGCCTTTTGTTCTTCAAATAGTGTATTTTCTAGATCTTATCTTATTAATTTGTGGTTCCTCATGTTAAATCTCTTATTGGGTGTTTCTCACCTAAGGAAGATGTTAACGTTCCAATGGTGTCAGCGTGAAGGTAAGTATCTATAACCTATTTATTCCTTTATGTTATTTTAGATTTGATTCGTTTATTTTATTTTTCATGCATAAGTTATAATAAAGTAGCATATCCTTAATATATTATAATAATATCTTTTAGTACTTTACGTAAAATCCACTCTTTGAGGCTTTATAATTTATCGATCATTACAATCCACTTTTATAAACCTTACGTAAGTATTTGTATCTAGTTACAATCTTTTTATAGCCAATATTTTATCATGAGGTTAGTTATACACCACTTCCATGTCCTAGATCTTCATCTAGGATTTGGAACCCTATATCTTTGATAGAATTCATAATATCTCCTTTCTAGATCCATGTCTTTAGTAATGTACAACCATCTTGTGTGCATGTTTAGGATGCATCCTTTATTATCCTAGTCAATATTACCCAAAGAGAGAGGATATTATTTAATACATTTTTTCATATGTACATTATATATATATATATATATATATAATCCTAAAATATACATTATTCTTGCAAAATCTTCCTAAATATTTCTTCATATTACCTAAAATATTATAATATTAATCATCTCTTTAAATATCCAAAGAGTTAACAAAATGCCAATTCCCTAACCAAAATTTGGGGTTTTATTCTTAAGTTGACTCCCTTCTAAGTACTTTGATTGTAACATCCTCACCACCAATTCTAAATATTTGGGTTGCATCAAAAATAATAGAAGGAAACTAGATCTAATCATAACAATCTATAAGAGGAATCATTCAATGAGGAGGATAATGACACAAATCACATTTATTCCCTACCTATATCTCTAACATCAGTTGTTCTAAAACAATAAGTGTTAGTATAGGGGGAGGGTGCATGACTGTATAGAATAATTCCAATACACATGTGATCAGAGAATTTTAAATATTGTCCCTTTTTAATTAGATTTATCACTATACATGTTCTCATTATTGGAGCTCCTTTTACACTAATAAACATATTTCTACCAACATACCAGTGTAAAAATTGTAACTAAAAATTAGCCATTGTATGACCACACATGTGATATACCACATTACCAAGATGGTTCCCTCGTCATGATACTCAAAGGGGTTTCACTTGTTAAAAATAGTTTAAAACACATGTGATCATCGAATTTTGAATATTACCCCTTCTTTAATAGATTTACCACTACATATTAGCATATCTCTTTTAGACTACAAACCCTATTTATACCAACATATCGGTACAAAAAATGTAAATAAAAAATTATTGCTTGTATGAACACACATATTTTATAACATACTACCAAGAAAACCTCCCCGTGGTGCTACCCACATTATGTCACTACATAAAACAATTCCAAAACATATGTGATCGTAAGATTCTAAATATTATCACTTTTTATTAGATTTACTACTACATGTTCTCATTATTAGATCCCTCTTATACATTAATGCCCATATATCTACCAGTATACTAGTGAAAAAATGTAGATAAAAATTATCCCTTATATAATTTCACATGTTACATACCACCTTAGCAAGATGAGTCCCCCATGGTGTTATCCATGATGGTTTCACTTGGTAAAAAAATGTCTAACACACATGTGATCATCATATTATACATATTTCCCCTTATTTAATGAATTTACCTATACACACTCTCATTATTGGGGCCTCTTTTTATGCTACTAGCCCTATTTATATGAACATACCTACATGCTTATAATGTAAATAAAAATTATGGCTTGTATGATCACACATGTTTGACAATAGATTACCAAGATGATCCCCCTATGGTGCTACCCACAAGGTGTGTCACTTGATATAAAAATATGTACAAAACAAGTGTGATTGTGAGACTCAAAATATCACCCCTTATTTATTGGATTTACCACTACATATTATAATAATCGAATCCCCTATTTATAATACTACATGTATTTATACCAACACATTACTGCAAAAAATGTAAAAAACATTGTATCCCTTGTATGATCACACGTGTTATATATCACCTTACCAAGATGATCCCCCCATTGTACTACCACCAATGCACCTCCTCATAATACTCCTCAAAATCATCCTTTTAATCATCCAACCCAACTCATCTTGAAATTAATTAAACAAATGAGTAACATGAAGCTACTACGAAGAACCAATTTCTTCAAATGCAAGCAAACCTTGCATGAATGACTAATAGACATAAATATTTAGTAGGACATGCATATCTCCACCTCCTCTTATATGTCCCTATGGAATTCTAATTTTGCAACCTATCATAGCCAATAAGGTGTTCCATTTAATCCAAAAATAACCTTTGAATCCCTTTATAGATGTTATGGATATTGGAATCTCTAACTAATAATGGGTCCATGCATTTTAATCTTCACATTAAATCATTCAAAAATATCCCTATGGAGTGGATTAAAAATAAATCATATCTCACTACTAAGATATTTTCCTCCACCTTTGACACATGTTGGTAGAAATATTGAACAAAACAAACTCATATGATACCAAATTCATCATCGATGGTTATATGCAATTTGATCACATAAAAAAAATCTCTTTGGCATCCTCAACATGACCCTCTTTGATAGTGATTTTATGTAATTCCTTAACATAATTTCTCACACTAAACTTCTTTTTTCCTAGATTGTGTAACTTATGAAACACAATTGTAATTTGCATGTATAAATTTGGGTTTCAACTTTTTGAATAGTTTAACCAATCTTTTAATTTTATTTTTACCCTTATGTACTCGTTTGGTTTGTACGTACTCGCATGTTAAGGATGTGTGACCTTTAAAGTTACTGTAGGAAAACTAGACCTTTTTTGGATCCTTCATACCTTTATACTCAAAGTAATTCTCTAACACGGTGGTCTAATCAACAAGATATTCAAGATTCAAACCCCAAGAATAACTCAAAATATCCATCTTAAGCTTGTTATCCATTATTGTGAATACATACAAAAATTCATTTTTTTGTTCATCAATATATTCTTCTTCTACAACTTAAATGCATCACTTACTACCACAATGACTTCATTATTGCTAAAACCTTCATCTACGGCTCCCCTACATCAAGTGGTTTTATAGCCACAAGAGGGGAAATTTCATTACTCTCATCAACTCGATCAATTTTCAAACTCGTTGTGCTTTGAGTGCTCTTTATTATCTTGTAAAAAAAAACTCCTATATGAACCATTTCTTTTTCCTTGAAACCTAAGTAGTTGTAATCTTCACACCCTTTACACCTTCTACCCAATGCTATTCACTACAAGATTTCTTCACAAATTTCCACTTATGTTTATAAATATAGAAAAAAGAAAACCCATTCCCACTTGCATGGAATAAACTATATTTAATACCAAATGATCACTAAATATTCCATGCACAATTAGGGAATCAAATAAAGAACATACTTTGACCACACCACTTCAAACCAACACAAATTATGTTTGAGTCACAATCATAAACATGTGTAGTATGTAATTTCCTATCATTTAAATTTGAAATGATGGTTTGGCTTTCGTAAAAGAAAAAATTAATAACTTAATCGCCCATTTATATTTACAAAGTACATTTGGTATTACTAACTCCAATGTACACACCCATGTTGCTCTCATTATGGAGCCATATTCTTAATCTTGTGTATGGGGGCTAAAACATTTAGTGGGTGTGTTTCTTTCTAGACTCTTCACATATTTTTATGATAGAGAGTAAAATAAATAGCAGCGGTCACCTTTCATGGCTTTAGAACTTCATCGAACCGAGAGTACGCAACAAAACTAAGAGATTAGTGAGAGAGATCAAATAGGTTGCACAATAAAATTTATTGTTAATGAAATTGATATTATTTATTTTTGTAGTGGTGTCATATTTAATTATAAAAATGGAATGGTTATAGTTTTTCAGATTGTTAAATTATTTTTTATTTTTGTTAGAGTGGAGAATGATCTCTCATAATCAAGTCCAAGGCGTTACATAGTGAAGTGCGACCCATTGATTCTAACAAAAGTAAGAAATTAGACAGATGATATTCCTTCGTATAGA
This sequence comes from Taxus chinensis, assembly GCA_019776745.2. NCBI lineage: Eukaryota > Viridiplantae > Streptophyta > Pinopsida > Cupressales > Taxaceae > Taxus > Taxus chinensis. Next base: position 140,795,560 of record CM034153.1, read on the forward strand.
GTCATTGAAATCCAATAACAGTCAAAAGGTGTTTACATTTAGTTAAGGAGGCCCAACATCTAGAAAATCTTATCACATGTATGCGCGGAAACATACCGCTGCTGGACGTGACGAATCTGGTCATTTTCTTCTGTGGATAAGATTCTAATTCTATGTTCCAAATCTTACTATATGAACCCGATTAATGGGTCATTGTATTCTTCCAATCATTTAACTAATAGATTAATCTACTAGTGTCGTTATCAAACCAAGTTGTGTCCCAAGCTATATACAATGGAGTTCTACTGTTGGGTCCTTTTTTGGGGGTTTCTAATAGATCTTCTAGGATTTGCTACTAATCTACGAAAATGTAATATAAATCTACATAATTAAGTTACTATGATAAAATAAATTCTAAAGGATATACTTCTAACTCAAATGGAAATGCACACACACTGAATTGAAAGAACGAAATTGAAATTACACACTCATAATTAAAACTTGCAGTAAAAGTAAAAGCACGCGTTAACTATAATTTACATAAGAGGAAACACACATTCTGAATGGAAATTTCAATGAGGAAACTAAACACACTTGAGCATGGATTGCATGAGACAGACTAAAATAGAAATTACAGTAAGGAAACTGAGTATAACTGATCAGAAAACCATATGTGTATGTAAACATAAATAACCTTTTGTCTCCGCAGTCGAGTGGGCCCTTTCTCTTCCTTGGGACAGAGGAAATCTTAACAACTCAAGATACTCAAAATTATGTCACTTTATATTTATTCAAATAAGTTCCATTGCATATCCAGTGTAGAAAGGAAAAGTACTGAATGCAACAAGTTATACCACAGATGTAAAATATTACTAGCTACCATTGTTCTTCATGGAGGTGTCTCTATATAGAAACAGGCAGTTACAGAATATGCCAAAATTACCGAGACTAATGTCTTCCATTAGCAGTATTGATTAAGACTCATAAATTCCTATAAGACTGCTAGACACAAGACCCATACGTATAGGCTGATAGATAGAAAAATTATTATTCTTCTGCACTCAAACTCCAAACTCGGGGCTCCTTAATTTCATTGGCAATAATCATTCACTAATTTACTGCACACACCACCACATTTTTGTCACGAAGGAAGTTAGTAGGAGGTTATACAGTTAATCATGTTTCATGAACAAAAGCAAGGGAAATGCATTAAAATCGCTAGGATATGCCTATACAAAGCATCCCCATGCATTAGCAAACCATGCTTAAATGAAAAATTATCAATCATATGAATTATATTAATAAGCCAAATAATATACTCATCACCGATATGCAAAAGAAATTAGATTATACACTTCTTAACATGTTTAAAGAGCTGAAAGTTCCCAAAACTATAGCAACGCTCTCCATAGGGTGCCATTTTCTAAAAATTGGCCCCATTTTTCTCCAGGAGTTTCTAGAAGGCCCTGACACTTCTGTAAATATTACTGTAGCCTTTAGGAGGATGATCTAGACTACCTCAAATGGTTTGACACACACACTGTCTCTAGTACTATATGTGTCTTTTGGAAGCAATCGTAATGATCTATATATTGCAGTTGGAAGAACTTGCTCTTGGGATTGAAGCGGACAAGAAACTAGATTTGTGAAAGAGATGTGGAACATAGAGATGGATATCGGATCCCGGCTAGAAGAAAACAACGTGCTGGTGAAAAGAGAGGAGTTAGAGAAATTCATTCGAGCACTAATGAGAGGGCACTAAGGGAGTGAACCAAGAAAGAATGTGTTGAAGCTTAAGGAAGCTATGGCCAAGAAAGTGATGTCAGACAACTCTTTGTAGACAAATTTTGATAAAATTTTAACAAGATATGACCACAGTAGCTAATTCATCAAACATATAACAAAAATTTATATTACTCTCAGTCTCACATTGTCTCTGTCATGTGTAAACCACTTAGATTTTTATTTTTTGTCTTCCTCCTTCACCAAAGACATCATCTGCACCGCCGGCTTCTGTGTATCCAATCCTCCCCTCCTCCACATGAAGAAGAAAACACACTCAACAATAACAACCAAAGCCATGGTAAAAACCATCAAATTCTGTGAATTATTCTTTAAAATCAAAGTCAAGCTGATCATGGATCCCAGATCTCCTCTAAATCCATTCAACAACAACGCTAAAATATGGTCCAACTGAAATGTCTCAAGGAGATTCTTCCCCTTGGATCCACCTTCCACCGTGTTGGAATTATTCTATATTTAAAGTGGAAGAGACAGGTTCCCCTCCTCCTCGACCTGTGGGTGATTGAAATTTGGATTTTAGATATGTATGGCTTCCATTGGACTCACCAAGTTCCTTTAGCTTTTTCATTAGTTCATGGTCATGCAGAGTTGTAATATATATAATGTGGGTGTTTTACTACCTAGGTTGAGGAAGCCAAGTACATATTTGAATCCCACACCATTCAGATTACGTAGCTCTATGTGCGTAGCTCCCTCCAATGCCATATGAATTTTGTCACAATTATTTCCTTCATTGGAATTGTCACTCGAATGCTTAGTTTTGAGACTCCCCACAACTAGATTTTCAAATTTTACTTTCTGGAATGGTGCCACAATTTCTTGGCTCTTTTCCCAGCATGCAGCTTGTTCAAATGTCATTCAATATTTTTGATGGCCTGATACCAGATGTTAATAGGTCTGGGAAATTTGATGGTGTTTTCCTATCAAATAAAATCTAACGGGTAGCATACCAGAGATATCTGTAGAGCTCAAGTATATGGAGTATCTTGATTTGTCAAACAACGATCTTAATAACAAGTTTCCTCAAAACCCTTCCTTGTATAATTTGGTGAGTCTTGATCTCTCTCAAAATAGGTTGTCTAGTGGTGTTTTTCCCTTTATTGTATGGGAAAAAATCAAAATAATAATAAATTATCATTGTGTCTTTTATATCACCTTGAGAAAAATCAAAATGAATAATAATAATTCCCTTCCCCCTATATCACATGTAGAAAATTCAAAATGGATAATAATATTTTGGTGCAATTACTGTAGATATGAATCAGTTAGAACCTATGGCGGCGCTGCTGAAGTTGGTTAAATCCTTTTCAAAACATAGTGTAATGTTGAACAATTAGTTTAATGTTTTTCAGAATTAGTGATCTTAATACAGAGGTGTAGAATTTAGATTATTAGCTTGTAGTTTTCAATATGCAATCAGTTTGCGGATCAAATTGGTATTTACTGACATCAATATCGATTAGAATATATTTGATTTTTTTGTCTAGAATTTGATCCAAATGAGCCATTCCAACTATAATCCATGCCCTTTCCTTTGAATGATTTGTTGGTTTTCCTATTTTTTAACATTTTCATTCATTTAAACGTAAATTTTATTTGTGTGGATAATGATAAAAGATGGATCAAATAATGCATTTTTATTTCTAAACTGCAATTCATGTGTTTTCCTTCCTTGAACATTCCTTTTACGCATCCTTTGCACTTTATCCAAAGGGTTGCATTCTCAACAGACTTCCTCTCAATTGCAAACATCTTCCTAGCTAAAAATGCATTACAACGTCCTTCACGTTTCCATGTGTACTTCACCTACATCTTCCACACCAAAAAAAATTATGTGTATGTCGGGTAGAGATAAACATTTTTCATTGCCCTAATAGGTACAAAGAAACCTTGATTGTAATTTTGTATATAACCCATACCCTGGGATTTTAGGTCCACACCACGTATCCTTGTTTCTAAATTAACACTTGAAACAAATAATTAAATTGACCTTGCATTTATGGGTAAGTGCACGAAGTTGGGGGGCCAAAAAGCAGACAAGAATCAGAAAAAAGCAAAATGCACTCACGTTTTAGTTTTTTTTCCTCAGGAATCACCAAAGCATAACGGGTACGCATTACATAATGCGTACATGTTACATAACGGGTACACATTACATAACACATACGCGTTATGCCGACTATAAACAAAAAAAAGAGGCCCGAGCCTCTATCATTTTACCTCCCTCAAACACGAGTTTCAGAGGTTGTTCGTGCCCTCACGTTTTTTCATTCAACTGGATCTCAAGCTCAAAGGATCATTTTTGGATCGTCGGGAAGATCTTAATAGATGATGGCACCACAGAGAAGAGGTAAGCACAATTCTTTTCTCAAAATTGCATTAAAATATGATAACGATAGATTAAAATTTGAATTGAGTACATATCTTTTATTGTTATAGTTAGAGGTCGAGGGAATCAACCACAACCAAACCATGTTATTCCTGACATCCCTCCTGACACTCCCACAATTGCTCAACATCCCTTGGGTAGTCAAGAAGATTTAGCAGCCCAAATAGTTGAAAACAAAATTGAAATTGGGGATTTAATCAAAATAATGAGGGATGCACAATCTACAAACCCCCACCGCACATCTCTTGCAAACACATTGGAGGCATTACTTGTTAATATTGATGTAGAAATGGGGAAAATTGATCGTTGGACAACTTATAGAGAGAGTTGTAGGGTTTATTATTCCAACAAATTGTCATATGTGGATGTAAAGAAAAAATAAATTTCAAAAGAACTCGTATGCACCTTATTCAAGGACCCCCACACTAATCTTATTGTTTCGTTGACATATAAATGATTTCCCATCCATTGGTGCAATAATAATTTGATTAAAAATAATTTTTGGGACCGATGGTGGATGGTGTTTAATTTTCCACCTTGTAATAACAACGAGGTACCAGTATAATTTCTGAGGAAACTCTATTGCGAGATTATCCTCAACGAGATCCCAAATTATTTTGATATCTGATATTTCCATGGCTGAGGAAAAGGATCTGCATAGGATCGACCAGGTGCACAATGTGCACCTATTCAGCAGGGTAGATTCCTTGCATAGAAGCCCCCTCACCCTGAGATTTTCCCTCAAGTGGTGAAGGAGAAAATAGAGATTGATACACTCCACGCGCTTCAAGGGCTATCTGCGGCCCTTGTTTGACATATGAGGGAGATTTCTGAGCCAAATTCTCATGGAGGTACATAGAGTATTCCCTCAGGGAGTACTAGCATGAGGCCACATTTTTGCTCATCATGTGGTAGCATATGTTTGGGGCCTGAGGAGGACAAGACTTTCATGCGTACTAATTTTGGTGCACCTGGTGCTAGGGATGAACATGATAGTGTCACTATGTCAAATGTCCTTTTGAGTGAGACATTTGAATTACATTCATCGGTGTCACCTTCGTAAGTAAATTTCTTATGTTTTATTATGTGTGTTACAAAAAGTTTGGAGTACCTGATTTACTTATATATGTTAAATTTTTGAAATAATTGTATTTATACATGTACATGCATTGATATTACAACGCGCGGGAGGTGCATCTTCATCCTGACCACAGGTGACAAGAACCATGCATACACATATATTCACAGAGGTAATTTAGAATGTTAATTATGTAGAATTTTCACATACATGTGTGTGTGTGTATTTGCATGTATCTCTCTCTCTCTCTCTCTCTCTCTCTCTCTCTATATATATATATATGTATGTATGTATGTATGTATGTATGTATGTATGTATGTATGTATGTATATGTATATGTATATGTATATGTATATGTATATATTAGTTTTGAATTCAAATATATGTATGTTCTTGTATGTCCATCTAACTCACGTGATATACATGTTTGATAAAGATGTTGACTTCACTAGACACCCCACCATCTCTATAAAAAGTAGATAAAGGTGTTGCCATTGTGATTTCATCTGCACAGCAACTCACTGAGGTATTCAAACAACACGTAAATTTTGTTAAATTTCTTGTGTAATTCATATTATGTTAAATTACATGTTAGTAATGTATTTCATTGTAGAATTATTAAATTATGTTAATAATGTCCTTCATTGTGTGTATGCAGGAGTTATCTATGATAGGGCACAACCATGTTCATTTGATTCACAGGCATTGCGGGGTAAAAATAATAGTTCTATATTGATAAAATTAGTTAAAATATTTTCATTATGTAGATACATGTACTTAGCTCTATTTTTGCTAATTTTGATGTTATATTTTCTGATCTTATGTGTATGCAGGGAACTTCAACCCCCTCCATTTTTATTTCGAGGGCACAAACTCCTCCATCACATCGTCTTTGTACCCCTGTTCGTACTGTAGGAGCTTCTGATGACTCATCTGAGCGTGAGATGTAAATTCAGCATGAACGAAAACTTGTGGTAAGTTTGTGTATTTATGTAAATACTGTCATTCTAGCATGGTCTTAAATACATGTTGAAAACATATATAAATTAAGTTTTGACAAGAAAACATTGTTTGAATTTACAAGCTCATCTACAGGAAAGTATTCAGTGGAAGAGGACTCGAAGCATGGTCTTGATGATCCAAAGTCATCTCATGGATCTCCATCTTCGCCTAAGGGAGGGCCTTCTTTGAGCAAGACCAAGAGAGGGATAGATTTTGATGAGTAGGAAATATATATGTCTTACATGACATTTCTTTTGTAAGCCTATGTGCATGGCATTGTATGTAAGCCTATCTGGCATTTGAAGTTGATGGTATATGACCTATTTGGGATTTTTTTTAATTTATTATGCGCATTAAAATATTATTTGGTACTTGATAATTTTGTATGAGACCTTATATTTATGAAATTATTTTCACATGAATCTAATATGATGTGCACTTGACAATATTTAAGACATTATGGATTATTTTTTCATTTATTGGTGATGTACATGTACTAGCATTTTCAATGTATAATATGCATCAAAATTTGGAAATTAATATTTATATAATGTATGTATATAAAGAGTTACCTAATCTGAGTAATTATTCATTCAATTTATCAATGTGTATATGTGTATTTACCTTACTTGCACTTCTTCTTGCTCATGGTCTCTTTATACTAGTTTTCATCTGATCATGCACTTACTACATTCTTCTATGCTTCATAGTCTTCTCCCCTGCTAAAACACCTGAAATTCATCATAATTTGATGCCTTTCATCTAATGATATTTTGAGTATGTATCTCCATATACATTTCTTTAATGTTTGAGAATGTCTTCAGATGCAATGACATTCTAATTCAAACACTCAATGATTCTTGATTGTCTAATCCTATCCAATTCATGTTACTACTTTTAAATCTGTAGGCATTTCAAGTTATTTAGAAATCACATCACACCCTTCACTAGGCTTGACGACTACCCCTATCCTTTATAAGGTTCTTTTGAAAGCATCCATGGGTTTATCATAACATAAATTATCAATGAATGAAAGGTCACTAAGTCGTAGGCCAACTGACTCCCATCCAGAACTAAAAAAGAAAGATTTACTAGGTGATTAATAAATCCCATGTGTTCTTAGACATACCCCTATCAAATTCATTCTTCAGCCAATCTAGTCATTCAGGGATCTTAAGCGACTATGCCTAGATGAGGTAGCCCTACACTGACTCAGACTGCACTATTTCACATGTTTACAAACAATAGGACAGCGAGAGAACCAGATGGAGATGGAGAAAACCATGAGAGGCTTTCATAGAGGGCCCCAATGTGGATCTCTCATATTTGACAAGATGTCTCTAGGTGCCATAGAGTCCGAGAAATCACCCGTTGAAGATATGGCGTGTTTGGGCCTCAGGGCTCTTAAGCGACTACTCCCAGACATGGTAGCCCGAAAGCACAGGGAGCATAGGGAACCAAAAAGAAACCTCTAGTAGCATTTATCAGCCCATTTGGACATGTTGGCGTAGTTGGTTCGGTCCCACGAGCTTCCGTTTGCAAACTACAGCATCTAGCAGTCTTACACTGACTTAGATTGCACTATTTCACGCATTTGCAAACAATAAGACAACGAGAGAATCAAATGGAGATGGAGAAAACAGTGAGAGGATTTTGTAGAGGGATTCAACATGGAGCTCTTGGATCTGATGATATGTCTCTAGGTGCCATGGAGTCTGAGAAATCACATGTCGAAGATATAAGAAGTTTGGGCCTCAGGGCTCTTAAGCGACTACACCCAGATGGGGTAGCTCAAAAGCACGGGGAGTATAGGGAACCAAAAAAATCCTCCAGTAGCATTCAAAAGCCCATTTGGATGTGTTTACATAGTTGGTTCAGTCCCATGATCTTTTGTTTACAAACTACCACATCTAGCAGCCTTACACTGACTTAGACTACATTATTTCGCGCATTTACAAACAATAAGACATCGAGAGAACCAGATGGAGACATAGAAAACCACGAGAGGATTTCATAGAGGGATTCAACATGGAGCTCTCAGATATGATGAGACATCTCTAGGTTCCACAGAGTTCAATAAATCACATGTCGAAGATATAAGGTGTTTGGGCCTTAGGGCTCTTAAGCTACTACGCCCGGATGAGGTAGCCCGAAAGCACGGGGAGCATAGGGAACCAAAAAGAAGCCTCCACTAGCATTCACCAGGACACCCTAATGTTTTGGCATAGTTGGTTTAGTCCCACAAGCTTCTGTTTGTAAAATACAGCCTCTTGCAGCCCTACACTGACTCAGACTGCACTATTTCTTACATTTGCAAAAAATAGCACAGCGAGAGAACCAGATGGAGACGCCCCTGGATATTGATCAGTTTTCTAGGTTGATCATATTAATATCCAGTGCGATTGCATAACATTGAATCCTTTCTCCAAGTGTGGGACTTGAAGAGTGAGAAAGGAATCTCTAGAGAAGGCTGGTTCCTATTCCTCTGTTCAGATGCACCAATAAAACGCAGAGGTTCACTCAAAAAGAAACCTAACCTAACTACCAAGGAGACAGGGAGAGAGAAATGCGTATAATAAAACCTAAACTATGGAGGTGATGCACCGAGGAATGAAGAACATAAGCTTTGCAACATAAACACAGATCATATAGATGCAATACCACACCATGCACAGGTGACCGAAAATGAGAGATCAGACTGACAACAATGAATACATGAGAGGATTTAATCACAGACATATATATATTGCTCAAAAGATCGATTCAAATACATTGCAATGGCATAGAGGCACAGTGGCATTACAATCCATGTGGGAGGCTTGAAAACTCCACGAATTCTCTTGCTAGTAGGAGAGAAGGGAGGGGTTGCAAAACAGAAATGTCCAACTTTAGAAAGAAACCCCTCCTTACAATTTATAGGAAGAATGGGAGAGCAAAGAGAGAGGAATTCGAAATCTGTCCCAACCACCTTTAGGTTGCATTTAATTCGTCCATCATGGCAGAAGCGGCGGGTTGTGGCGAAGCGGCGGTTTGCCTAACAGAAGCGGCGGGTTGTCTGCTGCATTAAAGTGGTTGTTGAAGCATTACCTCTGTTTGTTATTTCGCGCCAGAGGTGTTTCTCAATTTTCTCCCTCCAGACTACATCAAAATGCAAGATTGACCCTGGAAACGTGTAGAGAATTTCAGCAGCTTTCCGTTGATATCAAGAACGTGCAAATCCGAGCTCTGGATCGAAAGATATGTCGATCTGAAGATTTAGGACACGGAACAGGCAAAAACGGATTTTGAAATATTTTCCCGCGCACTGCCACTTGGACGCCACGTGGCATGCTCTGATTCACTGAATAATTCTCTCTCCTCTGCTTTTCGGTGGGCTGTCTCTTGAATTTTGACTTTTGGTGCTCTTGGAATATTTTTCACATTTTTTCCCACGCCCCGCTACTAGGGATACGTGGCATGCATTGGTTGGTTCACGAACCTGCCGGGTCTTCCTTCACTTTTACCCCTTTTGGCTTAGATTTGGCCAAACTTTCCAACTCCTCCCCGAGCTCCGCACTTCTATGCTTCATTGGACACACGTCCAATTTCTATTGGCTCGGGCCAGCGCTTCAAACCTTTCCCTTTGACCTTTTGGCTTCTCCTTGATGACACGTGGCAATTTCTCAGTGGTTCTCGGGCCTACCGGGTCTTCCGCGTACTTCACGTCCATTCGTCCCGGACGTCCCATTTTGATTTTGGACCTTTTGGGACAATTTCGGATGATTCGGCCGGTTCGGGTATTTCTGGCCCGCTTGCCCCACTTTGTTTCGGACTGACTTGACTCTTTTCGGCCGGTTCGGCCGGTTCGGGTCCTTTTGTCCCGCGCGTCCCAATTGCTTCTTTCTGCAGTTAGTCGATTTTCTCTCTCGGTCGAACCGGCATTTCGCGCCCGCCGCGTACTTTCGTCCCACTTGTCCCAAATGCTTAGTGGGCCGCCTGGACTCATTTCGGCCGGTTCGGGCGGTTCGCGTACCTTTGTCCCATTTGTCCCACCTTGTGCTGGACCAGGACTTAGCCGATTTTCACAATTTTTTCTGGCCCAAACTACTTGCTTTCTGCAACCTTCTCCGCACTTTCTCAAAGCTTGCTCCTTCCTTCTTCAGCCTGGGGAGTTTTAGAAAGATTCCTGAAGGGACCCTAGAAACCTGATTTTGCTCTAAATCAGTCATTTTTCTTGGAATTTGGACATCCTGATGCATGTTATCAATTTTACCCTGGGGGGGTGAATTTTGGATAACAATTTGGCGACTCAGCGGGATCATCTGCCTGCTAGATGAAAAGGCCAGCTGCCTGAAGCCATCCATTGGGCATGGAGTCATCAAATATTCTGTTAGAATCCAAACTGACTCAGAATGTGCGAGGAGGAAGATGGAAAGAGACCTGATTTAGCAAAGACATGTATCATCTCCATGGACAGCAAGCTGTGCCAAGGCACTTAGGGAAAACAAAACTAATCTACAGCAAAACAATGTGCACAAGCACTTGGAGGAAAGAAAACCTAATCTAGTATTTACAGATGTAGTGAACCTCCCTCTAGAAGCAACGCTTGAGATAGATTCCATTTACTGGAATCTGCAGTTCTTCACCATCCAATGAGGCCAATTGGAAAGCATTGTTGTTCTTGCACTTTGTGACCATGTATGGGCCACTCCAAATGGCATCAAATTTTGAGTGCCTTCCTGGTTTTGCTCTGTCCACATCCCATTTCAATACTAGATCTCCTACTTGAAAAGATCTATCTTTGGCCTTCCTATCAAAGGTCTTCTTGATCAAAGCCTGATCCTTTTCCATTGCTTGGAATGCCTGATCTCTGATTTCTTGCAGCTCCATCAATTCTGCATATCTCACCTTCATGGGCCCAAACTCTAGCAATTCCAGCTGTTTCATGAGTTCCAACGTTGGCAACTCAAGTGACAGGGGCAAGATTGCCTCTCTTCCGTAGACAAGCCTAAATGGAGAGTTACCTGTGGATCTTTTGGGAGTTATCCTATCTGCCCATAAGGCTGATTTCAGTTTGGTATGCCAAGCCTTCTGATTCTCATCAAGAGTCCTCCTAATGATCCTCAGCAAGTTTTTGTTTGTAGACTCGGCCTGGCCATTACCTTGAGGGTAATAGTTTGATGAAGTGCTCAGGTAGATCCCGTTCTTGACAGCCCACTCAGTAACTTTAGATCCAATGAATGCCAATGCATTATCAGAGACTATTGTAGTAGGCACACCAAATCTGGTAGTTATCCCCTCGTAAAAGTCCAAGATGCTAGACTCATTCGCCTCTTTGAGTGCTACTGCTTCTATCCATCTGGTGAAGTAGTCTGTGGCTGTCAAAATCCATTTGTGCCCTTGGCTCGAATTGGGATTGATGATTCCAATGAAGTCCAAACCCCATTGCATGAATGGCTGGTCAACTGAGATTGGATGTAATGGGAGGGCTGCAAGTCTCTCTTTTCCTGTGAAGAATGCACAATTCTTACATTTCTTGATCCATGCATAGCAATCACTAAAGATTTTAGGCCAATAATAACCAGCCTTCATGATTTTCAGAGCTGTCACTCTTGGTGCAAAATGGCCACCAGCTGGTCCATTATGAAATTCCTTTAATACCCTTTGAATCTGACCTGTGTTAATGCATCTCAGCAGCACTCCATTGACGTCCTTCTTGAACAAAACTCCATCAATGATGGTATATGGAATAGCCTACAACCTGAAGTGTCTTCTTCTTGCTTTGCTCATTTCTAGAGGGCACATGCCCATCTGTAGGAAATGTATCATATTCTGAGTCCAACGGGGAGTGGACACATCATCGTTTTCCTATTTTTGATCATCTTGTAATAGCAGGACAACGTCTTCTTTATCTTCTGGGTTGTTTAGTTGTTTGGAAGCAAGCTGCTCACACAAACCTTTGCTTCTTACCAGCTTGGTGATCTTGATCTCAATGTCATACTCCATGACACGGGTGATCCATCCTGCCCTTTTCTCATTCAAATCCTTGTTGAGGAGGAAGTCCTTAACCCCAGCATGTGAGACCAGCAACTGGACCTTGTTGTTTGAGACTAAATGCTTGAACTTCTTCAAGCTCCTGATTACTGCAAGCACATGTTTTTCAATAAAAGAGTACCTCAATTCACAGTCATTTAGGCTTTGGCTAAAGAAGGCAATTGGCTGTTCATCATTATCTTTATTCTGTTGCACCAAAATGGCAGAAATAGTGTCATCACCCCCAAATGCATAGAGGATGAAATCCTTGGAAAAGTCCGGGTTGATGAGAGTGGGTGCCTGGGAGATGGATTCTTTGATTGCTTCAAAACTCTCCTTGCCTTCTGTCGTCCATTTGAAAGCCATGATTTTTCTTAACATTTTCGTGATGGGCTTGACAAGGGCTGCAAAGTTTGGGACAAACCTCCGAACAAAGTTTATCCTTCCCAGGAAACTTTGAAGAGCCTTTTTGTGACTTGGCAATGGCAGAGCTCTTATGGCTTCAACCCTTTCTGGATCAATTGCTAATCCTTCCTTGGAGACAATATGGCCAAGAAGTTTCCCTTCATGTGCAAGAAAGATGCACTTCTTAGGATTTAAAGACACTCCAAACTTTCTACACCTCTGAAACACTTGCCTGAGGTGAAAGAGATGGTCTGCAGCATTCTTTGAGAAGACAGTAATATCATCTAAGTATATCAGCACTATCTTGTTGATCAAGCCTTTGAATGCCATATCCATAGCTCGCTGGAATGTTGCTCCGGCGTTCGACAGTCCAAATGGCATCTTCTTGTAAGCATATGTGCCCCATTTGGTTGTGAAGGCTGTCTTGAACTGGTCTTCCTCCTTTACCATAATCTGATTGAAGCCTGAGTAACCATCCAGTAGTGAAAACCTTTCTGAACCAGCTACGACCTGCAATATTTGCTCCATGGAGGGGAGTGGATAATGGTCCTTGAGAGAGGCTCTATTCAAATCTCTGAAGTCAACACATAGCCTGATCTCTCCACTTTTCTTTCTGACTGGAACTAAGTTGGCAACCCAACTAGAATGCTTGATTGGGAATATAATTGCTGACTCAATCAGCTTGTCCAATTCTTTCCTCATGAGAGGCTCCATGTGTGGATTGACTGGTCTCTGTTTCTGCCTGACAGGCTTAGTATTTGGATCCAACTCGATTGTATGCTGAGCTAAGTTGGGATTGAAGCCCTTCAAGTCTTCATAGCTCCAAGCAAACACGTCAGGGAATTCTTGACAAAGCTGTATGAACTCATATCTCTCTTGCTCAGTTGTCATTTTTCCAATTTGCAATGGCTTGTTCTCTTTTACCAAGATGGATACCGAATCTTCCCTCTTGACCTGAATATTTGCTTTCTCCTTTCTAAACTGATCATTGGGGTTAAAAATGGACTCCAAGGTGACAAGTCCCTTGGGCAGCTTGTCAGTTCTCAGCTGTATCACCTGGTCACCATATTGCTGTTTCAACTTCTCTTGATTCTTAGCTGAGAACTCAGCTTCTTCTTGCAAGAAGTGGATGATTTGCTGGTCATTCTCAAATACTTGCCAATTGACATCGTTATCCGGCACTGAAGGCCTCACAATCACGTGGATGTTTGGTTGTACCTTGTCTTGTTGAATGTTTTCTACAATGTCAAAGGCTGCCCCTACTGCTGCAAGCCTGTCAGCAGCTTGATTCTCTTTTCTGGGAATGGCCTTGATGCCGAAACCTTCAAAATCTTCCATGAGGTCCCATACCCTATTCTTGTAGCATCTGAGTAGATCATTTTTGGTGGCATGCTGTCCCTTGACCTGATTTACAATCAGCTCACTGTCCCCAAAAACTTGCAAGTTATTTATTTTTCTCTTTATTGCCCAATGCATCCCTTGCACCAAGGCTTCATATTCAGCAGTGTTATTGGAGCATGCAAATTGAAATCTAAACGCTGAATAATACTTTACTCCTTGAGGTGAAATAAGCATAGCTCCACCTCCTGCGCCTTGTCTACTCCTTGATCCATCAAAAAATAGTTGCAATACCTCGTTCTCATCCTTGTGGTTTGGCTTGGTGATGCTAGGAATAGGTTGACTTTCTTCGTGTATACAATAGACCCCCAGCTCAGATTCTTCTACTTCTTGATAAGGATCAAAAGCATGCACCTTGCTTGCCCATTCATCAAGAGTCAAATCTGGGATACTTCCAACCTTAGTGTCGGCTTCATCAGTGCCGAGGTGATCTTCTTGATCAAATGCTGAGCAATTGGTATTAATATGACTTGGAGTATAGGGTTCAATGTGGAAATCTGTAATAGGTTCTGACCTAATTGTAGCTTTAGTTCCATACCTCGTTCTGAACAGCATGTGTGACCAATCAGCGGACAAATATCCCCCAATCTTGGCAGTAAAGTCCCTTGACAAGCATAGGGCAAAGAGTGGTGGAAGGTCTATGACTGAGACGTCTTGCAAAACAACCACGTTGGGACATGCATGCAAGGTAAGACTCAAGTTTTTTATAACTCCAACTGTGGCTACTGCTGTCCCATCTAATTGCACTACTCCCTTAGATGTTATTTCATATTGGAGCCCTAGCTGATCAGCTATCTGTTTAGGCATTACTGAACTACTTGCCCCAGAGTCAATCATGCAATTATGTACCAACTTGTCTCCTATGATCAATGAAACATAAAATGGAGGGGGCTTCAGCATTTTACCTTGTTGTGCTCCATGATTACTTTCAGGCTGGGCAGCATTTGTAAGCACTTTGTCTTGCCTCTGAACCTGCTGATTCGAAGTTGGCCAGTCCTTCATAGCAGCTTGCAGCAAATCTCTTTGGCCTGGGATGGATAGGGATTCCCACATAGATATATTGACGTTTGTTTTCTTCATCTGATCAATGATACTGAATGGTGATGAAGGATCTCTCTGCTGTCCCTTGATTTGCACATTTGCTCCTTGAATATGGGCAGCAACAGCTGGCATTTGATTTGGCCAAGGGGCTGTTCTTGGCTGCCCTCGTGCATTTGAAACTGGGTTTTGCTTGCCAATCATTTGTGGAGCTGTGGAAGGTTGTGGATTGGCTGGGGCTAACGGCTGTTCTTCACCCAAATTTCTCCTTTTTGACCTTGTGTTGGCAGCGATACCTTGAGAAACTGCCTGATTCATGCCACAGAAATCCTCTGCCTGCCAATTTACCAATGTGGTGTCATTTGGGGCAGGTTGCTGTTGGAATGTTTCTTGTTGTTGGCTGCTTTCTTGATTACTTTCACCCTCCATACCAGCACTTGTCACCATTAAAGCTTGGGTTAAAGCACCATTATAGCACATGGATTGATTATGGGGTTCATTACATGGAAAACACCATTCATACTCCTGGGTAATGTTGTTTTGTGCTGGTACTAATGCCTTAGAGGCAGATATGGCATTTGGATTATAGGGCTGGAATGGTCTATTGACAGGAGGCCTTGTTTGATTCATATTTGCAGCTGGATTAGGTGGTCTTTGAGGCTGATATGGCTGCCTATTCGGTTGAGCTTGAGGCTGAT
This sequence comes from Taxus chinensis, assembly GCA_019776745.2. NCBI lineage: Eukaryota > Viridiplantae > Streptophyta > Pinopsida > Cupressales > Taxaceae > Taxus > Taxus chinensis. The sequence goes on from CM034153.1 coordinate 140,811,362, forward strand.
ACGAAGGTCTAAAACTTTGAGCTTGCTGCCTCTTAAGTGTGACCAGCTCATTACCTAAATTTTGCAATTGCTTCATGACTTCTTGAAGCTCATTTGGGGCACTTGGAGATGAAGTGGAAGCTTCATTTGAACTCTGATTTCTAGGAGTGGGAGAAGGAGCTAAGACAGGTGCCTGACTAGTACTTGGGCTCTCTAAACTTGGATATAATGGCATTGGAGGCCTAGGAGCTAGCTTGCCAGCTTGAATCAGACAATTTTCAGCTCTAATGGCAATACTATAAGCAGCAGGGATAGTTGTGCCTCCCATGGATTGAATCAACATAGAAATATCAGAATTTAAAGCTTTAAGGTAATACAGAAAGGCACCTTCTGCTGTTGGCCTGACTGCTACTGGAATTCTATCCCAAGACCTTTGAAATCTGAAGTTGAAGTCAGTCAGCTGCTCATTGGAAGCTCTCTTGATAGTTGTCAGCTGCTCCAAAAGAGACAAGTTGTCTCCCTTCTCTCCAAATTGATCATGAAGTGCAATACACAGCTGATTCCAGTTTGTGATAGAGCCAGCTCCAAGGCTCCTAAACCATTGCAATGCTTTTCCCTTGAATGAAGACGCCAGCAATTTGACAGCTACTTGCATCTCATCGATCTCATGGATTGCACAAATGTTAGCAATGTCTTTGACATGATCACCAGGAGTGGTCTGATTTTCTCCAGTAAAATATGGAATGTTCTTCAATGCTGCAACTGGGATTGGATTTTGTGCATTGAGAGCAAGTGGGCTGCTGCCTGTGAAGTTGACATAGGGGTTTACTGGTTGCGCCATTCTGAGTGGTCTTAAAACCCTTGTATACTGAAAGAAAGGACGCTCAGGTGGAGGAGTTGAGAGAGTTCTGTTCGGTGGAGATGGAGACCTTTGAATCCTTCTTCCTCTTTGCCTTCTTCTTGGAGATAGTTGCAGGTATTCAAACAGCACTTCCTCTTCTCCAGCTCTTGACCTTGTGATTCTTCTCATAAGCTTTTAGGCCTGACTGCTGAAACCAGTTGATTCTTCTCCTTGGAGTCGCCAGATATGCAAATAATAGCTCTTTTCAAGCAAGAAAATTGCAGCAGATGCATATCAACCTTGCTGCAATAAAAAATGAGACCTCTGTCCCACCGGGCGTGCCAAAACTGTTAGTGCAAAATCACAGCACCCCTGGATATTGATCAGTTTTCTAGGTTGATCATATTAATATCCAGTGCGATTGCATAACATTGAATCCTTTCTCCAAGTGTGGGACTTGAAGAGTGAGAAAGGAATCTCCAGAGAAGGCTGGTTCCTATTCCTCTGTTCAGATGCACCAATAAAACGCAGAGGTTCACTCAAAAAGAAACCTAACCTAACTACCAAGGAGACAGGGAGAGAGAAATGCGTATAATAAAACCTAAACTATGGAGGTGATGCACCGAGGAATGAAGAACATAAGCTTTGCAACATAAACACAGATCATATAGATGCAATACCACACCATGCACAGGTGACCGAAAATGAGAGATCAGACTGACAACAATGAATACATGAGAGGATTTAATCACAGACATATATATATTGCTCAAAAGATCGATTCAAATACATTGCAATGGCATAGAGGCACAGGGGCATTACAATCCATGTGGGAGGCTTGAAAACTCCACGAATTCTCTTGCTAGCAGGAGAGAAGGGAGGGGTTGCAAAACAGAAATGTCCAACTTTAGAAAGAAACCCCTCCTTACAATTTATAGGAAGAATGGGAGAGAAAAGAGAGAGGAATTAGAAATCTGCCCCAACCACCTTTAGGTTGCATTTAATTCGTCCATCATGGCAGAAGCGGCGGGTTGTGGCGAAGCGGCGGTTTGCCTAACAGAAGCGGCGGGTTGTCTGCTGCATTAAAGTGGTTGTTGAAGCATTACCTCTGTTTGTTATTTCACGCCAGAGGTGTTTCTCAATTTTCTCCCTCCAGACTACATCAAAATGCAAGATTGACCCTGGAAACGTGTAGAGAATTTCAGCAGCTTTCCGTTGATATCAAGAACGTGCAAATCCGAGCTCTGGATCGAAAGATATGTCGATCTGAAGATTTAGGACACGGAACAGGCAAAAACGGATTTTGAAATATTTTCCCGCGCACTGCCACTTGGACGCCACGTGGCATGCTCTAATTCGCTGAATAATTCTCTCTCCTCTGCTTTTCGGCGGGCTGTCTCTTGAATTTTGACTTTTGGTGCTCTTGGAATATTTTTCACATTTTTTCCCACGCCCCGCTACTAGGGATACGTGGCATGCATTGGTTGGTTCACGAACCTGCCGGGTCTTCCTTCACTTTTACCCCTTTTGGCTTAGATTTGGCCAAACTTTCCAACTCCTCCCCGAGCTCCGCACTTCTATGCTTCATTGGACACGCGTCCAATTTCTATTGGCTCGGGCCAGCGCTTCAAACCTTGCCCTTTGACCTTTTGGCTTCTCCTTGATGACACGTGGCAATTTCTCAGTGGTTCTCGGGCCTACCGGGTCTTCCGCGTACTTCGCGTCCATTCGTCCCGGACGTCCCATTTTGATTTTGGACCTTTTGGGACAATTTCGGCCGATTCGGCCGGTTCGGGTATTTCTGGCCCGCTTGCCCCACTTTGTTTCGGACTGACTTGACTCTTTTCGGCCGGTTCGGCCGGTTCGGGTCCTTTTGTCCCGCGCGTCCCAATTGCTTCTTTCTGCAGTTAGTCGATTTTCTCTCTCGGTCGAACCGGCATTTCACGCCCGCCGCGTACTTTCGTCCCACTTGTCCCAAATGCTTAGTGGGCCGCCTGGACTCATTTCGGCCGGTTCGGGCGGTTCGCGTACCTTTGTCCCATTTGTCCCACCTTGTGCTGGAGCAGGACTTAGCCGATTTTCACAATTTTTTCTGGCCCAAACTACTTGCTTTCTGCAACCTTCTCCGCACTTTCTCAAAGCTTGCTCCTTCCTTCTTCAGCCTAGGGGAGTTTTAGAAAGATTCCTGAAGGGACCCTAGAAACCTGATTTTGCTCTAAATCAGTCATTTTTCTTGGAATTTGGACATCCTGATGCATGTTATCAATTTTACCCTGGGGGGGTGAATTTTGGATAATAGGGCCCTGACATAGATCTCTTCAATCTGATGAGACATCTCTAGGTGCCATGGAGTCTGAGAAATTACCCGTCGAAGATATGGCGTGTTTGGGCCTCAGGGCTCTTAAGCGACTACGCCCGAACGAGGTAGGCCGAAAGCACGGGGAGGGTAGGGAACCAAAAAAAATCCTCTTGTAGCATTCATCAGGCCATTTGGATGTGTTTCATAGTTGGTTTGGTCCCACAAGCTTCCGTTTGCAAACTACAGCATCTAGCAGCCCTTAGACTACACTATTTTCCGCATTTGCAAACAATAAGACAACGAGAGAACCGGATGGAGATGGAGAAAACCGTGAAAGGATTTTGTAGAATTCCCCAATAAAGAGCTCTTAGATCTGATGAGATGTCTCTAGGTGACATGGAGTCTGATAAATCACATGTCGAAGATATAAGGTGTTTGGGCCTCAGGGCTCTTAAGTGACTACGCCCAGACGAGGTATCCCGAAAGCACAAGAAGTGTAGGGAAAAACAATTAATGCTCCAATAGTGTTCACCAAGCCATACGGACATGTTGGCATAGTTAGTTCGGTCCCACGAGCTTCCATTTGCAAACTATAGCATCTAGCAACCTTATACTGACGCAGACTACACTATTTCTTACGTTTGCAAACAATAACACAATGAGAGAACCAGATGGAGACGGAGAAAACCGCGAGAGGTTTTCGTAGAGGGACCTAGTGTGGAGCTCTGGGATCTAACGAGACATCTCTAGGTGCCACGGAGTTTGAGAAATCACTCGTCAAAGATATGGCGTGTTTGGGCCTCAGGGCTCTTAAGCGACTACACCCAGACGGGGTAGCCCGAAAGCACAGGTAGTGTAGGGAACCAAAAAAAATGCTCCATTAGTGTTCACCAGGCCATATGGACATGTTGGCCTAGAAGGTTTGGTCCCACAAGCTATTGTTTACAAAATACAACATCTAGCAGCCTTACACTAACTTAGACTACACTATTTCGCGTGTTTACAAACAATAGGACAGGGAGAGAACCAGATGGATACAGAAAAAACCACGAGAGGCTTCCATAGAGGGCCCTAACATTGATCTCTCGTATCTGACAAAACATCTCTAGGTGCCACAGAGCCTGAGAAATCACCCATCAAAGATATGGCGTGTTTGGGCCACAGGGCTCTTAAGCGACTACGCCCGGACGAGGTAGCCTGAAAGCACAGGGAGCATAGGGAACCAAAATGAAGCCTCCAATAGCATTCACCAGGCCACCCCAATGTGTTGGCATAGTTGGTTTGGTCCCACGAGATTTTGTTTGTAAACTACATCCTCTGGCAGCCCTACACTAACTCACACTGCATTATTTCTTACGTTTGCAAACAATAGCATAGGGAGAGAACCGGATGGAGATGGAGAAAAACATGAGAGAATTTCATAGAGGGCCCTGACAAGGAGCTCTTGGATCTGACGAGACATCTCTAGGTGCCACGGAGTCTGAGAAATCACCCGTCGAAGATATGGTGTGTTTGGGCCTCAGGGCTCTTAAGTGACTGCACCTGGACAGGGTAGCCCGAAAGCACGGGGAGCATAGGGAAACAAAATGAAGCCTCCACTAGCATTCACCAGCCCACCCTGACATGTTGGCATAGTTGGTTTGGTCCCATGAGCTTCCATTTGCAAACTACAGCCTCTAGCAGCCCTACACTAACTCACACTGCACTATTTCTCGTGTTTGCAGACAATAGTACAGTGACAGAACCATTTGGAGACAGAGAAAACAACAAGAGGCTTTCATATAGGTCCCCAACATGGAGCTCTCTGATCTGACGAGACATCTCTATGTGCCACGGAGTCTGATAAATCACCCGTCGAAGATATGGCGTGTTTAGGCCTCAGGGCTCTTAAGCGACGACACCCAGACGGGGTAGCCCGAAAGCACAGGGAGCATAGGGAACAAAAAAAGCCTCCTTTGGTGTTCACCAGGCCACCCCGATGTGTTGGTATAGTTGGTAAAATACAACCTCTGGCAACACTAAACTGACTCACATTGCTCTATTTCTTGTGTTTGCAAACAATAGCACAACGAGAGAACCAGATGGAGACAAAGAAAACTACGAGAGGCTTTCGTAGAGGTCCCTGATATGGAGCTCTTAGATCTAACAATACATCTCTAGGTACCACGGAGTCTAAGAAATCACCCGTCGAACATATGGCGTGTTTGGGCCTCAAGGCTCTTAAGCGACTACGCCCGGATGGGGTAGCCCGAAAGCACGGGTGTTCAATTATTTTTCCATAGGATGCAACTATGTAGACTATAAACTTAGTTTTGTTGGGGAGACCACCAATGTTCCAATTGTTCATTTTGAAAGAATGAATATCTTCAATCAAACAGAGAATGAAGAGCCTGAATTTTTTTGGACATTACAAAAGGTTATTTGTGCCCAAAAAGAAGCCGAAGGCCATATAAATATTCAGTCTTCAACTTTAGATGACAATGAAAATTGTGAAGAAAAACAATCAGGTGAAGATGTCACTATGATTCAAGAAGAAATGCCTCCTGAAAGATGTGCTATTGTTTGCAAATGCGTGAAATCGTGCATTTTGAGTCAGTATATGGTTGCCAGAGAATGTAGTTTGCAAACGGAAGCTTGTGGGACCAAACCAACTACGCCAACACATCTTTATGGCTTGGTGAATACTAGTGGAGCATTTTTTTTGGTTCTATATGCTGCTCGTGCTTTCGAGCTACCCTGTTCGGGCGTAGTTGCTTAAGAGCCCTGAGATCCAAACACCTTATATCTTCGACATGTGATTTCACAGAATCTATGGCACCTAGAGATATCTCGTCAAATCTGAGAGCTCCTTGTTGGGGACCTCTACTAAAACCTCTCACAGTTTTCTTCGTCTCCATCTGGTTCTCTCATTGTGCTATTGTTTGCAAACGTGCGAAATAGTGCAGTTTGAGTCAATGTAGGGTTGCCAGAGGCTGTAGTTTGCAAACAGAAGCTCATGGGACTGAACCAACTATGCCAACACATTAGGGTGGCCTAGTGAATGCTATTAGAGGCTTAATTTTGGCTCCCTACACTCTTTGTAATTTCGGGCTACCCCATCCGGGCATAGTTGCTTAAGAGCCCTGAGGCCCAAACATGTCGTATCTTCGATGGGTGATTTCTTGGACTCCATGGCACCTAGATATGTCTCGTCATATTTGAGAGCTCCTCATCAAGGCCCTCTACAAAATCCTCTCGTGGTTTTCTCTGTTTCCATCTGGTTATCTCACTGTCCTATTATTTGTAAACACACAAAATAGTGTAGTATGAGTTAGTGTAGGCCTGCCAGAGGCTATAGTTTGCAAACGGAAGCTTATGGGACCAAAAAAAATACACAAACACATCCAAATAGCCTAGAGAATGCTACTGGAGGAATTTTTTTGGTTCCCTACACTCCCCATGCTTTCGGGCTTCCTCGTTCAGTCGTAGTCTCTTAAGAGCCCTGAGACCCAAACATGTCATATCTTCGACGGGTGATTTCTCTAACTCCGTGGAACCTCGAGACATCTCGTCATATCTGAGAGATCCACATCAGGGTACTCTATAAAATCCTCTCACATTTTTTTCCATATCCATTCGGTTCTCTTGTTGTCCTATTGTTTGCAAACGTAAAAAAATAGTGTAGTCTAAGTCAATGTAAAGCTATTAGATGTTGCATTTTGCAAACGGTAGCGTGTGGAACCAAACCAACTACGCCAACACATCCAAATTTCCTGTGAATGATACATGAGGATTATTTTTGGTTCCCTACGCTCTCCGTGCTTTCGGGCTACCTCGTTCATGTGTAGTCTCTTAAGAGCCCTGAGACCCAAACACGTCATATCTTCGATGGGTGATTTCTCAGACTCTGTGGCACCTAGAGATGTCTCATTAGATCTAAGAGCTCCATGTTGGGGTACTCTACGAAAGCCTCTCACAGTTTTTTACATCTCCATTCAGTTCTCTCTCTATCCTATTGGTTGCAAATGCGTGAAATAGTGTAGTCTAAGTTAGTATAAGGCTGCTAGATGCTGTATTTTGTAAATGGTAGCATGTGGGACCGAACCAGCTACGCCAACACATCCAAATGGCCTGGAAAACACTACTGGAGGATTTTTTTTGGTTCCCTACACTCCTCATGCTTTCAGGCTACCTCGTTCGGGCGTAGTCTCTTAAGAGCCCTGAGACCCAAACACGCCATATCTTCAACGGGTGATTTCTCAGACTCCGTGGCACCTAGAGACATCTCGTCATATCTAAGAGCTCCACATTGAGGAACTCTACGAAATTATCTTGCAGTTTTTTCCATATCCATTCGGTTCTCTTTTTGTCCTATTGTTTGCAAACGTGCGAAATAGTGTAGTCTAAGTCAGTGTAAGGCTGCTAGATGTTGTATTTTGCAAACGGTAGCGTGTGGGACCAAACCAACTACGTCAACACATCCAAATGGCCTGGTGAATGCTAATGGAGGATTTTTTTTGGTTCCCTATGCTCCCCGTGCTTTCGAGCTACCTCGTTCGGGCGTAGTCTCTTAAGAGCCCTAAGACCGAAACACATCATATCTTCGACAGGTGATTTCTCAAACTCCATGGCACCTAGAGACGTCTCATTAGATCTGAAAGCTCAACATTATGGTTCTCTACGAAAGCCTCTCACAGTTTTTTCCATCTTCATTCGGTTCTCTCGTTGTCCTATTATTTGTAAACGCGTAAAATAGTGTAGTCTGAGTCAGTTTAAGGCTGTCAGACGCTGTAGTTTGCAAACGGTAGCTTGTGGGACCGAACCAACTACGTCAACACATCCAAATGTCTCGGTGAACGCTACATGAGGCTTTTTTTTGGTTCCCTACGCTCCTCGTGCTTTCGGGCTACCTCGTCCAAGCGTAGTCCCTTAAGAGCCCTAAGGCCCAAACATGTCATTTCTTTGACAGGTGATTTCTCAGACCTCGTGACACCTAGAGATGTCTCATAAAATCTAAGACCTCTATGTTAGGGCCCTCTACAAAATTATCTCATGGTTTTCTCCGTCTCCATCTGGTTCTCTCGATGTGCTATTATTTGCAAATACGTGAAATAGTGCAGTTTGAGTCAATGTAGGGTTGTTAGACACTGTAGTTTGCAAACAGAAGCTCATGGGACCGAACCAACTACACCAAAATGTCAGGGTGGCTGGGTGAATGCTAGTGGAGGCTTCATTTTGGTTCCCTACGCTCCCCGTGCTTTCGGGCTACCCCATCCGGGTATAGTCGCTTAAGAGCCTTGATGCCCAAACACGCCATATCTTTGATGGGTTTCTCAAACTTCGTGGCACCTAAAGACGTCGTGTCAGATCTAAGACCTCCTACAAAATCCTCTCGTGGTTTTCTCCATTTCCATTCAAACTGAGTCAGTGTAAGGTTGTTCATTGCCAATCACCTGAATAATATAGGTGGTTCATACAATATAGGTGGTGAAATGAGAATTTTAATAAGATATTTTTACAATGTAGGTGGTGAAATGAGAATCTCTATTTTTTGTTCCTTTCTAATATTTAATTTTTCTTAGCTTCACTTGGCTTCGAGAATAATAAATTCTCTACTAACAGTGCCAACCACGTGAAGGTGGAATATTTTTTGGCACCACTAACCTACATAAACATGTTAGTAAGAAATAAAATAGAATTTTAAATCATACAAAATTTAAACAAAATCATTTAAGTAAATATTCAAATTAAATTCATTAAGAACATACCTTTGCAAATTCAATCCAATGAACCAGAAGGATCAACTGTATTCTTGAAAGTAGCAAGAATTGCTTCATGATCTGATTCACGAACCTTCCACATATGTTTGTTTAATGGTCGACCTCAATATTTGATCAAATTAATATTTGTTGTAAGGACAAAATATGAATAGTGAAGTATCTTCTAATGTACTTCATAGTCTTCAAACAACCAAATGTTTGATTTTTTGATAGGATATCGTTGAAGCCAAGTTCCAGTGACTACCACTAATCCAGTGGGATACTCAAGGTCTTCACCATCAATGATTTTGGAAGTCAATTTTTTTCCCCCTCTACAATACAAGATAAGAATTAGTTTGTTCCCTCTTCATTAAATTCCATCGCAATAACTGCAAAAATGTGCCCTATGTATCACAAAGTAAAATTGTTCAGTCAATTTATAAATACATTAAGAGTTGACCATTTGATAATTTATAAATCTAAAACATGGCATGTGCATATATGTACGTACCTTGTTGCACTAAATCAGAGACTTGGTTAAAGTCAGGTGATGTTTTCATTTGATTAGAAGACCCTGCAAGTTGTAATGCTCATGGAACTTGATGTGTGTTGAGTGGAATTAGAGGTCTAAAAATCCACTCATCCACCCACTACTATGACTCACATTCATTCCACGCAAAATCAATGCATGATATATAAAAACATTTCATGCACCTAGTATACATAGTCCAAGCATTTGCATCTGAACTACGGAATGAGTGCATATCACTTGATCTTGCAACTATCATACAATCTTCAAAGTTTGTCAGATGTTGTTTCTCTATCAACAAAAAATATCTATGAACCGTTGATCTCTCTTGAGATTCATGGCCCATATTCTTGACACAAAAATCAACAATGCTTTTTGCATCTGTAAATTTAGCACCATCTTTGAACTTTAACTCTTCTATTGCAAGTGCTCTTTTCACACATGATCTTGTACCATCAAGCTCTCCTTCTTCAAGCCCTGCCTCATTAAAACTTCAGATATGTTGTACATTTGTTTCTTTGTGCATCATGCTTAGCCAATAAAACATCTGTGCATTCTTGAATTGTGATGTGTATTTGTCCGACCAAATGTAATGTTGATTAAAAATAATGTTCCTCTTATTCAAGTTCACATAAAACACCTGGAAACACCATTGTACATATTTTGTAGAATGTGTCCGATCATCACTGATGTAGAAATGATACTCTCTTAATATTTTTTGATCTTGCTCAATGCTTTCAGGAGAGTGCATGAATGTTATATGCACGAAAATAGAAACTTGCACTGAGTTATATTATTGAGACTGAACCTCCATTTGTGGTTGCAATGTGTAATTCTCTGTGAAGTCAACTATTGAAACAATAGTACCAAGTGGGAATGTGTCCTTGCTTAACTTGAATTGTTCATCCAACCATCGCGCTCTATGTGTGTGCCTTGCATACTCATAAAAAATTTCCTCTCTGAATTTGACCATATATTATGATACAGGTAATTATTTTGTAACAAGCTCACACCTCTTAGATTTTTTTCCATCTTTTAATTGATATGCCACCGATTTATATTTGGTGAAATCAACCAATTATTTCCCTATTGAATATGTACTCTCCTCGTGGATACAACTTTTCAGATTGGGCAAGCCACTGCATACATTGCACGTTCCATCCAAACATGCTTTGTTATAAAAAATTTGTCTTGTTGATTTCTCACAAAATATTGTAAGAATAAATTCCCTTGAAGCTTTTTGTGGGACATTTATTCTACACTCCTACAACATGATGTCAGTATGCAAAACACTACGTATTTGACAAAAAAACATCATAATGCATTGAAAATTCAACATGATGCCTCCAACAACAAGTGGTACGTGAGTGATTGATTTTCACATAAAAGGGTTTGCTCATTTCAAAGAATCTTTGGCTAATGTTAATTTTTGCATTTTCATTTTTAAACTTAGAGAACAATTCTATTTGAGTCATATCTAAGAAATGTTTTGCACACATTTCATGATTACGAGAACCTATTCTTATTTTTATTTTATCTCTTCTATTCAGTGACACCCTTGTGTTCCCATTCCAAAATTTTACAATTAATTCTTTTAGAATATTAGATATATTATTGTCTTTTAGTGGAAGTCTGCTAAAGAAATCTCAATAGTCAGTGTTATTGACTAACTCAAGACGTTTACGTCTCTCTATTGCTTTCATTAGTGTTTTTCTGTTTAGCTTCAAAGCACTACTTGTTTTTCTAATCAAACAATTATTAACTGTTTTATCACTTACTATATAATTAGTTAGTGCATGTCGTGTAGCATTACTATCTTTGGTGCATCTTTTGCCACCTACAGTTTGGTATGCTTTATGTATGTTTTCAACAATTGACACATTTTGATCAACAACATTAAATTTTCTTAACCCCAGGGTCTTCATTATAGCTCGCATCTTAATTAATTTCATCAATGAAACAAATAATTTACACCTTTATGTGTCATTTAAAGTCTCAAAGTAATTATCCCAAATTACATTAGCTTTTCTTCTCGCATTTCTTTCAGAAATTTTGTTAGGCATTGGTTTTATAATGTTTTCATCAATTTCAATTAAGTGAATTGGTTTTCTTCACGAAATGGAAGGAGGTTTTCTTAGAGGTGAAGATTCGTTTACAAGGTTACTTTCTTCATTTAGTGTTTTCATACAAATTTCAGGTTTAACATTTGGATTCTCAAGTAAGGGTTCAACAATTGGATTCATATCAATTTCTTCATCCATACCAACATTATCATTCAATTCAATATCATTATTCATTGCAAAATCATTATTCTCTACATTTTTATTATGTATTTCATCTCAATTTTCTAATACATTAGCTACATTTGATATAGCGGATGTACCTTTCCCTGCTCGAAGTTTTTGCATTCTCTTCAATTTCTTTATTCTCTTCTCTTCCAATTACTCTGGTGTCTTATTCTTGACTTTCCTCTTGTCCTTAGCTCGATGTTTATCACCCATGATTAGAAAAAATCAACTAGTGGGGTAGGGGACAAAATGAAATACTAAAAAATTGTGCAAGAATGTAGAGAATATTGTAGACAAAATAGAATGTTTGTAGAATTCCCGTGAAAGAGATGAAAGGGACATTGAGGGGCCACAATATAGAAAACAAAGCAAAATTCGTACGCATTATGTAACGCGTACGAGTTACATAATGCGTATAGATTTTTTGTTTTCTCTTTTTCCAAGCCCTGCCTCAAGGCTTCGAATCCAGTTTGGATCCCCAAGCCTAAGGCATGGACCTACAAAAACATAGAAAACAACGAGTGTTTATAAGAAAATGTAAAATTGACACTTCCTATATGATAAATCAAAATAAAAAAATCGATCCATTTTTAAAAAATTATACCACGACGTAGAGCAGAGTCTCTTCTTTCTAAAAATATAATTTTCCAAATTTTCTGACTAATATAAGGTTTCCATATTATTTATTTTCTAACTATGCCTTTTTATAGCTATTTTTTGAAGTGTAAATATGTCTCTCTTTTATTGTGTATCTTTCTTTTGGTGATTGAAATTATTAAAAATTATACTAGCCCAAACTAGGCATAATTCTATACATATTCAAAAAAAATAAATCTAATTTTCGATATTTTTTGAGGTAGTTAGGGGGGGCATGGTAGGAGCTCCATTATTTTTCAAAAAATAATTTTTTTGTACTAGAAAAATCATAAATAAAAAAATATTCGCTAAAAAAATCTATAAAAAAATGGAGCCCAAACTGGATGCTCATAGTTATCTTTCTACCAAAGGGTTTTCAAAAATACTAAATGGTGCTCAAAAAGTGGTTGGGGGCACGAAAGTCACTCTATTATGTTTTTTTAACAAAAACAGGAGCATCTGTTAGTATTTTAGTTGTTTAACCCACTTAAACTTATCTGTTTTCAATAAAATTTAGTAGCTTAGAAACTAGACTCAAAATACTAGGATTCATATTTCTACAAAATCTTCCAATTTTGAGTGTAACTATTTCAAAAAACTCATACAAGTTGAAGTTTTTTTTTTCAGAAAAATGCATCTACTTAAGACCCCCTTTTGGCCACCCAACTTGGTGCACTTACCCTTATTTGTGTTCTAACTAACTGTAAATTGCAAGAGATAAAATTCCCCTTTCATTAACATTTTTCCTGACTACCCAATAAATTCAAGAGCTACAAATTCAAATAAGTATTCACCTCAGCAACATTCTCCAATTGACACTTTTATTTTGAGAAATCTCCCTTGGTAGTTTCATCAATGACTTGTGTAACATGGGTTTTCACCTTCTTACAATGGATAAACTTGTCTTGTACTTCTTAGAGTGTATATCTTCACATTGGCTCCTTGATTCCTCTTTCCTTTCCCATTAACTTCTCTACCCTCACCCACATTTTTCCACACCCCTCTTCCTCTCCCATGCTTTCTCTTCATCATGCTTCACTTCTTCGCTAGATCCCTTTCAGCGTTCACATCGTACATTTCACGTATGATTGCTATTGTTTTCAATAAGAATGTAAAAAAGCATTTGTTCTGATGCAACCTAGAATCTACCATGAACAACCCAGGTGTGTTGGAACATCACCCAGCCTGAGCTGAGTGCCCACCTGAAGCACACAAAGGTATCAAGCCCCTCCTTATAGTTTCTTGTGTAGGATGTGAACATGATGAAGATATAATGTATTCAAATCCATAAATAACATAAATATTCCACAGAGCATATTCTAGATATAGATATTAAAGAATCAAGAATCAAACGATAAACATAATGAATCAACCATGTAAGAACCAATTAAAATCAAGTTTAACATTATCATTCACCTAATACACTCCATTATATTAAACACAATAAATACAGAATCTCCTTACAATAAATAGTATCATCAGCTTATGCGCACAACAGATTTGGCAGCATAACTCCACAATAGTTCTCACACACTATCTATATCTAACTACACAGATTAATACATATTTATAAGGGTGGGGACTTGCCCTTCACTGCTTACGCACTTCCCAAAATAGGTCGCATGCTGAAAATATTCATGCCTTGTTACAATAACATGCACACATGCAAGTGCACTAATAATAGATCTCTTACAGTTAACTGGAATTAGTAATCCTATTATTAACTATAACACATGCATGGTGCTTAGAAGACACTCTTACCAAAATAGCATTTGCATGTCGAGCAAGTCTCCATCCGGTTTTGTGCTCTATATGCTATCTCCAAAAATAGTTCATAACCATGAAAATGGCTAAGTCCCAAATCAATCTATCTTTCACACGTGTTTCCTTCCCTATCCTTTTGTGCCTTCAAATATGTCTTGCTCCCGTGCGAGAATCTTCTGTGTGCCCTCTCCTTAGTGTCATACTTTGTCTGCTCAACATTACCCCACACTAAACTACATTTTCGTCATGGAAATGGGGTTCCTCCTTATGTTCCAAAAGAATAAATAATAAGAATGAAATAATGTACATAATTACTTCACAAATAATGTACTTCTACTCTGTTGTACCCTCTACTTCAACTGGCAGGATAAACTCTGGATATTCTTCCTTAATCTCACCCTCTAAGGCTTGTTAATCATCTAGCACATTTCTGGTCTTTTTTGGAAATTCTACAGTGATGGATTCCAACTCATCTTGTGTCATCTCTCCCTTTTCATTCTATAATACGATGATAATTTTAGCCATAACAGATATCCTTCCCTATAAAAGATCCATCTTTTGTGCTATGAGCTTGCCAAGCTCATCCAACCTCTCCTTATGCGGATGTTGTGTTGCTACATAGGCTTCACACTTTTTCTTTACTAGGTCCAATCTCTCTGCACTTCCTAAAGTCTCATCCTTCATTCCTTTCATAACTTCATTACCTTCCAATATAGTTCTGATCTTGATCACTGCATCTAGAGCTGCGCACATGTTCAAAGCTTGATCTGCTTTCTTCAGCTCATCTTGTAAAGTTTGGAGCAATGCATCGTATGATGAAATATTTGTAATCATGGAGGCCTTTGATGCTAGCATGTGAATTGGTCCATCCTCAAGCACCAAATCAACTAACATATGTACATAATGCATAGCTGAAGGAAACTTTTTAGGTACTGTAGACTCTAAGTGCAGTCTTAATTTCAGGACATAATCACCAATTTATTCTACCATGTTGATGAAGGCTTCATTATTTTTATGTTCTAAGTCCTTCTCTCCTTTTAGACACACTATTTATATAGCTTTTTCCTTGTTATTTTCTCATAGCACTCTAATAGTGGCAGCCTTATCTATGTTCCTCTGCACAACCTCTGTAGATACCTTAACCAAGGCATTGATCACCTACTCATCAGACATGAGAGTGGGCTTTATAGTCATGTTCTTTCTCTATTTTTCCTTCTTCATTATTCTTGACACACATGACTCCTCACATACATCAAAATTGGGCTCGTCCATGTGAGTTTGTGTGGACCAAGATAGTTATTTCCTCGTGTGCATAGTTTCAATGTATGGGTCCATCAACTTCCATCCATACAACCCCTTAAGACCCATTATGCTCTGGAAATGGGTGTAGATAATTTTACTGGTGTCCTCATCATAGTCCATACTTGGTCCAACATAATCCCCACTGGTTTTCCTCATTCTTGGGCCCTTAGGAATTTGAGCGCCAAGGTTTAGAGTTTGATCTTCTATGTTTTGAGAAATATCATGCTCTATTTCTTCTACCTCCTTCACACCTTCCTCTTCATCCTTCATATCCTCATCCCTAGGTTATTCTAAAACTTCTAGCTATACAAGGGTTCCAGGTGTGTACTTTGCAAACTCCTCCACCTCCTCATTCAACTTTAGTTTTATCTTCTTCCTCTCAGTTATCTCTTTTTTAGGAGAGATTCGTGGTGATCACCTCACAAGTTTTGGGGTTCCCACGCCTTGGGTACTTGTACTTCTAAATACCCTTTTAAAGTGGTACTCTTCATGGACTGCTTCCATGTCCAAGTCTTTATCTTCTTCTTGTACTTGAGGTGGAGTACTTACACACTCATTCTCTACTCTGTCTGTGGGCTACCTTTGGCCTCTATGATATAAGCCACCACTATCTTCATGTTCCTCGTCCTCCTCATCTATCATTATAGTTCCTGCAAACTATGGGGATGGAACATTCTCTATTGTATGTTTTCCTTTAGGCAGCCCTGGGAGTGCAAATTCATTTTCTACATACTTGTTATTCTCTAGTTTAGGCTTAAGCAGAAGGTATACGAGTGCAGATCCACTGTCCCCAATAGCCAAGATTACTAGCTTCATATTTATGACATCTGAGATGAGCCTCTAAATGTACGCACTTTGTCCTAGATACACATATTCCTTCCAGAGAGTGTGGTAGTCACAGTCTACCTTGTCCACATTAAAGTTCAAGTGGCACACATTAGTAAATAAATGAACTAATGCATAGAAGTAGTGTGTTGTGAAGGCATACGGAAGTTTTTACCATGGGGTCCATGCCCCATCCCTCATTGGAAATCACGTGATGCAGAAGTGTTAGTACACCGCAAACTGTACTACCTTTCCCACCACCAAAGGTAGCTCCTTGGGAATTTTCCACTCCTCAAATGCCACGTGAAGTCGGTCATACAACATCTTCGCCCTCTACTTAAATGGCCCACTCATTAATCCTTCACATAATTATTTTTCAAACCTTTCTGTAAGGGACTTCTTTTCCATGGGATACTCCCAGATCTTGTTCTTTGGCCCATCGGGCACTCCAATTTCTAAAAACACAAGGGAAAGGAGGATAGTGCCAAAACTTATCTTTTCTCCTGTGCACGCTTCCTCAATAATAGTGTTTGCAATGTAGCCTACTAGGTTGTAGAATACTCCCTGAGATATTTTCTTCGCAACATGTAGCCACATGGTATTCATCTACGACCATCTCTCTTGATCATTCAACTTGGTTACCAAATGTGTTGTTGCCTGCACAACTGGATACTTCTTCAATTTATCAATGTCCATTCTGTCTGGGCCCTTAGTATACCCCAACTCCTTTCTTGTCTCTATGATTTTTTCTTTATCAGTCAGATCACTAGTAAGGTCTACCCATGTTACCTTCAATCCTATCAGTGTCAAAATCAAGGTTATTGTGATTCTAACTCTTTGTCTAGCAACATAGAAGAAGTCATCATGGACCCTGATCATCAACCATTTGTATAATGGTTCATACTTGCCAAAAAAATGGCTCATACAACTGATAGACTCCTACCTGCTTCAACAATTTCTCCCTAGCATCATCGTATACTAGCATATCCTCCACAGTGTGCTTGTTTGTCTTTGTACTCAACAATGCGTCCAACTCTTTCTTGTTGTTAGATGTATGGTGGTTGTAGTCACTTATTTTGCACCTGCAGATGTGGGAATCCCACTCTTGTCTAACTATCACACCTTGTGGTTACTGCATCTCTAAAAAATTACTCTCGAGAGCCATTTAAACTTCATTTTCTACCTTCTTTCCTTTCATGCTTGCGGCAGGTGCTTTCTTTGGTGCCATCATGAAAATCCCACTTTTGTTGTCTGTAACGAGAAAGTTCAAATAGTAGCTCGAATATGTGTGCCCTAGCTTGAAACTATATGCCCTACCTTCTTTTCAACGCCTCTACTTCACTCAAACCCTTCATCAATGGGGACACAAGCCTCTTTCACACAATAATCCACTCTCTTTGTCTAGTTTCACACTCTCTACACGTCAATATGACTGGCTCAACTTGATTGTACTTAGCTCACTCGAATACTTGTGATTGCAATAATAAAAATGAACCCCTATCACGTCTTTATATAGATTTATAAAAAGTTAGTGCATTTATTACTCCTTCACCAACCAAAAATCCTTGCATTAATTAGCCATTTCCACAATATCCACACAATACATCTTCACACCCCAGCTATAACCTTCTAGTGTGCCTTCCTACCATCTTGCTACATACTTCTCTTTAGCGCGCTTCCATGTGCCTATGTACCTCGCCATTGCATCTTCCCTTAGTAGTATCTACGGCCACTACTTACCTCACATTATATAGTTCCCTTATTTATCTCCATCTACAGTCATATTTTTAAAGCAATCTCCTTTCTAACAACTCCTCTCCAAACCTGAATAGCAGATGTAGTAGTTTGTTCCTTTATGTGTACCTAGTTATAAATAGCCACCCCACACCAATGGTATATACAGTCCTCTCTGCATAAAATTTCTTCAAATGGTAATTATCTTCTAATGCCCAAATGCACTTATTACACAGACCACCAACTAAATTAACAAAGCACAACGACGATAAAGGAAATACATTAAGGAAATACAGAAATGAAAACCTATTTTAAATGGCAACACTACCTTATTACAAATAGCAAGAAGACTTATTTATGGTAGGGCTTCAGCCTACTCCCGTTGAAATAACCGGGTAACCATATCCCATGAAGCATCTCTAACTGGTAAGAAACTGATTCAAGTATATGAGTAATAATATATGGTCCCAACCAATGCACTTTAAGTTTTCCTAGATGGCATAGAAACTTTAAATCATAAAGGAGCACCATTTGTACCATCTCAAGGTTTTTTTCCCTGATGTGTCAGGCATGCCATGCCTTTTACCTAGCCTTTTCCTTCTTCTGACTCCAATGTGCTATTATTTTTCTCTCAACCAACTTTATCAACTTGTCAATTCTTTCTTATAGGGCTTTCTCATAAGTTATATCTCCAGCGAATGCAATACACAAATAAGGTAACCTGAATTCCATAGGAAGAATTACTTCTATGTCAAACACTAACTGAAATGGTGTGGCTTTATTCAACCTCTTGTATGTTGTTCTATATGCCCAAAGCATGGAAGAAACTTTATCATCCCAATCTTTCCTTCCAACGTCACAAAATTTTGTCAATGTATGGCTCAAAGTATTGTTGAAGGCCTCAGCAGTCCCATTTTTCTGAGGATGATAGGGTGTAGTCTTATGGTGCGTAATCATAAATTCATCTAATAGTATCCTGATCATCTCATTCAAAAAGTGTGTACCCCTATCACATTTTAATCTCAATAGGAATCCATACCTTGTAAGAACATTTTCCCATAAGAACATGACTGTAATAGCTCTTGTACAATCCTTGGTAGGTGTTTCTTCTTCCCACCTTGTAAGAAAATCTATACAAGTGATGATGTAGCGCGATCCAGTTCTACGCTTCTAAGTAGCGTCTCATTTGTCTCCCATAGTTAAATGATTTATAACCCTTAATTTCTCTTTAAATGGAGGTCTAGTATAGAAGTAGTCAAAAGTTTGGACCATTCCTGCAACAAAATCCTGCCAATTCCTAGTTTCTCTATGTAGCTCTGCATATACATACCAAGCGTGTGTGCAGCCTTGTAAAGTGGAATAAATTTTATGCACCCATAGTGAAGTTAGTAAAGCTTCTTTCTCCTTTGTCCAGAGCCTCTCATACTGCTGAAAGTGGTGCTGAATAGGTTGATTACTATGATAAGTGCATATTTGAGTAGGTGCATTACTCCTGGAAAACTAAGTTGTAAGAGAAATCATGACTTTATTCCATTCTACAAGATTATCCTTGTGAACCACCCACCAGTGTGCTACTATCCCACGCAAGCTATATGCTCACATATTTCTTCTTTCAAATTGGTCTATCCATTGTTCCTCCATGGCACACAGGAATACCATATGGTCTCCTTCTCCAGTGTACCGAGGTATAGATTTGTTACCTATCCTCCTGATGCAATGAGGTTTTCTTTTCCACGCAAATGCACTCCTCACATCACACCCAACCATCTCATAAGTACCATGAGCCTAATTATCATAGGAAATACATGTAGGATCACTAATAGACTGTGCATCTTCCCACTAAAGGATTCCTTTCTTAGATGGCTCGAGTACTTCTAGGTCCTGAAATACGCGTACATAAATCCTAATCCGATCTTCCTCACTTAAAGGCTCAACATAGGGCATAGATTTTCCATTTGTTAAAGGGATAATAATTCTTTCCTCCTTGTTCTCAAAACTAATATATCCCTTTTTGAACTGAAGATCAGCATTATTTGTGTAACACCAAGGGCGTCTAAGCAGAGCTGGGAAACTATCTACTTCTGAAAGTGCTAAAACCTCAAAATCCCCAGTGAACTTGGCCCCTTGTATATTAATGGATGGATTTTTTAAAACTCTGATAGAAGTGGCCTTAGTTTGATTAGCCATAAAAAAATACATTATAAAATGGTTGTAATGAAGGTCTCCCCATCTGTACCCATGCATCTAAAGTAAGCACATTTACCTCCACGTCTATGTCAATCAATATATTACTCAAGATTCATCCATCGACAACAACATTTAGAGTGATCTCTTTGTCGTAATCTAGTCTATGGGGGGGAATATTTGCATGCAGAATCTTACGTCCACTCTCAATATTCACACGCAAAGTGTTTCCCTTTAACCAACTCCCTAGTAATGGAATGATATTATCCTGGTGCAGCATTTTGCATACCTCCTTCAAGTCATCAATAGCTGATGGACTGTCTCTACTACCTTCTTCTATTCTTTCCTCCATGATTGCTCCATTGAACACTATATTTCCCCTTGAAGGTCTCTGAGTACTTCCATGGTATCCTGATAAACCTCCTTCTGGTGCATAGGATCTGGAAACCTTGCATGAAAAAAATCCTCCTTAGTGATGGTAGGCTTATGCTTTAACTCTTCTATAGAACACGTAGCTTTAACATGTGTAGTGATATTCATAGGAAATACCTCAGGCTCCAGTGCCAACTTTGGCATCCACTGATTTTCCACAGCGCATTGTATATTAACCATCCTTGGGCATTTTTTCCCTATTTATGTTTCTTGCTAAGATGCTCATATAGATTCAGGCATTCCTCATAACTATGATTCTTCCCACAGAAATAACATGTAATATTATGAGGACATTAGTGCATCTAGTGGTTAGGTGATCCGCATATAAAGCATGTTCCATGAGAGAATTTGCTTCATCCACCACCATGGCCTCAACCTTCAAATCCACCACAATATCCTTGACCTCTTCCAAGTCCTCCTTCATATCACCCCTCATTTCGATCATAGTGTGCTTGATTATGATTTTGATCCTGGTGCTCACCTTTACCTTTAGAGTAATCTGATACTCATGTCTATCGCACACCAATATCTATAACATCATGGATCTAACCAATCAACCTACAGTCTTCTGTATCATGGACCAGAAATTCTTACAATAGCAAGATACATTATTTCTTATCTCACATTGTAACAATGGGCAACGACTTGCATCATGGTTTAGGTGACATATCTCACAGTCTAGAAATAATGAACGTATTGTTCTACGGGGACAACTATCTTTGGTGTGCCCTTCTACTTCACAGTATGTACACCAAATCCCAGTGCATGTCTCATGTGCCAAATTCATCGATAGTTTCTCCAACTGCTTCACCATAACTGCAATCTATGCTTCTAAGAATGGGTTGATTCTAGTGTCTATAATCTCAAATGCCTCAATGCACAAAGCTTCTTCAAGTGATTTTCATGGATCAGTATATGTCTTATGTGATAGTGCCTTTCGAAAAGGTGTGATCAGACCACTAATGAACCATTGTTCATGCTGGCTTATGTGAATATCATAAGAAATCTTAGATAAAAGTGTTTTGAAATGGGCGTCATACTCCTGAACACTCTCAGTGGTCTCTACTTAATATCCTTGAGTACGCTTCTACTCTTCTTCTTAAACTCGGGGATATAAAACTCTTTAAGGAAGGCATCTTTGAATACTGCATAATCCATGCAAGTTTGATCAAGGTCATACTTTCTATACCAACTGTGTGCACGTCCCTGTAATGTAGTTGTAAATTGACTTGCCTTGTGCTTAGAAGTGATGATTCCTTTTGCACACCACAGTATCTCACACATGTACACGTGTTCAGCAGCATCTTTCTTGCCCCTATACTCTAGAAGATGGAGATATATTTCCATGTAAATATTTTGGGGTTAGTGCGGACCCTGCCCACTTGATCAAGAACCTCTTCTGTCACCTCTGTCTCTAGAACCAAAAGATCCATCAAAAGTAAATCCACCTACACCCCCTGATCCTCCACCTATAGCAGGAAGTGGACCAAAACATGTACTTCCTTGTGTCCCAAAAATAGTATTGTATTGAACTCCTACAGTTTTTGTGGTGGTACTACTCCCGAAAGTAATCCCCATATTTTCCACGCTCGAATTATGTGTAAATGATGCACTTGAAAAAATAACTCCAAACAATAATGAATATGTTTTCCCTACCATAGATGTACTTGCTATGTGACTTAATCCTACTTCCCTATTGCATAAATTATCTTACTGACTATTAGATGTACTAGGTATCATAAAATTGCAAGGGTTAGGTTGCAAAGTAGATTCAAATGCGCGTCTACATCCCAGGTTGTCTCTTCTAGCGCGCTTCTGTATGAGGTCAAGGAGGGTTCCCTGTCATGATTTCTCAGATGGGGGAGTTCTTTATGCTCTGGCTCCACACCTTCTGTGTGATCTCTAAATCCTTCATGAGCCATCTCTCTCCTCAATGCCATCCACTCCGCAATGTCACATTACTTCGCTATCTCCCTCTCGCATACCTCATTTTACTTAAGCCTCCTTTCTTATCTCTACCTTTCTACCACTAGGTCCTTCATCTTTCACCAAACGTGCTCCTACCCCAATGCGTGATGGGGTTTGGCTAGCCATCGAATTTTCCTCTAAGTTCAGTGTTACCATTAAGATCTTAATCGCCAGTGGAATTCCTTGCAAGTAAGTTCCTCTGGGATATCATAAAAATTGGAACTCAGCTACCTCAGGGCAATAATAAGTGGAGATTGAGTACTCCATAATATATTTGTTCATAACACCACAGCACCAAGTATCCACAACACGTCTCCAAATAAAACTAGCGTCATACAAGGCCTAAAATTCTTCATGTGTCTAGACAAGTGTGCGATACCTCCAATTCTATTTAGACACATAAGCAACCAGCCACTCGTATAGTTCTACCGAGAAAATAACAAATAAGCTCTCATACAAATAGTCATATAGATTCTTTTCCACCCACGCACATGCATCAAATTCAGATCCAGTGTTGATCCTCAATGTGTACTCTTCTTCTAGATATTTTATCCACTCCTTAAAACTTTCTAGGGTCAAGTGGTATGTCTTCATTGTAAACCATCCTAAAAACAACCAAAAAAGAGGTCCCACCAACATAACCAATAATGCAGCCTAGAATCTACCATGAACAACCCAGGCGCGTTAGCACATCACCCAGCCTTAGTTGAGTGCTCACCCAAAGTGTGTAATGGTACCAAGCCCCTCCTTAGATTTTTTTTGCAGGATGTGAACATGATGAAGATATAATGTATTCAGATCCATAAATAGCATAAATATTCCACACAACATATTCTAGATCTAGGTCTTAAATAATCAAGAATCAAACGATAAACATAATGAATCAACCATGTAAGAACCAATTACAGTCACATTTAACACTATTATTCACCCAATACACTCCATTATATTAAACACGGTAAATACAAAATCTCCTTACAATAAATAATATCATATGTTTATGCGCACAACATATCTGACAACATAACTCCACAATAGTTCTCACTCACTATCTATATATAACTAAATAGATTAATCATATTTATAATGGTGGAGACTTTCCCTTCACCGCTTACACACTTCCCAAAATAGGTCGCATGCTGAAAAATAGTCATGCACCTTTACAATAACATGCACACATGCAAGTGCGCTAATAATAGATCTCTTATGGTTCACTAGAAGTAGTAATCCTATTATTAACTCTAACTCATGCATGGAACTTATTAGACACTCTTCCCAAAATAACATTTGTGTGTTGCGTAAGTCTCCATCCGGTTGTGTACTTTGTACGCTATCTCCAAAAATAGCCCGTAACCATGAAAATGGCTAAGTCCCAAATCAATCTATCTTTCATGCGTGTTTCCTTCCCTATCCTTTTGTGCCTTAAAATATGCCTTTCTCCCATGCGCAAATATTCTGTGTGCCCTCTGTTTAGTTTCATACTCTGTCTGCTAAACATGTTCCACAACATTTAGATTTGGAAACAAAGTGTTTAGGTCATTTCTTAAATATTTTTACATTGATGATAGTATTTTTAGGTTTTGAGTCTTGTTATTACTTAAAACGGATGCATTCAAGATCTAGGGGGCCTCATAATCTTTTTTTTCAAAATTGTGTACCACTTAATTCTTTAAGTCTATCAGTTTTAATTGATTACCTAGACTCCCTATATAAAATGTTGGTAAACTATCTTGATCCTATATTAATAGATGTTATAGTAAATAGTACTGTATAACTGATATTATTCTAGCCTTAGATTCTATACTTGTAGGAAATGTTGAAATATTAATAAAAATTATTTGTTGCATCTTACAGGAAAATGGCCAAGTCAAATAAAAAATGAAGACCTTTTGTCTTATTAGAATTACGATTTCTTACAAGAGGGAACAATTGGAAAATTAGTTCAACAACATTAACTAAACAAAACAAACCTAAGAGAGATGGAACAGATATTGTTGGTCAAGATTTGATAGTAATGCATTGTCGAAAAATATATACTTGTTAGAATTGACAAGAATGATGAAAATCAATCTAGATGCAACATTGGAAACAAATCAAGACTGTAATTTGTTAAATTTAATTATAATGGTTAAGGATTTTGATAATAAGTTAGCAAATAACAAGACATGTTATGATTCATGTCATTTAATAAAGATACATAATAATAGTAATTATTTTATGTATTTGGGTGTAGCAGACTTATGAAAATATTAAAAAAAGAGTGTCCCTAACTATAATGCCCTGGACAACTAGGTAGGTTACCTAGGGATTAATCCACCTTTAACAATATGAGTTTAGATTTTAATTGTGATCCCACTTCTTAATATTGGTCTCCTCATGTGTATAAGTGTATGTGTGTGAGAAAATGAAAGATTATTTAATTATCTATTTGTTGAAAATTCTAAAATAATACTTAGTGAAAATAATAATATATGAAAAGAGAGTGAAATTTTAATTCAATTTTTATTTCTCTGAGAATAAGTTTATCTTTTATAATTTAATATTATTTCTCATTTAATTTTAATTTATCTTTTATTAATTTATGCTTAGAGCATATTACATCCAAAAAGACATAATAATATAAACTTCTTTATTCAATAACCATAAAAATTATTTATATTTCCAATTTAAGATATTAGAGAATATGTATCTACGTTTTTAAATCGTTAAATTATATTTTTTATTTTTTATTTAAGATATAGAAAAATAGGTGCAAGTTATTTTACATTTTACTATCGGAACTGCCCTTATATTATTAATAATAAAAGAAAAAAGTAAAAATAAATTTAAATTGTTTTTGGTACACAAGATCACATTACACCAAATTTAACAATGTAAAAACTATTTAATTACACTTTCAAATCATACCTAAGGTTATGAATATTATGTTGAATTCTCTACTTTACAATTTTTTTTATGGGTTCAATCTTTGTATATGGAATAGAAATTCTAAAAAAATATTTTATATTTAAAATATTGATTGACACTTGTAAATAGAATTGTAATCAAATAACATATTCATATATCATCTTAGGAAAGGAAAAGTATATGGAATAAAAACAACACATGGTTTTAACATTCTTTACTTTTATCTTTCTCTTTGGATACATGGATGTTAAGACAATAAGAATCCTAATTAAATATATTTCTCGCTCATTTTTAATATAATAATTTTTTTCCCTTAATTTTCTCAAGGTTTTTTTTATTATGGGCAAATAGTTTTTTGAAAGGGACTATACCCTTATACAAAAGTGCTCAACAGCAAGATTTTATCCCAAAAAATCCCAACAACAGAAAATAATCTTCCGAGGAAAGAACCAGCAAAATCAAACCAGCTGCTACAAAACAGCTAAAAAACAACAACATAACAGCAACACAGCTTCCCAGCAACTGCGTAGTAGGCCATTTGCCTAAATGTAGCAATAATAGCACCCAAAAATACAAGAATCAAACCTTGTCCGATATGGTGGGGGATTTTGATTTGGCATTTCCCTTCTTTTTCCGATCCACCACTATCCATTCCTGATTTCCCACATCTATTACAGTCGGAAGAAAATATGCAGTGGGTTTGATGGGGAAGTGACCCATAGGAAGGGGGGTCGAAATATCCTTAATCACTGAATCAGCAACCTGTAAAGAATAGTCTGGAGGCTTCTCTATATTGGTTTGTGAATCATCCATGATGGGTGAGTTAACTTGCAGGGGGCACTAGATTCCTTAACCAGATCTGAGTCAATTGTAAGATGTTCAGGTAGATAATCCTTCCACCAGGCTGTTTTGGTCTTACATTTGGAGTGTTCACAATCATCTGTAACATGACCAGTTTGGAAGCAGCGCCGACATCTGAAGGCAAGTCTCTCATAGTCTATCCTCTGCACCCAGAGCCTGGCACCAATTTGTAGATTGATTTCTGCTGGTAAGATTTTGGAGGTATCGAGATCAACCAGGATTCGAGCATAAGTAGTATGGGTTTGAATGGAGGTCTTATCATCAATTACCACACATGATCCTAGAGTATCGCCTATAGCAATGAGACAAGATCTATTCCAAAGCTGCAATGGGAGTCCTGGTAAACAAACCCAAATCGGGTAGGTATCAAAAGACTCCTTTAACGGGTCGAAAGATGGATACCATGGCTTGGACATAAGCTCATGTTCCCCCCAAACCCAATGTTGGCTAAAAATTAAATCCCTATCTTCAGGGGTTTCAAAGACAGCAATGAAGTAAGCTTTGGCACAAGGATAAAGCTCAATCTTACCTTGTATTTTTTCTCTCCATCTCTGGGTTATCCAGTCATGAAGCTGAGAAAGCTTAGGCCAAAATTTGTGGAATCTGCATATGAGACCCAGCTGGGAGATATTTTCCTCCTCCTTAAGAACCTTTAGAAGTAGATCCTCCTCGATTTTCAGCGTCGGGACCTCCTGGGAGGGTTTCAAGAACTCATTTCTGACATTCTCATTCTATTTAGAGACTGCTGAAGCATAAGATCTGGACCTATTGTCGTTGTTTTGTTTGTCCTGTTTCTGGCTGACCCCTATTTCTCTCCCTCCATCACCAGATCCACTCATAGTCCCTTGCAACCTACAGTTACTAGTGTTGAGTTTTAAAGGAGATGATGATTCTTTTGCTGAACCATCTTTACCTGCCCCATGAGAGAGCACCCTTGTTTTATGACAAGAAACTCCATCTCAGTTTTTTTGAATGGGGGGGTCATGGTTAGCATTGAAATCCATGCCAATCCATGAGATTGGTGCTTTATTTAACTCTTCATTTTTGCAGCCACTGCCCACAGATACCACTGGTTTCCCATAGCCGCCGCCAATGATAGGGACCTCATCACGAATTTCTGAGCAGGATGAATCCCTGGAAACCTTCATGCCTCCTCCATCCCCATTTTCTGACCGTCGCGGTTCAACAAACCTAGGGCTCACAGACCTGTGTGAAGCCCGCGTAGAAACCATGGAGCTAGGGCACGTGGGCGCGGTCAATTTTCTCAAGTTAATCCTAATATTTTGGAATAGTTTTTAATATGACCTTTAGTTATTCTCATTTGATGGAAAACTTTAATTTAATTTATTATTTATGAGAACTCCTCTAAGACATAAACTAAATTCCATTTTTTTTATTTCAACTATTTTACTATATTATTTACAATTAAACTTGCTTTTCCTTTTCTCAATATTTATTGTGTTGCATAGAACATTACATTATATTATTAGTTTATTTTAGACTCAAATTATTATAGAGAATTAAACATGAATAATATAATCTACAATGAACTCATTTATATTTATAATATGATGTGGCATTTTGGTATGGACTTATATTTACAAATTAATCAATTCGAGTTCGAATTTCAATATAGATTTATTTTGATGTTCTCATGTAGTGTTTAAAAAGGATATTAAATACTTATGTTACATTTATATTTAATAAATATTATTAAATACATTAGAACCGACCAAGATTGAATTTTGAAAATGAAAAACAACAAAGAGAATATCAAAATCATAAAATAAGACAATAAAAAATTATAAATATACAAAATGAGGAACAAAATAACATTAAAATGATAATGATAGTAAAAAAATTGCATAATGTGAGGCTGAATTTACAAGGAAGAAAAAAAGATACAACATGTAGATAAAATAATATTGATATGTCTATTTACATCTCAAGAAATATGTATAAAGAAAATTATTACACATGAAAATGCATTCGGATGAATTGGTTTAGGTAGAAAGACAACATAGAGAAGAAATTCATCATGAATCATTTCAAAGGAACTCTTATTAAATGATTGCTTTAATGTTGAAATTGATTATGAAGATGTGATTTCAATATCCATCGATCATGTTCTCAACACACGACATAATGTAGCTCAAGATGCAATGGATGGCAATTGACAAAAAAATGCACAAAATAATGACATATGAGAGGACACAACATTGCATATTACAAGAAATAAACAAATGCAAAATAATAATTTAAAATAAGATTCATCATGACAACCTAAAAGAAGTTTAGATGTAAATTTCAGAAGTTTAGATGTAAATTTTAGAAATTTAAGGAGAACAAATTGTAACTAATCCCAATGGAATTCTTCATAGATATTTAAATGCTTTTCAAATGATTTTTTGACATGGTTTATATAATATTGTATCGACAAACATGTACTACATTTTTCAAAGAGTGTTACCGAGCATTATAAATGTGGCTCAACCACCTAAAGGTCTTATATGCAATACATGTCAACAAGAGAAATGCCATCATTAATTATCAAAATCTAATAATATAGATCTTGGGACAAACCACCAAAAATTGCAAACTAAACGTTAAGGTATGGGAATGTTGATATGTACATGTCAAAATGAATTAAACAATGTGGAGATCAAATTTAGAGTTAGGTGGACCTACAAATACAAGAGGTCAATATAAATATAAAGGATACATAATAAGTTTTTCATCTAGAGGAAGAAGAAATTACTAAAGTTTTTCCACATCAATTAAAATATTTTCCAATGATTATTTTTTTGAGGAGGGATTAACGTGAAACAAATTACAACTTTACAACCAATAAAGAACATGTATTTAAGGCACTAAATACAAATTAGAACCTGAAAAATTCTTTTCATATGTTCATATTGATGAAAATTCTTTGAGTGGACTTTCACCTTACTATAATAAAAACATATTAAACCAATTTAATTCTTTCCATGTGGAGTTTTATTTAAATTTCGATGAAATTGTATTTTTGGGTTCATTAATGGAGATGGATGAAGGAAATATCATTAATCACATAGCATAAATGTCCTCTATACCACTCAACGCCCCAAGAGAAATGAAATTAATCCATGCGTGGGTAAATTACCTTGGTGTTTATTCTAGAGAGCATTGATTGATTGGTTAGGGATATAATCACATGCCATTAATGAGTGTGTCACATAAGGCTCACTTTATATGAAATTACCTAAATTATTTTTAGATAGAATATGTGATTGTCTAGTACCATGCTTAAGATGAGTATATTTGCATTGATTTGGTAAATATTTGTTCTAATATAGGGATCACCAGTTCAAATGAAACTGACATTTCCAATATTATATGATGAACAATATCATGAGACATTGTGCATAAAGTTTTTATATAACATTCATAATATAGAATTCCGTATGTTTCAATGACCATGAATGAGTTTTTAAAGCACGTGAATAATGTGCCTTAATCCCATCATTAGACATCATGCATAAAGTTCTTCAAATTTTCTCATAAAATAGAATTCAAGATATACAATGTCCATTAATGATTTTCCTAAGCATAAGGAAAAGTTTCCTCAATATAATCTAGCTAATTGTTTGATGCAGTTTGAAACCACCTTGAGGGGTATAAGGTCATATTAGAAAAAAAATTATGGTGGCTTGACTGGCATGTTACATTGAATATCATGATTTCCTACAATTTCTGTCACTTTTAGTGCACTATGCATTTGTAAACATCTGAATATACATGTGTTAGTACATAAATCACAAGGTTTGACTCTGTTTCCAATCGGCAAGTTGGTCATCAGGTTAGGCTCAAAGGAAAAGAATGAGTTTTTTCATCTTTTGTCTACGGTTTTATGCATATGAGTTCAGTTTGTAGGCAATATCAAGATTACTACCATTTAAATAAATTACTACTATGAAAATAGTATGAAAGGCAATTAGTAGTTGAATATAACAAACGGATGAATAATAGATTAACTGAAGTCCTATACACTGAAGATAAACATTGTCATATAATTATTTGAACATATGAATTGTATGAATTTTTTTATTTTATGTGGAAAACATGAAATATTGTTATTAATTTTTTTATTAGATAGGGTAAATGACCAGGGTTTATGGCTCCCAAAAGCCTGTACACCACTACATACCATAAGGTATACAATAAGGAGCATACAAAAACAAAAAGAGAAACATGGCTTCAAAAGGGGGTTAAAACAACATAACCCCAAACTAGGCCTAAAAGGAACAGTATAAAAAGAAGATAGAAAAAATAATAGACTACTAGCAAATCACAACAGGGAAAGTTTTCCTACAATCCAAAAAAGTCCCAGCCATCCAATAGAAACTATTTAGTATTGAGGAATTTAGGAAAACCACCATGGGTCTCTACTTGACCCTTATGCTCCTGATAGAGATCTATTGCCTTCTAGGTGTCGTTCTTTCCATCATCCTCCTCTTCAAAGATGTTTAGATAAAGTTTAAACCTTCTGTTATTTTGACCCTTTTGTAATTTACACAGCCTCTCCTAAAAGTACCTAACAATATTTTTAATCCCCATCAAATCCTCACTGATGGAGTTCTAAGAAATGCAGATCTTCTTTGAGGCCTCAATGTAATTTATCATGTTGTTCCTCAATTCCGTACCAATTTAACCCATGAATTCCATGTCCTTCTCTAATTGCAGGATCCTAAGATAAATTTTCTTAGTAGTCTCCTCCCAATCTAGCTAAACCTCATTCTTTTCCTTGAAGAATTCATCTTTTATACTCTCCAACAAATTCGTAAACATATTGAACTCCTTACCCTCTCCCTAGTTCTGGAAGCCCTTCTCCCTTCATATTTTGGTCATATGCTCAGCCAAAGTGATATTATCATCATAATCCTCTACGAATAGTTGTAACTCCTTAGGAATGAGGGTCTTACCATTTTGATTATTAAGGAGGATGATTCCATGATGTAGGGGGTACTGTGTATTCCCCTGCTAAAATTCCTTGATCGACGCCAAGACCGACGTGAAAAAATAGAAGGGTATACTCATAACAAACTTTATCTAAACATGTTTAGCATAGATAAGTGGTGTGTATAAATCTTCTTATACTTTCCCTCGAGTGATATGTATCACATTACATGAAGACACAAAGTATTATATATACCAGGTAGTAAATATCACGCAATTCCATCAATGAGAAAATAAACATTTTCTTTACTTTTGAAAACGGTTTGAATTTCATGGTTTCATCTGGTAATATCCTTGTAAATCTTCAGTCCCTCCATATCCATACCAATATCCTATGTGATAGACAGCTCAAAAACATGCACCTCCATTCCAAAGACCACAAATTTCCCATCCTCTCATGCCCTCCCAAAATGATGGGCAAGAGATGGATCAGACCCCTTAAACTTGGAAATGTAATTACTGAAACTCCCCATCTTGAAAATGTGCCATAGGGACAAATTATTCTAGAGAAGTCCATAATTCAAGGGTTCCACCCTAATCCTTTCTCCTCCCACAGTTTTCCTTCTCAAAAATATTTGATATATGGAAAATAGATAGACATTACCACCCAAAATCCTATAGTAACTAGAAATCCCGTCAAAGATCTCGCACATGCAAATGGTCCTTCCTTTAATAAAAATATTAATGGAAAGCATCCTAGGGGGAGAGATGGCCTTCAAATCATCGTCTATCATGATTAATGGTATTCTTAATAATGGTTGGGCTCTCATCCCCCTTTTCCCAAATACT
The DNA here is from genome assembly GCA_019776745.2 of Taxus chinensis. Classification (NCBI taxonomy): domain Eukaryota; kingdom Viridiplantae; phylum Streptophyta; class Pinopsida; order Cupressales; family Taxaceae; genus Taxus; species Taxus chinensis. Next base: position 140,843,433 of record CM034153.1, read on the forward strand.
AAAAACATTACTTATCTCCCCCTAATTAGCCAATAAATCCCCACTTTTGTTAACATTACAAGGGTTGTGAAGGAAGAGTGAATTATCAAAGGTTTTAAACAGCTTCATGATATCAAAGAGAATATTGCTTAAATCCCAATTGTGGATCTTTTCCTTTCTAAGGGAATTTATAATTAGCATAAAACCCCCTTTAATCTATATCATCTTGAAACCCTTTGCATTTGTAAAATTAACCCCCCAGAGAAGTGTCATAGCTTCAGCAACATTGTTACTCTGGACCCCTAAAGGCCCTGCATAAGCTAAAACCCAATTACCTTCGTAATCTCTAAGAATTCCCCCACCCCCAACAAAACCTAGGATACCCTTCGAGGCCCCATCAAAATTTATCTTTATCCAATTAATACTTAATTTCTTCCAATTAACTCTTGGACGGGGAGCCTTGAAACTAGGAGAATTGAAGGGAAACTATTTAAGAACCATAACCTCTATCTTGGAATAGGGGGACTTAAATTTTCCTTTTAAAAAGTCTAATATTTTCCTTTAGGGAAGAGAACAACCAAACACTCACCTTATTAATGGTATCATACTGATCCCTGAATATCCTCCCATTTCTCTCCAAATAACAGAGTCCTTTTGATGTTGAAACCGAGGGATGTGAAAATTGTGAAGCTATAAGTTGATGTCAATAAAATCCTAAATGGGACTAGTAAAATTAGGAGGAAAAAAGGAGATCCACTTTAGGCCCTCTCCACTCCTAATCCAATAATCCTGAACCATTTTTCTACCATTCTCCTCAAAGAGATGGAACATAGATTTCCAAGGTTCATCATTCGCAAGTGGTTTGTCCTCAAGCCAACTATCCTACCAAAATTAGATTTTATTGCCTTTTCCAATATTTCATTTAATACCCTATCCCAAAAAATCTTTAGATGACACAATAATTCCGTAAGGTCGATCCCAAAGAGAGATCATCTCTTAGATAAAAGGTGTCTAGTCTATCAATATTCTGCATATATTTATTATAAGGATATCAACCCAAAGACCTTCTTACTTCGTAACCTACCACCCAATTTTAGCTAGAAGATCCTCATTCATTAAGTTAATATATTTTACCCCCAAACTCCCACAATTCTTAGGTTTGGTGAATTTTTTCCAAGTGACTTAGGGGTATTCCAAATGATCCTAATCTCTTGAAAAAGGGAAACATTTTTTAATTGTTTCTAGCAAGACAATGATTTTAGTAGGGAGATTGAAAAGGGACATAACATAAATTGGAATTCCTTGTAAAGAAATTTGAATAAGTTAGATCTTGTCAGCTTGAGATAACAAGGATCCAGCCCAAGTAGACAAATTCTTTCTCACTTGTTGGATAGACAAAAAGGGGATAAGTTTTGGGTGCATAAATGTAGGGCACGGTATGAACACGTAGTGTAGCACTATAGTAAGGTTGACATGCCCAGGATCATGACTTAGTCGCTTCTATTATAAAGGCTATTTTTGGAGTTAGCATACTAAGAACACAAAGACATGAAGAATTGCAGTCCACACAATGGTATTTTGGGAACACGCATCAACTAAGCATCATGCATATTTTAGGCTAATAATATGATTTATACTCAAAGTTAATTATAGGAATTCTATTGTTATAGCACTTGCATGTTTTGCATCCTTTTTGTAAAGGCACATGGCTATTATCAGCATGTGGTATATTTTGAGATAGTGCATGGGTGGTGAAGGGAAAGTCCCCACCCCTATATAAGTGTATTGATTTTCACGGTCAAGAGTGTGTCAATTTGTAGAGTTATGTTTTTGGTTTTGTTGCGCATGACTCATGGAGATAGCTCTATAATGTATGGAGCTCCTGTGTTCTATAATATTTAATACTATGGTTCATATTGTTTGGATAATGGTGTTAAACATGACTGAATTTTGTTCTTGCATGGTAAATCTTGTTATAGTCATTATTTAGTTCATCTTACATATTCTAAGATCTAGATATGGTTTATACAATGTGTGTATTTTACTCTTGGTTATGAATCTAAATATACATGTGCACTATCATGCTAAAATTATGTACAAGCAAATCTCAAGAGGGACCTGGTGCCTTTGCGTGCTTCAAGTAAGCGTTCAGCTCAGGCTGAGTGATGTGCTAGCATGCATGGGTTATTCACAGTGAATTATAGGTTGCATCATTGGTTCCATTTCCGGGACCTCTTTTTCAGTTTTTTTTAGGATGTTGTGTGATGAATATGTACCGGTTGACCTTAGAAAATGTTGAGGATGGATAGTAGATCTGGAAGAAGGATATGCTCAGAGATTCAACATTGGATCTGAGTTTGACACATGCACATGGGTTGAATAGAATTTGTATGACTGCCTATATGAGATATTCGTTGCTATCTTTCCCAATATGAGTGGCTAGTTTCCTATGCGTCTAAAAGGAATTGGAGGTTTTGCACACTTGTCTAGACATAAGAATAATTTAAGGCTCTCTATGATGTTGATCTAATTTGGACGTGCGTTGTGGATACTTGGTTTCGTGGTGTTCAGAATAGCTATATTTTGGAGTACTCAATTTCTACTTACTCTTTTCTAGAGGTAGCTAAGTTTAAATTTTTACGTTATCCCAAGGGATCATATCTACACTGAATTTTGCTGGTGATCAAGATCTTGATGATAACCCTGAATTTGGAAGATAAGTTAATGGCTAGCTAAACCCCACCACATGTGGGGGTAGGAGCAGGTGTGGTGAAGGATGGGGGACCTAACAGTAGAGAGGTAAAGAGAAGAAATGTGGCTTAAGTTCAATGAGGTGCGTGAGATGGATTTATAGAAGCAATGTGAGGTTACATAATGGATGGCATTGTGGAGAGAGATGGCTCGTGAAGGATTTGGAGCTCACATAGAGGATGTGGAGCTAGAGCATTTGGAATTCCCCCATTTGGGAAAGAATGACAGGGAACCCTTGTCGGCCTCTTATGAGAGTGTGCCAATAGAGAAAACATGGGCTGTGGGTGTGCATCTAAATCTACCTGGAAACCTAGCCCTTGCACTTGGTTTTTTAGTTTCTAGTATAGCCAATAATCAGCAAGCTAGTTGGGCAGTAGAGTGTAAAGAGGTAAAGTTGACTTATTTGCAAGATCAAGAGTAAATCAGATAACAAGTACATTTATGGTCAAGCAGACGTCTTCTTTGTTATTTGGAGGTCTAGTTGGAGGTACCTTTTCAGGCACGTCATCATCACAAAACATAGGCATGCAGAACTTTGGAATCACATCTGGGAGTAGGGAAACTTTGCATACTGTAGGAGTTTAGTTTAGCACCACTATTGGGATATAAGGAAGTACATCCTCTGGTCCAATTCCTATTACAAGGGGAGGATCAGGTGGAATAGGTGGCTCGGGATCTGGTGGATCTGGCGGTGGAGGTAACATCAGATGTTCTGTATCTGGTGGGCATGGTCCTCATTAGCCCCAAAATATTTACATGGAGATGTCACTTAGTCTCCCAGAGTATATAGGAATAGAATATGTTGGTGATCATGTCCATATGTGTGAGATACTATGGCATGTGAAATGAATTAAAGCTTCAGAGCACAAGGCTAGTTAGTTTGTAACTATGTTGTAGGGACACATGCACAACTGGTACATGAAGTTTGACCTTGATCAGACTTATGTGGATTATATGACATTACAAGATGTTTTCCTTAAAGAATTTTATATCCCTGAGTTCGAGCATAAAATTATAAGTGCACTCAAGGATCTCAAGTAGGGAACTACTGAGAGTGTCCGAGAATATGATGCTCGTTTCAAAACACTCTTGTCTAAACTATCATATGATATCCATGCAAGTCAGCATGCACAGTGGTTTGTCAGAGGCCTGATCATGCCTTTTAGGAGGGTGCTCTCACATAAGACTTACATAGACCTGCATGAGGCACTTGAAGAAAATTTACGCGATGAGGCAGTCAAGAGCGTAGACACTGGAGTGAGCCCATTCTTGGAGGATTAGATTACGGAAATGGAAAAATAGTTGGAGAAACTATCAGCCAATACAACACATGAGATATGCAGTGGAATTTGGTGCACAGATTGTGAAGTAGAGGGGCATACTAAGGATAGTTTTCCTCGTAGATCAGTGCACTCCTTGTTGTTGGATTGTGAGATATGTCATTTAGATCATGATGCAATCTGATTTCCATTGTTGTAACTCATGATAAGAAAGAACATGTCTTATTACTGTAAGATTTTATGGTCCACAACTCACAATACTGAATATTGCAGGTTGATTGATCAGATCCATGATGACATTGATATTGGTATACGATAGACTAGAGTTGTGAATAGCTCTAAGGATAAAAGTGAGTAACATGATCATGATCACACTCAAGGGCACTATGATCATAATGAAGGGTGCTTTGAGGGAGGTTGGGGTAGAGGTCAAGGATACCATGGTGGATTTAGATGTTGAGGTCGTGGAGGTGGACGAGGTGAGTTCCCTCGTGGAACATGTTACATGTGCAGATCTCCTGACCATTACATGCGCGACTGTCCTCAGAACATTACTTGTTCTTTTTGTGGAAAGAATCATAAATATGAAGAGTGTCTGGACTTATATGAACATCTGATCAAGAAGAAAAAATAGGAGAACAAGGGTGCATGGATGGTTAGAATACAACCTGTCGTGGAAAACTAATAGATGTTGAAGTTAGCACTAGATCCTGAGGTAGTACCTATGAATATTACTACACGGCTGAGGTTGCGCATGCTAGAGAAACATTATAACAGAAGCCTACCATTACTAAGGAGGAGGTTTTACATGCAAAATACTGAGACCCTACACATTAGAAGGAGGTTTATCAGGAAACCATGGAGGTACTAAAAAATATGTAGGTTGAAATATAGTGTTTAAAGGAACAATCTTGGAAGTTAGAACAAAAGAAGGAAGCTAAGACTTTCTAGTTGGATGTTGATGATCTGAAGGAATTATGTAAGATGTTGTGTCAGGATAACATTATTCCATTACTAAGGAGTTGGTTAAAGGGAAACACTCCATGCACTGGTTTTGAGAATGGAAGGTAGATTTTGCATGCTAATCTCCCTCCTCATAGCTTGGATTATGACAAGGAGATTACTCTTAATTTTGTTGTGGACGGATGGATTTTGAGAAATATTTTGATTAACATGGGTACGGAAGTGAATTTTCTTACCTTAGATGTATGGGTTCAAATGGGAAAACCTCCATTGCATCCATCTTCCAATGTATTATATATGTCAAATCAAACTAAGGCCATGCTAATTGGAGTCTTGAAGGATGCATTCATTAGTATACATGGGGCCAAGTTCACTAGGGACTTTGAGGTCTTAGTGCTTGCTGAAGCAGACAGCTTCCCAGCTCTACTTGGGCTCCCTTGGTGTTATGCAAATAATGTTGATCTACGGTTCAATAAGGGACATATCAATTTTGAGAACAAGGAATAATGAGTTATTATCCCTTTAAAAGATGGGAAATATGCACCTTATAGTGAGCCTTTAAGTGAAGAAGACCTGAGAACAATTTATGTGCACACCATTCGAGATCCAGAAGCACTTGAGTCATCTAAGGAAGGAATTCTCCAGTGGGATGATGCACATTTCATCAGTGATACTAAAATTATTGCATGTGACAATTGGACACATGGCACTTACAAGATGGTTGGGCATGAGGCAAGAAGTTCAGTTGCACATGTAAGTAGATCGCATTGTGTTAGGTGGTTAGGAAACAACCATGTACCCTATACACTAGAAAAGGAAACCCTGAGGTATTCCTGCAAACCATGGAAGTATAGTGGAAGGATCAGGTGGACAAAAGGAACATGTTAGTTTATACCCTACGTAGGATAGCAATGCGTTGGTGGATGGTTCATAGGGATAATCTCGTAGAATGAAGAGAGGTAATAATTGCCCTATCAACAAGGTTTCTCATAAGTAATGCAACTACTCAAATATGTGAATATCATGGTAATAATCATGTTCAACACCACGTTCAATAGTGTGAGAGACTCTGGATAGAGGGGAAGGAAGCTTTACCACCTTTGTTGTGGGTGCACAAACTTTATTTCACCTTGCGAGGTTGCGCACGCATTTGGTATGTTTATGCAGAGTTGAATAGAGAGACTGGAATTTGACAAGACTTGACAGCAGGAATGATTCATACTTTTGACTACTTCTCCACTAAACCTCTAGTGAAAGAGGCATTATAGGTTATGAAGTGATTGAATATGGGAGATAGTGCAAAGGATGAAGAACTCATTCAGGAGTTATTTGGTGAGTCGGACCTAGAAGCACGTTTTGATGAAGTAGATGAGATAGATGCAGAACTTCTTAAGAGAACTTTCCTAGAGAAGGAGAAAGGAAAGATGGTCTACATGGTGGATGATGAAGAAGTGTAAAATTTGGACATAGATCATTCAGAGGGTATGTGCAAGGTCTTACGTAGTGTGGATAAGAAGGTGTGTGCCTACCATGAACCTATGAAGACAAAGAAAGTGAACATTGGAACAGATGTTGAACCTAAGGAAGCCATAATTGGAGATAACTAGTCTAATATTGAATTGGCTAAGATAAATGAGTTACGATGTGATTCCTAGGATCTTTTTCCTCAAGGCTACCATGAGTTAAAAGGAGTGCATGAATCTTTGGGAAAGTTAAAAGAAGGTGTGCACCCAGTTAGGAAGAGACCTTATAGGATGATCCCTAACTTACACATAAAATTTAAAGAAGAAATTGACAAGATGTTGGAATCTGGCATTATTGAGCCCATAGAGGAATCATAGTGGGTTAGCCCTATGGTAATCAGCATAAAGAAATATGGAAGAATCAAGATTTGTATGGACTACAAGGAGTTGAATGTTGCATGTGTGATTGATCCTTTCCCTAAACCATTCACTGAAGAAATATTGGAAGGCATTGCAGGGCGTGAAATTTACTCTTTTACAAATGGATTCTTTGGGTATCATCAAGTAAGAATTGCTAAAAAATATCAAGAGAAGACAACTGTCACCACTGAATGGGGAAGTTTTGTATACATAATGATGCACATTAAATTTAAGAACGTGCCTACATTACTTTCACACATTTTTGTTCAAGCATTCCAGGATTATATTCACAAGTTATTATAGGTTTACTTGGATGATTGGACCATGTATGGGCTTATCAAGGATCATTATAACAATTTGAGGTTAATGTTTGAGAGGTGCATACATTTAAGCATCTCTTTAAATATCAGGAAGTGTGTATTTTCTACAACTTTTGGAACTCTGCTATGGCATATCATCTGTAAGGAGGGTTTGTTGGTAGATCCAGCTCAGGTTACAATTATCTTAGGCTTGGATGAGCCTACTAGTCAGAGTGAGGTGCGGGGATTCTTGGGCCACATAGGGTATTACAAAAAATTTATCAAAGGATATGCTAAGATTTCCACGCCCTTAGAAGAGTTATTAAAGGGAAAAGGAAAGTTCTATTGGGGATAACCACAACAAAGCACATTCGAAGTGCTGAAGGAAAGGCTTACTATCTTGCCTATTTTGCGTTTTCCTTCATGGAATATGCCTCTTCACATACATGTGGGTGCCTCTGGTATGGCCATTGGCATAGTTCTAGCTCATCCTAGAGAAGGTATTGTAGATCATCCTATTTGCTTTGCTAGTAGAAAGTTGACTCCTGTAAAAAAAAATTATACAACTATGGAAAGTGAGGCTTTGTCAATGATCTACGCGCTGCATAAGTTTAGACAATACTTGCTAGCAAATACCTTCATTTTCTATATAGATCACATGACATTGAAATACTTGGTGAACAATCTTGTTTTACAAGGGTGCATATGTAGATGGGTTCTCTTATTCCAGGAGTTTGACTTTATAGTGGTGGTAAAGCCAGGTAAAATAAAGTTTGGTCCAGATCATTTGTCAAGGATTAAATCAAGAGAGGACACACGAAGTATTGAAGATACAATGTCAGATGCACACTTATACAGGTAAAACCTTGCACCCTCAAACTTAAAGGATATTGTTGTCTTTTTATGAACATGTATGACACCTGAAGGAATGAAGGCCTTAGAAAATAAACAACTTGTAATTCGCACCACACCTTTCATGTTGATCAATGGTGACTTATACAAACTAGGATGAGATGAAGTATTGCACCAGTGTGTACTGGAGCATGAGCAAATGAAAATTATGGAGGAGGATCATGGCGGTATCGCGCAGGTGGACACTAAGCAAGGGATGCCTCCGCGTGTAAGATCCTACTAGCTATTTTATGGTGGGATACCTTGTACAAGGATTGCAAAGACTATTATAAGGCATGTGATCATTGTTAGCACCTTGGAAAACCTGGGCAGAGATGAAATTCTTTTAAGACCTATTACTAGTGTAGAACGTTTTGAGAAATAGGAAATTGAATTTTTGGGTCCTATTTCCCCAGCCACGCATAGAACTGGATCGTGCTACATCATCACTTGTATAGATTATCTTATAACGTGGGTGAAAGCAGAACCTATAAAGGATTGTACAACAACAACAACAACAACAAGGTTCTTATGGGAAAATATTCTTACTAGGTATGGATGTCCTTTAAGTTGGATAAGTGATGGAGGCACTCATTTCCTTAATGAGAGCATCATGATATTATTGGATGAATTTATGGTTGCACACCATAAGACAAAACCTTATCACGCTCAATAAAATGGGACTAATAAGGCTTTCAACAAGATATTGAGCCATACTTTGACAAAAAAATTGATGTTGGAAGGAAATATTGGGATGATAAAGTTTATGTTGTGCTTTGGGCATATAGAACAACCTACAAATGGTTGAATAAAGCAACACCCTTTCAGTTGGTGTTTGGTGTAGAGGTAGTTCTACCCATAGAATTTGTGTTACCTTCTTTGTGTATTACGATGTGTAGCAGGAATGGATGATGAGCAAGCATTGGAAGAACGAATTGACAAATCGATACAACTGGATGAAAGGAGTGTCATAGCAAGATGGAGTGAGAAGCAAGAAAAAGCCAAGGAAAAAGGCATGGCACGATAGGAACATCAGGGAAAAAAATCTTGAGGTTAGGAAGATGGGTACTTCTTTATGATTCAAAGTTTATGCATCACCCAAGCAAGCTTAAGGTGCATTTTTTGGGACCGTATGTTATCACTCACATACTTGACTCAGGTGCTTGCCAATTAGAGGTGCTTGATGGAACACAATTACCTGATTACTTCAACGGGAGTAGGATGAAGCCCTACTATAAATAAGTCTTCTTTGTTTTTGTAATAAGGCAGTATTACCATTTAGATTAGATTTCCCTTACTATTTTTTCCTTTAGATGTGTTTCCTTCATCGTCATTGTGCATTGACAATTTAGTTCAGTTTTATATGTAATAAGCGTGCACTTGCACGTTGGAAGCTTGTTGCAATCTAAAGTGTTTTTATGTGTAAAGGATTACACATACCCTTAGTGAGGGGTGGATAAATAAGGTTAGTCTGGTATAGATAATAAATAAACTCACAGGCGACCATAATAGGGAACAGGCTTTGAAAAGTAATGAAAACTTCAAGAGGATTACTCAAAGTTAAAGACCACGCACAATGTGGTGAGAGCTTAGTATAACTTAAGGAGGCTGTAGACATTTGAGACTACATATGTTTGGGTCACATTGGATAAACTACTTTGGCATAAGGAAGCACGAGGTAGAGGAGATCTTTGACAGATAAGTAGTTGGTGCGCCAAAAATTTGTGACTAAGGTGCATAAAAGTTTGAGGTGCACGAGATATTGGGGCGCATGGGATAAAGAGGTGTGAAATGTACTCAATGGGAATTAATGTCGTGTATCATAGTAGGTGGAGAAATTAAGGAAGAGAATTTTTGAAACTTGTAATAAAGTCGGCATTTGCAACGACATTTTTTTTGACCTTGCGAGATCGAAGAAAATTACAAAGTGTAAAGAAGAGCTGAAGACGAGGAGAATTTTGTAGATTGATTGTGCCTAACAAGATTCAAAGCACATTGATTGAGTATCTAGGCATAAAATGACTCAAGTAATGGTGGTGAGGGTACGCGACGAAGGGGTTTAGGTATGATTTGGGTCTGTAGTAGCTAGGGTTTTGCTGCACTTATGGATTGGAAGGAACAATGGCACCACAAAAGGCTCCAATTGTGGAGAAGGAATTTGATGACCTAGTAGAGGAATGACTGGAACAAATATTTACCTAGAAGAGGTGATCAAGGGGTGGGCATGGGAGACAAAAATAATACAGTGTAGGGTTTCTAACATTAACCACTAAAATGAGATGTTCTTGAAGGATGTTATCACAGATGTTTATAGGAAAACTAACCAACATTTAGCAGACTGTACTAGAGTTTTGGATACCTCCATCAAGAGGTTACTCGAAAGCGTGGGGTTCACAAAATTCCTGGAGTTTCCCTACTTTTGGAAGCCCAAGTAATTGTACCAGTGGGTCATGTTACATGTGTATGAGGAATTTTTCTACTTCGTGGGTAGGAAAATGAGGATCATCATGAAGCTTATTGGAAAGGTGACAAGGTTGTGTGACTTGGGTGCAAAGATCGTTAAAATTTTATTTGATGATGATCATATTGATGCAATGGCCACCATACATGAATATAAGAAGGGTGGCTAAGCCTTTAAAGTAACCAACATTGTAGATATGGCCACTAGGGTTGCAACACGCTTGACAAGAAGCAAGTTGGGTGTAATTGAATGATGGAATGAGGTGAATATGTGTTGGTTACATATAGTGCATAAGATGGTAAACAAGACATAGTACAACATTGCAAGGTACAGTACAGAAAGCTTGGTAAATGAGGCGCACGTCCAGGAAGATAAAGGTGATAAAATAACTTGGGGTGTCATCCTATTGTTGATTGAATTTAGTGAAATTGGCTTACCCAAAGGGCTGAGGGAGAACATTTGGGAGTTTCTGTTGGAGAATAAATATCCAGTTAAATTTTTTTCCAAATACACTCTATGTAGAACTATTTCTAACTAGTATAAGGAGTGCCTGGGGAAGTGGTTAAGGAGGCTGCACAAGGCATTTGAGGTAGAATGGCGTATTCTACACGAGCTTCCCAAAGTGCTGAATGGAGAATTTGAGTTTGCATTCTACCATCACTTCAGCTTGGGGCGCTTCCAAATGCATTCGAGAGGTAATAGCCCATGGTGTAAGTTTCCGTTTACTTTTACTACCAAATATTTCAAGGAGTCAGTGAAAAGGTTCCATAATGCACGCAAGCTCTAGTTTGATGCAAACAAAGTAGATGTAGATGTCAAAATTATGGGCAAGACCTATGTATGGCCAGGAAAATAGGCCTATGTCAAAACCATGGAATTAGGAAATGTAGACATCACGCCAGAGAATCTATGCATAGGATAAATTGAACCAGCACGTGTGTACATTTATCTGCAGCCAAGGTTCAAAGATGGCAAGGTGGTGAAGGGCACCAATATGGCATTTTCAGGATCTCTGAAGAAGGGACAGACATTAAGAACCTTAAGGAAAGTTGTATTACTGCCCCCTACTTAGGAGGATCTAGAGCCTACCAAGTTAAAGAATGTCCTAGAGCAGGAGGAACCAGAAGATAGCACCATATTGGTTTAGATAAGGAGAGTTCTGTGGAAAAAGAGCACATCTAGAGACACTGACGTAGGGACTTCGCAGCCAAAAAGAAGATAACCATGTGTAACTCCTGTGAATAATGAGGAAGAAGAAATGAGAAAACATAGAAAATATGTTCCTGTAAAAGATAGTGAGAAGGAAGAGTCCCCTCAGAAAAGAACGTATGAGAAGGAGGACACCCCTAGTGTTGAGATGTAGGAGGATGAATATATTAGGGACCCAATCATATATGAAACTATTAACAACAGTATGAGTACCCATGAGAAACACTTAGGTGAAGGGAAAGAAGTTCCGGTGGGGATACAAAAAGTCCTAGAATGCCCTGTGCCTAAAGGAGAAGAGAAAGAGGGGGAAGTAAGCCAGAATGTGGGAGGATAAGAACAACAAGATGCAGAAGATGAAGAACCACAAGGGGAAAATTCACATGTTCAAGAAGACTTGGAGGAACAAACAGGTCAGTATGGAGGTGAAGAGGCAGTAGGAACTCAAAAGTTGGTCTACTTGGATGACCAAGCAAAAATCATTCGCGTCCACTTCAAGAGCACCTTTCCCAATATACAACTGTATGGTTGGGACTGGATGGGCCCAGATATTGCCAATATGTGCACTCACAAATAATTATCATGGAGCATTCAGACTCATATGGATGATCCTAAATTTAATGTTTGCAAGGAGGCATACATCTCAAAGAAGATGAGGAAGGCGCCACATACGTGTCATATGACCATCAAACCCACATAATTTTCTTATGAATATGCGAGAAACACATTGGTTACACTGTCCACTGAAGTAGCACACCAAAATATTGATAAGGAAACAAAATTATGGGTGCTCCTGGAATATAAGAAATATAAGGATAGAGAAATCAAACGACTCACCTAAGAGGGGGAAATGCAATGGCCAAGGCACAGAATGTCAATAACATGTCTGAACAGATAGTTGATTAAATATTATAGAAAAGGACTAATTTTCAAGAGAAGGTGCTAGAGGAGTTCAAATCAGAACTGCACTACCTCCATACCATAATTTATTTACTTTTAGAGGACAAACCAATACAACAACCTAAACTTAAGGATATTGCAGAAGAAGCATCCACGGTCAAGGCTTTAATTGTAAGAAAGATATCTAGCTATGAGATTGTTTTGCAAGCCTTTTGGGATAAAATGAAGAAGGAAGATTCAGTGTTTCCCATGTGTACAACACCTAATAACTTAGTTCAGGTGATAACAAAAGAAAAGGAAAATGAAGTTCTGCAGGCAACAAATGATGAAACACTCAGTCGCACATAACGGGTTACACTAGGAGAAACAAAGCATGATGCGTTGGATGCTGTAAGGAAACAACACATGGACTGAATAAAGAGCATCAGAAAGCTCATTTCCACAAAGATGGATGTCAAGGAAGGAATGGTCTCAGGTATGGCTAACATCCTTAGAATTTTGAAGAGTGAGGATGGAAACATGACTCTAGATGAGTTAGATGGTATAGTCGCAAACATCCTTGATAAAAAATAGCACTTAAGGACTGGTATAAATTTGAGGGGGAAATTCAGAGTGAATATCCAAAGTTCATTCTATCATAGGAGGAAAAGGGTACAAAATAAGATGACTTAACTTATTCTTTATTTTTTCATTCATTATCCTCTATTCTTTGTAATGACAAGTTGATTACCCATTGACGGGGCGGAAATCCATTTTAGTGTGGGGTAATGTTGGATGGAAAAAAAGTGCTAAGTGTTGCACACATGAATTTAGGGTGCAAGAAAAACACACGGCACTACACTACAGTAAGTTTTACGTGCCCAGAATCAAGACTTAGTTGTTTCTGTTGTGAAGGTTAGTTTTGGAGTTAGCATGCTGGGCACATAAAGACAGGAAGACTTGCAATGCACACAATGGTATTTTAGGAGCAAGCATTAGTTTGAGCGCCATGTATGGTTTAGTCTAATTATAGGATTTCTACTCAGACTTAACTATAGGAAGTTTATTATTAGATAACTTGCATTTTTTTCATCCTTTTTGTAAAGGTGCATGGCTATTATTAGCATGTGACCTATTTTAAGATAGTGCATGGGAGATGAAGGGAACTTCCCCATCCCTATATATATGTATTGATTTTCACAGTCAAGAGTGTGTGAATTATTGTAGAGTTATGCTACTAGTAATTTCATGCACATAACTCAGGGAGATACTTATGCAATGTAAGAAGCTTCTGTGTTTTATAGTGTTTAATACAATTTATGTTATTGGTTGGATAATGGTGTTGAACATGATTGAATCTGGTTCTTGCATTGAAAATATTGTTATATTCATTGTTTAGGTCATTTTACATATATTCTAAGATCTAGATCTGGTTTATGCACTATGTGTTGTTTACTATTGGTTATGAATATGAATATACATATGCACTATCATGTAAAAATTTTGAACAAGTAACTCTAAAGAGGGACCTGGTTCCTTTACACGCTTCGGGTGAATGCTCAGCTCAGGATGGGTGATGTGTCAATGTGCCTGGGTCATTTACAGTGAATTATAGGCTACATCATCACCTGCTCTATAAGAGGATTCCATATATATATATCTAGTTTTTTATGAATGAGAGGCATTCCAAGGTAAGAGTCTGAAAAGGATCTTATCTTGCAACCAATAATTTAGGCCAATTTGTTGTGGAATTATTCTTCCATATTAATAAAAACACAACACTCTTATGGAAGTTGACAAGATTCCCAGAAACCATTTCATATACCTATAACACTTTTTTGTATATAGTTTCCTCTTGAATTGCATCTTTCCCAAGTAAGAAATTATCATCCACAAAATGGTTAATGCAAACAAGTGTTAACCCATTATAAATTTTAATCCCTTGAATAATATTTTGAGAAATAGCTTGATAACATAATCTACTAATGGATTCATCCATAATGATATATAGAAAAGGAGAAATGGGGTCTCCTTGTCTCAAGTCCCTGCTAGCTTGGAAGAAACATTCAGGTTTAGCATTGACAACGACTGAGAAATTGACATGTGAAATACATGTTGTCACCAAATTAACAAACTGATCACTAAAACCCAGATTAACCATGATATCCCAGAGAAAATACTAAGAAACACTTTTATATGCTTTATGCATATCCAATTTGACAAGCATGGTTGACCTACCATAATTCTCCATTGAATGGATGGCCTCTTGAATAATAATGGTGTTATCCAGAATTTGTCTACCAGGAACAAAATCTTCCTGATGAGGAGAGATAAATTTTGAAAGCACATTCCTGATTCTAAAAGAGAGTATTTTAGAAATTAGTTTGTAGATGTTATTGCACAAGTTGATGGGTCTAAAATATTTAAGGTCTTTAGCCCCTTTCATATTTGGAATAAGAACTAATAAAGTATTATTGATTTGTTTAAGAATATGTCCAAATTTAAATAAATCTTGACTTGTAGCCACCATGTCCTGATTAGTAATCTCTAAAAAAAACTGAAAGAATAAAGTAGGGAACCCATAAGGACCCAGAGATTTGTCTAGTTCCGTATCAAAAAAATCAAACCTAAGTTCCTCTTCTCCAGGAGTAAGATAGAGAGCTCTGTTATGCTGATCCGGAATTACTTTATGAAAAATAGCAAGGGATTTATCCCAAAAAGGGGCCTCAGGGGCTAGACCATGAAGAAACAACTTCTTAAAATAGTTAATCATAATATTATTGATTTCCTCCTCATCCGAAGTGAGATCTTGATTAGGTTTTCATATTTCATGAACTCTGAGATGATTATCTTTAGTAGTAGTCGTGAAATGGAAAAATCTACTATTCCTATCTCCCTCTTTAAGCCACTTGACCCTATATTTTTTTCTCCACTAAATCTCTTCTTTGGAAAGAAGATCAAGATACTCAATAAAAATAATTTGTTCTTGTTTCTTTAGAGCAGAGTTGATACCATCTTCCTCCATCAGTTCTCAAATCTTCTACTATATTTCTCGTCTAAAGAAAGATGTTTTTGAAGGTCTCCTTATTCCAAACCTTAATCATATTTTTAACATACTTCAACCTATAACTCAATTTAAACATATGAAATCTTTACTCCTGAACACTCCACCATTCTTGCACTTTGTTGTAAATATCATCAATATTCCTGCACTTTTTTTTATAATCCTAGTCCCAAATTCAAAAGATATGGATTATGGTCAGAACCAATCATGGGGAGATAGGTAAGTGAATATAACTGATTAATCATACTTTGGTGGTGTAGACACTAAAATTAGGTCACACTCCCCTTTGGTCCCTCGACAAATAAGCACCCTTTATTACATTTACCTAGCCATGACCCCCCTTTACCCCACTAATATTAATTTAATTAATCTAATTAAATTAATGTGTTATCCTCGCTATATTTGTTATTTAAATATTTTATTTAAATAATATCTACACAAACAGTTCACTTAGACACCTCACCAAGCTAACTCAACCTAAGACCTATTCTTAGCAAGTTACCATAACTAACTATGACTTACCCCAAACCCTAAAAATCAATGCCTACACTCCCTCTAACCACATTCCCGCATGCTCACAAGAAGATCCCACTCTAATCTATGGGATAATGACACAAAATCCAAGAAAATTAGGAGGATCTCCCTAAGTTTAGTAAACCTAGAAAATCATGCCTTGATCGATGTCGGTTTCCCCTAACCATCACCGGTTAAGCTGAACCACCGTCAGTTACCCCTTTAATCCTCTAAACAACCTTATTCTCAACGTTGGCAAACATTGGGAGAAAAGTGGATGAGCAAGAATGAAATATCAAAGAGATAACGCATCTTCAGAGAGCCAATTCCAGCAAGAACTGACATCCAAGGAAGGAGATTGAGGATCTTCTCTTGTACAGCCTTCCCAGCCACATTATGATCTATCCAAGAAAAAGAGGAGTGTGCATGCAACCCATGCAGAATCTTTTTAGTTGGTAATCACTTACAGCCTTCAAACCCATCATCAACACCTCCATCCTTCACACATAGACTTTCAGGAATGAAATCCAAGTAAGTACAACATCATACTTTACTGTTTATCTCATTTCATCATTATTTTATCATCCATTGTTTATCGTGCCCCCTATTGACCATCTCCAACATTTTTCACCTCCATAGACCCATCAAGACCCCATAAAAACCTATTCCAATCACCCAATACCTCATCCCGACCAACCAAATCCTTTGTGCAATCACAAAGGAAACCAAAACCCCATTCTATGACATTTCCAAATCTCACAGTAATCAGTGTTGGTTATACCTAACCGCGGTTGGTCACCTCTGATTGACGATGGTCTCTATGTTTTCCCACACAACCTTAAACAGAGACCTACCTACCTAACTTTACCTCACCCTCACTCACCTGTGACCTACCCTAGACCTTTATCAGACCTGCAGAACCTAGAACTAACCATTTGACCAGTGGATTCTATTCTAGCTTAGCCTGTTAGATTAGATCTGCTTTCTTATTGTGTTTCTAAGTGAGATACCTAAATCATTTTAAAATAACAATAGGATTTACTTTGTTTATAGAATTAATTTGTTTAAAATAGTGGACTGATAGCCATCTAGGAAGTACCATGCTTCCTAGATCTAGCTCACGTTAGGCAGTTCACTACCCATATTGTTTAACTCTTTCTGGTGGTCTTGCTTTCATTACAAGTAGTTCCTCCTAGCCAAAAGGAAAATCTCATGGTCAGTTATGGATTCAGAAGTCATATGCACACAAGAACCCATCAACCGAAATTTGAACAGGTATTCCTCCTATGCCCGTTACCCTATCTGTTTCATCAACAATTCATAGAAACAATCTAAGAAAAAGGTGAAACATTTTGGCACGCCCAGTGGGACCCATTCGAGGTTCCTTGCATTTCATTCATTCCTAGGAAAAAATTGTCTATTTTTTTCCCTTCTAAAAGCGTACACACTAATTTTCTTCCCTAGTAATCCACTCCTTCTTTCTATTTGCTCTAAAGGAAACTTTTCTTTTAATGTATTTAAAAAGAATCATTTCTTCATGTTTTCTACATTTTAGTGAAAGAGCATCCCTCTTCCTCTTCATCTTATTGTGTCAACTAATTTCATATTTTTAATTTGGGTTAAAAACAATCGTATTTCATTCTAATTTTCTACATTAGCTCACATTAAATGAGGGCAACCTATATGCTGGAGGTCATGACCAGCTGATGGTTGACAAACGAATCGTAGAAAATCACTTCTATCCTTTTCTCTTTCTTTGAGTCTTACCAAACCACACAAAAATTCAAATACATACATTCTTAAACAACATCTTACCTGGAAGAAGTTGTTGGTGATCACATGATCACGGCACAGTGGGCACCCAGCTCGCTGTTCTATCGAGTCATACTTTAGAGCGAATCCCACCCCCACCATAACAAACCTGAAACCTCACCCTTTAGATCTCCTTCTTTGTAAGAATTCATCCTCACCAAAAACTCTATTTCACAATTCATGTGTGAGTCCCTAAATAGCATAAGCTAAACAAACATAATAGAAAAGGGCACTCTTAGGATCACATTTTCTTAGTGTTTCTGCTTGGTTTGCGTTTTGAGGTGAAAGATCACGTTCATCACTTTTTTATTCATCCTTGCACGCTCTTCATCATAGCTGGTGTATTATGGCTTGACCTGAGTGTGCCTGGGCCATATCACCATCATTCCCAGAATTTTGGGTTTGATTCCACATCAAATTCTAATTCACAACCACTTTTTCTCATCACTGTTTCAATCTCACAGTAACCGTCATCGGTTACCTCTGACCACCATTAGTTAAACATAACTGACGTCGGTTCCAGGTCCTTTTGCTAACCTACTCAAAAGGACATTCTCATTTCACTTTTTTCCACTTTCCACAGTCTCTGTCACTATCATTTTTTTTCCCATTAACATTTTACACATCCCCAAATTTGGCATACTTGTCAGGTTTTGCCTTCTACCTCACTGATTACTCACTACCTATTTTTTACGGTGACCAACAGCAGTTACTGTACGTCGGAAAAGTGACAGGCGAGCGTGAGAATCAACAAGTAACTCTTCCGCGTACCCGACCTCCCGAGGTCGTGCCGAGACAGCCGGCGGGGGTAGAATATGTAGACAAACTAGTTAGGCAATCTAATGTCTTCGACATGCACTAGTGGAAATTTGCAAATCTAAGGCTAAGAAGGCCCTTCTAACTTGGACTGGTGTGATAGATCGATCAGCGAGGATGACTGCTCGAAGGCTCCAATCAATATCGAGCTCTGGCGTGATTCGATCTATGGGTTTGCATGAATACGTGGAAAATGACCTGGGATTGTTTCGTGTATATCTCCTGATAAGGTCATATGGCAGGATATAGTTGATTCTATGGACGATTTTCTGTATCTAGTCCAGAATTCCCTAGCTTCGTTAGCCACTATCTCTAGTAAGGACAGTTGTTCGACAATGATAGGTGGAAGTGGAGTGGGCTGAAATACTAGTGTGCGTAGGCCAGTGTCTATATCTAACTGACTTGTGGATTCGTTGCGCTGTGGGACCTGTGGATCACAACCATAGACTCTTGGTTGTTGTGGGCGTTCTTGCAACCTGGTTTCTTAAGCTGGTATCTATATCTACGAGGGTGTCTCCAGCGTCTAGCTGTGGAACTAAAGGATCACACTCGAATGTTTATTCTCTTTCGAGCCCTTCTATAGTCACGTGGATATCTTTCTAGGGTAATCTGTAGTTTGGCTGACTTGACCAAAACGCATGTGCTTGGTCATCTTCTATGTTTAATCCTCTTAACTGTGAGCTGATCAGTTGTAGATCTGCGGTTGTTCGGAATACTTGTATCCTGAGATTTTGGTCTATGTCAACTATTGCCTGAAAAGGCTAGGTTTGCGTTGAGGCACGATTGGCTCAAATATATATTCCCTGGGCTCTTGAGGTCCCGTGATTGTCATACAAAACAAAATGTAATCTAACTGTAATGAAATAAATTCTAACTATGTGAAATAAATCTAACATATATAACCTTTATCTTTCTAAGAAATATTCTAACAATTCTAAGGAAAACAAACTATTTTAAGCGTATCTAGAAATAATAACTAAACAATAATTTAAAACAGACAAGATAACCGAGTGTGGTTATTTGCCTGTGTAATTTGTAGAATTATTCTAAATAAATAAGATAGCCTGTCTAATCTACCTGCAAGATTCTCGATCCTACCTCAGAAGTGAGGAGCTGAATCATAGTTTCTCAGAAACTATCAATCCCCACAGCTTCCCTGGCAATATCGAGAATAGAATGAAATGAAATAAAGCGATTAACTACTCTATTTGATATAAATCTGACTAGTTAACTTTGAAATTTGGAAAACCTGGACTTCGCAGAACAGTGGCGAATCCGATGGTGTATGTGATCTCGTCCCCTCAGTATGATCTTCTCGTTCTTTCATGTTCACTTGGATCCAGAAAATCGTGTAATGCTAGCACCGATAGGAGTAGATTTTGGGACAAGGACAGCTCAAAATGCAGACCGAGAATGCGAGTAGGAGAGGGATAGCGCAAGAGTACAGAGCTTGGCTTATGCGATTCCTAGTCATGGGATTTTACTGTGAGTCATGCAACGTGAAGCGACCAGAACCTTTGACTATCCTATACGAAGAGAAAAACCTGTAACTTTAATGATCAGTTCCTAAGCTATTTCGTTCCAAAATAAAGACACTGCTTGCACAAGTTGGATATGTGGCTTTACCAACAGCTGAATAAAGCTAACCAGGTATACAATGAATTGAACTAAGAACTCTAAGTCACAGTAAAACAAATTTACAGCAAAAGGAATTCAGAGGAAAGCTTCTAACCGGATTGGATGGAGCAACAGCACTGCCTGCACAAGATGGGTCTATGGCTTACCAACAGCTGAGCAATGCTAAACCAAGTATGAAGTAAACTATGCTATCAATCCTAAGCAAGCTAACCAAAATACTAAAAACCAGAAGACTCTAACAAGGAAAAATGGTGATCAAAACTCCAGCTCAAATTCTTCACACAAACTCAGCCAAAATTCAGACCATTTGCATGTACACACACCATGAATTTATAGGAATTCAAACACCCAAGAATCAAAACCAAATTGAAGTCCTAAATAATAAACAAAGGAAAAACACTGTTCCAGGGGACCAAAAACATTAATGCATGCTCAAGTCGGCAAAGAAAAGCTGGTAAATCGTGATATTTCACGCGGGTCGCTTTCAAAAGAGTGTTCTGGAAAACGCGCACAGGACCGCCGGTCTGAGCAGGGTCATCCGGTTACATGACCGCCGCCCTGTTCAGGGCGGCGGTCACGAGACCGCCGCCCTGCAGGGCGGCGGTTTCATCACTGAAGGTTCAGAGGCCGAGGAAAGAGGGAAAGGAGGGGAAAACAAAGGGTGCGGGGGCTAAACGGGGCATGTGGGATGTTAATGCATACTCCGAGGGATTTTCTGGATCCCGAACACCTTGCGAGAAGACCTGTATCATCATTGGGGCTCTTGTTGCTATTCTGTTCCAAAATAAAGACACTGCTTGCACAAGTTGGATATGTGGCTTACCAACAGCTGAATAAAGCTAACCAGGTATGTAATGAATTGAACTAAGAACTCCAAGACATAGTAAAAAACAAATCTACAGCAAAGAGGAATTCAGAGGCAAGCTTCTAACTGGATTGGGTGAAACAACAGCACTGCCTGCACAAGATGGGTCTGTGGCCTACCAACAGCTAAACAATACTAACCAAGTATGAAATAAACTATGCTACCAATCCTAAGTAAGCTAACTCAAAACACTAAAAATCAGAAGAATCTAACAAGGAAAAATGGTGACTAAAGACTCCAGACCAAATTCTTCACCATTTGCATGTGCACAAACCATGCATTTATAGGAATTCCAACACTCAAAAACCAAAATCAAAATTGAACTCCTAAACAATAAACAAAGAAAAAACACTATTCCAGGGGACCAAAAACATAAATGCATGCTCAAGTCGGCAAGGAAAGCTCGTGAGTCATGATATTTTACATGGGTCGTGTCAAAAGAGCATTCTGGAAAATGCGCACAGGACCGCCGCTCTGAGCAGGGCGGCGGTTACAGGACCGCCGCCCTATTCAGGGCGGCGGTCACGAGACCACCACCACCCTGAAGGGCGGGCGGTTTCATCACTGAAGGTCAAGAGGCCAAGGAAAGAGGGAAAAAGGAGAAAACAAAGGGTGCGGGGGCTAAGCGGGGCATGCGGGATGTTAACACATGCTCGGAGGGCTTTTCCGGATCCTGAACACCTTGCGAGGAGACCTGTATCATCATCGGGGCACTTGTTACACTGTTCTGGCAGTACAGTACCTTACAATTTTGGGTACGTACAGTACCCCCTATTTCATTGTCTTCTTCTCCGCCACTTTACATGGAAGCCCCATACATTGGAATGCCACACTCATTATATACCCAAAACCAACCTCCTCACATTATAGGAGGCATCCAATCATCACAACCCACCAACGACCTAATTAAATTGATGATGGACAAGATGCAAACACTAGAGGCATCGGTCTCCAGCTCCCACAACTCTCTTACCTATGATGAGATTTGCAGCAAGCCTATTCACCCATCCATTCCCATCTATTCATACCTTGTGCATTGGGAAATGCCTAATTTCAACCACTTAAATAGTAAGGAAGACCCACAACAAAGAATTTTTTCTCGTTTAAACATGGATGTTATTTGATTGCTCATGATGATGCCTTACTTTTGAGAACTTTTCCCATGTCCCTCACTGGACCTGCATTAGACTGGTATAGTGGGTTACCCAAACACTCCATATTTTCATTCGATCAGGTAGCCCAAGATTTTTTGGATCATTTTTCTATCAATATTTCCAAGAAATTTACCATGACCAATCTATATTCCACACGTTAGTATGAGGATGAATCTATCGTAGATTTTGTTGCTCATTAGCGCAGCCTGATCAATCAACTTACCTTTCAACTGCCATAGACCGAACTCATTGAGCTCTTCACATGAGCTTGCGCTAGACATATCTCCCCAACCTTATAGGTCTAAAATTTTAGAACATTCGATGAGGCATTCTTTATGGCACGAATGTTAGAGATTTAGGCTATCGAAGAGAAGAAAACCCAATTATGAAATAAAAATTTGACATTCAAGTCGAATGAAACCTCTTCTTCTTCTAAACCACCAACCAATTATTCAAAGGCTAAAAGTACCGCTAACGCAGTGGTGCTCAAGGCTGGCCCAACTTAACCATCTAATCAAGCTACACCCTCATCTAATCTATCACCTATTCAGGCTTTTAGATTCAGACAAGAGCAGTGAAAATATACCCCAATTGGGGAACCTTACTCTTCTATTTTAGAAAATCTTATCAAAGTTGGTGCCATCACCCTTCCACCCATAAAACCACACATTGGTTTTGACCCTGCTTTCCCCATGCTTGCATGGTATAAGGAACAAGATTTCTGTAACTATCACTGAGTGAAAGGTCATAGTGATGGTAACTGCATCAATTTCAAGAATATTGTCTAGGAAATGCTCAAGAAAGGTGAGCTAACTGTGGATAATCCAAACACCACCCCCCAAAAAAATCTAAAAATCTTTAAAAAACCATTTCCCAATCATGCCCCTTCATCCAATCAAACAGATGAGACATCCACTCACGATACCCATACTCGTGAGGTTCATGCGATCTTTAACAAGGTACCTGTTACATCTCAATAACCTCACATCCCTTCCATAGAGGAAATCCTATCCTGAAATCATCCTTCCATGTCTGAACCAACTGTCACTATTCCTTCACCAATAGAAGAACACCTTTTATCTCCTACATCACCTACAGAGGATTCTTCTGCAGACATTGAGACCATCTCACCCCTAGCTTCTCCACTTAGTGAACCTTTACCTACCGTACCTCCTCCACCCACAGAGGAGCACCCATTACCTCGTCCACCCACAGAGGAGCACCTATCTATTCCTTCACTTATTGAGGAACTCCCATCATCTCTTCCACCCATCATAGACCCGGTGGAGATACCTTTGCCTCTTGGTGAGCATTCTCCATCAGCTACCCAACATCCAATAGACCTACTTTCAGCTCTCTTACCTACAGAAGCTGATGCTAGCCAATTCCCCATCTCTAAGATGCATTTTACAGGAATTCCCATTAGGTATTCACCAACTTCACCCACAAACGTGCCATTCTCACATTTGGTTGATCACTTAGAGTATGTGGATAGAGCTTTGTTATGGGGGTGCCTCTTACTCCCTATCTCAACACAGATGCAAATATCCCTTGATGACACCTCCACTATCTACCCAAGCACATTTCCACCCATCAAACCATGTACAACCACTGCCATCGCAACCCCTTCCATGATACCCACTAGTACTCAAACCACACCTTTACCCATAACCCGACCTATACCTAAATCCAACCCCATACCCACAACATTTACCTCCACTAAACCTATTACCACTTTAGGGGTCACCCCAATCACCAGCCTTACTCATCCACCTATTAAACTGGATTTAGCTACATCCTCCAATGTCAATACCACACCTACTCTAACACCCAAACCCAAGAAACAAACTCATCAACCTCATACCCCTACCGCACCAATCACACCCGCACTTGTCCCATCTTCCTTAAGACCTCAGGTACCCAACAGGGTCAAGCACCCTTCACCCATCCATAAAACAATAACAAAGCCACCCATTCTTGCCTCACAAATCTCTAACCTACCCCGTCACACAACATGACTCATACCTGCACATGCAGTCTCTTTACCACCAATACCTCTGATACCTTCAATCTTTGCTTCACTACCTACTACACTTCAATCATTGTCCCTCACACCCCAAGCACAATCTTTGTCATCTACCTTCATAGCACCCCCATTATCCCCGTGGGTAACTCGCCCTCTTCCTCCATCTAATTTTCCTTCTAGACCCCGTATACCCAAATCACCTTTACCTAAGAAGGTGCAACCTAAAAACAAAACCCCACTACCCCACAACAAGGTAGTTAAAACAAAACCACACCCTCCTACCCATCTATCTACTATACCCCTACCCAAACGAACCTGACCGATACCTCAAACCACACCGAATCCTAAACCCCTAGCTCGACTTGTTTCTACTCTTCCAAAAATAATTCCTATGACAACCAACCATACCTACACCCAAACCCACATTCACTTCCCCTTGTGATCCACTAGCAAGGTCCTATGCTAAAATTTTAACCAACCTCCTTGAGACTTTTCTTATCACATTACCGCCACTCCGACCTTATGAACCCCTAAAACCCAAGCCAAAAGGGTTTGATGATACCAAAATTTACGCATACCATCATCTGCCATGGAAACAATGTGGAGAACTATCAAGGCCTTGAAAACCTTCCTTATCCAATTGTGTCCACCGGAAACCAACTTTGACAATGATGACCTTCTAGACAAGGACCTTGCTTCACCTACACCCATTCCCACACTACCCACTCAACAACAACAACTTCCACCCTCACAGCTCCCAGAACCACACACAAATTTTAAAATTAATATGGTTCACATCAGAGAACTTGCCACCCCACTACCTAAATGTCGTTGCGTCCAATTGACCTCACAGAGTTTTTCTCCTCCCGTAGGTTTTTTCCCTCCATGTCATTATATCACATACCCTACACCCCTCTCCATTTGAAAAATTCCCTCAAATCAACATGGTACACGTCACTACATCATGCGTAAAAGGGTAAAGAAAAGGTAGCTGACCTACCTACCAATCCTATACCTAACATACCATCTGCACCCATACCTATATAACTATCTGCTACCCCACATACCCCATTTCTAATGGCGTCACACATCGTACCATGCTCAAACAAGTACACCAATCTCCACTTAAAATGTCCTTATATGACCTCATCCAAACCTCGGAATACCATCGTCAAGTCCTCGTGGAGGTTCTTCAATCTATCAAGTTTTTACCCAATGACCCTACACCCATAGCCTCCATTATCACACCCCTTCATGTAGCTTCCCTCACCAAATTACCACCTTCATCTTCACCTCACCTTGGTCACTAAGTGGCCTCCCTTAGCTTCTCAGAGACAGAGATCGTGCCATACCAAAATGATGACCCGGACC
This sequence comes from Taxus chinensis, assembly GCA_019776745.2. NCBI lineage: Eukaryota > Viridiplantae > Streptophyta > Pinopsida > Cupressales > Taxaceae > Taxus > Taxus chinensis. The sequence continues at coordinate 140,869,284 of CM034153.1, forward strand.
CAGCCCTCTTCATCTCTGTACACATTGATGACATACAAGTATGCCGTGTGATGATTAATTGAGGCGCTAGCATTAACATCATTTCATCCCTTGCATTTTCTCAAATGTGCATACCTGACAATTACATGCACAAAAATTTGGTCATGTTGTGTTCATTGAACAACACTATCACCTCCACGCTAGGAACTATCACCCTGCACATTCACGTGGGCCCCCACACTATTCCAAAATTGTTTTATATTTTGGAGGGGGAATTCCAATATAATTTTTTGCTTGGTAGACCCTGGATCCATGTCATTGGTTACGCTCCTTCCACTTTGCATCATTGTGTAAAGTTTGAACACGAAAAACACACTTATACCATTCCAACTAACCCATCACCTTTTAAAACATGCAACATGCTTTACTGACCCAGCTATGTACTTATACCTGTCACGCCATCTACCTCCGCAACCACTACCACTTCACCTACACCTACACCCACACTTACCAGTACACCGCCACTGCTTTCACCACACATACCTCCTCTATTCCTACCACTGTTATAACCTTCATGGCTAACCCATTAGCTTCCCAATCCGTTAACACCACTTCTACATCAACCTTTAACACATCGTTTATACTAGCTACCTACATACCAACCACTGATCCCTTGGAAGGTGTTTTTCAACGCCTCACTCTAGGGGAGTACCACTTATATAGTGTCAACACCTTCCTTACTCCACACGAGTATGAAAGTCTTCACCAACACCCTCGCTATGATCATTGTATAGGAGAATGCCTCCTTTATGGTCCTCCTCATCTTTTTACTAGTATCACCTATGGGGGAATTGATACTACCACATACACACCTGAACCACCATTATAACCCTGTCCTATTTTCCGCTGGACTTCCAATCACTTACCAATCATCCGTTTCACCCACACCTTCCTGCACTGCTGTGCATGGAAGGGTTTTGGTTTTGGCTTCTATGAGCAAGGTCGCCATACCGTTATTCCATGTACCACCTGCAAATATAATGACTAGTAGTGGTATCAGCTTCTTTGAACCTTCTACCAAATAGGCCCGCATTGAACTCATTGACAGACCCTAGCCCTTCTCCACCTTCATCACCACCTTTGCCGACAAAGTCAATGGATCCTGAATCTATCCCTCCTAACTTTTTTTTTTCATAAACACCATTTCCTTAGGGCCTTTGACCTATCAACGAAAAGGTGAGCCCCCTTCCACTTTTCCATTCCTGTATCCTGAGATGATCGATGATGACACACCAACCATTAACATCATTCAATGTCAGGATGATGAATCCATAGTCACCTACCTTGGTGTAGAAGACTCATATATTCATCAGTCATTACCCTCTGAGACACAAACCATGTTGAATGAATTGACTATCGAGATCAACATTCATACTCAGGACAACCCGCACATCCTAAAGATCGGACAATCTTTAGATGCTGTTGAACAGGAAGCCATCACTTCTTTTCTCTAAGATCATAACCATGCTTTCACTTGGTCTTACGTAGACATGCCTTGTATTTACCCCACCATAGTGTTCCACAATATCATAACCGTTCTTGATGCCAAACCTATCAAACAAAAGTTGAGGAAAATACACCCTCGCATTTCTCTTCTCGTCAAATAAGAACTTCAACGTCTTCCTTCTATGTTTCCTTCATCTTACCCATTGATTATCTTCATTAGATTTCTAACATTGTCCTTATCACTAAAGCAACAGGGGGACTCCACATTTTCACAGACTTCCGTGACCTCAACCTCACCTTCCTGAAAGATGATTTTCCCTTGCCTAGTATTGATCAGACTAGTTGACCTTACCACAGGTCATGAGATGCTCTCCCTCATGGATGGATTCTTGGGTTATAATTTTTTTTTGTTTGCCTCAAAATATCAGCACAAGACTACATTCATTACCCCTCAGTTAACCTTTTGCTATCGAGTCATACCTTTTGGCCTTTAAAACACGTTGGTGCTACATATTAGCGTGCTATGACTTACATCTTCAATGATATCATACATCGCATATTGGAAGATTGCATGGATGATCTCTTGGCTAAATCTAAATGCCGAGCCGATCTCCTCGCTGTCCTCAAAACCATCTTTCGATTGCCTCATTAAATATTACATCTACCTTCAACCTAAAAAGTACGTCTTTACGTGGTTCTCTCAGGAAAACTCCTGGGATTTACTGTTTCCCTCTATTGTATAGAATTTAACCCTGCTAAAGTCAAGGTCATTCTATAAATTCCTCCACCCACGAACCTCAAACAACTTCATAGTCTGCTAAGGTAAATTCAATCCATTGCTTCATTTCATTTCAGCTTATCAGACTGCTATAAATCATTTCATCATCTCCTCCAGGAAGGATGTTGTCCATTTTAATTTGGGATCAATGAATATCAAAATGCCTTTGAATAAGTCTAAAACAATACCTCTTATCTCTTCTCATGCTCATACCTCCAAGCAAGTGAGAGCTACTATCATACCTTTTTACCTATATATATCAGCTATATATCATTCCTTCGACTGACCATGCTCACTGGGTGCTATGATAGCACATCAAGATGGGTAGGGAAGCAGAGAAGGATGTCAATTACATAAGATACATACTCTTCATGACTATGAATTTTGATATAATGAAGTAGAAAGTTATGGTTCTTAGCCTTATACTTCACGACTTGCTACCAAACTTTTCCATTATCTCCTTAATCATAAGACTTATATCATCACCAGTTTCACCGATCCTATAAAATCATATGCATTCTAAACCATATCACAATGATTTCATCACTCACATGGCTAATGATTATGACTAACTCTTGACCTATAATTCATCTTACAAAAATCTATAAAGGGGAAAGCCATCGTTGAACAACTCACATAATGCTCCTATTCCCTAATAATCAACCCTCTAACTCATGAACAATTTATAGATGGATTTATTGCAACACCATTGATCCATGAATGACACTCCCCTTACAAAATAAAAATTTTATTCAAAAGTTCAAAATTTTAAAAGGGGGAGGTGAACTGGTATCATCATCGTACCTCCTTATGGGGACTCCTATTACTATATCCTTCAAACTAGAATTATGAATGTGCCAACAACATGGCAGAGTATGAATCCCTTATTATGGATATTCAAACCAATGTCTATGCCCTTGGTGTTTGAATCAATTGACATCTATGGGGAATATCACACTTGGTCATCAATCAAATCGAATGAAATGTATCAATGTAACGAATGAAATTTTACAAAATTATAAAACATCATGTTTAATTCCTCATAGACCATCCTTCAATCATTATACAATCCCAAACCAGTTCCCACGTTCATCCAAAATTTTTGTAGATACTATGGAATCTCTTGTATCACTTCCCAAATACCCCTTCCCCAAATGAATATTCTAAGTATGTTTATTGTTGTGTAGAGAATCCAATCAACCATCTCATTTACCTCATGAACTCTCCTCAATTGGAACTGACACCCCTGAACCTGAGTGACCTTTGGTATAAACAATACTCTGACTACATTTCCCTATCCATCTTACCTCCTGATCTCACCTGTAATGAACAAGTGATACCTTCCTTAACAAGGTCTAACCATTTCGTCATCCTAGGGGGGCTCCTCTATAAGCATGGGTTTGATGGTATTCTCTTACGATGCCTCACAAGTTCTCAAATTCCTTATACCATCAAGGAGGTTCATGATGGCATATGTAGAGGTCACTTTAGTGGCCTTGTTGTTGCTAAGCGTATTCTTCACCTAGGCTATTACTACCAACCGTTAACCATGATTGTTGCAACTATGTCAAACACTATGTGAAATGTCAACAACATTCCAACTTCATCATACACCCAGTCATGCCTTACAAGTCGCTCATGACCTTTGGCCCTTCTCTCAATGGGGATTGAATCTTGTCAGAGAAATCAATCCTCATTCTTCCCAGCATCATCAATGGATCATCACTACTACCGAATATTATACAAAATGGGTGGAAGACATACCACTCATCTCCATGAAAGCTGAGAAAATATGTGAGTTCATTAACCACCACATTATTTTTCACTTTGTTGTTCCTCATCGCCTCATCACTGACAATGGAAAACATCTTCAAAAACAAAACATATGTAAAAAACTTTGTGAAACCTTTGGCATTCAGCTTAGTTTCTCATCACCTTATTACCCACAAACCAATAGCCAAGCCAAATCCACTAACAAAACCCTCAACAAAATTCTCATGAAAATGATTAATGATACCAAGAAGGATTGGCATAAGCACATTCCTTTTGCCCTCTGGGCATACCGCACTAGTATTCACACTTCCACAAGTTTTACACCCTTTTCTTTGGTCTATGGTGGCACTTGAAGGGTAAAGCCTCTTGAAGTCCAGATTCCCTCACTTCACATTTCTCTCCCTGACATGCTTAATTGATGATGAATTTACAAAATTAGGACCATTTAGCATAGTCTAGAGTTACTAGATGAACATCTACCATCTTAACGCTCTGGATCACCTTCAAGTTTACCAACATTATGTATCAAATGTGCCGTGAAAAATGTGTCCATGAACGGACCTTGGGAAAAGATCGGTGAGGATTGTGTTGAAAGAAAATCAACATGTAACCAAATTAGAAAACCTTAGAAATCCTGGGCGAAAGAGATTGAAATGACTGGGAGGCCTATTGGCATACGCACAATTCCTTGTTCTCTATTGGCATAATGCACTTTGTGGGTCACTATTTCCCCTACCTGTGCGTAGGACCCTTGGATCACTGGTCTATATTACTAACTTGTATAAATTGCCTCTTACCAGATGGGCCTCACTTTGCATTGGTCTCCAAAAAATGCTTACTGATAGATTACTTTCATCAAGGTTCGCTTGGGAGAACAAAATCAGTAGGTATTGGACCATTGTCGTCTAAAAATTGATAGATCACCTTCACTTTCTTCAACAAACTATCAAATGATGCTTATTGGCATAATTTATGGTGGCACATCATAAGACAATAACCTTCCAATTTTGTGACCTTGTTTTGACAAGTAAATGGAACATCTGAACTATTTCAGCAAGATCTTGGTACATACATTGATGAAAATTGTGATCCTAAGGAATAACTGGGACCATAATCGTAACTCATGCTTTACTGGATTGGGATGCCCCTATCATGATTTTATCAAAAGAGGGTTAACCTAAGGCCTGAGCACCCTTTCATTTGGTGTTTGGCACAGATTCTATTGTTTCTCAGTGGAATTCATATTACCTGTGTCTCTTTACAGGCTCGTTACATGTGCAGGAGGCATGGATCCATCTGAAATGATTAAACAAGGAATCATGTGATTACCCGTTCACCCTTTTGCCTTATCTTAAATATGTGCACCAGGAACTCTAGCACATGGCATGATTCTCATGGAAACTTTTCAGCTTATTTAGATGAGATCCCATGGGTGTTCACCCTTGCCTTCTCAACAAGAACCAAATGCTTCGTTATAGTCTTGTCCATGAATTTTTTTTTTTTAAAGATGAATCCCTCAGAAGGACATCTTCCAAAATAAGAGATCAACTCCTTGATTCAAACTTACAATATAAAATATGAATCCCTCAAAAGGACATCTTCCACCTAGTTAATTGTCATTATGAGTAGACTGCTCCCTACGAAATATAGCTATAAAAATCTTGCAACTCTTTACATAGTCTTTCCAAAAAGAGGACTATTTTCTCAAAAAATCAAAATTCAGAAGCTTCCCGCATCGATCAGCTTCAAGAAGACCTCGAGGAGACATAGATTCCTCCCATATAGACTTCTGTACATCAAGTCAGTCTATCTCCAAAAGAAAATCTAATTTTTTAAAAGAAAAATAAGCTTTTCAGTCATGGGGTCCTATTGTGATACTTATCTCTATTGGCCCAATTTTGAACATTCTACTTCCCATTTTATGACCTAATTACCTACACCTCCTTACCTGTTGTCTTTTCACTTCATACCACAAGGGACATGCTAAACCTATGACATTTGGTGATCATGTGACTATTCGTCACTCTTACAATTATCAATCATGTAATGTCTTTAGGGTCTTACGTTCATGAAGCCTATCTATAGATGTGTTTCATACGTTTTGATCCTTGTTAATAAGGTGGATTTTTTGCCCCCTCTTATCATGGAAAATCTTCAGAAACACCATTTAATCTTCTGAGTATGGTGACTAGAGCCTGGAGAGCAATAAATGTGGAAAGATTAGTGAAGGTTATCCCAAATCAATGGGTTGGTAAAATCACCTTTACCTATCTTGCGATTGTGGACCCCCAACATCGATGCCCTGAACCTAATGTGTACCTAGGAAAGTGTGAATCAACACTACCTGTCGACCTATAGATCAAGCTAGATACCTATTTGTGCATGGGAGTGATTGGTGCTCCACCTAGATCAACCTTGACCTCATCATACTTGTGACCTCAAATCCAACCTAACTATCAACCTCACTACCTATTCTTCTATCTTCTCATATTCTTTCTTAGCTTATGGGAGAACTACATCGGTCTGAGGTCCCTTTTCATCGGGACTATGTAGGCAGCAGTTATAGGGAATGGGGCCCTAGAAGGTTAGCTTGGCCACTGTACGATGGAAAAGTGACAAGCGAGTGTGGGAATCTACAAGTAACTCTTCCTCATACCCAACCTCTCGAGGTCGTGTTGAGACAGCCGGTGGGGATGGAATACACGAGGGATGCAGACAAACTAGTTAGGTAATCTTATGTCTTCGATGCACACTAGTGGAATCTATGAATCTAAGGTAAAGAAGGCCCTCCTAACCTGAACTGGCATGATAGATTGATTGGCGAGGATGACTGCTCAAAGGCTCCAATCAATATCAAGTTCTTGCATGATTTAATCTATGGGTTGTGGAATACATGGAAGATAACCTATGGGTGCTTCATATATGTCTCCCGATAGTGTCATGGAAACGAATGATGGACTGATGTTGGATTCTATGGGTGATTCTCTAGTCTAGTCCAGAAATCCTTGGCTTGATTAGCTACTATGTCTAGTGAGGATAGTTGTGTGATTATGATTGGTGGAAGTGGAGTGGATCTGAATACTAATGTGCGTAAGCTAGCGTCAACATCAGATTGACCTGTGGACTCATTGGGTTATGGATTTGTGAATCACAACCGTAGGTTCGTGGTTGTTGTGGACCTGCTATGGTCATGTGTGGAATCAGTCCCTAATCCCTAGTATCCAATAATCGTATGCCTTTTCGGCCCCTATGTTCAAAATTAATAGTTGTGTAATCTTTTCAAAATATCTTACAAGTGTTCTTGTAACTTGAATTCTTAAACTAGTATCTATGTCCATGAGAGTGTCTTCTGTATCTGGCTGTGGGACCAAAGGATCAGAACCAAACGTTTGCTCTCTTTCAAGCCCTTCTACAGTCATGTGGATATTTATCTAGGTTAACCTGTAGTCTGACTAGTTTGACCAAAACGTATACGCTTTGTCATCTTCTACGTTTAATCCTCTTAACTGTGAGCTGATTTGTTGTAAGTCTGTTGTTGTTTGGAAGACTTGGATTCTAAGGTTCTGATCTATATCAGTTATTTCCGTAATAAGATTGGGTTGAGGCATGATTCGCTCGAATACATATTCTCTGGGCTCTCTAGGTCTCGTGATTGTCATGTGAGAAGGAAATGATATAAATCTAACTAATGACAGAATAAATTAACTACGCAAGATATATCTATGTATATTCCTAAATCTAATTTTATTGATAAGCTACTGAATAGAATTTAAAAGAGCAATTATCTAATATATCTAGCAATTGACAACTAAACTAATAACATGATTAAAATAGACAAATCAAATGAGTATAGCTACTCATCTGTGCAGTTTGTATATCTACTCTAATTAAACAGATAATTGATCTACTCTATTTGAAAGACTCTCGATCATACCTCAGAAGTAAGGAGTGAATCACAATTTCTCAGAAACTACCAATCCCCACAGCTTCCCTGGAAATATCGAAAGTAAAATTAACTGAAATGAAATGATTGACTATTCTATTTGATATATTTTAACTTAGAACTTTAAAAGCATGAACTTGGACTTTGCAGAACAATGGTGAATCTGGTTGTGTATGGCCTTTTCCCCTCAGTGTGATCTCCGCATTCTTTCGTGCTCATGTGAATCCAGAAAAGTGTGTGATGTTAGCATCAACAGAAGTTGGTATCGAAATAATGGCAACTTAGGATGCAGACTGAATATAATGTGAGTAGGAGAGGGATAGCGCAAGAGAACAGAGCTTGGCTTATGTAATTCCTAGCGGGATTTATTGCGAGTCATGCAACATAAAACGTCCAGAACCTGAAACTATCCTTTTTTGACGAGAAGAACCTATAACTTTAATGGATTCCTACTCAAACTATCGTACTCCAATTTATTGGATGAAATAATAACAACACTTACACAAGGATAATATGTGGCTTTCTAACAGCTAAACAACACTAACCATGCATACAACAAATAAAACTATGAATCCTAGGAAAAAATGAAAGGCTAAGCTATTGAAATGAGAAATTCAGAGGAAAATTTGAGGGGCCATTTGCTTGAGCACAAGCTAGCTATTTATAGAATCCCATTTACCCAAAGGTGAAAACCAAATTGATCTCTTAAACCATAAACAATGCCAAAACACTATTCCAGGGAACCAGAATCATAAATACAAGCAAAGACGGTGAAAAAAGCTGGTAAACGTTGAAAATTTACATGAGTCATGTTAAAAAGAGCATTTTGGAAAACATATGAAGGATCGCCGCCCTGAGCTGGGCGGCGGTTACAAGACCGTCGCCCAGGCAGGGCGGTAGTTTCGTCACTGAAGACCAAAACAAAAAGAAAAGGAGGGGATAAGAGAAAACAAAGCACACAGGGGCTAAGCGGGGCATGCGGGATGTTAACGCATGCTTGGAGAGATTTTCTAGATTCCAAACACCTTGCGAGGAGACCTATATCATCATTGGCGCATGTGTAACGTTGTTCCGGTGGTGCAGTACCCTAAAAATTTGGGTACGTACATATTACCCCCTCGGAGAAGCATTTTAGCCATGAAGAGGCGTAAAATGGTGGGTCCAAGTATGGCGGTCCCGAAATGACAAGTTAGAAATTATACCTGATACGTCAGTGTGTCGAAATGACGCCATCCAAAATTCCTGCCACCTACAAAATGAAAAGAGGACTCAAGTGCAGATAGACAAAATAGATCAGAAAATAAACACTAAAATAATATGAAATGAGGACGTACCATTTGTACAGGGATAAGAACTTACCTCTGTTAGTGCTCCAAACCTGTGAAAAGGGGCATTCAAAACAAGTTAGGTTGTTATATATGTAAAAGTGGGCCCATTTTCCTATTCATTTGCGCGTGTTGATTTGGTTGATTTTGAGCTCTAGGACCCATGGTGACGGTTTCTTACAAGAGTAGAGTCAAAATGTTTGTGACGGGATAGCGATCATGCCTCCGCATGAGAGGAACATTGACCTGCGAGATCACAAGTTAGTTTTTCTTGTACTTTATCACTTTTGTACCTCCAAACTTTTAAAATGCTGAAATATTTTTCATGGGGGGGTTATTTTTGAAAATGTTAGCTTCAATAAGGTCCATCTATGGGGTGGCATCTACTGGGTAGGCCTTGTTTCTAGCTAAAATGGTCCTTTATTCATTCTTTTATGGCTATTTTTAAGTTATAAAAACCCGCGTGTGGGTTTTCGGGACACGACCGCCACCTTGAGCAGGGCAGTGGTTACGAGACCGCCTCCCTACTCAGGGCGGTGATTACAAGACCACCGCCCTGTTCTTGGTGGCAGTTACAAGACTACCCACCCTGCTCAAGGCAGTAGTTACGAAGACCGCCGCCCTACTCATGGCGGCAGTTCTTCACAGAATGTCAAAAGAACACTTTTTTGAGATTCGTTTTTGCATTTTTAGCATTTCTTACTGTGTTTTCATGATTTTTCTAATGTCATTTGGATACTAACTTACTCTATTTTGTGTGTTTTTAGGTGTACGTAGGCGAAGGAGGAGTATATCCGATGGATCTGGGAGAGGGAGTGTGATTGGCTTTCGACAGTATTGGATGCCCTTTCTTAGGATGAGAAGGACACTCTTCAGAGGGCCGGTATACTGCACATATCACGCGTCCCACATGTTGCATCGTCTAGTCACATACTTTGTGACTTATTTTCATATTGGGATGCCAATCGGAACACTTTTCGATTACCAAGGGTCCGGGGTGAGTGGACCATTACTTTGGAGGACGTTTACCGTATCTTAGGGGTCCTGATTATTGGGAGACGGCTCAATCTTGAGACAGCAGGGTCACGGGCTCAAACAGTACAGTGGGCCTCATATATGGGAGATGCAGTTATCTCCACTGGTTCGAAAAAGGGGGTGAGGGTCCGATATATTCCTAGCCTACCTATCCCCTTGATTTTTCAGGCCATTATGGGGATCCTTACCTTGAGATTGATCAAGGACAAGGGAGGAGACACTTTACTGTATTGCTGGTCCCCCATCATTGCGTAGATTGAGGGGCATGGCCAGATTTACGCCTGGGGAGCTGACATTCTTGGGACCACCTATCATGATTTGTACTGGGTGGTCTGTTTATAGGGGTAGTCATTGAGCCATCCAACCCTGGTTATGAGCTCGGTCTATGAATGTTTCATCCCCTATGGGAGAGGTGTAGAGGTGGCAGATCTTGGAGCTATGAGGGCAGCCAGATGGATAGATATGTTGGTGTTTAGAGCACCTCATCAGCCAGTCACCTCCTTGACCACTGATGACATGGAGGCCACACCTTATCAAGCCATGGCAGGTTTATGGGGCAAGGAGGCTCTTACTTTGATTTCTTGCTCCACCACAGGATAGCTTGTTGACAAGATGGGAAGGGTGGAGATACATCCTTTTGGCTGAGTGCCTTAGCAGTTTGGCTTGCCTTACATGGGTATGCTTCCCCTAGTGGTTCCGATATACAAATCAGTTCGAGAGGCCAGGGGAGGTCCTAGAGGCCAAGGTTGGATAGTTTTTATTCCTGGTGTCCCCATTACAACTAGGCAGGTAGTACGAGCTCAAGGGAGAGCTGGTGCTCCTCATGCACCCTTACTTTAGATTACCACTGGTCCTGCTCATAGCAGCAATGACCCCATTGATAGAGACTCTGAGTCCAAGGAGTTCACAGGGGGGAGATGGAGGAGGAGACCGAGGCTGAGGTCAGTGAGTCGGGTGGAGAGGAGGACAGTGATCCTGAGTGGCATGACACTTAGGATATCTTACAGGCAGAGAGGGCAGAGCAAAGAGTAGAGAGGGTGACTCTGGTTTCAGAGGAGCCACTCTCTCAGGGCTTGGGCAGAGAGGATGAGTCCATAGTAGGATGTTATGTGGCCCCAGGCATAGGAGGAGTGCACCAGTCAGCGGCGGCATCTATGGCAGGTGCCGACCCTAGAGATCCATCTTGGAGGCCCGGAGATCCGAGTGAGTTATCATCCTTCCTTTTAATGTTTGTTTCTAGTTAGGATTGTCTTAGTTGCTATCTCTCCTTTTGTTTACATTTGTTTCTATCTCTTGATTATTTCTAATTAGGTTTTTTTCCTTTGCTTGCAGAGATTGTTGATGAGTGGCGAGACCTGATTCACCGAGTATGCACTGATACCCTGATGATCCCTATGGAGAAGACCCGCGTGGAACTATCCGTGGATACAGGGGAGATTTCAGCAACCGATAGGCATACCAACATTTTTTCCCCTGTCTGGCATGTGGCCAGGATGGTGACATCCCTCCATACCAAGCTGACAGGGTACAGGACAGTAGAGTGCCTGATGAGGAGTCACTCTCATGGCGAGGCCGCAGCTTCTCCTTAGCACCGTGAGTCCTCCGTGCACTTAGAGTACTAGCGTAGCTAGAGTTCTAGACATGGGCGTGCACCATCAGAGGGATCTCATAGGGGTTGAGAGGCCGCTTGGCTCTCTTAAACTGTTTGTATGATGTATTTGTATTTTCTGGGCTCTTTGAGTGTTTTGACCATGCTTAGCGCAAGATGGCATTGTACAGGAATTTTGACTATAGATATATTCTTTTTGGATCAGACTCTTGGCATCAATGTTCTTGTGATTTTATTTCGTATGTAAAATATAATTTTGTTTTTATATGCTTTTTAGAATGTATGCAATGGAGAACAAATGATACAAATATTTTCTATCTTTTTATATTTCATGATGTTGATGTATGATAATGTAGACACAATGTGATTTTGAACTTTAGTTTCGACAAGCAATTTTTGATACTTCATATTTGTTTTGACAATATGAGATGATGAACTGGTATGATGAGTAGATGAACATGCCCCACTCCTAACTCCACGCAACTAGTAAGATGTGAGGGCTCATCACCGAGAGCTAGAAAGGGCACAAGTTATGAAATTTTTTGAATGGTAGTGATGAGAGATAGAAAAATATTTGGTGGAACTAAATTAGGATGCTACAAACCTACTCTACTCAAGTGACTCCATAGTTTAGAATGCGACTCACTTTGTGGTTTATCTAGACTTAGATCCGTAGATGGCCTCATGGTTGACAAAATCTGGTTTTTAGGGTTTTGAACTCTCTTGGAATTTTGAACATCTGATTCATTCATTTTTGACTCAAGATTTCAAGGGTTCATTTAAATTGTTTGCTGACTACCTCCAATGTTTATTGTTAAGAGGACCCCCCATACCCTTCCCCATGTTACTAGTCATAAGCGTGGGCTTATCACCATGGACAAGGTACAGGCGAGTAAGGGTATTCCCATCCTTTCCCAACCCTACATCACTAGTAAGAGATGCAAGCTCATCACGGAAGGTTGGTAGGGCAAGGAAATGTGTAAAAATAAAATTTTCTATTTGATCTATATTTGACTTATTTATTTGAGCAAAATTTCAGTATGTTCTTACTTCCAAAGAGATATTCATATGGGATAATGTGACACAATGAATCTTCTAGAAAAGACCATAGGCAAGATACCTATCCTAGGAAGAAACCAAAGTGAGAACAAGCCTATAGATCTTGGTATGGTTACCGTTAAGACTTTGTCATATCTAGTTTTATCTGATGAAATTATTTAGAAACGGGTGATGTGACTATGAAAGTGAAGAAGTATGATTTGGATGATTATGTCAATACCATCAGAAGTTTGTAATGAATTGCTTTGGAAATAAGTTCCTTGATCACAAAATTGTATGAAACAAGTGGACAAAATGAACCTAACTACATGAAGATGCAATGTAGATATAATTATACAAATAGTGATGGTTGCTTATGCATAGAATCATTTAAGGTTTAGGGAATTGACAGTTTCACCAAATTCCTCACCTTCCAGTGTACATAAGAGATATGCGCCATTTCCATAGTCCTTCATGACTCAGTATGGGCCCAACCATTTGGGCCGGAATTTCCTCCCTTCGCCAATCTTTTTATCGATCCATCTGTCTAGTCTTAGAACTAGATCTCCTTCATATATATCTCATTCATAGACCCTTTTGTTATACTTCAGCACATCCGGTCAGCATAGACTCTATGTCGTTGTTCAGCATCTAACCTGGTCTCATCTAGGATTTCTAGTTGGGAGAGATGTGCTTCTCTATAAGATTCTTCACCTAGAATCCCTTGTAATGAGATGCGGAGATTGGGTATCTCAACCTCAAGTGGGAGAACTGCTTCCACTCTGAATACAAGCGAGAAAGGATTTTCTCTTGTTGGTGTTCTTATTAAGGTTCGGTGGGCCCACAAGGATGGGTATAACTTTAAATGCCAATCTTTTTTGTTTTCTTTCACCGTTTTAAGGAGAATGGCTTTTAATGTTTTATTTGTTGCTTCAGCCTGTCCATTAGCTTGAGGGTAATACAGGGAGGCTGTATGATGATTTATCTTAAATTTATTGCATAGTTCATGAACCTCGTCATTCTTAAAAGAATTCACATTATCTGTGATAATGATTTGTGGGACACCATACCTGCAAATGATCTGGTTCAAAATGAACTTGGCAATCATGGAACCTGGTACAGTGGTGAGAGGCATAGCCTCTACCCATTTGGTAAAATAATCGATGGCCGTGATTATGAAGTTATGGCCATCTGTAGATGAGGGAGATAATTTCCCTATCAAATCTAGCCTCCACGTAGAAAATGGCCATGGAGTAGCAATTGGTTGTAGAGCTTGTTCCGGCATGTGAATCTTGTTAGAGAATTCTTGGCATTTATGACACATGCGTACAAACTCTACTGCGTTGTGTTCTAGAGTGGGTGAGAAATAGCCCATCCAATGTATTTTGCAAGTGGTGGCATGACCACTAAAGTGGCCTCCACATATTCCACTATGAGATTTGTGGAGGATCTTCTTGGATTCTTCTGTGTCAACACACCTTAGAAGCATTCCATCGAAAGCCTTACGATAGAGCACTTGTTCTATAATAACATATTTAGCTACGATAATGCATAACTGCCTTCTTTGTTGCAGCATAGCACCTTCTGGATATGTATGGTTCATGATATAATTAACAATATCAGTATACCAAGGACATTCAGTGATGGGAGGTCAAGTTTTGACGTAATATATGCATTCATCGGGAAAGTCCAAATCGACTAGATCGCCTCCATCTAATGGGTTGTCAACTAACCAATCTATTATGATTTATCCCTTAATGGAATTTTGATTTACAAAAGTTAATTCAAATTCACCCATTAAGGTTATAAAGTGTCCAGCCTTCTTAGACAAGGACCCTTGCGTGAGAAAGGTTCGTAAGTGGTCTGTTTTTATAATGACTCTTGTTTCTTGTTTTAGCATGTAATGTCTTAAGCATTTGGTTACAAAGACTATGGCAAGGCATTCTCGTTTTGCTTGCATATAGTGTGTTTCATAATCGAGTAATGTATAGCTTATATAATAGATCACACGTTCTCTCTTGTCATCGTCTTCTTGAGCCAGCATACAGGCTAGCGAGACATTGGTAGCTCGAGAATATAAGATTAAAGGGCGGTCTATTTTAGGTGGCATTGGCATGGGTGGTGACAACAAGAAACACTTAACTGCTTCAAAAGTGTCATTGCAGTTGTTAGTTTAATCGATACTATAATCTTTCTTGAGTAGATTGTTGATTGGATGAATGGAAAAGCTTAAATCTAGGATGAATCTTCTGATTGCACCGAGTTTCCCAAGAAACAACCTGATTCCAAATTCATCCGATGATGGGATCATTTCAAGAACAGCCCAAATTTTGGCTGGGTCTACATCGATCCCTCGTGATGATATAATGTAACCAAGGAGCTTTCCTCCTATCACACCAAAAAAACATTTTTTTGGGTTTAGTGTAAATCCGTATTCTATTAGACATGAAAGAATGATGCGGAGTACTTCTAGGTGATCGCAATGCTTCCTGGCCTTGGCCAATAAGTCATCTACAGAGGATTCCATGATTTTGTGAATAAGATCGTGAAATATATATGTCATTGCCCGCTGGTATGTAGCGCCAGTGTTCTTGAGACCGAATGGCATAACAGCGTAGCAATAGGTTCCCTAAGGAGTTATAAACGTAGTTTTGGCTTGGTCTTATTCAGATATTCTGATTTGATTGTATCCTGAGAATCCATCCATGAGAGACAAAAGCTCGAATTAGGCTATTACGTCAATGATGACATCTATGGATGGTAACGGGAAGTCGTCCTTAGGGCATGCTTTGTTAATGTCTCGAAAGTCTATGCAGATGTGTATCTTCCCATTCTTTTTTAGAATGGGAACGATATTAGATACCCACTGAGAGTAATCGACCGACTTGATGAATCCTACTTGGAGGAGTTTCATTACTTCTTCCTTCATCATGAGAGCCACCTTGGGTTTCATTGGCCTCGATTTTTGTTTAACTAGCTTTGCATCTGATTTGGTGATGAGGTTGTGTAACGCGATGTGAGGTGCAACCCCTGTCATTTCTTTATAACTAAATACCAAAGCCTTCTAATGTTCTTTAAGGATTCAAGTGTGTATTTCTATTTCTTCTGGAGTTAACGAAGATCCTAGTTTCAATATCTTTGGTTCTTCCTCCGTTCTAATGTTAATATCAATTGTTTCTTCGATTAAAGAAGCATTACCTTCTTAAAACTCAAGCAGAGCTGGAGGTAATTCTAGATCATCTCCATTCTCTATTGTGTATATGCCGAGTTCCTTTTGTGGGGGAATCTCTATCATAGGATATTCGAAGTAGGAAGATGAATGTGGGATTAAGGAAAAATCTACCACATGATGGGTGAGATGTAACGCTGCATAGGTGTTTAAGTAATCTAGAGTGGCTCTATCACTATCAATGTGATCCATGCTAGTAGATTTGTTCTCAGCTATGCTCGTTAACAGTGGGTTTGACACTTTCTTCACTAATGGTTCAGTGCAAAGGGATACTATAAAATAGGTGTCCTCCAACTCACTATTTGGGATGAAGCATGACGCTGAGGTTGCTATAGAATCCGCAAGAAGATTTTGTTCTTGCGGGATTGCTTCAATTGATATGAAGTCAAAATCTTTGATTAAATCTAATACCACTATTCTGTAGAGCTGTAAGTGTTCAGCTCTGGTTTCATACACCTCAGAGACTTGGTTTGCTACTAATTGAGAGTCTCCTAACACCCTGATGTCATTAACACCGAGCCATTTAGCTATGATGAGGCCAAGGAGGAGGGCTTCATACTCCGCGCCATTGTTTGTACATTTGAAATTTAGTTTAAAGGAGAATGGTAGGATCTTTCCCTCGGGAGAAGTAAAGACCACACCTACCCCAGCCCCATAATGACATCTTGCTCCATCAAAAAGGAGAGTCCAATATTTGGTTGGGAATATGGACGTTGGGACATTTGTTATGTCAATTTCTTGTACTTCAGTTACTTCTACCATGCAGAGCTCTTCTACTGGTAGAGAACCCACTCCTAGGGTATATCCCATACCTACAAAATCAAATGGTAGGAAAATTGGTATATCTTGTTCTAGTAAGTCGACAATCTTCGTAGTAGTTCCTAATGATACTGTTTCTACAATATTAGTCTTATCCTTGAGGGGTGGGATAGTCTTGATTAGGCTCATAGTCTCAAGATCTGTTGTAGGTACCAACTTTTTTTCTAGTTTTGCACACGTCAGTTTATTAAATTGGTTTGTTGGGAGTTCAAACTTAGAGTGAATTCCTGGTCTTTTCTTTAAGTCAGCTAGGTGTATATCGAATGGTTTTGGATTACCTTTGGCTACAAATATCTTCCCTAAGTGCAAGAACCTTACTTCTTGAAATAACGTAGAAGGGATTGCCTTCATACGGTGTATCCATGGTCGGCCGAGGATCATATTATAATTGGTTTCCCAATCTATAATATAAAACTCAATCAGGATTGTTTTGGGTCCTAAGGTAGCTGGTAGTATTATAGTTCCAATCAAAGTGGCCTTAAGGCTATCATAGCCTCTTAGTGTATTCCGAGTCGTGGAACAATTTGTTTCTCCATACCCTAGCTTTTGAAGGAAAGAGAAGGGAACTATGTTAACTTTTTCCCCATCGTCAACCATTACATGTTTAACGTAATTGTTATAAACCCACACCTACAAATGTAAGGTCGGATCACCTCTGCGTGCAATCTCAGCATCTGTTGGCATTTTGTTTATTTCAAATATAAACTCGGTATCCCTATTCAGCTGTCCCGGAGGGTGGATATCAAAGTCTATATGATTTACCTATGTTTTAGGAGGTGGAGTGATGTTAATTAAATGACCTAAACCTAATGCGTCTAAAAGAGCAGCCCTATGGGCAGGAGAGTTCCTCAGCAAATACAAAAAGGAGATGTGAGAGAAGGTTTTTGTTAGGTCATTAATTAGATCATAGGCACCTATGGGTTTCACTAATATTTGTTGGATGTTATCTGTCTCTACCGGGTAACTTGGACTTGGCTGAGAGGAATACTCTTGTGTCCTTGTTACGACTTCCATGGGTAGTTCGGTATCTAATTCTACTAAACCGATTATCTTGGGTCATGGTTGACTTCCTAATCATGGTGCAACAGGTGGATTTAGTGAAGTCGAGGCTTCATAATCATTATTTCTTACCATTACACCTTTATTCGTCCCATTTAATTTGTTGTCATTGTGACATGGGAGAAGATCATTAAAGATCTTGAGGGGATCATTTTGAGGGGAAACTACCCCTGTAAAAGTATTTGGTGCCGGTGACACAAGATCTGCCAAGAACATATCTATGAAAAGTTGTCTTTGCTCCTCTGGAAAATGTTACATGAATTTATTGTAGTCATGACATGTTCTAGTGTCATGGCCTCGAATTTTTTGGAAACCACAATACAAGTTAGGATTGTAATTTCTAGGTTGTTGGTTTGGTGTATATTGTGGTCCAAAATTCTGATCAAACCGTTGCCTATTAGGATTAATGTTTTGTATTTGTTGTTTTTGGTTTTGGTTTTGGTTCTTTTTTTTATATCTAGTTAAGTTTTGACTTGGACCCTGTGTCTGGATCCACCGTTGTTGTTGTTGTTTTTGTGGATGATTAAAATCCACTGCATTGATTGTTGGCGTAAAATTATTGTTTTGTTGATTGTCAACCAGCGGTGGAGTATTTACAACATTGGCCTTTTTAGCTTGGTCAGTTACTCCATTAGTTGTTGCGCCACGATTTTTGTTAAGGATTTTAGGTCCTTGATTGATGTTGTGGTAGTAGGATAAGTCGTAGTATTCTGGTTGGGGGTGATTAACCTCCTGTTTGCTCCATATGTCTTATGACCGCTATCTATTGCCACTTGATCTATTCAGAGAGCACTCTCAAGTACTTCATCATAAGTCCTTAGTGGGAACTTCTGGACTTCTTCCTTTACCTCTCTGCTAAGAGAATGAAGGAATAAATCACATAGTTCCATTTGGTCCATGTTTGGAGCACTAGCCGAAGAATAAAGGACTGTACGCCATCTCTCTATGAAATGAGTGACAGATTCATTGTGTTCTTGTTTAATGTGCAAGAATTCCCTGATTCATGTTCTTAACAGTTTTTTCATGTCAAACGCCTTAATGAACTCTGAAAAAATTTGTTTAAACAAATGGATGGAAGATTTAGGTATTCTATAATACCAATTGAGGGTGATTCCCTCCAAGGTTTTGGGGAATATTTTGGTAAAAACCCCATCCCAAGGGAGCAGCTCTCGAATGGCTATGGCATAGGCCTTAATGTGTGTATTCGGGTCCCCCTCCCCTTTGTATTTGGGCAAATCGGGAAGAGGTCTCAGAAGCATGACGCTTCATGTGGTTAAGTCTAAGGGCTCTTTCAAATACTATGAATAAGTCCCTATCGAGTAGGTTTCAACGATTGATGGTGCCTATTGAGGGGGTGGAGGTGGAATGGGTTGCTGATACAGCATAGCGTATGCATTTACAGGGGCATAAAGAAGCCCCTGTGGTTAAGAAAGCATGCCAGGAGAGGAGAACATACCTCCTTGTGGTGACTTGGAGTACATGTTTAAGTATGAAGGAGTATTCTCCAAGAGTGGATTGTGTTGTACAAGACTGGGAGGTATCATATTCTCCATCCGAACGGTGTTAGAAATGGCGGTTCTATTTGGTGTTTGTTGTGAATACTGAGGAGGCATGCCCACCATGCCTATTCCTGTGAGCAGGTCTACTTAGCTAGGATGATGTGGAGGATTATAATTTCCTACCTACATGAATTGATATGTTTGACTCACTTGAGCAAGTTCTAACCCTCTAACTCTTTCTACTAAAGTTGAAATGACTTCATTTGGTGAAGTCACAGTATTTTGCCTTGGTGGCATTTGTTGTATATTCTGAGGTTGTATAGGCATGTGATACCTCGCTATGAATTGATCGTTGCTTTGCCAAGTTTCACCAAGGGCATTTCCTATAGGCAGTGGCATGGAGGTGTTTTCTTGAAAAGAGACCTTGGGTCATGTTTGTAAACTTCCTATAGGTGGGTACATACTCCCAGAGCATTGTTCATTCCTGGCATAACAGACTGAATGTTCATCATTTAAAACCAGGTATGGATCTGATTGTCTACTAATTTGTGGTCTAAACAACACCTAAGGAGACGAACCAGATTCACCTGTGAATGTCATATTGTTCAAGCCTGAAGGCTCTGTTTGTTGCGTTCGTGTGAGTTGATCCAACTCCTCTATTTGGAAAGATGAACTATATCTAGTCCTTGGAGGTGGAGTTTGTGTTGGTAATTGGTTATTTGAATAGTTGTCACCCCATACTAAGAGCAAGGGTGATGACTGTCTATTCAGTTCAGCGTAGTATGCCTCAAGACCTAGGAGAGGTCTGACATATGCATCGAATCCCAACATATTCGGGGGGTATATGAATACCCGCAGAATAATGGGAAAGAGTGAAGGTGGAAGAAAGAGGTAAAAAGGGGAAGCACTGTATTGTTCACGTCAGGTTCACCAATTTTGTATGATGGAAAAGTGAAAAGCAAGTGTGGGAATCTACAAGTAACTCTTCCTTGCACCCGACCTTCCGAGGTCATGCTGAGACAGCCGAAGGGGATGGAATACGTGTGGGATGCAGACAAACTAGTTAGGTAATCTTATGTCTTTGATGCACACTAGTGGAATCTATGAATCTAAGGCAAAGAAGGCCCTCCTAACCTAAACTGGCATGATAGATCGATCGGCGAGGATGATTTCTCGAAGGCTCCAATCAATATCGAGCTCTGGCATGATTTGATCTATGGGTTGTAGAATACGCGGAAGATAACATGTGGGTGGTTTGTATATGTCTCTTGATAGGGTCATGGAAACGAATGACGGACTGATGGTGGATTCTATGGGTGATTCTCTAGTCTAGTCCAGAAATCCTTGGCTTGATTATTTGTCGTGTCTAGTGAGGATAGTTGTGTGATTATGATTTGTGGAAGTGGAGTGGATGTGAATACTAATGTGCGTAAGCCAGCGTCAATGTCGGATTAACCTGTGGACTCGTTGGGTTGTCAGATTTGTGAATCATAACCATAGATTCGTGGTTGTTTTGGACCTGCTATGCTCATGTGCAGAATCAGTCCCTAATCCCTAGTATCCAATAGTCATATGCCTTTTCGGCCCCTATGTTCAAAATTAACAGTTGTGCAATCTTTTCATAATATCTTACAGGCATTCTTGCAACCTGAATTCTTAAACTAGTATCTATGTTCGTGATAGTGTCTCCTGCATCTGGCTGTGGGACCAAAGGATCAAAACCAAATGTTTTCTCTCTTTCAAGCCCTTCTACAATCATGTGGATATTTATCTAGGTTAACCTGTAGTCTGATCAGTTTGACCAAAACATATACGCTTTGTCATCTTCTACGTTTAATCCTCTTAACTGTGAGCTGATTTATTGTAAGTCTGTTGTTGTTTGGAAGACTTGGATTCTAAGGTTCTGATCTATATCAGTTATTGCTATAATAAGATTGGGTTGAGGCATGATTGGCTCGAATACGTATTCTCTGGGCTCTCTAGGTCCCGTGATTGTCATGTGAGAAGGAAATGATATAAATCTAACTAATGATAGAATAAATTAACTACGCAAGATATATCTATGTATATTCCTAAATCTGATTTTATTGATAAGCTACTGAACAAAATTTAAAAGAGAAATTATCTAATATATCTAGCAATTGACAACTAAACTAATAACATGATTAAAATAGACAAAGCAACTGAGTATAGGTACTCATCTATGCAGTTTGTAGATCTACTCTATTTGAAAGACTCTCGATCCTGCCTTAGAAGTGAGGAGTGAATCATAGTTTCTCATAAACTATCAATGCCCACAGCTTCCCTGGCAATATTGAAAGTAAAATTAACTAAAATGAAATGATTTACTATTCTATTTGATATATTTTAACTTAGAAATTTGAAAGCATGAACTTGGACTTTGCAGAACAATGGCGAATCTGGTTGTGTATGGCCTTTTCCCCTCAGTGTGATCTCCTCATTCTTTCGTGCTCACGTGAATCTAGAAAAGCATGTGATGTTAGCATCAACATAAGTTGGTATCGAAATAATGGCATCTTAGGATGCAGACTGAATACAATGTGAGTAGGAGAGGGATAGTGTAAGAGAACAGAACTTGGATTATGTAATTCCTGGTGGGATTTATTACGAGTCATGCAACATAAAATGTCCAGAACTTGAAACTATCCTTTTTTGATGAGCAGAACTTGTAACTTTAATGGCTTCCTACTCAAACTATCGTACTCCAATTGATTGGATGAAATAATAACAGCACTTACACAAGGAGAATATGTGGCTTTCTAATAGCTAAACAACACTAACCATGCATACAACAAATGAAACTATAAATCCTAAGCAAAAATGAAAGGCTAAGCTATTGAAATGAGAAATTCAGAGGCAAATTTGAGGGGCCATTTCCTTGAGCACAAGCCAGCTATTTATAGAATTCTATTTACCCAAAGGTGAAAACCAAATTGATCTCTTAAACCATAAGCAATGCCAAAACACTATTCCATGGAACCAAAATCATAAATACAAGAAAAGGCAGTGAAAAAATCTAGTAAACATTGAAAATTTATACAAGTCATGTTAAAAAGAGCATTTTGGAAAACGTGTGAAGGACCGCTGCCCTGAGCAGGGTAGTAGTTACAGGACTACTGCCCTGCCTAGGTGGCAGTCATGAGACCGCCACCCAGGCATTGATATTTTAACTTAGAACTTTGAAAGCATGAACCTGGAATTTGTAGAACAGTGGCGAATCCGGTTGTGTATGGCCTTGTCCCCTCAGTGTGATCTCCTCATTCCTTCGTGCTCGCATGAATCTAGAAAAGCATGTGATGTTAGCATCAACAGAAGTTGGTATCGAAATAATGGCATCTTAGGATGTAGACTGAATACAATGCGAGTAGGAAAGGGATAGTGTAAGAGAACAGAGCTTAGATTATGTAATTCTTAGCGGGATTTATTACAAGTCATGCAACATAAAATGTCTAGAAATTGAAACTATCCTTTTTTCATGAGCAGAACCTGTAACTTTAATGGCTTCCTACTCAAAATAGCGTACTCCAATTGATTAGATGAAATAATAACAGCACTTGCACAAGGAGAATATGTGGCTTTCTAACAACTAAACAACACTAACCATGCATACAAAAAATGAAACTATGAATCCTAAGAAAAAATGAAAGGCTAAGCTATTGAAGTGAGAAATTCAGAGGTAAATTTGAGGGGCCATTTGCTTGAGCACAAGCCAATTATTTATAGAATCCCATTTACCCAAAGGTGAAAACCAAATTGATCTCTTAAACCATAAGCAATGCCAAAACACTATTCTAGGGAACCAAAATCATAAATACAAGAAAAGGCAGTGAAAAAATCTGGTAAACATTGAAATTTTACACGAGTCACATTAAAAAGAGCATTTTGGAAAATGCGTGAAGGACCGCCACCCTGAGCAGGGTAGCGGTTACAGGACCGCCGCCCTGCCTGGGCGGCAGTCACGAGACCGCCACCTAGGCAGGGCGGCGGTTTCGTCACTGAAGACCAAAACACAAAGAAAAGGAGGGGAGAAGAGAAAACAAATCACGTAGGGGTAAGTAGGGCATGTGGGATGTTAACGCATGCTTGGAGAGATTTTTTGGATTCTGAACACCTTGTGAGGAGACCTATATCATCATTGGGGCATGTGTAACATTGTTCTGGCGGTGCCGTACCCTATAATTTTGGGTACGTATAACCACTCTTTACCCTAACCATTTTCCCCCCTTTTTTACCTAATTTCCTGTTCATATCAAAAACCTCGACATTTATACCATATACCACATGACTTTTACCACTTATATTATTTCACATTTTCATACATAACCAACATTTTCCACATTTTACACCATCTCATGCATTTATTTGTTATCCAAAAACCAACCTGACTCATCCATGCCTAACAACCTGACTCCACCATGCCTAAACCAACCTGACTCCACCATGCCTAAACCAACCTGACTCATCCATGCCTATAACCTGACTTAACCATGCCTAACCAACCTGACTCAACCACGCCTAAATAACCTAACTCAACCATGCCTAACCAACCTGACTCAACCTTTCCTAACCAACCTAACTCGATCCATGCCTAAACTGACTTAACTCCATCATGCCTAACTCACCTAATTTCCATCCATATCAAACCAACAAACCCATATCTCATCTAATACAAAGTAACAAACCCATATCTCATCTAATACAAAGTAACAAATCCATATCTCATCTAATACAAAGCCATAAACCAATATCTCATCAACACATTAACACATCACCAAATACCATGAATCTCATAATATAAATCAATAATTGTGTCTCTCAAAATACATGCCTATCTCATCATGGACATCATCTCCAAAATGTCGACACTTAGGCCGATATATAATACAAAATGTCATCGACACGCAGGCCGGTCTCATATATACAAAAAGAATGAATGAATCAATACAAAAATCTTTGGCATGCAGGCCGGTATCATGTACAACACAATAAAAAAATACAAACTCTCTTCGACACGTAGGCTGATCTCATATATAATACATACAAAATGACTGGGCATGCAGGCCGGTCCACAGTAGGTCAATCGTATCCCCATCTAATGTCAGGGAATGCTCCCTGTGACTTTGTCTCTCTTAACCCCTCTGTCACACATCTCTGGGGTCCAGCACCTACCTCACCTCTTGTTGATAGCCCCTCACCTGGGGCTAGCCTCTACACACTAGTGGCCTCACCACGACTCTGTCCCTAGGCTCGCCGGCCCCCTGTACTCTCCACACTATGAGTGCGGGATCTAGTGCTCTCACTGGAGGCCTATTGTGCTCTATACTCGGCATAGGAAGGCACATCTAGCCTGGTAGCTAACAAATGATCCTAGTAATACCATGCCTCTCCTAAGGCATCTTTGAACCTGGCCATAGGCACTATCTGTGGAGGTGCCATGGGTCCCGCTACCTGTGTGGGTACCTATACAATGGGACCCTTTCCCTAAACCTGTATTGAGCCCTGTGATGGTACTAGAACCTGAGTCGGCCTTGGAATCTATTCCTATGCCTATAGCTAGGCATGTAGGGTAGTAATTTGTGCCTGTGTTTCTGTCAGCTGGCCTTGCAAACCCGTAACCTACCCCTGCGCTGTGGCCAACTGGCCCTGTAAATCCTACACCTGCACTTGTAGGGTGGCTATCTGCCCTCCATCTCTACCTACCTCCTCTCCATCTCCATCTCCCCCTACCTTCACCTATGTAGGTACCTATCTTTGCCCTGCTTGAGCCTACAGCGTCGCTATCTGGGCCTATAATGTGGCAAAATGTGTCTCTGTACCTGTCAGCTACCCCTGCATGATCCCAAGCTACATCACCAAAGTAGCCACTTGCCCCTATAGGGCGTCTCTCTGAACTGTGATGGTGGCTAAGTCTGGCTGCCTTGGCCTCAGTGGTATAGCTCTCAGTTGTGCCACCCACCACTTCCTGTACCCATCTGCAACCTCAACATCATCAATCTGAGTATCTACAAGCTACTCCTCCTATCCAGTTGGCATGGTGGGTCGTGGTGGAGACAGGTCTCTCCACATCATCTCTCCTATACTACAGGAATGGAGGCAGTACACCCTGGACTAATCTAAACTGGCATCTAACCCGCTCTACGAGTATCTGCTCATGCTCTCCCACTCTCCTCCCCTCTATCCACAGATGTATCTGTAGCCTAGCTAGCTCTGTGGCCATCTGTCTGTATGAAGGGAATCCTGTATATGGCCTCAAAATGACATCCACCCTAGACAGCCCCTCAAGAAACCTCTTATAATAAGCTACATCATGCGTAGCTCTATCACCTCGGGCCTCTCCAACGGCCGGTACCCACCGCCTGTACCTCACTCTCAAAAATCTCTGTGGGAATGCATCTGCCCGGGGCATCCCCACTGGTCAAACACAAACAATGTGCTCGTACGCCCAGCAATGCAGTAGTATGACACAGCAGATGTTGAACCTCCGCAGTCACCCATAGGCCCATAGCTCTCTATACACCTGTGTCAGCAATGCAAGTGCCTATGTGAACCGAGTCTGATGTATCATCATGTCATGGAGGAATCCCATCAGTGACCTTGAGAATCTCCCCCCCTCTGCATCTGGTAGTGCGAAGCAGCACACTACCTCCATCATAAGTACCACTAACCTCATCTCCTCTGGATGAGCTCTATACATCGCTCCATAGCTCATGCTAGCGCTATGGAACGTCAAGTCTACTACACCCTCACCAAAAATAGGTGCCAGTAACTCCTCAGACGCCTCTAAAGAGATAGAATACACCGAGGCCCCCAATATGGGCAACCGCAGGATCCTGTAGACATCCTCCAGGGTGATCGTCATCTCACCCGTCGGTATATGGAAGGTGTTGGTCACTGAGTCCCATCTATCGATGAGTGCAACCATAAGACTCGCATCCCAGACTACATGCCAATAGCACCTCAAGCCTGTCAATCCCACCTCTGCAACATGTTACCACTCCACCTGCATCGCACTCACCTGTACTATTAATAACAAGGGTGGCACCTGGGCTCTCATCTGCAGTTCATCTCTCACCTACATCCCACAAAAGCAATGTATTAGTATACCTTTCCCAACTTACCTATTTTACCCCACATCCTGACCTAATCTCTTTCTCCACCCCCATCCCATTGGCCTTATCGCTCACCCAAATCTACTCAAACCCATCCACCCAAACTGATCTACCCTAATCCTCGCCCAAATCTACCCAAACCAATCCACCCAAAACTATCTACCCTACACCCTCACCCAAACCTACCCAAACCTAAGGTTAACTAGCGCCGATTATCATCAACCAACCCCGGTTATCCCCTGACCAACCATGGTCTCCCCTTGCCTGGCATCGGTCACTATTCTTGTGACCGATACCTGTCTCTACCCACAGACGTCGGCCACAAGCTAACCAACGTCGGTTATTGTCGTGTCACCCGCCATGACTTCTCAACCCTCCTTTTCCCCCTCCTACTCCTTTTACCCACCAAATTCCTTCTTCTCACCTCTAATTATTCCTCTTTCTCTCTTTTAACCTACCCCCTACTCTTCACTATCCCCATCTCCCCCTTTTTCCCTTATTTTCAAATTTCTTCCCCCCCCCAAACCCCCATTTTTTCATATTTCCTATATTCTTGCCAATTTAACCACAAAATCAGAAACAAAGGTTCAACTCCTACCTGATCCTGCTGCCACTGTCGGAGTGGAACCTCTAGCCTCCACGCCGCTCCTCTTGATCCCTCTCCGACCTCTGCCATCCTCAACTAACCTCCAACTATCTCCATCAATCACCTCGCTCGATCCGATCTCGTGACCCCACCTCTCACTTAACCAATCTCACCTATGTGGCTCGCCAACTCAAGCTCTCTAACACTCTCTTTTATCCTCTTCCTCTTTCCTCTCTTCTTGTCCTTTTCTACTTTTTCACAATACACAAATGAATTTTAAAATGTGGGTTTTCCACTTTTTATACCCTACCCGACTCAACCGATATTGCTTAACCCTTGACCACTACTGGTCTGATGCCCTAGACTACCGCCGTCGGTTCCCATACACCATCATCAATTCATACCGACTGATTTTGGTTACCTTGCGTACTCATTGCCCTCACATTCACCTAATTTTCCTTACCTCCCCTTTCTTTTGCCTTCCCTACACCTACCTGGACCACTTTACCTTCTTCATTGGCCCTCCACCTTCTTTAACCTCACCTTGTTAACCAATTGGTGTCTCCTTATTTCACCCCTACCTCGGCCTTACCCGTGCTATGACCTATCTACCTAGACCTAGAACAATGTTTGTGACCTTTGAACCAATGTGCTCGGTATACCTTGTGGCACTGTTACCTGTGTTGTTTGACCTAATGATTTTACCTAGCCTATTGCCATGACCGTTTATCCTAACCCTACCTTTAATGTACCGGAACATACCTACACATTTCTACACCTAACCTATGTTGTGTTTCCTAAACTTATCCTATACCTTGGATACCAAATTCACTTCACCCTTGTTTGGATAAACCTATCAACCTTAGATGATGTAGAGTTTGCCTGCTCTTCAACCTGGTAGTGTGCTGTAGTTTATACGTGTGCATGCATTTTACTGTTGCTACCTTTGACCCTGACCCATTAACTAGATCGCCCGAGTAGACCTTTCACCCTCTTCCCCTACACCCACTTACCTTTTCCTCACATTTTCCGTTTATCAAACCACTCACCGCTTCAGTCTGCTACCTCATCAATTCCTAGTTTGAGGGGGATCACCTTCACCCTCACATGGGCCAACCACATCTTATTTTTATTATCATCACTTACCAATACAAGCTACACAATAAAATGGGGAAAAATGTAGACACTAAAATTAGTTCACACTCCCCTTTGGTCCCTCGACAAATAAGCACCCTTTATTACATTTACCTAGCCATGACCCCCCTTTACCCCACTAATATTAATTTAAATAATCTAATTAAATTAATGTGTTATCCTCACTATATTTATTATTTAAATATTTTATTTAAATAATATCTACACAAATAGTTCACTTAGACACCTCACCAAGCTAACTCAACCTAAGACCTATTCTTAGCAAGCTACCATAACTAACTAAGACCTACCCAAACCCTAAAAATCAATACCTACAGTCCCTCTAACCACATTCTTGCATGCTCAAGAGAAGCTCCCTGTCTAATCCGTGGGATAACGACACAAGATCTGAGGAAATCAGGAGGATCTCCCTAAGTTTAGTAAACCTAGAAAATCCCGCCTTGACCGACGTCAGTTTCCCCTAACCGTCGCCGGTTAAGCCGAACCACTGTCGATTACCCCTTTTATCCTCTAAACAACCTTATTCTCAAGGTTCGCAAGCAATGGGAGAAAATTGGATGAGAAAGAATGAAATCTCAAAGAGATAATGTATCTTCAGAGAGCAAATTCCTGCAAGAACTGACATCCAAGGAAGGAGATTAAGGATCTTCTCCTGCGTAGCCTTCCCAGCCACATTCTGATCTATCCAAGAAAAAGAGAAGTGTGCATGCAGCCCATGCAGAAGATTTTATTTAGTTGGTAATCACTTACAGCCTTCAAACCCATCATCATCACCTCCATCCTTCACACATAGACTTTCAAGAATGAAATCCAAGTAAGTACAACATCATACTTTCCTGGTTATCTCATTTCATCATTATTTTATCATCTATTGTTTATCTTGCCCCCTATTGACCATCTCCAACATTTTTCACCTCCATAGTCCCATCAAGGCCCCGTAAAAACCTATTCCAGTCACCCAATACCTCGTCTCGACCAACCAAATCCTTTGTGTAATCACAAAGGAAACCAAAACCCCATTTTGTGACATTTCCAGATCTCACAGTAACTGGCGCCGGTTATACCTAACCACAGTCGCTCACCTTTGACCGATGCTGGTCTCTGTGTTTTCCCACACAGCCTTAAACAAAGACCTACCTACCTAGCTTTACCTCACCCTCACTCACCTGTGACCTACCTGAGACCTTTATCAGACCTGCAGAACCTAGAACCAACCATTTGACCCATCGATTCTATTCTAGCTTATCTTATTAGATTAGATCTATTTTCTTATTTTGTTTCTAAGTGAGATACCTAAATCATTTTAAAATAACAATAGGATTTACTTCATTTACAATATTAATTTGTTTAAAACAGTGGACTAACAGCCATCTAGGAAGTACCATGCTTCTCGGATCTAGCTCACACTAGGCAGTTCACTGCCCATATTATTTAATTCTTTCTAGTGGTCTTGCTTTCATTACAGGTAGTTCCTTCTAGCCAAAAGGAATCTCTCATGGTCAATTGTGGATTCGGAAGTCATACATGTGCAACAACCCATCAACTAACATTTGAATAGGTATTCCTCCTACGCCCGTTACCATATCTGTTTCATCAACAATTCAAAGAAACAATCTAAGAAGAAGGTGAAATAGGTGGTTAGTCACAAAATGATCAAGTTTTATTTCAATAAGATCATTTCCTTCTCTTATGTTAGCCAAAGTATATTTAGATCCAGGGAACTCCAAATCAAATAGCCCATTCCTCATTTAAAAAAATCTAGATCCTCCATACTATCAGAATATGTAATACCCCCACCTTTTTTATCAGTAGGATAGAGAGGCGTATTGAATTCTCTGCTAATGAGCCAGTCCTCATCTTTGAATAGAAGCCTAAACTTTGAAATTTCCTCCCACAGGATCCTTCTTCCTCCCACCGTGCTTGGAGTATAATTATTAGACAAAATCAAATTCTTATTAGAAATAATCTCCGTGAAACATAAACCAACAATATTTAGGGAAGTCATCGGAATTTTCCCCTTAACTACCTCAGGATTTAATAAGTAAAATATTCCCCTAGAGGCTCCTGCAGAATTAGAATACTCCCACCAACCTTCCTTCCAAACAAACCTACTAACATCCTTAAATCTATTTAGATTCATCTTAGTTTCTTGAATCAGTAAGATATCAGGCTGATAGCTACACCTTAAGTCCTAAATAATTATATGCTTACCCAGGTTCTTTAACCCTCTCACACTCCATGAAATGAAAATCATTTAGGTTTATGGAGGTTTGAAAACACATCCTTCAAGTTTTTTTCATACCTTTCTCTATTTCCTTTATTGCAGATATTTACCTTCTTTCTTTGTTCATTTTTCTCCCTTTAGGTAACGTTTCCTTACCTACATCAGCCCCATTATTTCTTCTTATATTGGGTTTGGCTCTATTGATGGGGGTCATAGGGGAAGAGGCCACCTCCTGAGTATCTATAACTACTTCCTCCAACAGAGCTTCAAAGGAATTTGAAGTAACCACTATGTTCTCCTCATGTCTTTATCCAAAAAAACTTTGGCCAATAGATGATACCTCCTCAAGGGAAGGGCCTAAAGATACCTTATCTGAATAGTCACCAAGGGAAACAAAGGGAACCTCCATTCCTATATTTTAAGATTTGGAAGTCGAGGCTCCATCTTTTTTAATATTATCCTTCATAATACCCACAATTTCTTCCTCCTTGGTAAAATATTCTCCCTTAGATTCTGAAAATCATGGAGAGAGGATTTCATCCACCTTCGTTGACCCCTTCTTGTTGATCAGTGCCTTAGGTGGACTATTATCTTTTCCATTTTTTCCCACTTGCTTCCACCCCAACTTTTCTTTGGTCTGATCTTTTGATGGAAGTTTGGAGATAGTCTCTTGTTTCTTCTTCGAAAGAGAATATCCCCTAAAATCATGACCTACTAATTTACATTTATTGTAGATAAATGGGGATGGTTCATATTCAAAACATTGTATCCAATCTCCAAGTTTAGACAAAAAAATTATATTTCCTTCTAGAGAAGCACCCTACTACATATTGACATAGAACCTCACATGGGTCAACTGAGTTTTGGATTTTGTCACAGGATTAATCACAATTAGTGAACCCAAGCTTTTAACAATGCCCACTAGTACTTATGTTTCCCAAAACTCCAAAGAAAACCCTGACAATCTCACTTAGATGGGAAACTCATAAAAAAAATTCGTGATTAAAGGTCATCTTCCATTTCTGGATAAACACATGAGACTTTCATATGAACCATGGACCCTCTGAAATGATCTTAATCACATTTTCTTTATGCGGGAGGGTGACCAAGAAATATCCATTAGGATAATTTGTTACATCAATGGCCCAATTAGTAACCAACTACTCTTGGCCCAACTGCGGAACAAATCAATGTTGGGCATAACACCCAAGCATTTAGCAAACAAAGAGTTCTCCATGGAGGCCTTCGTTCTGTCTAGCAAAATCTTCAGTACCTGAAGGAAAAGGAGCCTCATTTCCTTGATCGGATTTAATCCTTCCATAACCTCCTTATGCATAATTTTCCCAACCAACCTCTTGGCCCATGTGAGATCCACTAGGGGCCCCTCAACCATATTATTTCCTAGTGTAACCACATGATGCTCTTTTGAGTCAGGATTCTCATCTGAATCCTCATATTTCGCGGAGATTTCCCACCCATCTCCAGAATTCAAAAACTTCGCTTCCGTTCCCGCACCTCCTCCCTACCATTCTAACTCCATCCCTCTAACATTAATATTAAATAAATAGTATTAAATAATTATTTAATTTTCATATTATATTATGTCTATTGCACATTTTGATGAATTTTAAATTTTTCTCTTCCTATCATTTTATTTCATATATATTACACACTTAACTAATAATGAAATGTTTCATATTATATGTTAAAGTAAAATGTAATACTCATGGTTGCTATGAGGACACCTATCTTAGATTTAAATCTATGTCAAATATGCCAAGAGGTATCATTATCAACGTGTTTATATTGGATTGGTGACATAAGTGGAATAAACATATTAAGAATTATCCCTCTTGGCATATTTTACATAGATGTATCTAAGACAGGCATGCTAGTTACAATTATTTACAGACAAAGGTATATTCTAGATGACATAAAAAATCATAATGAGGATGAGGATGTTCAAGCTATCTAACAAAATAAAATGGAACATGATTTATAAATCATATATAGGATAATTTTTTTGAAAGTTATACCATTGAAATATATACATTTTTCATAAGAGTTCTTTAGATTGAAGTTCCATGAAATAAAAAATATAAAGGAGGATAATATACAACTTTTGTGCTAAAATTTCCTAACATGAAAGCTAATGGTTTACTTTTACCAAATTATACAACATCAAATATGTAATATGGTACCTTAGTTTAGAAACAAAAACAAGTATTTCATATGTTCATTATACATTATCATAATTGTCAAAATGCCTTGTCATTATGCATGAAACTTTCAAAAACAATGCAAGCAAAAAATCATATATACATTTTTCATTTGTGAATCTCTTGAATATGTATCATCACTAAAAAATACAATACTATTACATTCACAAACTAGGGTTACAACCTTTGACATAGAAAATACACATTGAAATGAAATTTTCTTCACTAGAAAAAATATGCTGTAAAATATAGATGCAATACTTCATCAGGATTTTGGAGGTAGATCAATCATTATGTTAGGATATCCATCTATGAGGGGAGAATTTGAAAATTTTATGTTTGTATGAATAATCTAATTCATTTATTTGAAAGAAATTTGATTAAGTAATGACCATAACAAAAGGAAATTGAAGTCATTAAAAGAGTTAGTTTCACTTAAAATCGTAATCAAAACAATAGTACCAATCCATCAAGAAAAATGAGAAATTTGGTATTGATTCTCAAAGGAATTTTTTTGTGTGATTCTCACACAAAATTTTGGATGTGGAATGGAAATTATATACTCCACACCAATAGATGCTATTAACACATATATCTTGAATACATCTGTCATAAACACATAAAGAGATATTGATTTTGAGGAAC
The DNA here is from genome assembly GCA_019776745.2 of Taxus chinensis. Taxonomy (NCBI): domain Eukaryota; kingdom Viridiplantae; phylum Streptophyta; class Pinopsida; order Cupressales; family Taxaceae; genus Taxus; species Taxus chinensis. The sequence continues at coordinate 140,902,835 of CM034153.1, forward strand.
CTATATAACTTATGTGATAATTTCAATATATGTTACGCGTGCCTTATATCTCTTGATATTTTTTACTAATATATATTTTATCTATCTCTACTTAATTTCATACAATATCATTGAATAATTATTTTGGTAGTGTATTTATTTTTTTATTGACGATTGGTTTAATTAAGATTCTTTAATTTCATTATTCCTATGTAAGATACATTGATTATCATTTCTTAAATTTATTAGGCTAATACATCTTTACATTAAAAAATTAAAAAATGATTGGTTTTTATCAAATATTACCTCTATTTATCACTTCAAAATATAAAATATCAAGTCTTCATAAGTAGGTAAAGATATACAATTTTCGAATATGAATGTTCCTAATCTAAACACTTTCACCCTTGTATTGCTACTTCCAAAAGTATTTTAGTATTTGTTTCCTTGATTAGTTTTGCTCCACCATTTTCATGTAATGTCAATTGAAATTTATAATTTGGGAAAATTCACATGTACTGAACCTACCTTAATACTCTCTTAGATATAATTCTAATCCCTTTATAGGATTATATGCATAGTGTCAAATTGATGCAGGGGCATCCTAGGATGAGGTAAGAAGGCCTATACTGAGGAAAGAAGGTACGTGCAAGAAGTAAAGAGTTCACAAGGGAAATAAATGAAAAGAGTCGAAGGCTAGTAGATCACCGACCTATGAGGAAACTAGTTAAGAGGAAAGTTAGTCACCAGGGATAACAACAAAGTGAAGAGGAAGGCATAACATAAAGTTGTTGCACTTGCAGACACTGCAGAACCTAGCGAAGGTGTTCCTCGTTCTCCTCACGCATGCGTGAGTAGTTAAAAATGTCATCAAGGAACATGAGTAAAAAGTGGTCTAAAAAATTCTTGAACACCCCATTCATCAAACTCATGAACATTGCAAGGGCATTCGTCAGACTGAATGGCACAACTATGAACTTGTAGTGGCCATATCTCATACAGAAAGTTGTCTTGTGGATATCTACCTCTGCAATCCTTAGCTAATGGTAACCAAACTTAAGATCTATCTTTGAAAACATTGTATCATCCCTTCATCTAATCAAATAAATCATCTATGTGAGTAAGGGGGTAACGATTCTCAATCATTACTTTGTTCAGTTGTGTGTAGTCCACACACAAACGCAAGGATCCGTCCTTATTTTTCACAAAAATCACTTTTACACCCAAGGAGATACAGTAGGATGGATAAGAACTTTCTCAATAAAGCCATCTAGCTGCAACTTGAGCTCACATAGCTCAGGGGTTGGTCATACTATATGGAGCATGTGAGATAGGCTCCTATCCCGGAACCAAATCAATATGAAAGTTTATCTCATGTGGGGGAGGTAACCCTAGCAACTCACTTGGAAAAACATCTACAAACTCCCCCAAAATGGGGTGATCATCAAGTGACATTCCACTAGCCTCATCCTCTGACCTATCACTAAATGTAATAGCATACAACTGACACCCACGTCATGCACACTTCTTAAGCTGCATAGTGCAAATAGTGCAAATAGATATGGGTCTCCTAACTCCAACTATCACCAACTCAACTCCCAAATTATCTTCATAAGATATAACCTTACTATAACAATCAAATCTAGATCTGTGTGTAGATAACCAATCCATGCCCAAGATAACTCCATAAGAACCCAAAGGAAGGATATGAAGATCCAAGGTAGTGGTGAAGGGTCCTAGGTCCACTACACACTCCTTGACTAAGGAGTCTACTGAGAGCTTGGCTCCAGAAGCCATCTCAACATCCCAACTAAGGCCTTACCTAACTACCAAAATCATGCATCTACTCTACTAATTATGGTGGAATAAAAGAATACATAATGAGCCAGAATCAAACAATATAGAGGTAGGGATAACACCAATACTACCTATAGTCTCTATCACTTTGCCCTGATACTCTTCCTGGCAGTTCTCGACCACTACATAAATTTGATGGCTACGTCCCATGTCACCAACTGTAGGCTTTGAAATAGGTTCCTTACCCTTGTTATTAGGGTTTATGTGATAACTCTCTCCAATGGTGTCCAAGTACACTGCATCCATAACAACTATCTGGTCCCCTCCAATGATATGCAACTCTAAAAGTAATCTAGTGGTCTATGTCGTGATCCTGATGATCCTACCATGGAATTTTGTGGCACGTTGTTGATGAGCTCTTAATGACTGATCTCTAGGTGTTCCCTGTGTCTGATGGGTCCTTATAGAAGGGGGATCCATACTCCATCCTCTTTGAGTATCAAAATCTTTGTGGGGGTATAAATGGTGGGTGAGTCTGATTGTTGCTGCTATTGAGGTGGTGTTGTGGTGGTCTGAAAGAAGACTGTGTAGAACCATGTCCTCCATGAGGAGGAGGAGCTAACCCCCTCGACCTACTATCCTGCATCTACTGAATACAACTCACTCTATCTCTATCTTGTTGTGTCTTTGCCTTGGTCTCCTCTGTAATGTAGGCCTTCTCAATGGCCTCATCTATGTTCTGTGGACAATGAATGCATACCACACCTCCCAAATCCAAGTTCAGGCCCCTGAATGAACCTGTGAATCCTAACTTTCTCATCCTGCATGTATTGACATACTGAAGCAAGTCTAGAAACCGACTCTCATACTCCACTACTATCATGGATTCTTGACGTAGGTCATGAAACTCATCTATCCTCTATTGAATAAACCTCTTGGATATGTATCTTCTCATGAACCGCTCCTTGAAGATCTCCCAAGTAACTTTCTCTGAGTCTACATGGAACTTCTTCTCCTCAGTCCTCCACCAAACACCTGCTCCATCCCTCAGAAGATGAATCGCAACATGAGCTTTCATGTTGTTAGTACATGGGAAAATCTTGAAGCATCCACTCAAGCTCACTAACCAAGCCTCTGCTTGAAAACCTCTTGTATCACCAACATAATGAGATGATCGTAGCTTCAAGATCTCCCTAATATGATCTACAGTTGATGTATGTCGACCCCTAGGTCTCTCTACATGCTCATCCCTCAGCTTAGGGCTCCTAGATCTATCTTTTTGTCCTGTAACCCTATCTCCATGTCCCCTCTGAGGTGAATCTACTCTAGCTGACTCCACATGGGATTTCTCTACCCTATGCTCATTTTTGTGTCTCAAAGGGTGTTGAGCCTCATGTGATGGCTCCCTATCATGTTAGCTAGGTTGTGCCCTACTGCTCAACCTTGTATAGTTGTATTGACATCTTGTAATGTATGTAGTATCTATGGCAGTATAGGAAAAACTAACTTCTCTGGAGGTGGTATATCTAACTCGACGTGAAAAATCCACTCGTCTAGTTTACGCCTCCTGCACAAACCAAGACAGGAGTTTGTTTATCATCATCTAGGTTTTGTTTCATTTTTCTAGGTTTTCTACGTTTTAAAAATATCATGCAATGTTGTGTGATCTAGTTGTAGGTTGTACTAGGTTATCTATTTGTGTTTCTAAGTGTGCCCAAGGGTTTAAGCGTTGAACCTATGGCTCTGATACCAAGTGTAACACCCACATTTTTCCCACACAAAACCCAAGATAAAACCCAATAATTAATTAGGAAAATTTTCAAAATATGTTTTTATTAAATAGGTTGCAATGGGATAACCTTCAACTAGATTTAATTATTTCACGATTAATAAATCCTTCGTTTTAATTAACAAATTATTATTATTTTAATTCAATCATTTTGAGGCTTAAATCCCCTCCTAGGGTTTTTGTTAATTCATATTAAGTAAATCTTATAAACCATTAATTAAGATACCCCTGTTACAAAATTTATTTAATTTAGTATTATATTTCTAATGTCATTTATTGACTTAATATTCTATGGCTAAGGTCAAACTTACCCTAACCCTATGATTTAGTTCAAATATATTTTAATCCCTATTATAAACATTATCTAGTTATCCATGTATAAAATTGATTTAATTAATTTGTAAAGTCAAGTTCTTTTAAAAATATAAAAAAACTAAAACAATAAAGGTCACACTTTAATCTTAACATTCCAACACCCCTTTAGTGGCCCCACTCACAAGTTACACATGCATTTAATTTAAAAACATATTCCCACAAAAATATCTCACCTAAGTTTTGTAAGTTTGATTCATAACCATTATATGGATTCATTTAGAGCCCTTGGATCTTAGGTATTCAATCTAACCTTAAACATCCTTAGGAGGTGCTCTTATTTATTTCTTTTACCCTATTTTCTCATTTTCATTTTACAAGTTTGGGAGGAGAAGGAGAATGGAGGCCATGGAAAGGTTGCTCAAGCTCAAGGATGGATATACACATTTTTTGTTGTTTATTCCATGTGTAACCCTCTCCTAAGGTTTGTTCATATTATTATTTTTTGTTGTGTATTTTATTTCCATATACACTATTTGGGTATGGGCATTTTTTTCCCTTTTTAGATATGGTTTAAATGGTGATATATACACATATTGTTGGGTATATATATACATACATACATACATACATAAATGCATATGTATGTGTGTGTGTGTGTGTGTGTGTGTGTGTGTGTGTGTGTGTGTGTGTATGTATTTTTTGTTTATCAATATACATAGTATGCAGTGAAATATACATGGTATATGACCGCTTATATAAAATTTGTATATTAAACACACAAATAATCGCGGTTACAACACACTTATATACACACAACATAAGCACACATTTAAATTTTTAATTGAAGATTTATAATATGTGACAAGGTCAGATGTATTTAGGAGGGGGCATGGGGAGGGAGGTTGCAAACCCCACCCCCCATCCCATATATATATGGGGTGGGTGGGGGTCGGCGACCTCCCCCTCCTTCCCCCTTGACTTAATATTATAATGTAAAACATATAGTCTGCCTGCGGATTAAGCCATACGGCTTATATCAATTTCTCAATAAGCAATCTTTGGGGGGGTTTTATTATATATTAAATATTATAATATATAATATATACATATATTATATTATATATGTATATATATTTCACACATTATAGCACAATAGATCTTTATGTAGTATATATATATATATATATTCATTTATATTATTATTTTGTTTTAATTATTTTAAATGATCAATTAAGTTAAATTTATAGTGGGGTTATATATAGGCAATGGTAAATAAAATTTTTACCTATTCATTTATAGGTAAAATTGGAGAAACTAATAAAATTTCTTATCCAATCCCAATACAACTAATCAAAGAAAATTTTCCTTATTTTAAAACCTTAAGTAACTATTTTCTTTTCTAATAACATAGTATTATATTTAACTATAGTTTCAACATTTCAAAATGCTCACTTTTATCAATAAAAACAAGAGAACTATTTCCTTTCTTTCACAATAGAATAAATGACATCCATTTCAAGAAAACAAGTGTATTTTCATACAAGAATACCAATCTTTTAAAATGAAACATATTACTCTTTTAAGAAAAAAAATTAAGTTGAATATAAGCTTAGATTGAGAGAGCTTCATTTTCATTTCCAAAACCATTTCAAGGTCCTTACTTCATCTAAATAATACAAGACTTGATAGTTTCATTTTACAAGAACTAACCCATTTAAAATACAAGTTTTCATTCAATACACTCTTGGTAAAGTATACAAGTTGAAGGGATTATCATAGTAACAAATACAATATGTTTTACCTACTTTCTAAATATACATACATTTTGAAAGCTTAATACAAATCAACCTTTCACAACACATTTACAAGAAATTTGAAACCTTTAAAATGCAAGTTACAAGCCCTCCACTTAAGTGGAGACAACATGGCAAATATTTTACAAAAGTACGATCTCTCTTTATTTTCTTCAAGTGCAAACTATGACAAAACTTCACTTGAGCTCCACCATCTTCTTTAAAATTCAAACACAAAAACAAAATAGGGGATTAGGTAACATCCTCCACCCAACCAATAATCCAATGAGGAAGGAGAAGCCTTCTTCCTCATTGGCCCCCGAGCCCCAACAATGAAACAATAAGGGGTATAAGACAACCAAGAAAACTTTACATAGATTCCTCAATAACATTCAAACAAATTTCAACACAATGAGAACAATAACAAAAATAAAAACAACACACAAGTGTCCAAAGCACAAAGGCTCAATACTCAAGCCAAGAAAGAGAAAAGCAAACATGGGGATACACTTATCTCCTCCCAAAGGGTTTGAGTTCCCACCTTAAAGCCTCAAGAAACTCAATCACATACCCACAATACTCTTTTTCCTCCCTCCAATAAAATAAACAACTCTTATGCCTCCCTCAACTCTTATGCCTCTCTCAATAAAACATGAAAGATAAGCACAACTTTCACTTAGATACAAAGGTGGGACACCCCAAACTCAACTCCCTCCCAAGATACACAATAATAATATTATGCCTCCCTCCAAAATATCCCCATTTCTTTTTCTCCTACACAACCTAAAGGCCATTCTATTTCCCAAAATCACAAACATACAACAATCATCCATTCACAAACATTTGCACAACAAAATAGCAATAAGAATACATGGGTGAAGTCCCTACCTTTCCATTGCAAGAGTATCCAATCCACAAGCACAAGTTCCAAAGACTTTCCAAGTCCAAAGAAAGAAAAATCCAACTCCAAAGCTTCCAACAAGCATTTGAAAAGAAAGCTCCTCCAAAAATACAAGAGTCCAAATAAAACAAGTAACCCAAAAATCATCAAAAAAACTTGAATAAATAGAAAAGAGAGGAGAGAGAGGTGATGTGGCTCCATGTAGGATGCCACATCATTCCTCCGCCACTCCACATCACATGGTCAAACCCCAAAGCTCAATAAATTAGTGGTTGATGAAAATGACAACCCTCTTACAAACACAAACTCTTACCCACACCTCTAAAGGACAAAATTAAAAATCATGTAAGAAAGTGCAATAAATAGCACCTTTTTGTCTTACAATAACATAATGGGGTCTATTTTTAACCCCTTAACCCATAGGGGTAGTTGGTAGGTGAAATTAAGAGGTGTGGGACAAGCTTAACTTGTGCCACAAGCCTCCAAAAATTTCCCTTAAGCCTAAATCCGAATTTGACATGCAAGGTTGAGTACACAACACTCAAAAGTAATAGAAATCCTTTCAAATCCAACATAAATCAAGGACCATTCTACCAACATTAAATACCCCCCCTTTGGTCACATCAAAAATTACACTAATTAATCAATTTTAATCAACTTAAATGGAGCAGTTTAAGAAACAATAATAAAGGTTACTCAAAATACTAAAATAATTCAAATACTCACAAAATAAATAAAACAAAAAGGGAAACAACACATTTACCCAAGGTCACATTTGAGGCCACCCCCCAATGGGGACCTCCTAATAAGATAACAACAACAAATAACATACAATTACACAAGTTTTCCAAAGTGACCTATTGCCAATACCCCAAATTCCTTCACTTGTTGGTCTTTTATCCCCTTTTTGTTTGTTGTGTTAAAATTTCTTGTAAATATAAAACCAATACCTTTGTGGTCTCATGGCCATATTAACAACATCAAGACAATAAAACACATATACACATATCGATTGACATCATAAAATACCATAACTAAACCATCACTAAAATTAATTAATTTCACCAATTGTTCAAAATTTCAAATATATTTGATTCTATCATTTCATCAATTAGAAATAAGATCACAAAACCAACTAAATCATCCAACAAAATCTAGATATCAAATCCAATGTGTCACAGTAGTAACTTTAGATAATCAAATGTTTATATGTCAATCCATATATAATACATTATATAAGTCACATCATTCCAAAAGTCTAAAACATTCATACTGTCTATCAAATATGCTAATCAAATATAGTAATTTCCATCTATCAATGTCTAAAGATCAAATATGATAACAATGTCTATGGATCCAATCCAAAGTAAGAAAAATCATTTTAATATCAATGTCGAAGAGGGTTGGGCACTACAACATGGAAAATATTTGCAAGGTATTTCATGATGCTAAGCTAGACAACAAGATCTACATAGATTTTGTGGCATTGTAGAAGTTATAGATGCAAGATAATGACATGCAAAAATACAAGTAGAATTTATAGATACAAGATAATGACATGAAAAAAAAAAAATTTAAAAATACTTAGGAATGGTTATCACAATATTCTAGAAGCCACAAAGGTCATGCAGTGCTAGTACAAGAATTCAAGAGCTGCATGTGTTGTGAATACAGTGCACATGATGTAAGATATCGCCCAAGTTAAAGTTACAAGGTACCATGATTGTCAATGAAAGATGATAACTGTTGGAAAATTTGTAAAAGAGGGGGAAACTATTTTCTAAGATGGAATATGTTTCATTGAATACCACAAGGTTACATATTTACGACAAGATGTTATTATTAAGTAAAATCACATAAAGGAGGTAAGTTATGTGGAATACTATGATGAGTTGGCTATTTTTTACAAACTATCACAAGGTTTTATCTTTACCATGAGATGTTAAAAAGGCATAGAGTAAAAGTTCTATAAGCTTGAGTGAGAAGGATTAAATTGGTTGTGAGCTATTATGAGGAAGGATGTAAGGATGCAAATGATTATGAGCTGTGCATTATGAGGATTTATACCTTCTTAGAGACCTTCACGTATGTCTTCCTCCTATTTATAAACATGTGCAAGCTCTTTATTCTTGTATGATGAGTATTATCTCATCTCTTAATTTTACATACCCCAATCATGTCTTCTCAATCACAAGATACTTTATAAAGGGTTAGAGGTTTTATTTTGAATGATCCCAACCATTTCCTTTTAAGTGGTTGAGTGTTTCCTATGTACCATTACTCTTAATGGGGATCAAATACAAACATATTTTTACCACGTATTCAAGTGTATGGATTTTCAAAATCATGAATGATATAGAATGTTGTCCAATCACGGATCATTGATCTTTGAAATTTGGTACTATGTAAATTTGAATTCTTTATATTGAGATTTGGTTATATGGACTTCTCTAGGGATTCTCCTTTAACATTTGGGATGCACATATATGTCGTTGAAAATTTCTTTGAGATAGAAAGAGAGAAATAATTGAGAGATGAAGATATGGTAAATGGTGTTTAATGATCTTATGATTGATTTGTATATATATGATACTATTTATAATTTCTATTCACCACTAACTTATGAAATAATTTAGGATGACCTGGGTTTACCAATAGTTTCTTGTGAGAGCAAATACGGATATGGGGTATGGATAATATAGGATTCTAAATTTGTTCATTTATATACTAAGATTACTTGAATAACCAAGCTTAGAAAACAGAGGTGGCTATGACATTCAATGGGTATTTTGATACGGAAAGTGTTCTCAAGAGTTAGATATATGTGAATTTTCTATGTGTGTCAAAGTATGCAAACATTGATGTTGGAAAAGTGTAAAAGATGAAATTTATGTGTCTATAGATTTCATCTATCTAGCTACCAAGTAATAACTCACTTGGAGAGTTCCATCCATTCAATATATACCAGTTCAAGTAGTCCTATAATTATAATGAAATATCAAGGCCCAAATATCTAGATGAAAATTCACTTGAGTTGATGTGGACACAAATATACAAGATCCAGGTGGTGCATAAGTTTGAAATGTGTTCGCGAACATGTGCACACGCATGCAAGAATGTTCGTGGTCTTCATACAGACCTTCATATCCCTAAACTTAGCATATTCCAAGGTTCAATAGGACAAGATGATGTTTTATATGGCCTTTTGTATTTCTACCGAAAATGTACACAAGACCATGTAGAGGTTCATAAAGCTATGTAAATTTATTCTTATGTTTTAATTGTTTTTTGTAATGTAAAACAACAAGTGAACTTGTATTCATTTTCTGTAAAGAACCTCGACCATAACCCTAACAATCACCTAATGGGACAACCTCAACTTTAGTAGTAGAATTATAGGTATTTTCAAACACAAGTAACTCTAGAATCTTGTCCATCCGCTCTTAGGCTTGGATAACCTTGCTTACCTTTACATAATTTTCTATGAGTCACTTGGAAACAACTCTCATTTCTTGGAATCCTAACCAACAACATGAAATCTAGAGGGTGTTAATCAGAAGTGTGATATACCTCCTTTATTATCAATACCCTAGAATCTTGAACAATTTTTGAAATGACACTCCAAATATAATTTAGTCCAATGTAGTGAAAGTGTCTAAAGCCTTATATTTTCAATACTCTAATCAATAACGAAGAAAATGGTATATGCTCTTCTCTAAATGTTTCAAACATATTGTTTTCTTGAGGATGTGTTTGCAATTAATGACTTATCTTTTCAATGCTCTAATAAATGCAAAAAGTAAATAGTATATGCTCTTCTCTAAATGCTTCAAACATATTTTTGGCTTGGGTATGTACTTTCAATTAATGATTTTCTTATAATTAAATGCGTATGTCCTAAGTGCATGAATGCCCTATATTTATAGACTTCTTGTATTCAAATTATGGCTTTACTTGTGTGCGTGATGATACAAATGAATAGGAGATGTTGATAAAGAAGGACAAGATACCTTAAGGGTCCAAGGATAAGGATGCAAAAGACATAACAACAAAATAACCCAAATTACAAGAGATCCGTAAACAAACAAAATAACCAAAAATAGTGTAATACATTTTTGCCAAATCAAAATAGTACTGAAAAAATAATAGAACGATATGGAATAATGAAATGGAAAAAACTTTTTAAAGATAGAAAATAAAATGAAACAAAAACGATTCAAAAAGAAAAAAGAAATTTAAAAATATCAAAAACTAAAAAATTACCATTTATAATGTTTTTTGAGTGTAATCTTTCCGACTACCTTAATAATATATTTGATGTATTCCAATAAAAAACATAAAACAAAAGAAACACAAAGCACTCACCCTAAACATCACATACGTTTTCAAGGTTGACTAGTCAACCAACCAATGATAAATCCACCCCAAAAAGTGGTAAACATCCCATTGGTTGTTTGACCGTTAACATTACAACTGACAAAGTACCCAGAATTAACTAGTACTGTTCAAAATTAGGTTCTTAGATTAGCACGTATTTTCAGTCATAATCATATTACATCCAAACATGAGTTTACACCCGAGTTTAAATTTGACGATCACCAATACCTGTCAAACAATTTTTAGGTGATAATCATTTTCAAATATTATCCTTCAAAACTTCAAAATAATACTATTTTAATAGTGTTGATAAAATATATAAAAAATTCTTCTATATATACTTAATTATTTTTAATATACGGCTAAAATCATAAAAAAATATCTTACTTGCCGTCACATTTAACCCCTGGTTCACACCAGCACCATCGTGTCTTCTCGAAATCCAATACCCATCGATCCAACCTGTCTTTCTTTGTTGGGATTCTAACCTGCCTTGGGATATAACCTGCCTTACAGCAAATTTGTAATCCAACTGCCAACCGCTGCCCAAGACCGCTTCCTCCCATGCTTCCATTGGGAAAGAGATTCTTTAAGCTGCTTGTGATTCACGTGGGAAAGGGACCATTTTTCAAAACAGTCATTACCATGTATGCCCTGTTATATAATTGTTAGTAGTTGTTCTGCGGAACGTAGACCAGAAATATGGAGATTGTAGGGAGAGTTTCACAGCTCAATTCAGGAACAGCAACATTTCAGTTGGGTGTTCAGGTGGCCGGGTATAGGCGAAAATCACTTCGGAGTACAAATAGTTGTCGTTGTGAGGTTAAAAGCATAAGTGTGGAGATTGTAAGGAGAGTTTCACAGCTCAATTCAGGAATGGCAATACCACTGATAGGCTTTGGTACTGCTGCATCACCTAGCAACATAGACCAGATGAAGGAAGCTGTTGCCACAGCTATACAGGTATTTTCTTGTTGTGTAATGATTCTTTAGAAATTAATTGTAGTTTCGAATCAATCTATATCGACCCATATTTCATGAGGAGTGGTTCACTAAAAATATTTCAATCCGATGAGCAGGTGGGTTATAGGCATTTTGACACTGCTAGCATTTACGGCACTGAGTCAGCTCTAGGAGAGGCTCTGAACAATGCTTTTCTAAATGGAACCGTAAGGAGGGATAAGATTTTTGTGAGCAGTAAATTGTTTGCTGGTGACCACCATGATCCTGTTTCTGCTTTGAAGACAACCTTAAAGTATGTTCTTGTCTGAACCTATTTGTGCTTCTAGCCTTCTAAGGGTACCCAATAGATTCATTACGTTTTGTAAAAATTATTTTGCAGGAATTTGCAGCTAGAATATTTGGATTTGTATCTTATTCACTGGCCTATAAACTTGAGAAAGGGGGCTTCACATCCAAATCCTCGAGAGGAGGAATTTTTGCCATTAGATATAAAGTCTATATGGAGGGGAATGGAGCAATGCAAAGAGTTGGGGCTCACTAAATCTATTGGTGTGAGCAATTTCTCTTGCAAAAAGATTGGTGATTTGCTAACCTATGCCAACATTTATCCTGCTGTTAATCAGGTAACATATTCATCTTTCTAGAGATGCAATTGAAGTCAAATGTTTTTATCCTTGATCATGGGTTCAGTAGAAAGACTTGAAACACAATATCCAGTTGTATGGAGCATATTTTTGAAATCAAAGTATTTGATATCAAATCAGAAATTATTAGTCATTGTACCTTTGGACTGCTCAGCCTGATATTTGGGAGACTTGTTGGTCAGACAATCAAAGATAAATTCCCCAAAAAAATAATAAATAGCCCATTGACTATACGTCATGCAAAATGCAATATTGTATAATAGAAATCATACCACCTCATCTTGTATATATGTATGGACACATCAAATTATGTTAAAATTGTACTTCGTCTCAAGTTTTGCTGAGTGTGAGGCCTGAGGATACCTGACACGAAGAGTCGAAACAGTTGAGGCCAGGATCGTGCCCTGGGTGATTTTGACAGCGTGGATGCTTAAACTGAAAGTGGTCACTAGTTTAGTTGCACGTTTTGTCATAATTGTAAATCCGTTATATGCTTCCTCCAAAACATGAACAGACATAGCAACAAACTATGTAATCTAACACCCAAATGAGTGCACCACTCATCAAAAAATAAATAAATAAATAAAATACATTACATTTATTTGAATAGCTGATCATGCAGCGGGACTGGTCAAAACTACACTGTCTAGGGGCATACTTATGATCAGGGATTCTTGAATCATACTTAATTGTATATAATAGTGTGTTGAAAAACACATTCTATATTTTTCAACAAGTCACTGAAAAACAGATTGCTTTTCAATTAAAAAATAAAATAAAATCTAACATCCATCATGTAGATGCACTTTGGAGAATTGCTGGTTCCTTGCACCTTTAACGTATTCACGATTTCTGTTATTGTTTTATATTGTCTATTTCTGCCATCAAACTGCTAATGCCTTTTTTCTATAAGAGTTTGTTCTGTAATCTGTTCTCATTGTCATTGTTACTCTAAATAGCACGTTCTTTTCCTATGACAGGTGGAGATGCATCCCCTATGGCAGCAAAAGAAGCTGAGAGATTTTTGCAGGAATGTCAACATTCATGTTAGTGCATGGTCTCCTCTAGGAGGACGTGGTACTTTCTATGGTTCCAATTCTGTGATGGAAAATCCTGTTATTGGGGAGATTGCTGAGAAGCATGGAAAGACTGTAGCTCAGGTACTGTATTCAAGTTTTTCAATGGCACATGTTGAACTTGAGAAATGTGTGAATGGATTTAGAAATGCCACTACTATCCCCAGTTTGTGATTTATTAATGGGTAGAGAGGACCATGTCAATAAATATATTTGCACTGAGATTGGGACTTGAAAAATGTTTTCAAATGGTCTATAGTATTATGGTTCTAACTTATGTTTTGTAGGTTTTGTTACGGTGGGGTTTGGAACACGGAGTGAGTGTGCTGCCTAAAAGCTACACCAAGAGTAGAATAACTGAAAATTATAATATTTTTGAGTGGTCTTTAACTGGAGAAGATCGTGAAAAGATAAGAAATCTTCCACAAAAGAAGATTGTTAGAAGGGAAGGGCTCATAAACTCAACAACCAGCCCTTACAGAACTCTTCAAGACTTATGGGATGGAGAAATATAAGTAGGTCATTAACAAGTGGAAAATCCATTCATACTTTCAATGTGTACGATGATTATTTGTATAGCCTTCCAGTCTACTTTTGCTTGCTCTCCAATGAAGCTGATCTACCTTCTAAAGCTTCTCGTTGTAACAGGTGCATTTTCCACAGGTTGTCTGGTAGACGTTTTTTGAATCGGTGTTCAGTTTATACCTTGTTAAACTGTTCTTATTTTTCCTCCAAATGCAGAACTTTATTTTCTGGTTCTTTTGAAATCTCTTCTGATTGCAAAACTCACTTAAGGGTTATTTTTCTGAGCTATATATATCTCATTTAATTTTTTTCCCATTCGCATTAAACACAAATGTCACCATCTCTTATTGTTCTTTCAGATAGAGAACATGAGTTCTTGATCAGAAATGCCTTCCTGTTATCATATAGGAAAAAGAATACTGGGTCGTCCTAAAGATCAACGGAAGTGTAAACTATGTTAACACTCACTTCAAACTTGGCGCTGCAACAAGTTTCCACCTATACAGAAAGACCAAAAGAAATGTCAAATATGTACATGTTTTACATTTACCATCATCTCAGGGCCATAAAAGGAATAATATGGTGCATCAACACTACAATATAATCGAATGACATGCAATATAAGGTATTCCAATTTTTGTTTTTTTGTTTTTTTTTTTTTCGGTTTTTGGGTTTTAAAGATCTGTATTTTTGCACAGCCTTGGCAGAAATATTTAAAACAAACGTATTACCCAATAATCTATTAGTTGAACCTATGATGGACTTGAGGAGGTTTAACTTCATGTTCGTTGGTGTTGTCTAACATTGAAAATTGGCTACTTAGCATTTTTTGTGTACAAATGAGTGTATAAACTTTGAACGTAGACTTTCTGAGATTGTGGAGCTAAGGGTAATGGTAAAATCATTTAACTTCTTTGAGGGTTCAACCCATATAATCAATAAGTGAACAGACTGGCCATAACAAATTATTTTGTGAATTGTTAGAATAGACCAACATGCATTGTGTATAACCATTGTCTATCCTAGTATAGTTGGATCGAGATTTCAGTACTAAGTTTATTAATAAGAGATGTATGCTCCACATTGTAGTAGGATAAACATGTTCAAAATGTTGTAGAAGTGTTGTATGTCAGTCAATAGCATCTTTTTTCTGTTATCATGGAGATCTCTTTTTATAATGTGTGTTTAGTTTGAATTTTATGTGTGATAAGTGATTGTGCCTCATCTAGATACAAGTCTCAATTTATTTATTTTTACAGTAAAATTATTTTCATATCAGGTCCATATAAATGAATAATTTTTTTTAGTTTCCCTTTGATGAAACTAGTTTTCCATATCTTAAAACATTCAGAATATTATAAAGTCTATATTAAGTGCTCCATTCTTAGACACTTGTGAATTAACTTCTCAATTGCTAAATTAATTTAGCAATCTTATTATTAACTTTGAATCCTTTCAAGATTTGCAAAGCATCCCCTATAGATGCAAAATAAGTCTTTCCATGGTAAAGTTCCAACAATCCTTGTAGATTTCAATTAGGGGATGAGCATATTTTTCATCCTTATGTAGCATCAGCATTAATTTGAGCTCCAGAAGTTTGACATGACAATCAAACAAGGAATCTTAGAAAGAATATTTTTTCTTTTATAATTTTACAAAATATCAAAATATTATGATAATGGTTAAAAAATTTGTTGTGATACATTGAAGATTTGTAGTAGGGACTTTTATTGCTTAAATGTCTTGGAAAAAGTTCTCTTAGAGTGCATCACCATCTTCAAGCGAATGAATTCAAGTTTCATTTTTAACAGATTTTTCTTAGACTAGGGAAGAAAATTATATACTAGATATTTCTACAATTATATTCCATCTAATATGATTTCCTTGAGTTGGATTTGGAACGCTTGTTCGGTCAATTTAGATTGGAAGGAAGCCCTAACAATCATCCGTTCTCACATAGCCAAAAAAAAATTCTACACACTATAAGCTACTATTCCATCATATGATTCAATAGTATTGTATTGTACGATTTAATACTGCAATCCAAACTTTAGAAACAATCTAAATGTAAGAATAATGATAATGAAAGGATGCACTAAGCCTAAGTAAAGAATTCTTGGAACCAACAAAGTGGCTATAGAGTATATTGTCAATACTTTATCGTATGGAATACGAAAAGATTTTACATTAACCAATAATAAACTCGTCTAGAAAGGATTTCATCAGCATCATTTCTTTTCCTTTTGAGTGAGAAATCAATATTCCATTCCTAATTTATCTTGACATGAATCTTAAGATGATAGAAATATGGTATAATTGGTATAGATCATTATTCCTTAAATACGTCACTTTAAATACAATAAAATCTTTAAAATTATAATATTCAAGAGCTGAAATGTGATATAAAATGAAATATGCAAGTGAGAGATGTAAGCCAAATTTGGTGTTAACATCAACCAATATAGGGGAAGACACAATAGAAAACACACACACACACAAAACATATATATTATATTCGATTTAAGAGATTCTTACAATCTCAGAGTTGTTTCTTTGTCTTTGCTTTTTTTCTTTTCTTATATCCTATTCTCTATTTCTTTTACTTACAAAAAATTGTTCAAATCGAACTGCTGCTCTATATAAATATCCTCTGCTTGCTTTTGAATTTCTTCTACTTCGTGTTGCTACACATATCTTCTCTTTTCTTCTCTTCTATTTTCTTCGAGCTGCAACTCACTATATTTTTCTTCTCCTTCTTCTTTTGTATTCTTTCCTGAGCTATTGATGCTCTATCTATATAAAAAATGGGCGGCATATATATATATATATATATATATATATATATATATATATATATAGTGCCTCCACGTTTCGTCTATTTATCACGACACACGACCACCCAGAATCAACGGGGTTATTAGCCATCGCTAATTCCAGGGCCTTCACGTCTGGGTTGCCCAAAAACAAAGAGGAGTGGTAGAATCATGCCACATGGCCTGTGGCACTGGCGGGAAATGCAAAAATCAAAGACCACAAAGTAAACGGCCACAAAATAATTAAATATCTGTCAACAAGGGTAGATAGGAAAAGAGAGAAACAAGAAATTGAAACGTTGTTTGGGGCTCAAGATTACCTAACAACATTAATTATGACACTCCCCCTTAATCTTGATCCAACAAAAACTAATTCAAAAACTGATTTTTTATTTCTGGAGTTAGGCAGTCCATTTATGATGCCAAAACTTTCCTGTAAACACTCAAACCTTTCCATTGACAAAGGTTTGGTAAAAATGTTATCTGGTTGTTGCTATGACTTGCAAAACTTGTGCTCGATCTCTCCTTTCTCAACCAATTCACGAATGAAGTGATATCCAATAACTATATGCTTGCTTCTGCCATGAAAAATTGGATTCTTTGATAATGCAATTGAAGACATACTATCACAAAAAAGAACAGAACCTCCTTATTGTTCTTCGTGTGAATCTAAGAGGATTCTCCTTAACCATACTGCTTGAGAAGTGGCAAAATTTTCTACAATATACTCTACTTCAGCAATAGACAATGAAACTACTGATTGTTTCTTCGAAGCCCATAAAATGGATCCTGATCCAACAATGAACACATATCTAGGTGTTTTCTTTCTATCATCAAGGCTACCTTCACAATCACTATCTGTGTATTCAACTAATTGAAAATCATTATTAGCAAGATATAAAATTTCATAATTTCTTGTTCCATTCACATACCTCAAAATGCGCTTGCCTGCTTGTAAGTGTTTCTCCTTTGGCGTCTCCATGAATCTAGAAATCAAACTAACTTCATAAAATATATCTTTTCTTGTTGTAGCTATATACATCAAGTTTCCTTCCATGCTTTTTTACCTTGTAGAATCCACATTGTTGTTGCAATCATATTTGGTCAATTTTAGACTTATCTCTGTTGGTGTAGACGTTGGTTTACTGTCCAACATTCTGAATCTTTACAAAAAAATTGTTGCATACTTTTCTTGAGAAACAAATATGCCCTGCTCTGTTTTCTTGACCTCGATGCCAAGAAAATACTTCAACAATCCTAGACTGGTCATCTCAAACTCCTTCTTCATGGTTGATTTAAATTCATCTATCTGCTTGTTTCCATTTCCAGTTAAAATTAAATCATCTACATACAAGACAACAATTAAAATCTCACCATTGTTGTTTTCTTTGATGTAGATTCTAGGCTCACTACTACTTTTGCTAAAGCCATTACTAAACAGATAGGAATCTATCCTACTATACCAAGCTCTTGGTGTTTGTTTGAGTCCATACGATGTTTTCTTGATCTTATATGCCTTTTTTTCATGCCCTGGAATTTCATAACCAGGTGGTTGTCCTACATACTCTTCTTCTTCTAACATTCCATTAAGAAAAGCTTATTTGACATCAATTTTATGGCCATTCCATTTGTGATGAGCAGTTGTGGAAATAATTGTTCTCACAGTCTCTAGCCTTGCTACTAGAGAAATGTCTCATTATAATCACATCCACGCTTTTGTTTATAGCCTTTAACAAAACATCTTGGTTTATGTCTTTCAACCCTACCTTCGGGAGTAGTCTTGGTTTTATAAACCCACTTGACTCTAATAACTTCCTTTCTTTCTAGAAGATCTACTAGCTCTGATGTTTCATTCTTTTCTCTTACATGCATTTCTTCATCCATTTCTTCATACCATTTATGATCCTTAATTACTTCCTCATAATAAATAGCATCATCTTCTGAAAATAAAGAAAAATTACTCATTTCATCTTCATTTTCTTCATACCTTGATTGTTCATAGATCTCTCTAACACTTCTCATTCGCCCTTATTTCTGGAATGAGTCTGATGATGATTAAGATGCCTCATTAGTTGGTCCTTGCAATATTTTTTGGATGTTACCATAAGAAGATTCACCCCTTTGTGAAATGGGTGTCCAACTTGGTACATTGTTTAGTTGTGGCTGCTCCGCTTCTTATGCATCTCCCCAAGATGCTTCCTCAATGAATTGAACATCTCGGCTAATTATTAGTTCCTTTTTAGTTGGATTATATAATCTGTAAGCTTTAGATTGCTCACTATATCCAATAAAAATGCACTTCTCTCCTCTGTTAACCCATTTTGATCTTTTTTTTTCACATGTGCATATGCAACACACCCAAAAAATCTCAAGTGCTCAACTCTTGGTTTTCTTCCACTCCATACTTATTGAGGTATCATGTTCCTCACACTCTTTGTTGGACATCTATTTAGAAGATATACTATTGTTCCAACTACTTCTGCCCAGTATTCATCAGACAATTTGATAGTATTTAGAAGATATTTTACGAAGATTTATCTCATACAAATATTCTTGAGATAGAATACACAGAGATTAATAAACACAAACTATATCAATTTCTCTCATATACATGACAATATATAGCAAATAATTTTCCTATAAAATAGGAGATCTAACTATCTCCAAAATAATGCATAAACAAAAAATTATATTTGTGAGTTGTTATAACTCACTCAGTTCTATTTACGTGGGTTATTAACAAATCACCCACATAGTTACATCACACTAGTAATTACATTTTACCACTCCATAAAAATAATGTGAGCACTAGAATAATGAATTCCTAACATTCCTCCCTTAGTGCGAACATGGGAGAAAAAAGCTCTCACTTCTTTCACAACTTTCCGCCTGTGCGTGCTCATGATCTTGGCTCACTGATGGTTTTGCAAAGGCTGACCAACAACCTCAGTATGAGCCCCTGCTCATGTGGTATGAACCCGTGTTCATCAAATATGGACCCCTATCCACCAAAAAAGAACCCATGTTCATCGTCTTCAAGTATCACGATGTTACTTTTTCCATGTGCTTTCATCTTTCCACAATATCTTCACATCAGGGAATTGACATAGGAAAAACATCTCACCAAACTGAACAAGAAAACTGAATAGAAATGGAACATTTATGTCATGTTCCCCCCCACAATGTGAAATTTCCATTTATTGAAAACTAAAACACTGAAGAACAATGAAAACCCTAAAAACAAGAACTCTGAAGTCACAACAAAAAATAAATCACACCAATAAATGTCACTATAGCTTCAATGCAGCCCCATCATTGGTGACTAACAAGAGGTCACTGATCGACCTCTAACCTCATGTGCCTTCATCTTCCAGTAACATGTTGCTAGCTCAACTAGATTTGACTTGGATTTTATATAGTTTCCACATTGTAATATATTGGTATAGTACCACTCCCGCAATGTGAAACAATGCATATTATATACCTTAATCGAATGTCAGATTCCACCGATAATGAATTCTTAAGCTAAAAAAAAATATTTTGACTCACAGAAAATAACTATTGACTCATTTTTTACTTTTACAATATGATTAATGACTTAATGAATTTTACGACAACACTTTGACTTAGACAAAAAATCTACATTTAATTCAACTCGACACGGACGACTAACTTTTAACTTTTGATACTATTGTATTTAACCTGAGATTGTACGAACAACTCTAATAAACAATACAATAGTATTTTTTATTTTAAGAATAGAAAGTAGGACTCTTAATGACACACCCTATATACACTTGTTGACAAACACTTAGATACAATGACTTTTCAAACATGACTCAATTTAAAAAATAAAAAATAACATTAACCTATGAGCTCCCGACATAAAAAATACTAACTTGAAAGCTTCAACACCTTTTTGAAGTAAATGCCTTGTAAACATTTGACAATGAATTAAACCAAAGTACTTAAAAGATGTTACTATTGACACATATAAATAACTAGCAACTCAAATGGGAAATTGACTTTGACACATCAGACTTTGTACAGTTCTTACACAAAAGTTCTTAAATCACCACATTGACAGCATGGGCGTTGGAGACCAATTGAATTCACACGTGGATACTTGCATGACACAAAATAATCAAAGGTAATTCTTATTGCATGTCAATAAATGGCACACCTCAGTTAATAATAGAATTTTTGTGATCCTACAACCAAGACAAGATTGTATAGGAAATCCAATGTGAAAGAAGAATACTTACAATTGACCTGTGTGAAATGTAAGGTAGATGGATCGATCACGTATGCAAGAAAACAAACATGCTACAATGGAATTTTTGATGTTTGATAGACCGCCAGTAATGGAGATGTGGTTTTTGGAAATATGCATGCCCATGCATAGTGAATTCCAACCATAGCTTTTTTAGGAATATTAAAAATAGGTTTAGTTTTGCTATAGTTTGCTTTAGTTAACTCAGCTTTATCCTATTTTTAGGATTAGATTTAATTCAAATTTTTTTTTTTAATTCATTCATAGCATGTAACTATTTTAAAGCATGAGTTTAGATTTAGAATGCTCAGTTGAAGAGCTGTTAGTGGGTGAGTTATTCTATTTAAATAAAAACAATTGTAATTGCTTTGTATGCACACAAAAAGGTGTGAAATCTGCACAAGCAAGGAAGGATGTGCATTGAAAGTACACAGCTGCATGCACAGCTTGATTGTAAAGATTTGAATCTCTAAGTATGATGAAGCTTTTATTAATGAAGATTACGCACAACAATGCTAGTTTGAATATTCATCTGTTTATGCAAGTTATTTAAGTGTTCTGTTTATTTCTTTTATGTTGTTTGTTGTATAAGACTGCAGATTTTCTACAAATTGGTATTAGAGCAAGGTTATTCCAGCAGCTTATTAAATTAGTAGCAAGCTATGGCTTCTACATCCGGCATGCAGACGCCGCAATTTAATGGAAAGAATTACGAATACTAGTCGTTGACCATGAAGGTGCTATTCAGATCTCAAGACGTGTGGGAGATCGTTGAAGATGGGTACACAGAGCCCGCAAATGTAGTAGCGTATACTGCACTTTATCAAGAAGAGAAAGATAATTTGAAGGAGTTACGAAAGAAGGAAGGCAAAGCTCTTTTCTATATTCATCAAGCAATGCATGAAAGTATTCTTCCAAGAGTGGTAGCAGCCAGTCAAGCAAAGACTGCATGGGATACTTTACAAATTGCATATCAAGGTAAGGAGAAAGTAAAAACCACCAAGCTACAGTTACTTCGTAGATATTTTGAGAATTCAGCAATGAAAGATTTAGATTCTGTAGAATCATTTTTTACTTATGTAGTTGGCTTAGTCAATCAAATCAATCCCATGGTGAGACTCTTGAAGACAGAAGGATTGTTGAAAAATTGCTTAGAATTTTTCCTACGAAATTTGATCCTTTTAATTGTTGCTATTGAAGAAACTAAGGATCTAAGTCAATTTTCTATTGATGAGTTGCATGCATCACTAATCAATCATGAACAGAGGATGAATAGATCACATGCAAGTGTAGATCAGGCTTTTACATCTCAGACAGCAAGTAGTCGTGGCAAAAGAAGAGGAAGTTTAAGCCCAAGAGGCAGAGGAAGAAGTCCATCTAGAGGACGCGGAAATGGTTCATCAAACTCAGGTGGAAGAGGACAGAATCAAGAACATAGTTATGGTCAGAGACAAGATAAGTCTCATGTTCAGTGCCATTATTGCAAGAAGTATGGGCACTATGCTTATGATTGCAAGAAAAAGCAATATGATCAAGAGAGGAAAAATCAAAATCAGGTTAGAAGTTCTATTTCTAAACCTATGTTTATTGCATGCACAAGGATTGCCAAAGCAATACCTTCTTTATCCCCTATTGAATGTAATTTGTCAAAAGAGAGTCCATGTGATGTATGGTATTTGGATTCAGGTTGCAGTAATCACATGACAGGTAATCTAGATTTGTTTTTTAGTTTATATTATTCAATTAAGAGTGATGTAACTCTTGGAAATAACAATATTGTGTCTGTGAAAGGAAAAGGCACGGTTAGTATTCTAACAAGATAGGGGGAGCAAAAAAGTATGCAAGATGTTTACTATGTTGCAGGTTTGAAACATAACCTTATGAGTATTGGACAACTGGTACAGAATGGATACTGAGTCTATATGGAAAATAATGAGTGTGTGATTTTGGACAAAGCTCCTAGCACTCAGTTGATTGCAAAAGTGAAGATGAGCAGAAATAGGATGTTTCCATTGATTTTGAAACCTGGAAAAAAGAATAAATAAGATCTATTTGTAGTAAAATCAGCATCTCAGTTTGCAGCAAAGTCATGTGCTGAGCCAAATCAGTCTTTTGTTGAGTCCTATGCTCAAACAGATGAGTCCTACGCCACTAAAAATCAGGTCTATGCTACAGCAAGCAAGTCCTGCGCTGATTCCTATGTAAATATAGTTGAGTCCTGCGTTGAAGGAACACAATCAACTTTTCATTTAGTCATGAAGGATGAATCATGGCTTTGGCATCTAAGGTATGGACATTTGAATTTCAGAGGTTTGAATTTATTACATAGAAAAAATATGGTTAAAGGTTTGTCATTGATTCAGAAACTGGAAAGGGTATGTGAAGGTTGTATTTTGGGGAAGCAACACAGAGATTCATTCCCGGTTGGCAAAACAGCAAGAGCAAGTGCACCACTTAAGATTGTACATTCAAATTTATGTGGACCTATGCAAACAGCTTCTATTGGAGGTTGTATCTATTTTATGACATTCATTGATGATTACACAAGGAAGACATGGGTTTATTTTATGAGAAATAAATCAGATGCCTTTGATACATTTCAGTAGTTCAAGGCGTTAGTGGAGAAGAAAAGTGGATACTACATCAAAGTTCTTAGAATGGATAGAGGAGGTTAGTATGTTTCTAATGAGTTTTTGAATTTTTGCAGATATCATGGTATACACAAACAGTTTACTACCAAGTATACACCACAACAAAACGGTGTGGCAGAGAGGAAAAATAGAACCATCATGGAGATGGCGAGAAGCATGTTGAAGGAAAAACATCTTCCAAATGATTATTGGGTAGAAGCAATAGAAACTTCTGTTTATATTTTGAACAGGTGTCTAACAAAACTTTTTAGGAACATGGTTCCTCAACAAGCATGGACTAATAGGAAACACGGTGTTTCACATTTTAGAGTTTTTGGTTGTGTGGCGTATGCACATGTACCTGATGAGCTAAGGAAGAAATTAGACAACAAAGGAGAAAAGTGTATTTTTGTTGGGTATTCAAAGAATACAAAAGCATACAAGTTGTACAATCCAGTCACTAGAAAGGTTGTGATCAGCAGGGATGTACATTTTATTGAGAATAAAGCATGGGATGGAAGTATAGAGAAAACAATGAGTATAACAACATCTATTATGCATGATGATATGACAAATGAAACTTTAGAGCAACAAGGTACTGTATCTACAAATCTTGGACAAGCACCACAAGTTGTAACACAAGCTACACCTCCATCTACAGTCAAGAGGTCACCAAGATTTCAGCCATCTTCAACCATGCAAGAGACACCACAGGGAACACTAGAAGCTACTCCATCACCATAAAGTAGTCCTACATCGAATACTCCTTTGCAGCGGAAAACAAGAAGTCTAAGTGAGATTTATAATGTTGATACAATTAATTCATTTTTAGTTTTTATATTATTTTCTCAAGTTGCAGATCCAATATATATGAAGATGCTATAAAGAATGAAGTTTGGGAAAAATCCATGGATGATGAGATCGATGTTATAGAGAAGAATCAGACATGGGAGCTAATGGATCTTCCAAAAGGAAAGGACATGATAGGAGTCAAGTGGGTCTACAAGAAAAAATACAATGTTGATGGAAAATTACATAAGCACAAAGCAAGGCTGGTTGCAAAAGCTTTTACGCGGCAATATGGAGTTGACTACAATGAAACATTTGCATCAGTAGCACGTTTGGACACAGGAAGAATGGTTTTAGTAATTGCAGCTCAAAAAAAATGGCTTATTTATCAGATGGATGTTAAATCAGCATTCTTAAATGGATTTCTTGAAGAGGAAGTTTATGTAAATCAGCCAAAAGGTTATGAGATTGAAGGTCATGAAGGAAAAGTATACATATTGAAGAAAGCACTCTATGGTCTCAAGCAAGCACCTAGAGCTTGGTACAGCAGAATAGATTCTTATTTGATTGAGAATGGTTTTAGTAGGAGCAGCAGTGAGCCTACCTTATACACCAAGATAAATGAGCAAGGTAAAATTTTAATTGTTTTTTTATATGTAGATGATTTGATCATTACTAGAAATCTATCTACAGAGTCATTCAAATCTGCCATGAAGAAGGAGTTTGAGATGACAGATCTTGGTCTTATGCATTATTTTTTGGGCATTCAAGTTCAACAAACAGAAGGTGAAGTTTTTATCTCACAAGAAAAGTATGCAAATGATGTTTTAAAAAGGTTTAACATGATGAATTGTAAGCTAGCGCCAACACCAGTTGTAGTAGGTTTGAAGTTGAGCAAAGAGGATGAAGGATTGTTTGTGGATCCAACATTGTTTAAAAATTTGGTTGGAAGTCTTATGTATTTGACGACCACAAGGCCTGATATCAATGTTCATGGAATCTCCAAAAGATTCACATTGGCAAGCTGGAAAAATAATTTTGAGGTATGTATGTGGAACAATAAATCATGGAATTCTTTATTCAAGTTCAGATGAGTTCAAACTCATTGGTTATACAGATAGTGATGGTGCTAGAAGTATAGATGATCGAAAAAGCACATCCGAATATACTTTTCACTTTGGAATAGGAGTGATTTCATGAGCATCAAAGAAGTAGCCCATTGTCACGTTATCTTTAGTAGAAGAAGAGTATGTAGCAGCAACAGGAGCAGCATGTCAAGTTGTTTGGATGAGAAGAGTGTTGAAAGATTTACAACAGAAACAAGAGGAAGCTACACAGATTTTTTGTGACAACAACTCAGCCATAGTGTTGTCCAAAAATCATGTTTTTCATAAGAGGAGCAAGCATATTGATACAAGGTATCATTTCATCAGGGAGCTGGTAAAAAACAAGGAAATTCATCTTGAATTTTACAGATCCAAAGATCACTTTGCAGACATTTTTACAAAGGCTTTGGAAAAAGAAGTTTTTGAATATTTGAGAGATTGTTTGGGAGTTTGCGATCCCACGCATGGAAAATCTGAAAAATCAAATGAAGCTCTAGAAGAGTGAAAGCTACAGTTTGAAATTAAGGGGGAGTGTTGGAAATAAGCATGCCCATGCATAGTGAATTCCAACCATAGCTTTTTTAGGAATATTAAAAATAGATTTAGTTTTGCTTTAGTTTGCTTTAGTTAACTTAGCTTTATCCTATTTTTAGGATTATATTTAATTCAAATAAATCTATTTTTATTCATGCATAGCATGCAACTATTTTAAAGCATGAGTTTAGATTTAGAATGCTCAGTTGAAGAGTTGTTAGTGGGTGAGTTATTCTGTTTAAATAACAACAATTGTAATTGCTTTGTATGCACACACAAAGGTTTGAAATCTACACAAGCAAGAAAGGATGTGCATTGAAAACACACAGCTGCAAGCACAGCTTGATTGTAAAGAGCTGAAGCTCTGAGTATGATGAAGCTTTTATTAATGGAGATTATGCACAGCAGTGCTGCTTCAAATATTCATCTATTTATGTAAGTTATTTAAGTGTTCTGTTTATTTATTTTATGATGTTTGTTGTATAAGACTGCATATTTTCTACAGTGGTGACCGAGCTGTTTGTATGGAATACACCACGCATTTTGGTTGATTAGTACTCACTTATCGCCCAATTTGGAGAGATGATTATCAAGTCGATACTTCTTTGGATTATAAATCCATGCTTCCGAACCCAATGTGAGAAAAGAGATGGTGAGAAGTCTCATGAGTTCTAAATCTGGATCACTATTGAATGTGTCGGATCCACTCATATCACTAACTTGTCATCAGTGCCCTTTGGCTCAGCACACTGTATACACTAATTGCTCAAAAACAACCAAAAATCTCTAATAGAATACTATGCCTTTAATTTCCAATCATTAATTTAATAGATTTGTAGGAATGCATGGAATCGATCATGTATACAGAGATCATGTGAATGAAGACATAAATGACTACACTTGGCTTCAAATAGTAGTGAAGACGATAGATGAATTTTTAGAATGTGAATTTCTGAGAAAGAGGTGCCATAAGTTAAGGACGTGAGGAAGATAGACATGGTACTAAGGATATTTGATGAGCATTCTAAATCAATTTAGAGATACATACTTGAAATATACAAGTTTGAATACCTCACACGATAAACTCTTCTCTTCCTTTTCGATGTTGCTTTAGTTTTTGTGGTTGACTCTCATTACACAGAGAAGCCTATCACTATAACTACTTTTACAAATCAAATTAATTCTCCATAAGATCAGTGATACGCTCTGATACCAATGATATTTTTTGGAAGAGTTTTTATGAATATTTATCTCATGCAAAGATTCTTGAGACAGAATACACAGAGATTAATAAACACAAACTATATCAGTTTCTCTCATATACATGCCAATATATAGGAAATAGTTTTCCTATAAAATAGTAGATCTAACTATCTCCAAAATAACCCATAAACAAAAAATTATATTCATGAGTTGTTATAACTCACTCATTCCTATTTACGTGGGTTATTAACAACTCAACCACATAGTTAAATCACACTAGTAATTACATTTTACCACTCTTTAAAAATAATGTGAGCACTAGAATAATGAATTCCTAACACAATCCTCTAGCTTTTATCATGTTTCTCTCCATTTCTCAAGAATGGTTCTATTCTTTCTCTCAGCTACACCATTTTTTCGAGGTGTATACCTTGCTATAATTATTTCTTGATGTTATTCTCCTTAAATAAGTTTAAGAAATTATTTGATATATACTCTCCCTCTCTATCCATTCTCAATGTCTTTACATAATGGCCACTATGCCTCTAAACCATGGCCTTAAATTGTTTGAATACTTCAAATGTCCCTGATTTATTTTTCAAAAAATGAATCTAGGTCCTTCTGCTGAAGTCATCTATGAAAGTAATAAAATACACATGTTTAGACAAGGAGGGAGTCTTCATGGGACCACGTAAATATGAATGTATCATCTCAAGAGGTGAGATATCTCTCCAAGATTTCTATGTTGCTTCCCTAATATGAAGCCTTCGCATACTTTATCTAGCTATTAAATAGGTGGTAGTCGTTTAATCATATTCTTTTTATAAAGAAAATTCAATCCACCATAGCTCATATGTCCATACCTGAGATGCCAAAGAGTAGATTGATCAATGATTATTGTTTTGATTACTACTACGTGTGCACTCTGCATCCTCGAATGAAATATTCTTTTTTGTGTCAGGTTCACTATTGTAATCAGAAAATTACTTCCACTTCTATCATATATATTGCATTCCCCATTTTCAAACCTCACCTTATATCCATTTTAGACAAGCTGCCAATTACTGAGAAGGTTATACTTCAACCTTGGGACATAGAAAACATTATGAATCTGCTTCTTTTCTCCTTTCTTTTTGAGAATGGTTATAATGCCTTTTCCCATCACAAGAACATTATCATTTGTTCCCATATTCACTTCAGATTTGATTGCTTCATCTATGTGATTCAACATCCCCTTATTTCTAGACATATGGTTGCTCCATGCACTATCCAAATACCATATTTGTTTGTTTCCTTGCTCAACTACATTACAAGTTAGAAAGAAAGTTCCATGATTTTCATTCTTTTCAAGTTCAGCTTCTTTTTCATTAGATAAGCTTGCATTATGATTTTGTTTTCTCAAATTATATTCTTTATTTCTACATTCACTAGCATGGTGTTCATACTTCTTGCAATAATAGCATTGTACATTTGATTTTTCATACCTTTGTGAAAAACCACCTCCGAAATTTCTATTTCTCCTTCCTCTACCTCTGTTATATGCTCCTCTCCCCCTGCCTCTAAAATTTATATATGTTTTGAAGGCTTTTTTATTGAAGGAGTTGGTTGATCTACTCATCCTCTGTTTGTGGGTTTGCAAAGAACCCATTAGCTCATCAACTTTCATTTGTCTCAAATCCTTAGATTCCTCTATTCCAACCACAATTGGATCAAATTTGGTTAGAAGTATTCTCAATACCTTCTCTATGATCTTATTTTCTTCAACCAGATCTCCATTGGTCCTTATCTGATTGACTATGGTCATTTTTCTTGTGAAAAAATAATTTAAGTAATTTTGATTCCTTCATGAGAAGAGTTTCAAAATCTCTCCTCAACATCTAAAATCCAACTATCTTCACTTTGTCAATTCCTTGATAAGCATTCTATAACATATTGCATGCTTACTTGGATTTTATAGTTTTTATCCTTGGGAAAATTGAATCAGTGAATGCATTCTGAATATAGCCTAAATTCTTTTCATCCTTTCTTCTATTTTCCTTCAAATCATTCTTCTAATCTTGTGTGATTTCATTAAAAGCAACTTGGTTTGCTACCTCTACGTATCCTCCTTCAACTAGTTCTCATAGCTCTTGAGAAGAGAACAATGTCTTCATTTTAATGCACCAAATGTCATATTACTTCCCATCAAATATTTGGGGTTTTTGCCATGAGTTGTTTCTAGAATCCATTATAACTCAAATCTAAATAATAAAACTAAAACAACCTCTTACCTCTAATACCAGTATTTTGGAAAAATTTGGTGCCAGCGGCAACCAACACAGGGGAAGACACAACCAGAGCACAACAGAAAACACACGCGCGCGTGCACGCACGATTTTAGAGATTCTTATAATCTCAAAGTTGTTGCTCCATCTTTTTTTTGTTTCTCTTCTTGTGTCCTATTCTTTGTTTCTTTTTCTTACAAAAAAATGTTCAAATCGAGTTGTTGTTCTATATAAATATCATCTTCTTTCTTTTCAATTTTTTTTCTTCGTGTTATTGTGTGTATCTTCTCTTTTCTCCTCTTCTTTTTTCTTCGAGATATGACTAACTATATTTTAATTCTCCTTCTTCTGTTGTATTCTTTCTTGATCTATTGATGCTCTTTATATATTAAAAATGGGCGGTAAATATATATATTTGTGAGTGTATGTGTATATGCCTATATATTTCTTTGTACCTCCACATGTCATCTATTTATCATGCCACATGACTGCCTGGACCTGATGCTATTATAAACTATGCCTCATTTCAGGGCTCTCATGTCCACCATAGTGTATGATTGTGGACAGTGACAGAATCACATCATGTGTCCTACCATGGACGGTTGATCAATGCTCACTAACTACTTTGACCAAGGGGCAAACCCAGTTCTATATTATTAGTTACAGCTAATTCTAGGGCCTTCACATCTGGGTTTCCCAAAAACAAAGAGAAGGGGCGAATTCACACCACGTGGCCTATGGAACTGGCAGGAAATTCAAAACTCAACAACCAAAAAAAAAGTAAATACCTTAATTCTCTTAAGGTTAAAATCGAGAGTAACCTCAATTATGGTGTATATATGATTAAATTTTATTGTGGTAAACCTTACACTGGTGAAATGGGGAGGTCGATTAAGACTCATATTAAAGAACATGATAAAAACATTAAATATGACCATATTGAACGTTCTGCATTGGCAAAACATTCTCTTAATACTAAGCACACCATCTGTATGGAATCAACATTGGTTTTCGCCTCCGAAGCAAATTTTGTCAAAGACATCTCCATGAGTCCATTGAAATTATGCACCATGATAGTAATTTAAATAGTGATAGAGGTTGGTTTTTGAGAAACACCAAGAAACCTTTGCTTATGAACCTCCCTAAATAGCTAATGTATTTCTGTTGTTTTAATCATTTTATTCTTTTCATCTATTTGTCTGGTTTGTCGGAAACTATATTTCTTGTTCCACCAAATTTTCCTCCTTCTTCTTGTTTTTTCCCTTTGTGCTTTCTTTTCTAGCTATGAATAACTAATTAGGATTAAGTCCTTTCTATTCAATAATTTTCTCTTAATTTTGTCCCCACTTTTTTGCATATTTAGTTACATTTGTGATATTTTTTTTAATAATAACCTTGTACTTCGAAAAAATCTGTTATAATTTTATCTTAATTTATTATTAAAAAATTTTATCTAAATTTTTTCCTCCTTAGTTCATTATTTTTCACCTTTCTTTATTCTTGTTCCAAACTGATTACTAATATTTTCCTCCTAATTGTTATTTATTAAAGAAATTAATTTCAGCAATCTTATCATTTCTCTTTATTTTGTTTGTCCCTAATGATGGGTCAATATTTGTGACCCGAAATGTTTGAATTCTCTAAACTCTTACACAATTTTTTCCAAATAAAATTTGCAATATGTCTAACTGTGGAAATCTTAGAAAATCAATTAAATACCTGTCAGAGAGGGCAGATAGGAAAAGAGGGAAACAGGAAATTGAAACGTTGTGTGGGGCTCAAGATTTTTAACACCATTAATTATGAAAAGAGACTTAAAACAACATAAAAATATAAAAATCAACACTTTAATTTATGTTGGAATAATCATATGTGAGAAAACTTTACAAGAGAAGGCATGTCCCTTTTCATCTCCATTATTATCATTCAAAAGTTATAAGATAGTTACTTTTTTATCAATATTGCAATACTCTACAAATTTCTCTTGATTAGAAAACTTGATCAAACCATATGATTCATTAGTCTACTCAGTTATACATATATACTAAAACTTTGGAATCAATATGACGTGACCTTTATGGGTACATTTTCACCAATACAAGATAAAATAAATAAAATGGAGACCTCAAACACCAATTCCCATGAAAAAATGGAAGAGGAAATGTTTTCTCTTTTATTTTGGATGTTTGAGTTTTTATTTATGTCCAAATAGCTTATTACATGGATGGGTGTTCCTCTATCAAATGAAGGGTCCTTGGAACTAAAAATACATAATGTGTCAACGAATAAGGCATGATAATGTTTTTATGTATGGGAAATTATCCACCATTCATGTGGTAATCTAAATAATGAAGTTATATGTACTTCTACTATGGAATACTATCGTAGTCTAAAATGCAATGTACAGTCATAGTTTACAATAGATGATTTTTGTAACATAGATGGTTGGCATATCCTCCTCTATAATTTATACTTTCATTCCTCTTGGTCAAGAATCCATTCATGTCAGTGGTTGTTTAGGTTTTAATTATATTCATGAAATGATATTTTGAATAACTAACATGATCGCGAAGCTCAAACCCACATCAAATATGTAGTCATGGAAGAAGAGAAGAGTTGTTTAACTAATCCTGAAGGAATAGGATGAAATCCATTAAAGTAAACTCGAGTTACTATAGTGATACAATGATGTCCTGAGAGGTTAATCAAGTCAAGATACATAACCTCTTTGTAAGGCAAGACTAGGAGCTCGAGCCCGAGAGTAAGATATGAAAATTAACAAATGTACCTTCATTATGTGAATAAGTGGAGATGATTGTTTTTCCCCATCTACATAGAAAACTACCCTTGATGGAAAATATGAATTGAAATAAATAGAATCTTTAAAGAAAATATCGATCCAAGAAATTGAATATTATTTAAATCTCCCATTTATGTTGCAACATACTTTGAGTTGATATCAATATTTGAATTTACAGAGATAGGTTGTGAGTGATAAAATGAATGAACTTTTTACACTTACAAGGGGTGAAACTAGTCAAATTATGTAGAGATGACACAATAGAGATTCAGAACATGATCCTATTATCTTGAGGAGCCAAGCTGATGTTGGTAAGAGCTACATGCCTTCCAAATTGAAGTTGATCTGAATGTCCAAAACACAAGTTACAAGATATAGAATTTTGTGAGGATTGATGAACAATAAATAAAGTTCAATTTAAAAAATTAAATTCCTTTACCAATCCAAATTACTATATAATGATATAAAAAATTCCATTCAACACCAGGTTGACCGTGACTTAAAAGCTTACAGGATAACATGGTGTTTATCCATCATGTGAGTTCACAGTCAATTGGATGCCCATTCTACATTGACTATGAACTTCCATAATTTATTTTTTACTTGTTTGTCCCAACCTCAAACCAATGACCTACAATTGTTTATACCCACCAGCTTATCATCATGTAGTGCATTTTGCTTTGAATATGTTTTTGGTCCGTTGTTAAAATGGTAAAAACACATTATGTTGTTATATTTTCCATGAGTTATAACAAAAAAGGTATCAACATAATTTTTTTTTAAGTTCTTAGGTAACAATGTAATGTGTTATTAAACCTTTTATGTTAATACTATTAGTGATGGTAATAAAAAATAATTTTAGACTAGAAAACCCCTATTGTGCAAAATTGTTTGATAGATAGAATCATCCATAGGAGATTGGGGGTTGTAGGAGAAGGAAAAACCATTAAAATCTAATATATGATAAATAACATAAAGTTCAACCTATTAACATGTTACAATGATTTCAAAATATACACTATAAAATATTTATGATAAATCTTGAGAGGTGACTAGAGACTTAAAAAGTTAGCTAAACCAAATTGACACAGCTCAATGTTAAATCAAGAGACACACTCCATTCTAAATCAAGTAACCTAAACTCAATTTAATTCCTTCCTATAACCTATGAAGAATTTAAAGCATTAATAAATTGAACTAGTAGTGCAATTTCAGACACAAAATCTATGCACTTGGGTACATTTCTAGGTCATAAAATAATTCTAGCACTTACATGGTTCTTAAGTAATAAAACTAGTAATTGACAACTCCCTTTAACCTTTTTGCTTTGTTTTATGCACCTTTATTGATCTTATGCATCTTGCACTCTTGTCGGCATTTGAATGTTTTATTTTTCTATGGCTGTAGAGACTAGCATCCAGTCCGGACATTAGTGTCAGGTGCTCATGTCCTCTTGGGTGCTCCTATCCATTTTTACATCTTTCTTATCCTTTTGAACCCCTCTCTCTCCTTAATTATTTTTTACAACTTTGGCTCATCCTTTCAGTTTTGAACTACTAAATTCAAATAAGGGAATCAATAAATACACATTTATGTTTTCAAAATAAAAGAGAAATTGCTAAGCATTACATATTATCACCTAAGTTTGCATTCAAAGGCATAAAGAGTATGAAAGGCATCCATTTAGAACTCATTCAAGGAGAAAGGGTTGCATCACTTTTACATACAAAACATAGGAGGGGAAGTCTATTCTATTCCATCCCACACATTCTATACATCTGGTATATTCTAGATCTAGTCTACTATCACTGTGCAACTTGCACAAGGGCATCATAGGGAATCATTTTTACATGCACACAATAAATACATGAATTTTGATATGTTGTGTAACGCTCGGTCATAAGTACACTATTCAGGTTACAGTCAGGGTCAATCTGAATTCCCATTTTGCATTTTCATTTTTATGTTTGATGTGGTTTGTGGGTATGTGTAGGTGAACTTATTTCTTATATGTTACAGGTATCTTCAACTATCAAGCAATGAATCTCAGAAGACATTCAGGGATCAACAATGAACCTCTCTCGATACAGAAGATATCATAATTTGAGCATTTTTCGGGTCACTAGTGCCCAGATCTAATCACCAACGCCCAAGTGCTCCTTCCCTCCTATGAGCACCCATGTCCTGCATCATTATAAGTCCTGAAATTTCCATAGAGCTTTGATGATACTCTCCTTAGTCTGTTTCATCTATTTACCTACCCAGATCACTTCTTAATCACTTGAAAATCAGATAAGTACTCCTATCTCTCCTTCTTGCTTAGGGTTCCATATTATATTATTTGTGTCCTATTATATATTAGCATTAGATATAGTAGTTACTATGGAATAAGATTTAATTATATTTTTATTAAATCATTTTTTGAACCCCACTGGTGATTGATCATTTAGATCCTTCTTGTATCGACTTTCCATTCATGGATCCTATCATTCCTCTAGTCTCCTTGTTTCAATTACTTCAAAATAATCCACCTTGTAAATATGTTCTCTAAAAAACCCTAGACACTATGAATCTCCCTAGAAATATTAAGCCTGCAGAGTAAGTGCCACCTTTGATCATATTTCCAATTACTCTATTAGTACTAATGTCACAACCAATCAATCCATTTACAATTCAATTCAAGCTTTGCATTATTTATTTCAAGATTAATGCCAAGCTATGGAAACCATGATTACATGACTAAAAGAATAAATTCAACATCTCAAGGTTGTTTCTCGGGACCATTCTAGTTCATCTTATACACCTCATTTTACTCCTATGTCTACTACATGTTCTCATATAAGTGAACCTCAAGTCTTACATCTACCAGCACCTCTCAAGTTTGATTCAAATGCTAAGAAACATGATATTCTTTTAGAGATCCTCACTCACCAGTTCATTAACTTGTCATCTAATAATTTCTACCCTCCTTATCAACTTTCCAAATACAAAGTTATATCATTTTAAAATTATCAAAAATTTAATGGACATAATGACAATGATTTCTATGCTCTAAAATGATGAATTAATAACCTTGATCATCAAGGTTTTATTTCATTTTCTTCACAAAAGTATGTTACATCTTCAATTTTTAAATCACAATGGGCTCTCTAATCCAATCCCTCCATTTCTAATGAGCATCATTCCATAATCACTAAGGTTCCTTCTTCATCTAGTTAAGAGCCACCTATCCAACCAATTCCAACTAAGCATCCTCCTTTAAAAATATTTCCTCCATCCCCTCATCCTATCAAGCCTTCTACAACATTACCAATTCCAAATCAAAAACCACCAACCAAACTATTCCAAAAAATTCACCCTGTGATAGCTAACCTTTATAAACTTCCTACTGTCAACCCAAAATCTAGCCTTGGTCATATTGTTGCTTTTACCTACCATTGTGATTATTCTCTCTCTTCTCATGACACATCTAACACTCTCCCACAATGGCATGGTATCTTTCGTGTCATCACATAGATCTCCAACATACACACACTTGAAGGGCATCACATTTTCTACCTTCTTTCTAGTATTATCAATTGTCTCTAGTGCCTACTATCACACTTCACGCTCCATTATTCATGTATAAATATTTCAAAGAACTTATACACCTTTGGTACACACATTGTACCATCATTACCCTGTGACCCAATCTCATGTTACGGTTCACACATTAATGTAGAGGGCTCATAACACCAATGAATCTCACATTGCAGAATTCATGCTCTGTGATTCATGATATATATTTTATAGCATCTACTTTCATGCAAAAAACCCATTTATCGATGACGCACTCTTATTCTATGGTATATTATTGACTATTGTGGGAGAATTTATAAATGAACCTCCTTTCATGCTCATCCACTCAATGGGAAACATGGATCCTTCCATTTTCACATTTTTCATGCCATAACATCACACTCACACATCATTTACACATGGTTATATTTATTCTTGCTAGCTTATACTACTTAAATTTTGCACTTTGTTTATTATTCTAGAAAGATTCTTAATTTCATTATCAATTTATCATATACACATGCATAATCAATTGGTTACTTTAAGTGAATATAGATCTCTTACAACTCCTTACACGATGCATGATGCTTGACACTATATCCCTTGTTAGTCCCACTGCGGCTCCTGGGGGCATCTACATTTACTACTCTTACACATAAGAAGTTCTATTTTTTCATCCTTTAAATATTTCAAAGAACTTCTACACCTTTGGTACACACATTGTACCATAGTTACCCTATGAACCAGTCTCATGTTGTGGCTCACACATGAATGTAGAGGGCTCACAACATCAATGAACCTCACATTGCAGACTTCACACTCTGTGATTCATGGTATATATTTTCTAGCATCTACTTACATCCAACAAACCCATTTATTGATGACACACTCTTATTCTATGGTTCATTATTGACTATTGTGGGGGAATTTGTAAATGAACCTCCTTTCATGCTCATCCGCTCAGCAGGAAACACATATCCTTCCATTTTCACATTTTTCATGCCATAATATCACACTCACACATCATTTACATTTCATGGTTACATTTATTCTTTCTAGCTTATACTACTTAAATTTTGCACTTAGTTTATTATTCTAGAAAGATTCTTAGTGTCATTATCAAGTTATAATATACACATGCACAATCAATTGGTTTCTTTAAGTGAATACAGATCTCTTACAACTCCTTACACAATGCATGATGCTTGACACTATATCCCTTGTCAGTCCCTCTGTGGCTCCTGGGGGCATCTACATTTACTACTCTTACACATTAGAGGTTCTATTTTTTCATCCTTTAAATATTTCAAAGAACTTCTACACCTTTGGTACACACATTGTACCATCATTACCTTATGACCCGGTCTCATGTTACGGCTCACACATGAATGTAGAGGGCTCACAACATCAATGAACCTCATATTGCAAACTTCATGCTCTGTGGTTCATGATATATACTTTCTAGCATCTACTTGCATGCAACAAACCCATTTATCGATGATGCACTCTTATTCTATGGTTCATTATTGACTATTGTGGGGGAATTTATAAATGAACCTCTTTTCATGCTCATCCACTTAGTGCACAACATGGATCCTTACATTTTAACATTTTTCATGCCATAACATCACACTCACACATCATTCACATTTCTTGGTTACATTTATTCTTGCTAGCTTATACTACTTAAATTTTTCACTTAGTTTATTATTCTAGAAAGATTCTTAGTTTCATTATCAAGTTATCATAGACACATGCACAATCAATTGGTTGCTTTAAGTGAATATAGATCTCTTAGAACTCCTTACATGATGCATGATGCTTGACACTATATCCCTTGTCAATCCCTCTGCGGCTCCTGGGGGCATCTACATTTACTACTCTTACACATTAGAGGTTCTATTTTTTCATCCTTTACTACTTTTTCTTACTATATCTTGCTTTTCATAGTTATATACATGATTTGATATACTATTTATCTTTCTAAGATACTAATAGGTGCTTCATGTGTAGCATTTGTCTTGTAGGATCAATACAACCATGGTTCTATGTCACTACTTTCTTACTATTGTTTGCTATTGTTTGTGGGATTTACCTTATGTCTTGTTTGTTCATTGTATGCCTTTGGCCACTTCGGCCCTGATTGTCTTATGACATTGTGAGCGATGTCCCATTTATGAAACTCATTTTTCATGGACCATCTTATTTGTACACTTTCTTTTTATATTTCTTCTTCTTGCATGCTAGCTACTTTTCTTGCTAACACTTGTTACTAGCATACTTTATTTGCATGTTCCTGGGTTTCTACCATGTACATCCCATACCCCCTGTAGGTATCCACTTCAGATTAACTTTTGGTCCTCTTGTTTGGAGTATATTCTCCTACATATGTTGCATGCACCCAAAACATGTGGGGTATACATTGGGTGAACAAATAACCCCTATAGAAGCTCAGAACTATAATTCAAATCAGCATAGTATAGAAACAACATATGCATACAATCACGAAACAGTTCATAATCAAACTTGTACTTCACACATAGTATAGATTCTAGTTCCTAGATCAAGACACTAACATCTGGGACCTCTTGTCCCCTAGGGTGTTAATGTACTAGGGGAAGAAAAACTCATTTTTCTCAGTTCGCCACAGTCTATAGCATAGTTCTCTAGTAGCAGGCACTTGCCTCCAATTACAAAATGCATTTTATCTACTAGAATCAATTATAATAAGGAATAAACACTAAACTGATTGGGATGTACAATCTGCAGTGGTGCTCATTCGGGAAGCAGTCATGGAAGGAGAGTAAAGATAGACCTCTCTCCCCAACACTCTTCTCTTGGCATCAGATTACCCAAAAAAATCATTCTTGACATGAGATTTCCCAAAAAAACTTGCTCTCGTGTGAGATCACCCAAAAGACTCGGTCTTGGCGTGACGATTGTCCAACCTCACCATCAACATTTAAGTCCATTGACATCTCTAGAGATGATAATTTTATATCTTATACTCTCTTATACATCAGGTGCACACTTTCATTTTACACACTTTTCACAATTTACATACTTATACATACATTAATGTGATTTTTCATATACAGGACTTTGACTACTTTCTCAGCTCTTCTTTTTTAGGTCCATCCTTAATACACAACAAGTAAGTCCACATACAAGAAACAATAATAGCTACAAGCTATGTATACGCTTCACACCTAGGGTCCAATTCCCTCTTCCTAGTCTCGACACTTCACTTTGTGATCACTTTATGCTTCACTTGTCCACTCGGCACACTATTCACCACACACTCTACAGGATCATAAGGTACACATCTTCTATCTACTTTATTCTATCGAGTATTAACTCAACAACATAAAGTTGGGGGGAAATGTAGACACAAAATCTATGCACTTGGGTACATTTCTAGGTATTAAAAGCATGCTAGCAATTACATGATTCATAAGAAAGAAAACTAGTAATTGATAACTCCTTTACAATTTTTACTTTGTCTTTTGCACTTTTATTGACCTTATGAATCTTACACTCTTTCTAGAATTTAATTATTTTATCTTTCTATGGCCTCAAACACTAGCCCCCAGTTAGGACACTAGTTCCTGGGAACTCCTATCCTCTTGGGTGCTCCTTTCCCTCTTTACCTTCTTCTTACTCCTTTTAGGTTAATTTTACTTTTTACTACTTTGGTTTGGCCTTTGAGTTGTCAATTACAAAATTCAAACAAGGGAATCATATAAATACATTAGTTATGTTTTCAAAATAAAGGAACTAAGCACTAAGCATTACATATTATATCACCTACGTCTTGCATCCAAAGGCACAAAGAGACATATAAAGCATCCATCTAGCACATTCATTCAAGGGACAAGGGTTACATCAATTCTTCATACACTACATATGAGGGGAAGTCTATTCTATTCCATCCACACATTCTATACATATTGGTAGCATTCTAGATCTAGCTCACTATCACTGTTAAACTTTCACAAGGGAATCATAGGGAATTATTACAAACACATAACACATGATAACTACATGGAGTCTGAGATGTAGTGCAACACTCAGTCATAATTTCACTCTTCGAGATGACTATGAGGGTCAGTCTCGAATCCCCATTCTACATTTTCCTTTTCAGGTTTTATGTGGTTTGACATTATCTGCAAGTGAATTTATTTCTTGGAGGTTACATGTGGAAACATTGGAGAGAATAATATTATCCATTTTTACCCCTCAGTAAAAATAGACAACTTGAGAAAAATGGACTTGGGCAGTTGATAGATCTTTAACAGATGAATCTAAATAAATCAAGTCACCAACCTTTATGATCTTGAGAATGCCTAATTATTTCAATAACCTCACATATTCTCCCTAAGCATTCTTCAGGATCCAACATTTTGCCATAGGATATTACAAAAAATGGTTAGAATGGTAAAACTGACTTGTGGAAACTTCCTAGATCACAAATTTTATAACTCCCTATGCTTGGAATTATTTCTTCCATTTTTTTCTTCCACTTAACCCCCAAAAAATCTTATTTTCATGATTCCAAGGTGAAGAGGAGGTTGATATATTTTCAGAAAGTCCAAGATCTCAGAAAATGAAACATCTAGGTAAAAAGTTATGGCCCATTACTACTTTCCTTTATAAGTGGTGAATTGAAATTGCTTTACTTATTTTAATTAAAGTAAAGTGAAATCAACGCAGGTCCCACATCTTGAGGGAAATATCCATTATACCGAATTACACTGATGGCCCATGCACACACACATGAGTTTTCATGGGTGATGTAATTTTTTTAATAAAAGAAACTAGAGTGATAAAAGGAAGTCAACAACGAGCTCCTCCTTCCCAAAAAAGATAAGAACTTGAGCATCTAACCGAACAAAGTGCCCAAATAAGTCAATAGCATCAAGGAACTCTTTTC
Source organism: Taxus chinensis (assembly GCA_019776745.2). NCBI lineage: Eukaryota > Viridiplantae > Streptophyta > Pinopsida > Cupressales > Taxaceae > Taxus > Taxus chinensis. Next base: position 140,943,897 of record CM034153.1, read on the forward strand.
CTCCCATGGGAGATTCTGTATTATATATTTATGAGTTCTAGAACCTTCAGTGAGATTTGACAACACTCTTCCCAATCTGTTCCAGTAGTTCCTTAGCTCAGACAACTTCTAGATCACTCAGAAATCAACTAATTCAAAATATCGCTTCCTCCTGCTTATGGTTTTTCATATCTTTACTTTCTTATTTCTTGTCCATTTACTTCATATTATCATTTATACACCATTATTTATAGTAGTTACTCCATAAATTATATTTAATTCAATTTAAATTAAATCAATTGGCCATTTTAACGAAAAACAATCATATCTTCTAGCAAGTAAGTTCTCAATTTGTTTTTGCATAAATGTAAGGTAGGCCAAACATAAGAAACAAACACAAAAAATATAAAAGTAAACTATACAAAAGCAAGAATGAACTAAAAATAATAGCTAAACTAAAAAAGGAAATGGAAGAAGGAAACTAATCTAGAAAGAAATAAATGCATAAAGGGAATCTAATCTACTTCCCTTATTTGATCACTCCATTAGGACTTGTGTTGGGGCAGTGAAATAGTAATTTTTTAGGAATCCACCATTAACTGGAAGAATTACTTCTTTCCCTTGTAAATATCTCAATCTAAAAGTGTTTTGGCCTAAAATACAAGCTATTTCATTAGGACCAATCCACAATAGTGAGAATTTTTTATGCTTCCCTTTTTTTCTCATGAACTTTGTCCTATAACAGAACCAAATATAATTTTTTAAATGTTTTCATTGTATCTGTCATATCAAAACACTTCTTTACAATATCTTGGTGCATACTGAATTTTTTTATGGTTGAATATCTTACATCTTCCATTTGGAGAATGTCTAAAATTATTGCTTCAATTTTATCTTCTCCTTCCATGTACTCTTGCATAAACTTGTAAGTTGAAAACCTAAGATTGATTGGGAAGACATGTTGTTGTCTATACACCAATAAAAACGAATAAGACTTCAAAACTTTATTATATCTTGTCTTATCATCACATAGTGCCTACTTGTTGGCAAATTTTTTTTTTTAATAAGGATAAATTAGCTGATTTTTACCAACTCGCTAGGAATATGTCCCTCTTGCTTGTGGAAGATGAGGCTCCCTTTATTGAATGTAGATAAAACAAATATTATGGGTGGCCAATAGGTTGGGGATCACATAAGGAGATTCCATTTAACATGTGGAAAACTCTTGCACCTAGTGCAAGGGAAGAATTTGATTGAGAGGTGAGGTAATGGGGGAGAGAACTTTGGGAGAATGGGGTTAATCTTGTAAATAGGCACTAGTATATTTTTACAAGCTTTAACCAAAATTTATCCACACAAAATTAGAAGAAAACAACTTTTATAACAATGCCAAGACACAATGAATCATGAACACATAATTCCATTAATCCATTCATCAAAGGCTATAAAAAATTTCTTGGTTATACAAGATTTTCATATGCACAAAGTTGAAAAGAGATATAGAGGAACATAGAGAAAACAAATACAAGAATTCCATATTTTTATTTCTTCTTAGTAGTGAAATAGTTATCTACTCACAGATTCAAAAATTGAAAACCATTTGGAATGAGGGAGTCATACAATATATAGATTTATGAAATGAATCTTCACCTATCCCCCACATGAATTTTCACTTACCTTTACAATGTGTGACCTTGCATATCTCCAGGGATTTTTTTAGTGGTGAATATTTGTAATATGGAAAATATTCGATTTTGTAAACAAGTGATAAGGTGATTTTTTGGCGTGGGTCAATGACATGTTCACCTAAAAATTAAAGTTTAATTTTTTTTAGGGGTCGGCTTTGCCTACCTCTTTATAGCATCTCCTATAAAAACCTAGGTGATTCACCAGGTAGTATACTACCACCATTACCTTACTACTAGTTGAGCTATTGGCATATCAAATACCATGAACTTGCATACTCTAAGCACTAGTGCACAATGCATATTTGTTTATTGTTTAGTCATTTTTAGTTGGGCGATAAGTGTTATTTGTTGACATGTGACTAATAATATTTTCTGACGCGTGAAAAAGGTTTTTCTTTGGATGGGTGACAAGGAGATACAGCTGACAGGATGACTAAGGGTTTGCTTGTTGACGCTCGACACTACTCTTGTTGATGCATGACTATATTGTTGTTGACGCACGTGGACAAAGTTTTTCTCAAGATCTATGGATGCGTGACAACGATATTTATTGACATGAGTGACTTATTGTATTTGTTGACGTGTGACACAGGTTTTTTATTGACGGGTGACAAATCAAAGACACCCAAAAAATCTATTATGGGTTATGTTGTTGACACCTGACACATCTATTGTCGATGCACGACAAAGTCCTTCTCTAATGAGCAACAAGGATATTTTTTGATGTAGTGTTACTGTTTAGACAGCCACTCTTGCTTGTTGACATGACTCAGAGCTGCAACAGAGTTTCAACTTTGTTCCATTCAAAACAATGGAAGGTGCTAGTGCTTCAGAATGAGAAGACCCAAAAAGTAACTAAGAAATATCAGAAGTCCCTGTTCAAATATTTTAGAAACTCTGCTGCTATAGATATAGCAACACCAACACCCATACAGCTGCCACTGGAATGAATCAGATTATAGTTTTTATGGAAGGTAATATTGAGGTGGACATTCATTCTACACAGTATCAACCAAATGACACCTATGATGATACCATGCCAGATCTTGAAGATATACCTGTTAGATGCCTGAGCTTGAAGATATTCATATTGAAGTGCAACCAGGAGTGCATCAAGATATCACACATACAAATACTCATAAAAATGGAACTCAAAAATCAAATGCAAATTCTGGTTCATGAAAGAGGAAAGTAGGTGATTGTGGTAATGCTCAAAATTCTACTCATAAAAGTAAAACATTGAAAACAAACAAAAATATGTGGACACTTGGGAGGACATACAAGTTTGATTGGGCTTCAAAATTTCTATTTATCGAGCCTGTACAACCAGCTAATTTAGAAGAGATCTCATCTAATTGTACATGTACAATATGTACGTGGAAATTGGGAAAGTAGCAACAAAAAAAGTAGCTGAAGTTGGACACTATAGAAAAACACTGTGGAAAACAATATTTGACTGTAACTGGAGAGGATGGCCAAGAAAATCAAAACACACAGGTGGAAAATTGAAAAATAATGCATGCATGTTAAATACGCAGCAGAGTATGAAGCAGATCAGAAAAAATGTAGACATCTCATGGAAAAGGGAGGAACGATCACATCGCAAATTGGTAAGATGAATCAATCAAATCTGCATGCAAAACTCATACAGTTCTCTACTTTATTTCACATACTTAAGAAAGGAAGACCGATTTTGGATTTCCTCGATTTCAAATTTTTGTATCAATATAATGGAATGCACAACGTTCCTCAGTCTCATTGGTCTGATAGTAGTGCATGGGAAATGGAAAAATGCCTTTCAATGATAGAGAAGGAAGATTTGAAAGAGAATGTAAAAAAAGCAAAGTTTATCTCTCTTTCAATTGATGAAGTGACAACAGTCGAAAACACTGCATGGGTATGTATCCATATCTATACTTTAGAAAATCATATAAGGACACCTCATCTGCTAGGTGTTATGAAAATGGTTGAAAACTGTAATGCCGAAAACCTACATAAAATAGTTGTTTCTCATTTGAAAGATATTGTTGGAATGACTGATTATGAAATTGCTATGAAGTTGGTATGCATTGGAGCAGATGGTGCATCAGTCATGCAAGGTCACCGAACAGGGATGTGTGTTAGATTGCAAACAATAGTGGCCCCTTATATGCTAGCAATTCATTGTATGGCTCACAAAATGAATTTAGCGTATAAAATGGTAAGCAACTATGAAAATGTTGCTAAAGTAGAAGACCTTATAAGAGAACTTCATGCCTATATGTAAAGCATCCCAAAGTGATTTCTTGAGTTCCAGAAATTCACAATTGGAATTACAAATGGAAAAAAAAAATTGAAGGATGTTGAGACGAGATGGATTTCTTTGTATGAACCTGCATGCAGAGTTCGTGAGGAGTATCCTTCGTTGGTTGGTTTCATGCACAAATATCATCATGAAGTTGACAGGGTGAGGGACTTGTTGTTCCATTTAACTGATTTGGAGACATTTCTTACATTGGTTGGTATTCTTCCAATGTTGTAGGAGATCAATACACTAATGAATCATGCACAAGGGAGATTAATCTATATTGTGGATTTTATATGGATGAGAAAAATGGTATGTCAAAATCTTGATATCTTGTACACTTCCCAAGATAGTTTTGATACACCTATTTTTGAGAATTGGAAAGCTTTATTAGATCTTAAGAATCCCAGTAACTATTTGAGATTTAATATCCATGATCACCTCTACATCAATGTTAATGGGAGGGACATACCACTACACATTTTACAAAAATGTCAAGATATTATAGGATCAGAAAGAGAAGAAGTTCCTGTGACACGTAATCTCTTTGATTCTGTTACAGTTGAAACAAGAATAAAGCTTAGAAAATTTTTAGAATCCTTATCATCAGAAATTAGAGAACGTTTCTCCAAAGATAAAATTCTTGAAGCAATGGGTGTGATGAATCCAAATTTTTGGAATACTGAAGGTGCTCGTGCAGACTTTGTAAGAAAGAATTTCCATAAATCAATGGGTACAATAATGGAACATTTCACAAAGACTTCAGAGGTCAAGGGTATGGAAATCAAAGGTATACTGAATGTTGATTTATTAAAGTCTCAATCAACAAATTTTGCAACAACAATGAGGAACCAATATAAAAAGTTAGATGAACCTTCTGAGAGTGGTGCTATTACAAGGCTCTGGCGAGGAATCTATCAAAGTATTGTCTTACAAGAAGACATCAGTGAATATTTCAGATTATATGAGTTATGCCAAACAATGATTTTGGGGTCTGTGGAGGATGAAAGGGTTTTCAGTGCTTTATCATTTATAAAATCAAAACTGAGAAACAGGTTGGATAAAAATCTGGAAAGTTGCATGAGGTGTTATGTTTCTCACTACTCCTTGGAAACCTTTCCTTTTGATAGAGAAATTACGCATTGGAATTCCCTTTCTGATAGAAGAGGTGTAAATAATACAGCTACAAGTACAATTGTTCCCAATGATGAGACTAGAATTGGTGTGTTGTCACACTCTACAGAAGAGAACATCGACTTTGAAGAAGCTATTGATAATGGATTGTTTCAACTTTAAATAGGTATCTCCTTGACCTTAATTTTATTGTTTGTCACCTTACATTTTAACTGTGTTTATTTATTCAATTTCATATTAACATATTTGAATATAATAGTTTGTAGTTAGACGTAACAGTGAACACAATTGTAACTCTACAAATGCAAATATTGACTGAGGAGGCTTTTTAACATATTTTGTTTCAGCTCTTGTTATCATTAAATATGTTTACAGGTATATATATTTACATTTATTTAATACAATTATTTTGGATTTATAAAATACCAATTTTTGTTTTAAAAATTATTTTGTTACATGCATTTGTCGAATACTAATTTGCAAGGCCTTCATAGTTCAAATCTGCATATTCTTCCACTGTTATACTCTTCCAAACTTCCACTGTCTAGACATGCATAGGTTTTCATTTGTATTTTTTTAATCTTTCTGTTTTAAAATATTTGTTACATGCATTTGTCGAATACTTCAGAGTTCAGAGTTGCATATTCTTCCACTGTTATACTCTTCCAGACTTCCATACTTTCACTATTCCAGACATGTACAAGTTATCATTTGCATTTTCTTTAATCTTTTTGTTTCTTCCTTAATCCGCTCAATCATTATTTCATTTTTTTCTTGAAAACATGGGTTGACATCCATCTGAGGAAGCTCTCACTTCTCGGGATTGACAATGTCAGGAAACTCACCCATCTATATACTAATCCATTTTTCATGATGATTTTTCTTGAATCGAAGGTCATCTAGCATGCTACGAAGGATGATTTCTCATTTTCCTTCCATATGCTTTATCACAACCATCTAAAAGACAAGAGGTAGCTTAAACCCTATCATATGACATTGCTTGAGTTTTTACAATTATGTTTAATTTATTTTTGTATTTGTAAAATACTTTGATGAAGTGTTTAAACTTTGTGGGATGAATATCAAATTACATGTAAAAATCACACATTCAAATTTTCTGAAAATAATTATCCATTATCATCATGATGATGTTGCTTGCATAAATTTATGTCCAAACACAATTCATTATCATCATCCATATTATTTTAATGTCATCATGACATATCATCAATTACAGAGAAGAATATTTTGAAGGTTTAAATCAATACATTCAAATTTTACAAGTAGAGAGAAGAAATTTTGTATTAAGATGTCTGTCCTAACACATTCCAATTTTTCTTAAAACAATTATCCATTATAATCATTCATCATCATCTATATCCATTCTAATGTCATCATATCATTACAAGTAGAGAGAAGAAGATTTTGAGACTTATGTGTTTATTATAACACATTCCAAATTTTCTTAAAACAATTATCCATTATCATCATCCATGATCGTGCTTGAAGCTAAATCTAAGTCCACACACAATTCATCATCATCCATATCTATTTTAATGTCATCATCCACATCTAATGTCATCATATCATTGATTCATTACAAGTAGAGAGAAGAATATTTTGAGAAGGTTTAAATGTGAAGAAACCTGATACAAAGTTCAAATTTTACAAGTAGAGAGAAGAAGATTTTACTGTATTAAGATGTTTGTCCTAACACATTCCAATTTTTCTTAAAACAATTATCCATTATAATCATTCATCATCATCTATATCCATTCTAATGTCATCATATCATTACAAGTAGAGAGAAGAATATTTTGAGAAGGTTTAAATGTATCTCGTAACACATTTTAAATTTTCTTAAAACAATTATCATTATCATCATCCATGATCGTGCTTGAAGCTAAATCTACGTCCACACACAATTCATCATCATCCATATCTATTTTAATGTCATCATCCACATCTAATGTCATCATATCATTGATTCATTACAAGTAGAGAGAAGAATATTTTGAGAAGGTTTAAATGTGAAGAAACCTGATACAGAGTTCAAATTTTACAAGTAGAGAGAAGAAGATTTTACTGTATTAAGATGTTTGTCCTAACACATTCCAATTTTTCTTAAAAAAATTATCCATTATAATCATTCATCATCATCTATATCCATTCTAATGTCATCATATCATTACAAGTAGAGAGAAGAATATTTTGAGAAGGTTTAAATGTCTCTGTCATACCACATTCCAAATTTTCTTAAAACAATTATCCATTATCATCATCCATGATCATGCTTGAAGCTAGGTCTAAACTATCCACATACAATTCATCATCATCCATATCTATTCTAATGTCATCATCCACATCCAATGCAATCATCATTACAAGTAGAGAGAAGATTATGAGAAAATTTAAATGTGAAGAAACCTGATACAGAGTTTGAATTTTACAAGTAGAGAGAAGAAGATTTAACTCTATTAAGATGTCTCTGTCATACGACATTCCAAATTTTCTTTAAATAAATAATTAACCATTATCATAACACCATCACATTCATATCAAACATAAACACCATATACAATCTAGAAATTCTATATATAATATATAACAAGATATAAAAAAATCATCATTACAAGTAGATTATTTTGAAAGTCACATTCAAATTTCAAATTTATCAAATTTCAAATTTTTAAACACATTCAAGTTTCATACTTCAATATATAAAGTAATTCAAATTTTCAAACGCCATCACATTCAAGTTTCATACTTCAATATATAAAGTATTTCAAATTTTCAAATTTAAAGTTTCAATGTTTCAACCCTCAATCATGAAATTTTTCCGTAGACAAACTGGCATCTTCTATACCCCTTTCCCCAATGGTTTTCCCTCTTGTACTCTTTTCTTGAAAAATCCCAAAACTAATTATATCTTTCGTAGCATTATTTAGATTCTTTAAGATTGTTTGTTCTTCCTTTGTCGCATCTCCATGGGATACCAAACTAGCATCTGCAATTGCCTTTGTTTTGAACAAAATGTCAAGGTCGAATCCATTCTCTTTAATTATCCGCTTTAGTGTATTATTTTTTTGTTAACTAAAACAATATTTTCTTTCATCTTCATTGTTGCGGATACATTGTTCTTCGCGGTTTCCAAGTGAACTTGGAACACCTTTGCTTGACTCTTCAAATTTTCATATTTCAACTACAAAAAAAATAGTGAGCTCAATTAAACATATTACTAAAATAAGAAAAATTTAAATTAACAAAAAATATTGTTTCAAAGTGATAATACTTACGACTGCTCTATCTCTTTCGGCATTTGCAATTGCCACCAGATCCTTGTCCTTAGACCATTTGTTAAAATATGTCTGGGCTTCAGCACTAATATTTTCTAATTTGTTTAATGCTTTATCTAAAATATTGTCTTTATAATTGTTGTTATACGTGGCAGTCCCACCTCTTGCTTGAGTAAGGCATCCATCTTCGCAGGTTGATTCTAGACTACAGCGTATAAACTATCCTTTTACCAATAATTTTCATAACAACTTATTATCTCATTGATTAGTACTTTTTCCCTTCTCTCCCATTCTGTGAGCTGACTGATATGAGGTACAATAAACTCTTGGACATGGGATTGACAATCATAACCAATCAAGTTCTCTAAAGGAAATAATGGCAACTGTTCACCTTCTGTATCCGAAGAAGATGATGTTGATGGAGAGGTATGGGGGATTTTAGGTTGATCATCGTCTGCTACCTCTTTTTGCCTTTGGGTGGCCTAATCCTATTTTTGATAAAATAAATCAATATTCAAATATTTAAATCAAAAGTGAAAAGTAAAAAAAGTTGAATAAATTACATTGAAATAGAAATATACATGTTGGCCTTGAATCATCTCATGTGTATTGAAAAATTTTGTTGGGTCATTGTTATCAATGCCCAAGTAATCTTCATCTAAAGTTATATTATTTAAAACTGATACGTTGGTTGCATTGGGCAAGCCACCGAGAGAGAGGGTTGGAATTCCAAACGAGGAGGCAATGTTTAGTGTCCTACTAGAGGCCGAATGAATGGGCATGTGTTTACCAATGTTCTTTTTCCCTGAACCTCTGGTTGGCATTTTGGATCGTAATGGTGGAGGATGTGGCAATGTCATTGTTTGTAAAGATGGAGAAGGACTATAACGTACTAAAAAGTCTAAGAAAAAACAACAAAATCATTACTAAATCATATGAAAAGTTGTTAAACTATGTAAAAACTATGAAATTATATGAAAAACTATTCAAGACGTGTACTAAAGCAATAAAATCATACCTTGTTGTTGAAGGTTAACCTGTCAAACTACTTGAGGTGGTCATGTTGGAGTAATAATTGGTTGTGTTTGAGTTGTGTATGGCTAGGATTGTTGAGCAGGGTTTTGAGAATCGACAATTGTACACGATTGAATTGAGTGAGTTGGTGAAAACGGTTGAGAAGCACGCGTATAGTCCAAAGTCCCTGCAAGTGCAGCAATAGTCAATTACATGTCAATTCAATATGGTAAATGGTAAATTGTGAATAGGAAATGGTAATTTGTAAATAGTAAATGTTATGTTATTATGTCTCTATCGTTTAACTAATGCAAACGTTTGGGGGTTATGTGATGAGTGAACTTCCATTTCAGATTGTGAATCTGCCAACGCCTCAGCATGTTGTTGGCCTCTTCCTCTTGATGCCACTTTTTTCATGGAAGGTCCTCTAAAAATATTCTCTGAATACGGTCAAGATTTAATCAGATTCATAAGTACATAATGTTAGTACTGCATAAAGATTCAATCACAAGTACATAATCAAGACAATAACCATACTAAAGTCTAATGTCGAAATATAAACTATATACTTGTTCTTGAAATGGAATTGAATAATTCTTCATTGTCTCGTCCATGTACAAGTAGGAATTGGTTTGTATTTTAAATTAAAAAGAGCCTCGTAATAAAGGCCAAGGAGATAGTTTGTGGATTGAATAACTGGTTTTTCAGAAAGTGATGTATTTGTAATATTAGATTTTATTTTATTGGATAAAAAGGTGCACCAATCAATTTTTTTCTTTTCAATCGTTTCAAGAATGTATGCAATAGCCCAGTTTGGTATATCCATTTTCTGACCCTGCAAAACAATTCTAGCTTGAAAGAAAGAAATCATGATAGCAAGAAAGTGGTGTGTAATTCCTTGTGTATCCACACCTCATCTTGATTTATTGACGTGAGCTGCAAAAAGTCATTGGAATTAATATCAATTTGAATTGTATCAAAACAAAAAACTTTCAAATGAAAATTGAAAACAGATTACATGTACAATCAACATGGAAACTGAAAGTAGATTTGAGGTACTTCTTGCCATTTTTGATAAGGGTTACTTTTGTTGTTAAGTTATGGGGGAATTTTTAAATGAAAGGCCTGTCAACCGATGGATATCAATTAGATCAACACTGAATTGGAATATATGACCATCAAGTGTTGTTTTCCACAGTAACAGTAAAATTAACACCGTCTTTTGTTTGTACGAGGAAAGAAGGTAGTTTATTTAATGTTATAATCAATCTCTAAACTGGGGCATCTTAACGAGCCCATCAAAATCACATGCATCTAGCAAGTGGTTCCTTGTATTTTTTATTCATTTACAAAATTGTCTGAATGTGGGGTCATTCCTTGTCACAACAAGTTCATATATTGTATCTTGCCCTTGGGTAGGGCTTGTGCGTTGACCAATGCCTCTTTTATTAACCTGATTTTCCGTTGGATCTTAGTCTTGAGCTTGGGTTGCACTTGTTGGATCTTGGTCTCGATGATCCTATTCTCTTCCATAGACATGTATTTATAGCCTTTCCCATGTCCTCCCATGCACTAGAGAACAGGAAAGGTTGTGGAGGAGAAGAGACACAAAGAACCTTCCAAATTTTGTGTTGTTCATTTCATATTTGTGTTTTCTATCCGAAATAGCCAAGACCGCCGCCCTGGTTGGGCAGCAGTTCTATAACCGCCGCTCTACACAAAGTGGTGGTCCTGTTACTAAAAAGACAGAACCTCCATGTATCATTTTTCCTTCTTCGTGCTGACTATTTTGATGAAGTAGATTCATTTTGGATCCCTATGGATCAAGCAAAGAGACAATCAAAAATTTAGAATGTCAGACTCAGCTGAAAATGTGTCCACATGCGATTGTAACACCCCACAGATTTTGGCACTTTATGAAGTAGTGCATTTTACAAATTAAATGGCATCAATGGAAAGACCAAAAAAAAATACTTTTATATAAAACGACACTCAATTCTGAGTAACCAGTCAAAATTTATGATAGATTTAGTTTTTCATCATTAATGGTCTAGTTAAATAATGCATTGTTTCTTTAATTTTTTTTAAAAATGATGTGGACCATTTAAATTGAAAAATAATATTTTTTGACCTTTTACTAATAAAAAAAATGCAAAGTGGGCTACACTTGAGCACCCACTAGTCAGAATCAACCCTATTAAACCCTCATGTAACCTCCCATACGATAAAGGGATCAGGTGTTTTGTGAGCTCTCTCCCCTTTGTGTACTTATTTCCATTTTGGGGTGTACCACTTGTTCCCAAGATAATCACATCCAATTATATTTTCTAGAAAAATTGTCATTTCTAGAAACTACTAAAAATGTCCCCTGTTTTCCCTTTTTGGAAAGAGCACACATGGAGTTTTTCAAACCTGATTTTCAGCCCATTCCTCCAAAACCACTTCATTCCAAAAAAAACCGTAAAAGGCCCAAAAAAAATTTGTTGCTCCAAACATAACACATAAATTATTAAGCATAAAGGGTAGATCCCACCAACACCTTCAACACCAGTATAAGAGGTTTTTCCTCATGCACCAAAAAACCTTCCTTGACCCAGATCCATCTAACCTATATAAAAAAATAGCAACTACCTAAAAAATATTGAAAAAAACCAAAAAAACACATAAAGGTTTTTCATGGACTCCTTTAGTAAACTATGTATCTTCCCATACAGATATGTACAATATTATGTACCCATCACCAAATCTATAAAAAACTAGACAACTACAAAGCTGCCTACTATCATCAATGGTCAAGTTTACAATCAATCTATGGGTCTTGGCATGTTCCAAATTCAGTGGTGCATTCCATTCTTCATAAAAATTTATGATATGGATTTCTACAACATTTATCACTCAAATACCATGAAAGGAACAATAAGAAGATTGTTCCGAGCCATAATATCTCATATGCTAATAGGACATCACATACAATGAATTACATTCTCTTACATTAGCTCAATATTTAGAATGTACATATAGGATGAGGGAAGTGCAACTACCTCCTAGATCAGTGGTGAGAACTCTCACTAACCAATACTAGTAGTTAAGATAACTCTACAAGATTAGAAAACTAACTCCACACAACTAGTACACCTAAGAAAGACAACTCTACAAGTGTAGGGATAATACAAGTACAAGAATCATCCTAATAAACAAATAAAAAGATAAATAATAACCTACACTAACAGTATCAACTAATGTAGATAAAATAAAAATGTAAGAAAGACTACACCTTTGAGAAAGTATAGGTAAATGAAAAATGATATAACCTCCCCTTGTGGGAATTGTTAATGATTAACCTGATTAGGATGGAACCTAAGTGAAAACATTGTAACTCTAGTCTAGTGTATTGGGTGCTTGTCTAGTACTCTATGATTTAATTCTTAAGATGGATCTTCTTTATTAATGATTAAATCATGGTATGTTAACAAAGTAAAAAAATATATAGAATTACATGAATGGTGAGTTTGCCTAATTAAAACACCCAAAACTAACCATTGAGGTACTTACATGGAACCTACCTTCATGTGCATTACTTAGAATCCTAGTATTAGGTACATGTATATGTGCGAGTACGGATAATATAATAATCAGTTAGTAAAGGCTTTTCTTGCGAAACAAAATGTGATGAGTTAAAGTGTCTAAAACAATACAATTGCTTGTCATATGGAAAGCTCTTATGAAGTTGGTAATGTGGGTTAGAAATATCTATGGAATATGTTTTATATAATGGTAAAGTGGGGTGCAACCCTCACGTTATTACATCAATGGTAAATCCTTATTTGAATCAAAATAAAAATGAAAAATATTTCTGATAACAAGAAAAATGAAGGGTGTGGTACTTGTTTATGTATGTTTAATTGTAATGTGAAATTGTCAATGATTTTATTAAAATCTTCACCCTAGGAAGGAAGGAACAAGGGAAGTCAATAATACCATAACAAAAGGGTTAACCATACCTTCATATGATGATATGAACATAGACATTGATAGAAGTGGGAAGTTAGTGATTCGTACCATCTCTATTAGTGGTTTGAGGTAAGTTGCTTCCTTGGAACCACCATAAAAATGGTGTTGTTGCATGAAATGACTAAATGAAAATTTAACCCTATGTTAGATATTTACCTTGAGTGATGGATGAACTATGTTGATAGTATCACCATAGAGTAGATGGTGAAAGGAGGAATATGTGAGAGTGACTTATGCCTTTTAGGATTTCTCTAGGACCTTACATTTTGAACGAACTTAATAACTTTTTTCATGATTGAGTTTTATATTTAGTGGAATATGTGAAAACTAATCCTGTAACTATAAAACATCTAGCAATAGATACAATAATATTAGGGAATTATCTAAAGATATCAATAGGGTTTGTAAACCTTATTGCATACTTTTATCCGCCTAGAATTGCCTTGTAAACTAGTTAAAGTGTAATCTTAAACAATTTGACAAATTAGATGTTATAACTAATGTGATCCCTTCTATGAGTCACTCCTATTATGAAACCTAACTATTAAGGCTACTGCAAAAGGGATCTATCACCTCATCATCTTCTTATGTAATAAGACCTTGGACTTGTTTATTTTTGTTCCGAGAAAATGGCTAAATATTATCCATGCATGAAGGATAAAGACCGCGCGCTGGAGGGTGTGTGTGGATAAAAAAGAGATATGTAAAGATCATAAGGATCACATAGAAGCACACACATAAATAGGGAAGAATACATGTCAGTTTTTGAAGGTATTTGCATAATGGAAAAAAGGTCTGCATGTAAAGGTTTGTGCATACACATAGGTTTTAGGACTTATCCAGTTTATAGTGAAGGTTATAAATAGGAAAATAAAATATTGTGTCGCATGCAAGACACATACAGAAATAGGAGACGAAAGGTTAGAAAACCAACACAACACAAATAACATGCAAAGAGGACATCTAATTATAGGATCTCCGCATGGATGAGGTTGAGATATTTATATCTTGATCTAGAATTAAAGAAGAAGTGCAAAAATCGTGTAGATTATATTTAGGACATCTATTCTTAGGATTAACGCATGTAAGAGGTGAAGGGAAATTCCCCACTATATATAAATAGGTTTTGCACTCCTTGTAGAAAAAGTGTTAAGTATGTGACATGTATGAGAGGCTATGTATGTTATGAGATTTATATGGAAGTGCTAAGAGGTATGCAGCCATAGAGATGAAAAATTTATGCGCGCATGAATATAATTAGCTTATTGATGTAATAAGTGATTTTATATATGAACTATGATTATGATGGGTAATTGTCTATGGATTATTAGGGTTAGTAAGGTTGGTGATTTTTTAACGGGAATCCAAGTATTGATGTTAATTTTCTTAGTTGATTATCTTCCTTATTACATGTGTCATATGTGTTGTACTTGTTATCTTCACTCATAATAGAATGGTTAAATACACAAATCACATCCTTACTAGTAAAACAAAGGAGGAACTCGGTGGGTTTTGTGCACTTCGGGTGAGCGCTTAGACATATGTCTAGGAAAAGTGATAGTGCACCTGACCTTGTGAAGTGTTGGAAACTATACTCCAACATTTTGGATCCGTTGTCAAGACCTTATTTTACTCTTACATTTAAAATGTAGCGTGTGTATGTCATTCTAGTTGTCTTTGGAAAGTATTTAACATTAGGTGGATGACGGTCATGGAATAATTTCTCAAAGATACAACACTGGTCCCAATAACAAATAGGAGGTAATCAAGGATTTTCACGGTGGATTAGATATACATGTAGGCATGTTTTAGTATCAGCACATGAGATGCAACAAATAAAGGCATCACATACGGTAGCACAATAGACTCCCGTATTTGGGTAGAATTTGTTTAGAAGCAATATGATATGCGTTACTTTAGGACAGAGCAGTGGCGCACTACGTGGAGTAACAAGGAAAATGGTTGGGGTGTATTTCAATACTACTGCAGGGATAGAAGGAATTACTTCTACAAGACCCCAGGTTGCGACAGGAGGTTCGGGAGGCTCAAGAAATACTAGTGGTGGCTTGAGATAAGGATCTGGCAGGAGGAAATACTTCAAAACAAGGATTACAACAACCCCAGAAACCACAACAACAGCCCCTACAGGTATTTTTCAAGATGTCCCTTCATTTGTGATAATTTCGAGGTGTGGAAGATGAAGTAGAGAATGTGCAGAAGTGTGAACTATTATGGAGGGCCAAAGGAATAATAGCCCTAGACATGAAGGCTATTCAATTTGCTAAAACACTTCAAGTCCGCACGCATAGTTAGTATAGGAACAATGATCCACATTAGACATCTGTAGATTATGATGTGTTGTACTACACCTTGTTAAGATTATTCCTTCAAATCTAAGTATACAAAAAAATTTCCACTGCCCAATAATCAGATGAGTAATATTTTCACTAAAATAAACTATGGCAATGGAGTTTTTCATTTGTGAATGAAACTATGATGAACTGGTAACAAAATAATTTTAAATCGCTTTCATTACATGAGAAAACTCAAATTAAAGAAATTATCCTTATAGGTCTAGAGGAGGAGTTAGAGAGTAAAAACAAAAAATGATTTGGTTGGTAGTAAAAAAATCTTCTTTTTTATTTTATTTTTTCCTAATTGTTCATGTCTTCTTTGTAATCATATTTTGCACCCTAAACTCAATTACAACAACAATATTCCAATATTTTTTGATGAAATAAAGGTTATATTACTAAAAATTAAAATAATATAACTATTCTCAAAAAACCGATGGAGGTATGGAAGTAACCACGATGTCCAAACCAACCCAAAGGCATGGGAAAAACCAAAACACATGATCCCGAAGGAAACCAACTAATTCCAAGATCACATTATAAAACAAGAACAGAATTTAGGAAGAAACTAAAAAAAGAGTGGAAGGATGAGGGAATTTTTTAATATGCTTTCCCCACCCACCACTTAAAAGGTCCTTCCCATCAAGAATGGGATCATAGCTAGTGACAATGGTTTCAATGCATTCATTCTTTTCTTCAGATTATTTGCACTGCCCCATATTAGGAAAAATATCCAAGCCTAGCCATGGGAACTTCCCATCTATGAGAGGTAGGAGTTTTGGTGAAAAGGTGGTGGAAATTCCCACTCCCACATTGATTATGTGGAGGATTTTGGCATTGAGGAGGCAAGCCCCATCCAAAGTAACTCTGAGAGTGATAACAAAAGCGATTGTATTGATAACCACTACCCCTCCAAAAGAGGAGTGGAACGGGGTGGAAATACTCAAGCGATAATGCAAAGAGTAATTTACCTAATGGTCCAATAATGTTTGTAGGTGTACCACCTTCCACACTTTCACTTTAGTCTACAGAAAAACATAGAACACAATCATTTCCTTGTTAAAATATGAAAGATTGGGATCAATAGTATAATGGGAAAAATAGTTGCATTTCTCTCTTGTTAGGATTGTGGACCTGAATTGCTTCATAGTTAGCATGATTTATACCTTGTTGGTTTACTCAGTAAACGATGTCAGTCAGAGGGTAACTGGTGTCAGTCGGGGTAACCAGAACCAGTCAGGGTAACCGGTGCCAATCAAGGTAACCGTTGTCGGTTACCTGTGAGTGAAATTTTATACTTAGCTGGCAGGAATTTAATCTAGCTTTTGTTTTAAAGCTTATTTAAAGGATGTAATTACATAGCTAAGGTTCCCTAAGTTTGTTTAGGCTTATATAAGCTAGAAAACTAAGGTTAGAGGTGTTAGATGAGAAGAAGAGCATAATCCTTGGTTGAAAGGATGAATAGAGAAGAATAAGAAAAAGTAGATTGCGTGAAGACATAGGAGCTTTCATAGAGAGAAGTTGAATAGAAGGAAAGAGTAGGTACATTGTTGGTGAAAAGATGGTATTGTCTTCTACTGTATTTCCTTTGTATTATTTAGTCTCATGTAATGGCTTACATAATATGCTAAGCACATATAGTGTTTCTTCTTGTTAGATACCCACATGTTGTTGTGAGATATTTTTATTGCTCATTCTTGTAGATCCACATGTTGTGATATCTTGTATTACAAATCCACGAGATCATGATGTATTGTTGATCCATAGGAATCTAGTATTTAAAGGAAGTTGTCTTCATGTATTTGCACAATTTGATGTAGTGATGATGCAAGAGATACTCACATTCTTGGTGCATGGTTATAGTTACACATTGGTAGACCCTTCTAGAGGTCTATGTTTTCAGATTCATTGTACAGTGAGAGCTAGGTTACATAGTGGCAGATGTAGGATAGCTTTAGGTATGTGAGATCTAGTAGTGTTTCAAAGGAACTGTTGTAGTGCACTCAAGTAGATCCAGTTAGAGATCTGGAGGAGACACAGGCGGTGGTATGGAGGCATGGTTTTAGTGTACTCAGGTAGATCCAGTTGGAGATATGGAGGAAGAGATACTCTTGTAGAGATACATGTACTTTTGTGCAAAAGAGTTGGTTTTGTAATCTCTTGTTATATTATATATATGAGATCTCTATCTTTGGTGCACGTAGCCCACATTGGGTGAACCACGGTACATGTTGTGTTAAGTGTGTGTACTTTTGTGTGATTTGGATTATCCTTGTTTATACTTCCACTGTTGTATATTTTGTGGGGATTATTAGATATCGTATTTGCATGTTTTGGATTTTATATTCTATATTTGCAAATGTTTCCACATAGACCCATCCCCAACAAGTGGTATCTGAGCATTTTTTGATAGAGTGATGGCTTTAGTTTTCAAAGCAAGGGTTTGTTTCATGGTTTTGTTAGTTGTATTACTGACAAGTGTATGAGAGTAGGGTTTGTTTTTCCTGATGTAAAAATCAGAGGAAGAGATTGAATCTCAAGTGGAAGATGGAAGAGTAAGGTTTTTGTAAATTATAGTGACTAGTGCCAATTAGGTGGCAACCGACATCATCACAGTAACCATGGTCGATTATAGGGTGACCATGGTCGGTTATAAGGTTACCGATGGTCGGTTGCTAGGCAGCCTGGTTTTAAACAGAAAAATCACATATCTGAATAGAATGGAGAGATTCATGGAATGTATCTTATTTTCTAAGGTGTCCATAATTATTAGAGTCACAAGCATGGTAGTCAAATTGTAAGAATGTGGGTTACAGAGATATGGTTTATCTTCATTTTGCAGTGCTTTGCATTTTGATTGTACATGCATGGTTTTGGATTATAGATATAGAAAGAGAAACTGAGAAAGTATGCATCCTTGCTGCTGCAATTAGATGCACGAGGCTTTGGTAGAGAGGTTGTAGCACATGGAACAACGATGAGGTCTTCCATCATAGAAGCGTTTACTGTACTTCATTTGAAGATGTGGTTGAGTATCTTGGTGTTGGTAAGGTGATGTATTTCATCTTTATGCAATTTAATGCATGGTTTGTTGTTATATTGGTTTTGTATGATTTGGATGCTTCTTGAAATGATTAGCTTAGCTCAACTATCAGCTTCAGTCAAAGTAGGCACCTGGTGTGGTGTTCTACGCCAACTTGTGTGGTGTTGGGTTTGTTCTAGCAGCATTGACATCAATCTGAGAGTCAAGGTCGGTCACAGAGAAACTGATATCAGTTAGCTAACCATGGTCGGTTAGGAGATGACTGTGGTCGATCTCTGTGGTAACTTATTTATATGAGGTATTTTTGCAGCATAGGAGAGAGAATATGGTTTTTTGTTTTGGTTTGGAGGATCGAGTTTCTCACACAGAGTGTACATGGCAGAAATGGTGTAGATCACTTCATTGTTTTGAATTAGAAAGAGGAAGGAGTTAGCTCGGTTAGTCCTTTGAGACTTTGATTCAGGTATCTCTATATGATTCATGTTTTATTTCTTTCATTTGGAGTAACTAATATTATGTTTGGATAGTGTGCACCGATTTCCACCATGGTTTTTTGGTGTTGTTTGACTTTTATTTCCTGGTTGTGTGGAATCTTAAGGACAAGGGTTTCTAGTCTAAGGATGATATCCTCAATGAAAAGGCATGATTAGACACAATTGCAGGTAACAAGAAATGTTGAGTACAGAGGATGAAAAGAATGTGATTCATCTACTTCACAAGCCCAAACTTTTTTGGTGTAGAAGTATTCACAGAGAAGAAAGGGAATCAATTTTATAGTTCTTTCATCTGGTTTTATTTCTCACTGACATATTATCTTTTGAGCTTAGTTTTAGAGGCACTACAGGGTATTTCATGTTTAGTGGGATAAATCCATGATTGTTGGCATTACAGGATTGGATACATGATTCACATTTGAAGTGAGAGGAGATTTTTACTATTCAGAGTGGTAGGAGGCACAAGTTAGTTTTGGAAGGTAGTCATGTCTTTACAAGTATTTTGAGTTTATTGCTTTGTGATATCACTTCTATTTTATTTTTTGGTGCCTGGATATTCCTTAAGGAAGGTAGTTGATGGTTGATTTAGTTGGTTTTAGATGATAGAATAATTTTCAAAGTTTGAAGGGTGAAAAGGGAGAAAATCTGCTAGTTACAGAGACCGGTGTTAATTAGGGTTAACCGTGGTCCGTCATTTGGTAACCATGGTCAGTCAGGTAGTGACCAGGGTCAGTTAGGGAGTTGGGGTCAGTTAGGAAACCATGGTTAGTTTTCTCACATGTTTGATAGTAGTGTTTATTTACCATTTTTATATGGTGCCTTTTTTTTTATTTCATCTTGGTTAATTGTGCAAAGTATGTTGATGACATGTTTGTTGATATTTACAATCAATATTAGTGGCATGGTTTAGCATGGATATTTTTTATTGACATTGATGAGCACAAGATTCATATTCGGCTTTGGAGTTAGTCAGTGGAATACTCGGAGCTTCTAGAGAGCCTAGTAATATGGATGGATGTACATGGTGAGTTTGTACATGTGGATAGATTCAATTTTGTTAGTCTATGATGATGTAAATGTTTGATTTGCACATGGATGCCTTGAGCATGAGTAGGAGATGATTGTATTTCCTCTTAATTACTATGTTACTCCATGGGAAATTTTATCTATAGATGATTGTCTTGGACATGCTAGTTGTTTATGCAGTGTTGGATTTATAGATTGCAATGTTTGGATTCTTTGAGTTATGAAAGTTTTATGGATTGATCACCCATTATTGTAGGTAGAACTAATTTGGGTTGTCTTTACCCGTGATCTTTTTTTTCTTTCGCATATTCCAGTTTGACTTGTCTTGGTCAATTACATTGGTGGTTGCATGGAAACATGGATATATGGATGGAGAACATGGTTTGTTTTATAGGTGTGGCTATGGTTGCAGTTAAAGATCAATATTTCAATTTGAGTGGGAGATTTTCCATGTCCGTTAGTGATGGTGGCTTAGATGCATGAGAGGATTGGTGTTATGATTTAGTGGGAGCTTGATGTATGGATAGCTCGTGTAAAATGGATCAGGAGTAGCTTCATACAGGTATATGGTAAGTCACAATTTTGTTATCTTATTAGTTTTAGAAGATGGTTTGATCTTCCTGATTTTATTTGAGATAATTGTTAATATAAAGAATAGACAGTCTTCACAGTATGTAGAGGATGGTGATGTATAGGTACAAGTACAAGTTCAGCAATTTATCTCCAAGTGGGAGATTGTTAGGCTTGTGGAGTTGAATTACTTCACAGTTAGCATGATTTACACCTTGTTGGTTTACTTAGTAATCGAAGTCAGTCAGAGGGTAACTAGTGTTGATCAGGGTAACCGTTGTCGGTCAAAATCATGGTAACTAGTGCTGGTCAGAATCAGGGTAACCGGTGCCAGTCAGGGTAACCTTCATCGGTTACCTGTGCGTGAAATTTTATATTTAAATCACAAGTATTTAATCTATCTTTTTTTTAAATCTGATTTAAAGGATGTAATTGTATAGCAAAGGTGCCCTAATTTTTTCTAAGCTCATATAAGCTAGAAAACTAGGGTTAGAGGTGTAAGATGAGAAGAAGAGCTATCCTTGGTTGAAAGGATGGAGAAGAAGAACAATAAAAAGTAGATCGCATTAAGACATGAGCTTTCATAGAGAGAAGTTGAATAGAAGGAAAGTGCAGGTAAATTGTTGGTGAGAAGATGGTATTATCTTCTACTGTATTTCCTTTGTATTATTTAGTCTCATGTAATGGCTCTCATACTATGCAAAGAACATATAGAGTTTCTTCTTGTTAGATCCACAGGTTGTTGTGAGATTTTGTTATTTCTCATTCTTGTAGATCCACATGTTGTGAGCTCTTGTATTACAAATCCATGATATCATGATGTATTGTTGATCCATAGGAATATAGTATTATAGAGGAAGTTGTCTTCATGTTTTCACAGGTTGATGCGGTGATGGAGGAGAGACTTACTTCTTTGTGCATGGTTATAGTTACACATTGGTAGACCCTTCTAGAAGGCTTGTTTGTAGATTCATAGTATAGTGAGAGCTTAGTTGCACAATGATAGATGCAGGGTAGCTTCAAGTATATGATATCTAGTGGTGTTTCATAGGCGTCGTTGTAGTGTACTAAGGTAGATCTAGTTAGAGATATGGATGAGACATATGTGGTGGTATGGAGGCATAGTTTAGTGTACTCAGGAAGATCCATTTGGAGATCTGGAGGAAGAGATACTCTTGCAGAGATACATGTACTCTTATGCAGAAGAGTTGGTTTGTAATCTCTTGTTATATTATATATATGATATCTCTATCTTTGGTGGGCGTAGCCCTCATTGGGTGAACCATGGTACATGTTTTGTTATGTGTGTGTAATTTTGTGTGATTTTGATTATTCTTGTTTATATTTCCACTACTGTAGATTTTGTGGGGATTGTTAGATCCTTATTTTTTGTTTTGGATTTTATATTCTATAGTTTCAAATGTTCCTGCATAGACCCAACCCCAACATCTCTTTCCAAATGAAGAAAATGATTCTGCTCTAAAATCATGCTAAACTTACGTTAAGGCCATGGGTATGCCTGACCAATCCTTTAATAAAACATGTTTCTAGTGGAAAGGCTCGGGTCGAAATGGTTGAAAAATCCATAAATACAAGCCTAAATGATTTTATCTTTTAGAAAGAGGAAAAAAGGTGTATGAGGGGTTCAATTCTCCCATAAAATGTGCAATGTGGATCAAGAACATATAATCACATAAGCATGTGGCCTATGTTTAAACCATGGTAAAATATGCATCAAGAAAAATGAGTAAGCTTGGGGTCCATAAAGGCCAACTAAATAGTAGAAAATTTAGGTTTCCAAAAAAAACTAGAAGAGTGAAGACATCAAGGGGAGTTGATTTTATCCACCATAGGAAGCTTAAGAGACATCATATCATAGCCTTTATTGTGCAAGTAATTGTGAAAACGTGTATCTAGAAACCATTTCTAGTCCTTCCACCATAGCCTAGAGGAAATAACCCTAATCTTGTGAGACATGTCCTTCATAATTGCTTCAATAATTGTTTGATAGGATTGTTGGCCACCTTTGACTAAGGAGAATTTAATATTACCATTTGGCCAAAATATAAGTCTTTTGAGCTACCGACTACTTACACTGTGCAAATCCCTCAAATAAAAAGCTTGAGGGCATGCACCCATGGGAACTCTGCTAAAGACATATTGTGGAATTTAATAACATGTGACAAACACATCGAGTCAAAATTGGTAGAGAGGCCATCTCTAAATACATCTTCCTCCCATAAAAACCATGGCTTGATTTTCTCCCAATTCTTCTAAATTCTTTTGATAACAAAATAGCCCACCAGTTTCACTAGAACTTTAATGAAGAGAAAGTTCTAAAATACCTAAACCCTTACAGGTCTTGTGGCCTTGTGGGGTGCTTTGTGAAATGTAATTGCACGTGATAATTATCCATGCCTCCTAACCTTGTATGGCCTGAAAGATACATTTCATGTAAATGGAAGAGCCTTGACAACCAAGATTTAACAATCTAAGACCATCATACTCATCGAACATGCAAAAAAAAATCTAAACAACCATATAAAAACCTTTGTCATCCTCCAAGATAACCTACAAAAAAAAATTGGAAACAACTTCTCAAGCTTTTCTATAAAAATCTTGTGGAGAGGAACATTCCAAAATTATATATCAACACTCATGATATTTTAAAATATGCATTAACCAACATTTTGATATGTCATCCTCTTTGATTCTCTTGAATTATTGTACCTTGGAAATATATGTGGTAGAGTCCAAGCAGATTACAATGGTGAATCTTTGGTTAATTAGACTATGCAATCAAAATTAATGGAATGCACCCATTATCAAGATTGTTAATTATTATTAATATTGTTGAAATGACATGTTTTGGCATTTCGCGAGAAATTTAATGAACTAAAATAAAATCGTTTATTGCACATAATACAAGCTTAAATTGAAAAAAGTAGATTTTGAGGTGGAAATTATGTAAACAGAAACCCTTTTTATTCTATTGGAGAATGATATTCGGTGGCATTATCCTACAATTTCAAATAGATTTGTGTTATATCAAACCTAAATAAAATTTTGGAAAAAATAATTTTCTTTTTTAAGGGGAAAATTAAACACAAGTTAAAAACTCTTTTCTCTTCTCAAATTTTCTTTAATATATTTTGATATGGGCATCATCATACAATTTCAAACATATTGATTATCGTAATAGGCATTGTACAACGCAATAAGGGGTGGTATGATTATGTAAATTTTTATTTTCTACATTAAAATTGATACACATTTAATCGTCACTTAATTTCATTAATTTATATTTGACAAATTAATCAAAACATAGTAATATATTGATTATATAGTAGAGGTAGGGGCCTTTTTTTAAAAAATGTTAGGGAAATATGAAATAAAATTATTAATCAATGTGATATGCACAAAATTACAAATAAAAACCTTTAGATACATTACTTTAAATTAAAATTGGTCGAGTATTTAGACTATATCAACACATAAAGTGCTTGTAAATTACTCATATGCACTTTTTTTTATAAGAAAATTGGTATGATTGTAGACACTTATCTGTTACATAAGGAAGTTTATGCATATGCCCAAGCTAATATGCTATAAATACGGTTTCCTATTGGCTATTCACATATACCTTTAGCATTGATTAAAGTTGTAGACATTTTTGTCATTAATGACAAAGTAACTTAACATTTACATCTTTTTGAGGTAGGCTCACAACTTTGTACAATTATTACAAGAAAGGACCCCATAGTTATGTATGTATTAAAACATATACGCTTGATTTTTTTATAAATTGTTCACTTTTTTATCAATAATAGTTTTTAAGAGCTGACCACAGTATGACACATAAGGCATTAAATTATTGGTCCACTTTTCAAATTATTTATACCAATTATCTTTGTACTAAATCAAATTCAACCACTACTTTTCTTTCTAAATAGACACACAAGTGAAAATGGTGGTGTGGCACAATCATTGATGGAAACAGGAACACTGAGAGGGGGTGAATCAGTGTTTAATTCAAATTTTACCAAAAAAATAATCTTAACCACTTAAAATCAAAGAAAAAACAAATGAGAACAATCACACACAAGAGAAAAGAAATTTAAGTGGGAAACCCAAATTGGGAGAAACTCCACTGAACCAGTTCACTATGTGACAAATGGTTACAAACTGTTTGTTGAGCTACAACTCAACACAATAGGCTATAAACTCATTTTCACACAAGTTACAACTTGGTGAAGGAGGAACCAACTTCCTACATAATTTAGCTAGCTACAACTAGCCTTCTGCAAGCTACTACCTGCAAAGAAACTTCAACTCCCTGGTGAACAAAAATTCAGACTTGATCACACTTCAAAATGATGCTCTGTAGATCAGATCATGATCCTGGATTGGCAAACTATCTTTTCTTCTGTGACTATCTCTGTCTTGGTCACAACAATCTTCTTGTCTCTCCAACCTTCTTGAATTTTCTTCTCACACCCTGTACATTGGATATACAAGAATTTCCTCTAATCCACCTTCATTTTATCAAGCTTTTCAGTCTTTCAAACTTTGTACCTTTAACACTAATCTCACATTACTACTCTGCATTGTTTCATATTTCTTCATTATATGTTCTTGCATTCTTTGTATTCAATATTTGCAATCGATTTCTACATTCAATCACATACACAAGATTCTTTTTAACATGCAAATACATCAATAGCTTCAATTTCAAAAACAATATGTTTTTTGTTTTTAAGTCATTCTTGTTAACAAGAAGTTCGAGCTAGGTTGACTGCTCACTTATTTTGGTTTGTAACTGAAAAGGTACTCTTCAACTTCTCAAAATTGTATTTGGAACTTTGTAAGTTTGTGACCTTTCAACTTCTCCTTCAAGTTGGAGCTAAACCCTAGGGATGATGGTTGATATTCTTATCTCATTTTGGAGTTCGTGAGTCTCATTTTGTGCAAGACATAAAGAGCTTACCGTCCTTTGAATTCCACTTTACCTTCTTTGAATAACTTTATCAAAGCAAGTTTTCAAAGCAAGTTTATATCACTAAAGGCCTCTCACAGAATTCATGAAGACTTGTTCTATTACACGTTCAAATCTACCACTTAATCTAAATCACTCTTAGTTGTAGAGAAAAAAAGATAATGAATTAAGACATGTAGTGCACTTGTGTAAAATACAACAATCAACTGAAATGGTATATTTCTTGATTGTCAAGAAGGTTTTATGCTTTTCGAAGGAACTGTATCTCATTCAATCATCAAGACTGCCTTCTACAATGTGTTTTCCTTGTTTTCACCCAGATTCAATCAATGAATAGACTATAACACCGAGAATATTCACAATCAAACCCGTTGCATCCACTTTCAACTAATTGTCACAGTTTGAGTGCCTTCTGTGAAGAACTTCTCTCTCCACACTCCATTTTTAATATGATTCATTTTCCAACCACCTCTAACAACCCTAGCAGGTATCTTGACAAAAAATTGAGCATATTATTTGGATAACTTTTGAGAAATAAGAAAAACCCTAGTTCTAAGATTTGAAGGGACTATGAGGGCCCGAGAAGGAAAAAATCCATAACTAGATAAAATTTGGATGAATTTTGATCATTCCTTTTCCTGATTCTTCACACTATCATTATCCTTCTAATTCACATAGAACTCAAGCTTGAAACCTGAGAGAGAGAGAGAGAGAGAGAGAGAGAGAGAGAGAGAGAGAGACTTTCCTATCCATTTTAAGAACCATTATCCATCTTTTCTCAACCAATTTCAACCTTGAAACATCCAAGAAAATTCCCAGACTTCAATTTATGCAAATTTCTTACTTGTATAGTATTTGATTGCCAAGGAGTTAAGTTTGTCCTTTCTCCTTTTGGACCATATAGATAAAATTGAAATGTTTTAACACCTTCCACACATGATCTCAGACACCTTATATTAGATGAGCAATGGAGGAAACAACTCTTTTTTGTTGATTTGCCATTATTTTTTAGTTGTATTTACAAATGTTAAGTAAATTTCAGGGATTATATGCTCCATATACACATGTTTTCACTAAAATATGCTATTTATATATCTATGTAATAACACACTTATATTCATATGGAATGTGTTCATAGTAATAAACTATAATGAGGGTTGTACCAAATTTCCTCACATCAAACAAGGACGGGCTCAGGGGTTAAATTTTACGGCCACCTATGCCTATCAAACAATTTTTAGCTGACAGCAAATTCAAAATTTTGCCCTTCAAAAATGTAAAATAGTATAATTTTTATAGTGTTAATAAGATTTATAAAAGATTATTTTATATGTATTTCACTATTTCTAATATATATTTGTATACTTTACTAATAAATCTATATAAAAATTGATGGTCATACTTAAAATTTACAAATCGCATGTGACAGATTTTCTGTAAGCATTTTATGACTTAAATCGTAAGAAACATCTAAACGGCAATCAAATTTAACAAGTAGACGGGCTGACTATTTTACAAAGTGTAAAATACAGTGAAAACAGGTAAAAACGTTTGGATCACCACCTTTGTGTGTTAAACCGCGTACAGTCAACATTGATACCCTCGGCACTAACTCCAATTTTGACACCCCTGCTGCTCTGATTACATAGGCATGTTCTTACTCTTGTTTCAACGCAGAAAACCCACGGATAGTATCAAATTTTATGGGGGGAAACGCACAAAACCCACGGATGGTATCAAGTTTTTTGAGAAAATAAACATGGATAAACTCTCGCATATTTTTTTGAGCACAGAGAATAAAATAAAGAGCAGCAGTCAGCCTCCATTTCTCGAGAATCTCTTCACCATTTCATCGGTGTAGAATCCAAGATTTTTTTTTAGGATAAAAGTATGATAAGCTTGTTTCCAAGACTTCATAAAGTGGAAAGATTATTGTATGATAAGCTTGTCTCTAACATGATTCTTGTAATTTTATCTTTATTTTCAAAATTGTATTGAAGATTAAAATCAAGTGATGTGTATGTTTTTGTTAAATGAAATAACTTGTGTTGCTTCAAAACATTAAAAGTTAGATGGTTTCCACATGACTAGAATGGATATTTTGGAGTTTCTACCTTGCTCATAAATTTGAGTCGGGACTTATTAAAAATTTAGACAAGCAAATTTGGAAAATTTAGCCATCAATTGTGAGTCGAACATGAGATTTCATATAAACACTCTACCTTAAAATACCTTGCAAAAGTTAGTAACTTAGTAAAGACATTTGAAAAAAATGTACAAAATGCCTTCTTGATTCCTGTAGTGGAGATGTCAATGTTTGATTGTATTCCCTAGTGACATGGAGTGTCACATAAATCTTTAAACTAACTTTATATGATCGTTTGATCATTTAACGACATGTGTTTCTAAGCCTAGTTTGCTATTTCGTAATATGGGATAGTTGCCAAGAGTTAGAAATTTGCCCTGGTTTTGGCTTATCATTTATGAATCCATGTTGTGAAACTTAAATCTACCACCACATAAATCTAGGACTCCACCATGGAAATCATAATTAACGCTTAGTTTTTAGAAATCTCTTTGGGAGATAGTTCTACAAGCGGGTTTTCTGGGCCACTACACATTCTGCAGTAAGAAAACACTCACATAGCTACGGTAATCACCTCTGGAAATAAAGTCATAAATTTAACCTTGTTTGTCAAAATGAGTTTTCTTTATATATATGGTTTCTCAACATATAGGGGAGTGGTTGGGAATTGAAAAAATGTGTGTTTGCATCTTGGATGTTTGTTTTCAAACCTTGTTTTGTAGCCATTATGGCTAAATTGGTCGATTTTGTAAAACTACAACAATAACTAGAAACTTATCATGTGACCTCCTTTTAAGTTTAATGACTATTGAGATACTATGGGAAACTATCACATGACTTTATTTAAACTCTATTATTTACTTGTATAAAAATAATTTATAGGAAATATTATATTATTTTCTCTCTCTCTTCTATCTCTAAAGATTTAAAATGCAATTAAACTAAAGATGTATTCTTTACCCTCTCTTACTACATGAAAAGACTCTGATATCATTTTGAATATATAATATGCATACATAGCATGTGGTAGATTGTAGGATATTTCCATGCCAAAATCTAAGGGTGATCATGTTTTCAGTTGCAAGTACCATGGACAAAAAGATTCATTAGTGTTATATTTTTGTTTTTAGTACAATGTAATCTTTCAATGTAATGTAATTCATAAGGATAAATATTCATTATTTTTATTGATGGAAATGCAATTATTGATTTCTGTAAAGAGTTTGAAAATTTGATTGCATTTGGGTATTATAAAATGGGTACCATGACGTGGGCGTAATACTAATTTTGGGTTATATGTTGATAAGTGTGTAGATGTATCAATTAACTGAAATGGAAATGCCATTTTATAGCATGTTCATGTATATAATAATGAGTGTGTTCATTGTGTGATTATTTAAACATTAGATAGATAGGAAGGGAAGAACTTAATTGAAAAGAATGAGCTAAGAGTAATTTTATTGTGTGGATTGTCCATTCGTGTAATCAGCTTCATAATATAGAGAGCATAAGTTGTAAAGATGGTCTTAGTTGTAGATGTACATATTAGTATATGAAAGGAATGATAAGCAGATTTTCCAAAGCCATAAGATCCCAGATACTAATATAACATCACATATAATGAATTAAATTATATTACATTAGCTCAATAATCAGAATGTACATATAGGAGGAGGAAAGTGCAACTACTACCTAGATCAGTGGTGAAAACTCTTACTAACTGATGATAGCAGTTAAGCTAACTCCACAAGACTAGCAAGCTAACTCCACATAACTAATACACCTAAGCAAGCTAACTCAATAAGTGTAGGGATAACCAAATTACAAGAATTTTCCAAATAAATAAATATAAGGATAAATAATAACCTACACTAACACCCCCATAAGTATAGCTTAGGTGGTCGGAAAAGAATGTGGGTCCCAACAATAAGGCCTAATAAGATACCCATGTATAGTAATTGGAAAAAAAGGAGTTATCATGGATGAAATAAATCACTGCAAGGTACCCAAAAACTAGTAACAAAAAAGTAGAGAGAAAAAACCCGTTGTAAGGCATCCCAAGAAGATCATCTTAAAAGTATGTACAATATTGAGGAAGTTTGGTGTGCATTGTGGTCTGAATACACTGCTTGATCAAAAAACTAAAAAATAACTAACATTGGGTTACACCAGAATAACTCCACACGAGGATCTTGTTAATGGGCTGATGTCGAAAGTATAAAAAACACCAAATATAATTTGATCGAATACTACAAATAGGTTTTCCATGATCCAAGAACAACAACCAAGAAAACAAAGTAAGGAAAAAATATCCAAAGTAATAGAAGTTCCACGATCCAAGAATAACCAAAGCAACAAGGCCAGGACACAAGACCCGAAGAAGAAGGATCAACACCACACCCTCCCATATTGTTGAATGGGTGGAGTGTTGTTATAAATATATATGATTTGTCAAAACAACTACTCAAACAGTGATAAACTAAAACTAGGTTTCACTAGAATAGCTCCCTCACAAAATATACTGTCAGCATGCCTGAAAGTGTCAAAAATAGAGATACAAAATCTCTCAACAAACAAGAGAGATATATTACACATTCTAAGGAAAATTACTCAAAACAAGGAGCATTACGATACATATGGTATAGAAAGTTGAGAAAGAAGTCGAATGGTGGAGGATCCATGTCTGTATACTTCTCTCAAGGAATTCCTATATCACCACCACGAGTGATAAAAAAAATCCACCCCAAATCGACACAAATGGATGATGAATATGTATGCATATGATTCAATACAAAATGCACAACAACTTCATGCAAAGGAACATCAGAATATGTGTCAGGTCGATCATGTTTGACAGCTGAAATCTCAGGTCTCTCAATCCTTAGTGAAAGTTCAGAACTCATGTATATCTCTTGATCCTCGAAAATATTCAAGCGAACAAAAATATGAGCTCTTTCAATGTGTGATCCCAATGAAGTAACTTCTTGAAAAACAATGTTGTGGCGAGTATGCAACTTAACAGAATGAATAGGGGAAATAATACCCTCATAATGTCTATCAATACCTCTACCAATGAAACCCATAGAATGCAGCATGCAAGAACCAAATATAGTGTTATGCTTCTCAATGGATCCATACATGTCAGTAGAAGGAGATGAAGTGGGATACAGTGGGTTTATTACTGTAATAGGCATATGTGTGGAAGTATAACATGGAGTAACAAGTGCAATAGGCTCCTGAGCATAAGAAGAAGAAGCATACTCAGAAACTTACAAATCAAGGTCAGTGGGTGTGGGAGCAGCAATTTCAATTGGACTAAGAGCATGGGAATAATAGTCCATAATTATAAGATGATGTTGTAAGTGAGAAAGTTTTTGGGAGTGAATGAGGTCATCTTTGATTTGAATGGGTTTATGTACAAGATATTTTTGCTTCCTAAGCAACATTTTTTCTTATAAAAAAATTACTATGTCCTCATGAATTCCACACACTTTAGAGAAAAACATCTCGTTCTCTCATGGGTAAGAATCCATGGTAACAATGATCTGTAAACTCTTCAACTTTAGAATTATCCACAGAATCACAAAATAAATGCTAATGTTCTAAT
The DNA here is from genome assembly GCA_019776745.2 of Taxus chinensis. NCBI lineage: Eukaryota > Viridiplantae > Streptophyta > Pinopsida > Cupressales > Taxaceae > Taxus > Taxus chinensis. Next base: position 140,975,479 of record CM034153.1, read on the forward strand.
TTTTATTAGAAAATGACAAAGATAGCTAGTGAATGAATTATGCTTATGCTTAAGATCCACAATTGTAGGAAAGGAAAGAATTAAGCTTATAAACACCAACAAATTATATCCTGGAAACCTTTAGAGGAGGAAAAACCAGTCGAGAAGGGAAATTTCTCTTTCTTCCCACTTTTATTTGCCAATTTAAAATAAAAAGTACATAATTTACAATAAGTAAGAGAGAAAAGTAGACAATATCTCACACTTCCTCCTAAATACTTGCTTTCTCTATCTCAACACTCCTTTCTTCTACAAAACACAATTCCAGCACTAAGAGCTTCTTTCTCGCTTGCTTTCATGCTCCGATGATCCTATTCTCCTCCATAGACATGTATTTATAGCCTTTCTCATGTCCTCTCGTGCACTAGAGAATGGGAAAGGTCATGGAGGAGAAGAGACACGTGAACAACCTTCCAAATTTTGGGTTGTTCATTTCCATATTTTTGTTTTCTATCTAAAAGATCCAAGACCATCACCCAATGCAGGCCAGCTGTCCCAGGACCGCCGCCCTAGTTAGGTGGCGGTTCTTTTACCACCGCTCTGCACAGAGCAGCAGTGTTGTTACTAAAAAGACAGAACCTTTGTGTATCATTTTCCCTTCTTTGTGCTGATTGTTTTGATGAAGCAGATTCATTTTGGATCCCTATGGATCACACCTCCCCTACTTAGGAGGATTTTGGTCCCACAAAATCTTAGTGAGGGATTAGATGAGGAAATAATTCCCTCACTTGCTCCTTTGAGTACCACCGGGCCTACCTTGGTGTCATCCCTTTCAGTCCAATCTGCTAAGACTCCTGCGGACCTCTCTTAGTCTCTCTGACCTTATGTTGCAGCACTACATCCTCCTCCAATTCTCCTCGTGAGTCCAAGACACAATCCTCAATGGAAGGTAGCAACTGTATACCTTCATCTTCAGCTAGCATGGATGGCTCATATAGGTGCAAGTTCCCACAGCTTACTACAGAGTACATCCTCATAAATGGTGGCAAGTCAAGTCAAAAATCATTCTCTCCAACCTGCTCCAATATGGTGAAGGGCCCATATCGTAGTGGCTTGAGTTTCCATGTTTTACCTTGCAATCTCTCCTTGCTCAAGTAAAGCCAAACTCTATCTCCAACATGTAGTTTATGTTCTCTCTTATGCTAGTCATGCCTAGCTTTGTACTTGGCTTGAGATTTCTCTAGCTACTCTTTGACTTTGAGATGGATTTTTCGGATCCTCTCAATGAATTTGTTTGCTCTAGTCACCTCTGTGTCTCATATCTTCTCGCCATCCTGCAGTCCAACTGTTATGTCCAATATATTTGTAGGTAGATATCCCAAGCATGCTTCAAACAGTGACTACATAGTGGATGTGTGTACTACCTGGTTATAGGAATGTTGAATGTAGGCTAAGGACTCATCCCAAGTCCTTGGATATTTTCTATTATACCCTCTGATCAGTTGTACCAAAGTCTTGTTTACCACCTCTGTCTATCCATCTATCTATGGATGGAAAGTTGTTCTCCTCTGTAACCTGATATCCATCTTGTCCCACAAAGTAGTCCAAAACTTCCCCAAGAACCTGGAATCCCTGTCAGAAACAATAGACTTTGGCAAACCAAAATGAACCCATACATTAGCAAAGAAAATATTTGTTGCCTCATGTGCTTTTATTTTCTTTTTACATGCCATAAGAATACACATCTTACTAAATCTATCAACAACAACATATAGATAGTCATGGCCATGTTTAGACATAGGTAATCCTTCTACAAAATCCATAGAAATGTCCTCCCATAGATGAGTAGGTACTGGAAAAGGCATATACAAACCCTCCTTCCTAGTCTTAGGCTTGCTAGTGCAACAAATTTTACATCCATGTATAAATTTTGATACTTCTTCTTGCATATTGGGCCAATACACATACCTTTGCAAGTGGGCTAGGGTATTACTGACACTGAAATGTCCCACTACTTTCAAGGTATGTGCTTCCCTCATCAATAGAATTATTTCTTCTTTTGGTGCGCAAAGCTTCCCCCATTGGTAGAGCATCCCGTCTTTGAGATAATAATCTTCAATCCCTATCCTTTCAGCCCTTTGGGACTACAACTATTGAAATGTCACCCCAAAGTCTTTATCCTAGGCATATGCCTCTATGTAAGCTTCCTTTGTGAAGGGCTCGATCCTAGAGATAGTGGCCAAATAGGAAAAATTCTCTTGTGTGGGTGGCCTAGACAACATGTTTGCCACCAAGTTTGTACTACCCTTCTTGTATTTGATCACCATATGGAACTACTAAAGGAACCCCATCCATTTATAGTGCCTTGCCTGCTACAATTTAGATTGTGCTTGCAAATACTGGATATGTTTGTGGTCAGTGTGTACAATAGTTTCTTTACCCAACAAATAATGCTTCCATTTTGTAATTGCCTGAACTAGTGCATACAATTCCTTATCATATACTAAATATCCTTTAATTGCTAAAGTGAAAGTTTTGGAATGATAACATACGGGTTTAACTCCTTGAAGCAACACTGCATCTATGGCGTAATCATTGGCATCTATCTTTACTTCAAAAGGCTGTTGTAAATTAAGAAGAGCAAGTACTAGAGCATGACTAATCTTTTATTTCAATAAATCAAAGGATTTGTCATGTTCCTTACCCCAATTAAAACCCTTACTCTTTGTGGCCACTGTGTGTAAAGGTGCTACAATCGGGGAGAAGCCTGGAATGAACTTACGCATGTACTGTACTACTCCCACAAAACTCCTAGTCTTTGTGGCTCCTGTTGGTGTTGGCCAATTAGTGATGTCTTCCACCTTCTTTGGATCTGCTTGTAGCTCTCCCCCTCTAACCACATGCCCAAGATAGACAAGTGATTATTTGGAAAATTCACATTTCTTCATATTACAAAGTGGTTGTTTCTCTCTAAGAACTTGAAAGACTTGTTGTAAATGAGTTAGATGTTCTTCCCATGTGGCACTAAAGATCAAAATATCATCTAGATATACCAAGACATCATTCATCAATCTCATAAATGTAGCGGGTGCATTGCATAACCCAAAAGGAAGTCCTAACCATTCATACAAACTCTGTTTTGTTTTTAAGGAAGTCTTCCATATATCATCCTCCTTCATTCTGACTTGGTGATAACTGGACTTGAGATCCAACTTCGTGAAGAATTTGGCATGCTAAAGCTAGTCCAAGAGATCATCTATGCGAGGAAGTGGATATCTGTCCTTTATGGTGATCTTGTTCAAAGCGCGGTATTCGGTGCACATTCTCAAAGAACCATCTTTTTTTGGCACCATCACAATAGGTGAACCACATGGTGAGGTGCTCAGATGTATCACCCCTTAGTCTAGTAGTTCTTGGAGTTGTTTCTTTACTTCAGTACTCTCAAGAAAGGATTTCCTATACAACCTGATCTTTGGTAGAGTGGACTCTAGAAATAGTTGAATCTCATGCTCTACTTCCTGTTCTGGTGGTAACCCACTAGGATCCTGAAATACTTCCTAAAAAGACTGAATAATACTAACCAAATCATGCTTTCCTTGGCTAGAAATCTCTGAAACTTTTACCCCATCTTGTTTATCCTTCAACAAAAGTAAACAAAACTGATTACGATTTTCCTAAATAAGTCATTTTACTTGGTTAACACTCACCATAGTAACTCATGTCTTACACTGGTGTGCCTTGATGATGTAGTTGATCCCATCCTTGACCCATCTGTACCGGTTTTCCCTTCTCATAAATATAGCATCCTTGATATACAAGTAAGGACTCTCAAATACAACATAAAAAGCATCAAGTGGAATAACGTCAACTTCCAAAACATCAATATACTGGGAATTTATCCCAAACTTGACCTTACATCTTCTTGTTACCTGCATTTCAACACCCTTCTTCACCCAACCCAAAGGATAAGGGTGTGGATGCTCGTAAGTCTTAAGACCAAACTTCTTTACAACTACTTCAGAAATCAAGTTAGATTGAGAACTGGTATCAACCAAAGCATTTACCAAGTAGTTCTCTTGATCTGGATTTTGATCTGGAATAGTCTACTCATATCCTCTTCCTTGTTGTCCATGTTGGTGGCCATGCATCCAAGCCTTTCCTCTACATCAGATTCATCTTTGATTTCCACCTCCCCTTTTGTTCTTACACATGTCATGGACTTCTTTGAATCCTTGGTTCAGTTCTTTGGATGTAACTCTGGATGCAACTTCCAACATGTAGCGTCATTATGACCATTAATATCATAGTTCTTGCAAAAATTCTTGGGATCTTTACAAGTATTTAGAGTAGTGGCATCTTTTTTACCTTTCCCTTTCCGCTTACCCTTGTTACTTGTTTGGCCATACTCTTTTCTCTACTGATTTGTTGACTACTTTTCCCTTGGCTTTGCTTTTCCTTGCTTCTTTTTATCATCTATGTAGTATGTTTTCACACACTCCTCATTGAGATCTTTAGGCTTGGTGGAGATGACTTTTCTTTGAAGGTGAGTGTGAAGTCCTCCCAAATACTTGGTCAAAATATCCTCATCCTCCAAGTCCATGTTTAGCAACATGGCCTACCTCCAAAACTCCGTAGTATAGTCCTGCACACTTTGACCACTGCTTTGTCTAAAAATATTGTCATTTAATCATTTGCTCAGTCTTGTGGCCAATAGGATAGAAGTTAGCTCTAAGTAATTCTTTAAATTCTTACCAAGATTTCACAATAGGACGCTTCTTCTTTTCACATGTGGTTAGATGGGTTTCCCACCAAACCAGAGCATGTCCTTCCATTTTGAGACGTGAAAAGGTGATCCTCTATTCCTTAGTGACATTATGGATGCTAAAGTAGACTTCTAACTATTTTAACCATTTATCAAGAAACTCCACACCTACTCATCCTTCAAAGCTTTTAATATCAACTTTCGTCTCAACTTTAAAGGGAGTATGATTGGATTTTACCTTTTCTCTTGTGTTTGAAGTCCCTTTTGCATGCTCTTCCCCATAACTTTCCTCAAGGTGGCCCCCTCCTATGCCAAATTTTTCAGCTAAGCCCCGAACCACTGAGTCCATGGAATCTTGTTTGACAGAAGTTGTCTTCTACAAATCAATAAGCTCTTCTTGCCTTCTAAACATCCTATCCATCATGGTCTCCAACATCTCGATTCTACGGAACAATTTTTCTTCCTCCATTTGTCTCTGAATTCTCTTATTCCACTTCTTTGTATAAATCTCTAGATCGCAAGGTACAGCCTCTTCGCCTTTAGACCTCATCACTATCATACAAATCCAAGAACGAATACCACAGTCCTAGATACTTGTTAGCTCTAATACCAAAATGATCCTTAAACTCTTCACCTTTGGAATTATGCACAGAATCACATTTCTATTAGAAAATGACAAAGATAGCTAGTGAATGAATTATGCTTATGCTTAGAATCCACAATTGTAGGAAAGGAAATAATTAAGCTTATAAACACCAACAAATTTTATCCTGTAAACCTCCAGAGTAGGAAAAACCAGTCAGGAAGGGCCATTTCTCTTTCTTCCCACTTTTATTGGCCAATTCAAAATAACAAGTACAAAATTTACAATAAGAGAAAGAAGTAGACAATATCTCACACTTCCTCCCAAATACTTGTTTGCTCTGTCTCAACACTCCTTTCTTCTACAAAACACAATTCTAGCACTAATAACTTCTTTCTCACTTGCTTTCATGCTCTGATGATCCTATTCTCTTCTATAGACATATATTTATAGCCTTTCATGTGTCCTCTTGTGCACTAGAGAATGGGAAAGTTCATGGAGGAGAAGAGACATAAACAACATTCCAAATTCTAGGTTGTTCATTTCCATATTTTTGTTTTCTGTCTGAAAGAGCTAGGACTGCCGCCCATTGCAGACTGGCGGTCCCAAGACCGCCACCCTGGTTGGGCAGCAATTCTGTAACTGCCGCTTTGCACAGAGTGGCGGTCCTATTACTAAAAATACAGAACCTCCATGTATCATTTTTCCTTCTTCGTGCTAACTGTTTTGATGAAGTAGATTCATTTTGGATCCCTATGGATCAACCAAAGAGACAATCAAAAATTTAGGATGTCAGACTCAGCTGAAAATGTGTACACATACGATTGAAACACCCCTCAGATTTTGGCACTTTATGAAGTAGTGCATTTTACAAATTAAATGTCATCTATGGAAAGAGCAAAAATAACACTTTTATATAAAACGACACTCAATTCTGAGTAACCAGTCAAAATTTATGATAGATTCAGTTTTTCATCATTAATGGTCTAGTTCAATAATGCATTATTTTTTTAATTTTTAAAAAAATGATGTGGACCATTTAAATAGAAAAATAATATTTTTTGACCTTTTACTAATACAAAAATGCAGAGGGGGCTACACTTGAGCACCCACTAGTAAGAATCAGCACTATTAAACCCTCATGTGACCTCCCATACGATAAAGGGATCAAGTGTTTTGTGAGCTCTCTCCCCTTTGTGCGTTTCTTTCCATTTTGGGGTGTACCACTTGTTCCCAAGATAATCACATCCAATTATATTTTCTAGAAAAATGGTCATTTCTAGAAACTACCAAAAATGTCCCCTGCTTTCCCTTTTTGGAAAGAGCATGCATGGATATTTTCAAACCTGATTTTCTGCCCATTCCTCCAAAACTGCTTCATTCCAAAGGAAACTGTAAAAGGCCCAAAAAAAAATTGTTACTCAAAACATAACACATAAATTATTAAGCATAAAGGGTAGATCCCATCAATACCTTCCACATATGTATAAGAGGTTTTTCCTCATGCACCAAAAAACCTTCCTCAACCCAGATCCATCTAACCTATATAAAAAAATAGCAACTACCTAAAAAAGATTGAAAAAAACCAAAAAAACACATAAAGGTTTTTCGTGGACTCCTTTAGTAAACTATGTATCTTCCCATACAGATATGTACAATATTATGTACCCATCACCAACTCTATCAAAAACAAGATAGCTACAAAGCTGCCTACTATCATCAGTGGTCAAGTTTACAATCGATTTATGGGTCTTGGCATGTTCCAAATTCAGTGGTGCATTCCATTCTTCATAAAAATTTATGATATGGATTTCTACAACATTTATCACTCAGATACCATGAAAGGAACAATAAGAAGATTGTTCCAAGCCATAATATCTCATATGCTAATAGGACATCACATACAATGAATTACATTCTCTTACATTAGCTCAATATTTAGAATGTACATATAGGATGAGGGAAGTGCAACTACCTCCTAGATCAGTGGTGAGAACTCTCACTAACCGATACTAGTAGTTAAGCTAACTCTACAAGATTAGCAAACTAACTCCACACAACTAATACACCTAAGAAAGACAACTCTACAAGTGTAGGGATAACACAAGTACAAGAATCATCCTAATAAACAAATAAAAAGATAAATAATAACCTACACTAACATTATAAACTAATGTAGATAAAATAAAAATGTAAGAAAGACTACACCTTTGAGAAAGTATAGGTAAATGAAAAATGATATAACCTCCCCTTGTGGGAATTGTTAATGATTAACCTGATTAGGATGGAACCTAAGTGAAAACATTATAACTCTAGTCTAGTGTATTGGGTTCTTGTCTAGTACTCTATGAGTTAATTCTTAAGATGGATCTTCTTTATTAATGATTGAATCAAGATATGTTAACAAAGGAAAAAATATATGTAGAAGTACATGAATGGTGAGTTTGCCTAATTAAAACACCCAAAACTAACCATTGAGGTACTTACATGGAACCTACCTTCATGTGCATTACTTAGAATCCTAGTATTAGGTACATGTATATGTGCGAGTACGGATAATATAATAATCAGTTAGTAAAGGCTTTTCTTGCGAAACAAAATGTGATGAGTTAAAGTGTCTAAAACAATACAATTGCTTGTCATATGGAAAGCTCTTATGAAGTTGGTAATGTGGGTTAGAAATATCTATGGAATATGTTTTATATAATGGTAAAGTGGGGTGCAACCCTCACGTTATTACATCAATGGTAAATCCTTATTTGAATCAAAATAAAAATGAAAAATATTTGTGATAAAAATAAAAATGAAGGGTGTGGTACTTGTTTATGTATGTTTAATTGTAATGTGAAATTGTCAATGATTTTATTAAAAACTTCACCCTGGGAAGAAAAGAACAAGGGAAGTCAATAATACCATAACATAATGGTTAACCATACCTTCATATGATGAGATGAACATAGACATTGTTAGAAGTGGGAAGTTAGTGATTCATACCATCTCTATTAGTGGTTTGAGGTAAGTTGCTTCCTTGGAACCACCATAAAAATGGTGTTGTTGCATGAAATGACTAAATGAAAATTTAACCCTATGTTAAATATTTACCTTGAGTGATGGATGAACTATGTTGATAGCATGCCTATAGAGTAGATGGTGAAAGGAGGAATATGTGAGAGCGACTTATGCCTTTTAGGATTCCTCTTGGACCTTACATTTTGAACTTACTTAATAACTTTTATCATGATTGAGTTTTATATTTAGTAAAATATGTGAAAACTAATCCTATAACTATAAAACATATAGCAATAGATATAATAATATTAGGGAATTATCTAGAGATATCAATAGGGTTTGTAAATATTATTGCATACTTTTATCCACTTAGAATGGCCTTGTAAACTGGTTAAAGTGTAATCTTAAACAATAAATCATTATTACATCTTGACAAATTAGATGTTATAACTAATGTGATCCTTTCTATGAGTCACTCCTATTATGAAACCTAACTATTAAGGCTACTGCAAAAGGGATCTATCACCTCATCATCTTCTTATGTAATTAGACCTTGGACTTGTTTATTTTTGTTCCGAAAAAATGGCTAAATATTATCCATGCATGAAGGATAAAGAATGCATGTTGGAGGGTGTGTGTGGGTAAAAAAGAGATATGTAAAGATCATAAGGATTGCGCAGAAGCACACACATAAATACGGAAGAATACATGTCAGTTTTTGAAGGTATTTTCATAATGGGAAAAAGGTCTTCATGTAAAGGTCTGTGCATACACATAGGTTTTGGGACTTATCCAATTTATAGTGAAGGTTATAAATAGGAAAATAAAATATGGTGTAGCATGCAAGCACATACAGAAATAGGAGATGAAAGGTTAAAACACCAACACAAGACAAATAAGATACAAGGACGACATCTAATTATAGGATCACCGCATGGATGAGGATGAGATATTTATATATTGATCTAGAATTAAAGAAGAAGTGAAAAAAGCATGTAGATTATATTTAGGACATCTATTCTTAGGATTAACGCATGTAATAGGTGAAGGGAAATTCCCCACTATATATAAATAGGTGTTGCACTCCTTGTAGAAAAAGTGTTAAGTATGTGACGTGTATGAGAGGCTATGTATGTTATGAGATTTATATGGAAGTGCTAAGAGGTATGTGGCCATAGAGATGAACAATTTATGTGTGCGTGAATATAATTAGCTTATTGATGTAATAAGAGAGTTTATATATGAATTATGCTTATGATGGGTAATTGTCTATGGATTGTTATGGTTAGTAAGGTTGGTGATTTTGTAATGGGAAACCAAGTATTGATGTTAATTGTCTGATTTGATTAGCTTCCTTATTACATGTGTCATATGTGTTGTACTTGTTATCTTCACTCATAATAGAATGGTTAAATACACAAATCACATACTTACTAGTAAAACAAAGGAGGAACTCAGTGGGTTTTTGGGACTTCAGGTGAGCACTTAGACATTTGTCTAGGAGAAGTGACAGTGCACCTGACCTTGTGAAGTTTTGGAAACTATAATCCAACATTTTGGTTCCGTTTCTGAGACCTTATTTTACTCTTACATGTAGGATGTGGCGTGTGTATGTCATTCTGGTTGTCTTTGAAAAGTATTGAACGTTAGGTGGATGACAGCCAAGGAATAATTTCTCAAAGATACAACACTAATCCAAACATTAACACGTTCAAATGGGTGGAAGATAACTTGTATGATTCATTGTATGAGATGTTTTTTAGTTTTTTCCTAGTATTATTATTTGAATGGTTAGTAGCATATGCAAAGGAGAGAGGAATTCAGCTAGGAAAGAAGTAAGTGTGGAGTCAAGATAAATACCATGCACTATTTGATTTGGACGTGTCATGGACACATACCGTAGACCATTAGTGGGAAGGTGTGCTACGCAAGTATACATTGGAATAAATAATCTCAATGTACTCATTCCCAGAAGTAGTATTTTAATTTTTTCCTGAGCCAAGGGGATCATACTTATGCAAACTAACTTTAGTAAAGAAGATCTTGATGATTGAGGTGGGGATTAAAAAATTCCTGATGAAAGACTAAAAACCCACCATGCGCAGGGGTAGGAGACAAGTTTGGGAATGATGGTATCAGACCATGCAGAAGAAAGAGACAAAGAAAAAATACTACATGGATATAATTATGTGTAGGGGAAGGTAGTTGAGGAGGTGTTTAAGTTGAGAGGAATGATGACATGAGGAGATTATGAGAACCCTGTAGAAGGTTAGGGACCATAGGATGATGTCCTCCCAATATTAGGAAAGAGCAATAGAATGACCCATTCGGCATCTGATGAAAGTGATTCTTAGGAAAGGATGAGAATTGTTGGCGCGCATTTGACCTAGCTTAGACCCCTATCCCTTACACTTGGTTTTTACAATTTGGATTTTTTATAGAAGATCATCACAGTGACAGATAGAAAGGAGGTTATCAAGGATTTCCGTGATGGATTAGATATACAAGTAGGCATGTTTTAGTATCAACACATGAGACGCAATAGATAAAGGCATCACATATGGTAGCGCAATAGACTCTCGTATTTGGGTAGACTTTTTTTAGAAGTAATATGATAGGCGTTACTTTAGGACAGAGCAGTGGCACACTACCCATTAAAGGTAATACTATAGGTGGAGTAAAAGGGAGAATGTTTGGGGTGTATTTCAACACTACTACAGGGATAGAAGGTATTACTTCTATAGGACCCCAAGTTGTGATAGGAAATTCGGGAGGCTCAGGTCCTCCACCGCACGGAGGAAATACTAGTGGTGGCTTGAGATTAGGATTTGGCCCCACTTCAAGACAAGGACTACAACAACCTCAGAAACCACAACAGCAGCCCCTATAGGTATTATTCAAGATGTCCCTTCATTTTTGATACTATCGGGGTGTGGAAGATGAAGTAGAGAATGTGCAAAAGTGTGAACTATTATGGAGGTCTAAAGGAATAATATCCCTAGACATGAAGGCTATTCAATTTGCTAAAACACTTCAAGTCCGCATGCATAGTTTGTATAGGAACAATGATCCACATTAGACATCTGTATATTATGATGTGTTGTACTACCCCTTGTTAAGATTATTCCTTCAAATCTAAGTATACAAGAAAATTTCCACCGCCCAATAATCATATGAGTAATATTTTCACTAAAATAAACTATGGCAATGGAGTTTTTCCTTTCTGAATGAAACCATGATGAAGTGGTAAAAAAATAATTGTAAATCAGTTTCATTACATGAGAAAACTCAAATTAAAGAAATTATCCTTATAGACTGTATAGAGGAGGAGTTAGAGAGTAAAAACAAAAAAATGATTTGGTTGGTGGTAAAAAAATCTTCTTTTTTTATTTATTTTTTCCTAATTGTTCATGTCTTTTTTGTAATCATATTTTACACCCTAAACTCAATTACAACAACAATATTCCTATATTTTTTGATGAAATAAAGGCTATATTACTAAAAACTAAAATAATATGACTATTCACAAAAAACTGATGGAGGTATGGAAGTAACCACGATGTCCAAACCAACCCAAAGGCATGGGAAAAACCAAAACACACGATCCCGAAGGAAACCATCTAATTACAAGATCACATTATAAAACAAGAACATAATTTAGGAAGAAACTAAAAAAAAGAGTGGAAGGATGAGGGCATTTTTTAATGTGCTTGCCCCACCCACCACTTAAAAGGTCCTTCCCATCAAGAATGGGATCATAGCTAGTGACAATGGTTTCAATGCATTCATTCTTTTCTTCAAATTCTTTGTCCAGCCCCATAATAGGAAAAATATCCAAGCCTAACCATGGGAACTTCCCATCTATGAGAGGTAGAAGGAGTTTTGGTGAAAATTTGGTGGAAATCCCCACTCCCACATTGATTATGTGGAGGATTTTGGCATTGAGGAGGCAATCCCCATCCAAAGTAACACTGAGAGTGATAACAAGAGCAATTGCACTGATAACCCCTACCCCTCTGAAAGAGGAGTGACACGGGGTGGAAAAACTCAAGCGATAATGCAAAGAGTAATTTACCTAATGGTCCAATAATTTTTGTAGGTGTGCCACCTTCCACAATTTCACTTTAATCTATAGAAAAACATAGAACACAATCATTTCCTTGTTAAAATGTGAAAGATTGGGATCAATAGTAGAATGTGAAAAATAGTTACATTTCTCTCTTGTTAGGATTGTGGAACTGAATTGCTTCACAGTTAGCATGATTTATACCTTATTGGTTTACTCAGTAACCGATGCTAGTTAGAGGGTAACCGGTGTCAGTCAGGGTAACCGGCACGAGTTGGGGTAACCGGTGCCAATCAGGGTAGCTATTGTCAGTTACATGTGAGTGAAAGTTTATACTTAGCTGGTAGGAATTTAATCTAGATTTTGTTTTAAAGCTTATTTAAAGGATGTAATTACATAGCTAAGGTTCCCTAAGTTTTTCTAAGCTTATATAAGCTAGAAAACAAGGGTTAGAGGTGTAAGATGAGAATAAGAGCTATCCTTGGTTGAAAGGATGAACAAGAAGAAGAAGAAAAGTATATTACATGATGACATAAGCTTTCATAGAGAGAAGTTGAACAGAAGGAAATTACAGGTACATTGTTGGTGAGAATATGGTATTATCTTCTATTGTATTTCCTTTATATTATTTAGTCCCATGTAATGGCTTGCATACTATGCAAAGCACATATAGGGTTTCTTTTTGTTTGACCCACAGGTGGTTGTGAGATCTTGTTATTGCTCATTCTTGTAGATCCACATGTTGTGAGATATTTTATTACAGATCCATGATATCATGATGTATTGTTGATCCATAGGAATCTAGTATTGTAGAGGAAATTTTCTTCATGTTTGTACATGTTGATGCAGTGATGGAGGAGATACTTACTTCTTGGTGCATGGTTATGGTTGTACATTGGTAGACCCTTCTAGAGGTCTTGTTTGCAAATTCACAGTACATTCAGAGCTTAGTTGCATAGTGAAAGATGCAGGGTAGCTTCATGTATGTGATATTTGGTGGTGTTTCATAGTTATGGTTGTAGTGCACTCAAGTATAGCTGGGTATAGATCTGGAGGAGACACATGTGGTTGTATGGAGGCATTGTTTAGTGTACTCAAGTAGATTTGGTTAGAGATTTGGAGGAAGAGATACTCTTGTAGAGATACATGTAATCTTTTGCAGAAGATTTGGTTTCTAATCTCTTGTTATATTATGTATATGAGGTCTCTATATTTAGTTGATGTAGCCCACATTAGGTGAACCATGGTACATGTTATGTTATGTGTGTGTACTTTTGTGTGATTTGGATTATTCTTGTTTATACTTCCATTGCTGTAGATTTATGGGGATTGTTAATTCCATATTTTTATGTTTTGGATTTGATATTCTATAGTTGTAAATGTTTCTGCATAGACCCATCCCCAACAACTAGTATCAGAGCGTTACTTGATAGAGCGATCGCTTTAGTTTTCATAGCAAGGGTTTGTTTCATGGTTTTGTTAGTGGTATTGCTAACATGTAAGAGAGTAGGGTTTGTTTTTCCTAATGTGAAAATCACAGGAAGAGATTGAATCTCAAGTGGGAGATGGAAGAGTAAGGTTGCTAGAAATTACAGTGACCGGAGTCGGTTTGGTGGAAACCAGTGTCAGCAAGGTGATCATTGTTGGTTACAGGGTAAATGTGGTCAGTTACTGGGTAGCCCAATTTTAAACAGAAAATCATAAATTTGAAGAATGGAGAGATGCATGGAATGTATCTTTTTTGGTGAGGTGTCCCTTGTTCTCAGAGGCACAAGCATAGTAGTCAAATTGCAGATCTGGTCATTGAGGTATGGTTTTATCTTGGTTTTGCAGCATATGGATTAATTGAATATGCATGGTTTTGGATTACATATCTAGATAGAGAAAAAGAGAAAGTATGCATCCTTGGTGCAATTAAATGCATGAGGCTTTGGTAGAGAGGTTGTAGAATGGAACGAAGAAGGGGCTTCCATCAGAGAAGCATTTACTTTATTTCAGTTGAAGATGTGGTTGAGTATCTTGGTGTTTATAAGGTGATGTATTTCACCTTGATGCAATTTATTGCATGGTTTATTGTTGTAGTTGTTTTGTATGATTTGGATGCTTCTTGAAATGACTAGTTCAGCTCAACTATCAACTTCATTTGAAGTAGGAACCTAGTGTGGTGTTCTATGCCAAATTTTGTGGTGTTGGGTTCATTCCAGTAGCATTGACATCGGTCTTAGAACCTAGGTCGGTCACAAAGGAACTGGTATCGGTCAGCTCACCATGGCCAGTTAGGAGATGACCATGGTCAGTCTCTATGGAAACTTATCTGTATAGGGTTTTTTGCAGCAGGAGAGGGAAGATGGTTTTTTGTCCTGGTTCAGAGGATCAAGTTTCTTGCACAATGTGTACATGGCAGAAAAGGTGTAGATCACTTTATGGTTTATATCAGAAATAGGATGGAGTTGTCTCGGTTAGTCCATTGAGACTTTGAGTCAGTTATCTCCATATGATTCAATTTTTATTTCTTTCATTTGGAGCAACTGATATTATGTTTGGTTAGTGTGTACATATTTGCACCATGGTTTTTTGGTGTTGTTTGAGTTTTATTTTCCGGTTGTGTGGAATCTTGAGGACAAGGGTTTATAGTCTAAGGATGATATCCTCAATGAAAAGTCATGATTAGACATAGTTGCAGGTAATGAGAGATTTTGAGTACACATAGATGGAAAGAAGGTGATTCACCTACTTCACAAGAAGTCCAAAATTATGTGGTGTAGGAGTATTCTCAGAGAAGAAAGGGAATCAATTTTACAGTTCTTTCATCTTGTTTTATTTCTCACTAACATATCAGATTTTGAGCTTGGTGTTAGAGGTAGTGTAGGGTATTTTATATTCAATGGGAGCAGGCCATGGTTGTTGGCATTGTAGGATTAGATACATGATGCACATGTGGAGTGAGAGGAGATTGCTACTATTTGGAGTGGCAGAAGGCACAAGTTGGTTTTGGAGGGCAGTCATGGCTTTACAGGTATTTTACGTTTATTACTTTTTGATGTCACTTCTGGTTTTTTTTTTTGTGCCTAGATATTCCTATGGGATTCCATTTGATAGTTTATTCAGTTGGGTTTTAGATGATAGAGCAATTTTTAGAGTTTGAAGGATGAAAAAGGAGAAAATATGATAGTTGCAGAGACCATTATCGATTAGGGTTAACTGTGGCTGGTCATTTGGTAACCATGGTCAGTCAGGTAGTGATCGAGGTCAGTTACGGAACTGGGGTCGGTTAGGAAACCGTGGTTAGTTTTTTCACAAGTTTGAAAATAGTGTTTATTTACAATTTTTATATGGTGTCCTTGTTTTGCTTTCATCTTGGTTGATTGTGCAGAGTATGTTGATGACATGTTTGCTGGTATTTGCACTTGGTATTAGTGGCATGGTTTAGCATGGATGTTTTTTATCAACATTGATGAGCATAGGATTCATATTCAGCTTTAGAGTTAGTCGGTGGCAGACTCGGAGCTTCTGGAGAGCCTGGTAATATGGATGGATGTACATGGTGAGTTTGTACATGTGGATAGATTCAATTTTTTGAGTCTATGATGATGTAAATGTTTGATTTGCACATGGATGCCTTGAGCATGAGTAGGAGATGTTTGTATTTCCTCTTGATTACTATGTTACTCCGTGGGAGATGTTATCTATAGATGATTGTTGTAGACATGCTAGGTGTTTATGCAGTGTTGGATTTGCAAATTGTAGTGTTTGGATTGTTTGAGCTATGAAAGTTTTGTGGATTAATCACCCACTGTTGCAGGTAGAACTAATTTGGGTTGTCTTTACCCATGATCTTGTTTTTCTTTCACATATTCCAGTTTGACTTGTCTTAGTTAATTACATTGGTGGTTGCATGGAGACATGAATATATGGATGGAGAACATGGTTGGTTTTATAGGTATGGCTATGGTTGCAGTCAAAGCTCAATATTTCAATTTGAGTGGGATATCTTGCATGTGTGTTAGTGATGTTGGCTTGGATTCTTTGAGTTATGAAAGTTTTGTGGATTGATCACCCACTGTTGCAGGTAGAACTAATTTGGGTTGTCTTTACCCATGATCTTGTTTTGCTTTTACACATTCCAGTTTGACTTGTCTTGGTCAATTACATTGGTGGTTGCATGGAGACATGAATATATGGATGGAGAACATGGTTGGTTTTATAGGTATGGCTATGGTTGCAGTCAAAGCTCAATATTTCAGTTTGAGTGGGAGATCTTGCATGTGTGTTAGTGATGGTGGCTTGGATGCATGAGAGGCTTGGTGTTATGATTTAGTGGGACCTTGATGTATGGATAGTTCATGTATCACGGATCAAGAGTAGCTTCATGCAGGTATATGGTAAGTCATGAGTTTCTTATCTTCTTGGTTTTAGAAGATGGTTTGACCTTCCTGATTTTATTTGATAGAATTTTTAATATAAATAATATACAATATTCACAGTATGTAGAGGACGGTGATGTATAGGTACAAGTACAGGTTCAACAATTTATCTCCAAGTGGGAAATTGTTAGGCTTGTGGAGTTGAATTGATTCACAGATAGCATGAATTACACCTTGCTGGTTTACTTAGTAATTGACATTAGTCAGAGGGTAACCAGTGTTGATCATGGTAACCAGTGCTGGTCAGAATCATGGTAACTAGTGCTAGTCAAAATCAGGGTAACTGACGCAGGTCAGGATAACCTTCGTCAGATACCTGTGTGTTAAAGTTTATATTTAAATCACAAGAATTTAATCTAGCTTTTTTTTTAAATCTGATTTAAAGGATGTAATTGCATAGCAAAGGTTCCCTAAGTTTTTCTAAGCTTATATAAGCTAGAAAACTAGGGTTACAGGTGTAAGATGAGAAGAAGAGTTGTCCTTGGTTAAAAGGATGGAGAAGAAGAAGAATAAAAAGTAGATTGCATTAAGACATGAGCTTTCATAGAGAGAAGTTGAATAGAAGGAAAGTGCAGGTAAATTATTGGTGAGAAGATGGTATTATCTTCTACTGTATTTCCTTTGTATTATTTAGTCTCATGTAATGGCTCTCATACTATGCAAATAACATATAGGGTTTCTTCTTGTTAGATCCACAGGTTGTTGTGAGATATTTTTATTTCTCATTCTTGTAGATCCACATGTTGTGAGCTCTTGTATTACAAATCCATGATATCATGATGTATTGTTGATCCATAAGAATCTAGTATTGTAGAGGAAGTTGTCTTCATGTTTGTACAGGTTGATGCAGTGATGGAGGAGAGACTTACTTCTTGGTGCATGGTTACAGTTGCACATTGGTAGACCCTTCTAAAGGTCTTGTTTGTAGATTCACAGTACAGTGAGAGCTTAGTTGCACAGTGATAGATGCAAGGTACTTCAAGTATGCGATATCTGGTGGTGTTTTAGAGGTGTAGTTGTAGTGTACTCAAGTAGATCTGTTTAGAGATCTGGATGAGACACAGGTGGTGGTATGGAGGCACAGTTTAGTGTACTCAGGTAGATCCAGTTGGAGATCTAGAGGAAGAGATACTCTTGTAGAGATACATGTACTATTGTGCAGAAGAGTTGGTTTGTAATCTCTTGTTATATTATATATATGATATCTCTATCTTTGGTGGGTGTAGCCCACATTGGGTGAACCACGGTATATGTTGTGTTATGTGTGTGTAATTTTGTATGATTTGGTTTATTCTTGTTTATATTTCCACTACTGTATATTTTTCGAGGATTGTTAGATCCATATTTGTATGTTTTGGATTTGATATTCTATAGTTGCAAATGTTTCTGTATAGACCCATCCCCATCATCTCTTTCCAAATGAAGAAAATGATTCTGCTCTAAAATCATGCTAAACTTAGGTGAAGGCCATGGGTATGCCTGACCAGTCCTTTAATAAAACATGTTTCTATTGGAAAGGCTTGGGTCGAAATGGCTGAAAAATCCATAAATACAAGCCTAAATGATTTTATCTTTTATAAAGAGAAAAAGAGGTGTATGAGGGATTCAATTGTCCCATAAAATGTGCAATTTGGATCAAGAACATATAATCAAATAATCATGTGGCCTATGGGTAAACCATGGTAAAATATGCATCAAGAAAAATGAGTAAGCTTGGGGTCCATAATGGCCAACTAAATACAAGAAAATTTATGTTTCCGAAAAAAACTAGAAGAGTGAAGAGATCAAGGGGAGTTGAGTTTATACACCATAGGAAGCTTAAGAGACATCATATCATAGCCTTTACTGTGCAAGTAATTGTGAAAACGTGTATCTGGAAACCATTTCTACTCCTTCCACCATAGCCTAGAGGAAATAACCCTAATCTTGTGAGACATGTCCTTCATAATTGCTTCAATAATTTTTTGATAGGATTGTTGGCCACCATTGACTAAGGAGAATTTAATATTACCATTTGGCCAAAATAGAAGTCTTTTGAGCTACCAACTACTTACACTGTGCAAATCCCGCAACTAAAAATCTTGAGGGCGTGCACCCATGGGAACTCTGATAAAGACACATTGTGGAATTTAATAACACGTGACAATCACATCGAGTCAGAATTGGTAGAGAGGCCATCTCTAAATACATCTTCCTCCCATAAAAACCATGGCTTGATTTTCTCCCAATTCTTCTAAATTCTTTTGATAACAAAACAACCCACCGGTTTCACTACAACTTTAATGAAGAACAAGTTCTAAAATACCTAAACCCTTACAGGTCTTGTGGCCTTGTGGGGTGCCTTCTGAAATGTAATTGCACATGATAATTATCCATGCCTCCTAACCTTCAATGGCCCGAACAATACATTTCGTGCAAAGGGAAAATCCTTGACGACCAAGATTTAACAATCGAAGACCACCATACTCATCGAACATGCAAAATATTTTCTAAACAACCATATAAAAACCTTTGTCAACCTCCAAGATAACCCACAAAAAATATTGTAAACAACTTCTCAAGCTTTTTTATAAAAATCTTGTGGAGAGGAACATTCCAAAATTATATCTCAACACTCATGATATTTTAAAATATGCATTAACCAACATTTTGATATGTCATCCTCTTTGCTTCTCTTGAATTATTGTACCTTGGAAATATATGCAGTAGAGTCCAAGTAGATTACAATGGTGAATTTTTGGTTAATTAGACTATGCAATCGAAATTAATGGAATGTTCCCATTATCAATATTGTTAATTATTATTAATATTGTTTGAAATGACATGTTTTGGCATTTCACGAGAAATTTAATGAACTAAAATAAAATGGTTTATTGCACATAATACAAGCTTGAATTGAAAAGAGTAGATTTTAAGGCAAAAATTATGTAAACAGAAACCCATTTTTATTCTATTGGAGAATGATATTCGGTGGCATTATCCTACAATTTCAAATAGATTTGTGTTATATCAAACGTAAATAAAATTTTGGAAAAAAATAATTTTATTTTTTAAGGGGAAAATTAAACACAAGTTAAAAACTCTTTTCTCTTCTCATTTTTTTTTAATATATTTTGATATGGGCATTATCATACAATTTCAAACATATTGATTATGGTAATAGGCATTGTACAATGCAATAAGGGGTGGTATGATTATGTAAATTTTTATTTTCTACATTAAAATTGATATAAATTTAATCGTCACTTAATTTCATTAATTTATTTTTGAGAAATTAATCAAAAAATAGTAATATATTGATTATATAGTAGAGTTTGGGGCCATTTTTAAATAAAGTTAGGGAAATATGAAATAAAAGTATTAATCAATGTGCTATGCATAAAATTACAAATAAAAACCTTTAGATACATTACTTTAAATTAAAATTGGTCGAGTATTTATACTATATTCACACTTACAGTGCTTGTAAATGACTCATATGCACTATTATTTATAAGAAAATTGGTATGATTGTAGACACTTATCTGTTACATAAGGAAATTTAGGCATATGCCCAAGCTAACATGCTATAAATACAGTTTCCTATTGGCTATTCACAAATACCTTTAGCATTGGTTGAAGTTGTTGACATTTTTGTCATTAATTAAAAAGTAACTTAACATTTATATCTTTTTGAGGTAGGCTCACAACTTTGTACAATTATTACAAGAAAGGACCCCATAGTTATGCATGTATTAAAACATGTACGCTTGATTATTTTATAACTTGTTCACTTTTTTATCAATAATAGTTTTTAATAGTTGGCCACAGTATGACACATAAGGCATTCAATTATTGGTCCACTTTTCAAATTCTTTATACCAATTATCTTTGTACTAAATCAAATTCAACCACTACTTTTTTTTCTAAATAGACACATAAGTGAAAATGGTGGTGTGGCAGAATCATTGTTGGAAATAGGAACACTGAGAGGGGGGTGAATCAGTGTTTAATTCAAATTTTACCAAAAAAATAATATTAACCACTTAAAATGAAAGAAAAAACAAATGAGAACAATCACACACAAGAGACAAAAAATTTAAATGGGAAACCCAAACTGGGAGAAACCCCACTGAACTAGTCCACTATGTGACAAATGGTTACAAACTGTTTGTTGAGCTACAACTCAACATAATAGGCTATAAACTCATTTTCACACAAGTTACAACTTCCTGCATAATTTAGCTAGCTACAACTAGCCTTCTGCAAGCTACTACCTGCAAAGAAGCTACAACTCCCTGGTGAACAAAAATTTAGACTTG
Organism: Taxus chinensis; assembly: GCA_019776745.2. Classification (NCBI taxonomy): domain Eukaryota; kingdom Viridiplantae; phylum Streptophyta; class Pinopsida; order Cupressales; family Taxaceae; genus Taxus; species Taxus chinensis. The sequence continues at coordinate 140,996,603 of CM034153.1, forward strand.
ATCACACTTCAAAATGATGCTCTGTAGATCAAATCATGATCCTGGATTGGCAAATTATCTTTTCTTTCATGACTATCTCTGTCTTGGTCACAACAATTTTCTTGTCTCTCCAACCTTCTTGAATTTTCTTCTCACACCCTGTACATTGGATATAAAAGAATTTCCTCTAATCCACCTTCATTTTATCAAGCTTTTTAGTCTTTCAAACTTTGTACCTTTATCACTACTCTAACATTACTGCTCTGCATTGTTTCATATTTCTTCATTATATGTTCTTGCATTCTCTGTATTCAATCTTTGCAATCTATTTCTACATTCAATCACATACACAAGATTCTTTTTAACATGCAAATGCATCAATAGCTTCAATTTCAAAAACAGTATTTTTTTGTTTTTAAGTCATTCTTATTAACAAGAAGTTTGAGCTAGGTTGACTACTCACTTATTTTGGTTTGTAACTAAAAAGGTACTCTTCAACTTCTCAAAATTCTAATTGGAACTTTGTAATTTTGTGACCTTTAAATTGCTCCTTCAAGCTGGAGATAAACCCTAGAAATGATGGTTGATATTCTCATCTCATTTTGGAGTTCATGATTCTCATTTTGTGTAAGACGTAAAGACCTTACCGTCCTTTGAATTCCATGTTACCTTCTTTGAATGAATTTATCAATACTCATTTGACATTGAGTTTTGAAAGCAAGTTTATATCACTAAAGGCCTCTCACATAATTCATGAAGACTTGTTCTATTACACGTTCGAATCTACCACTTAGTCTAAATCAATCTTAGTTGTAGAGGAAAAAGATAATGAATTAAGACTTGTAGTGCACTTGTGTAACAGACAACAATCAACTGAAATGATATATTTCTTGATTGTCAAGAAGGTTTTATGCATTTCGAAGAACTGAATCTCATTCAATCATCAAGAATGCCTTATACAACGTGTTTTCGTTGTTTTCACTGAGTTTCAATCAATGAATAGACTAGAACACCGAGAATATTCACAATCAAACCCGTTGCATCCACTTTCAACTAACTGTCATGGTTTGAGTGCCTTCTGTGAAGAACGTTTCTCTCCACACTCCATTTTTTAACATGATTCTTTTTGCAAACATCTCTAACAACCCTAGCAGGTATCTTGACAAAATTTGAGTATATTATTTGTATAAATTTTGAGAAATAAGAAAAACCCTAGGTCCAGGGTTTGAAGGGACTATGAGGGCCCGAGAAGGAAAAAATCCATAACTTGATAAAATTTGGATGAATTTTGATCATTCCTTTTCCTGATTCTTCGCACTATCATTCTCGTTCTAATTCACATAGAACTCAAGCTTGAAACCTTCAAACTCTGTCCCAGAGTGAAGAAATACATGTACAGTTATCAAACAATATGATTGTGACAGTCTCTTTTGAGTGACAGAAAGGAGTAACATGATGTCTTATGATCTTCTCAGAAAGAGATACTTTCCTATCCATTATAAGAACCATTATCCATCTTTTCTCAACCAATTCCAACCTTGAAAAATCCAAGAAAATTCCCAGACTTCAATTTATGCATATTTCTTACTTGTATAGTGCAAGTGGATTTGATTGCCAAGGATTTAAGTTTGTCCTTTCTCCTTTTGGACCATATAGATAACATTGAAATGTTTTAACACCTTCCACACATGATCTCAGACACCTTAGACTAGATGAGCAATGGAAGAAACAACTCTTTTTTGTTGATTTGCCATTGTTGCTCTAAGAGCATGCTTTCATAGACTTCTTCAGGAGACCTTGACATAACACCATCTTCAAGGCGTTGCACTAGAAATTCACATGGATGACCAACATAACCATTATAACATCTGAAGATAAGGCAAATGATGGATATGATCAATCACTTGAAGGGGAAAACATCAAGACAAAGATCACATTAATAAGCTTGACAAGGTTTTCTTGATTCACTCTTCAGGACAGTATGAGTACCATGAGTATATGCAAAAATTTATTTTGATGATCAAACCAAGACTTCAAATACTTCAACATTAATACCTAATGATAGTTCATGCACTCAAAATATGATAAATTATCAAACCACATTCAAACATACCTTGAGGTATTAAGCACATCCTAGAAATAAGAAAAATTGCTCCACTAAAATGCTCATAATTTTTCGACTACACCACTTTTTGAGAAAATAATTTCAAAGTTTCAAATTTTGCCCTTCAAAAAATGTAAAATAGTGTTATTTTTATATTGTTAATAAGATTTATAAAAAAATATTTTATATCTATTTCACTATTTCTAATATATATTTGTATACTTTACTAATAAATCTATATAAAAATTGATGGTCATACTTAAAATTTACAAATCGCATGTGACAGTTTTTCTCTAAACATTTTACGGCTTAAATCGTAAGAAACATCTAAACGGCAATCAAATTTAACAAGTAGACGGGCTGACTATTTTACAAAGTGTAAAATACAGTGAAAACAGGTAAAAACGTTTGGATCACCACCTTTGTGTGTTAAACCGCGTACAGTCAACATTGATACCCTCGGCACTAACTCCAATTTTAACACCCCTGCTGCTCTGATTACATAGGCATGTTCTTACTCTTGTTTCAACGCAGAAAACCCACGGATAGTATCAAATTTTATGGGGGGAAACGCACAAAACCCACGGATAGTATCAAGTTTTTTGAGAAAATAAACATGGATAAACTCTCGCATATTTTTTTGCGCACAGAGAATAAAATAAAGAGCAGCAGTCACTGTCAGCCTCCATTTCTCGAGAACCTCTGCACCATTTCATCGAACCGAGCTTTGCAATGAAATTAAGAAACTAGTCACGAGAAAACAGAAAAATTGCAGACAACTCCATGGATCATGGGAGTGTAAAATCTTATAAATACAGCCACGAGGATTTCTACTTTGCCACATCAAGCAAATTATGGAGGACAGGAAGCTCAATTTCCTCATAGCTTTCGTGGCTCTGTTACTTAATTTTGCTTGTGAGTACCGAAATCTTTGCGAATTCGGTAGTTTTGCAAATGAATTGTATTAACTGGTTTTGCATTTGCAGGTGGAGTCAAGGCAGAGAAGACGAGAGCATTATTTGCTTTTGGAGATTCATACGCAGATACAGGGAACCATGATGCTTACAATACCAGCGAAAATGGGGGGTGGAGAAGGCCATATGGATTCCATTGGCCTGGCTACCCTACAGGCCGATACGCCTCTGGAAAAATCCAGACTGACTACTGGGGTAAAGTTTTGAGCTTCTTTTTTAACCAGTTTACATCAAATACGAGGATGTAGTCTTGAGAAAAATCCATGGAACCAAAATCATTTGGATGGAGATCAAGACAAAGGGATCCTTTCTCCTCCACATGAAACCCTAGATCTAGGGTTTGCCCATTAGGAGTGTGGCCGGGGGTTTTGTTTGTGGTATTTTTGTGTTTCTTGTTTGAATTCAGCAATGTTTCTATGATTCTTCATCAGGATATTAAAAAAACACATTTTGTGATTGAGATTTTGCACTCTATCTCCATAGTTATCACATAAGGAATTTTTTCCTTTTTTACAATTTCGCTGTATAAAATTTTGTATTTTTGGTGGTAAAATATTAAAATGGAGGATGTAGAAAATTTATGTTGTTTATTACTATTTTATATCATAAATGTTTGCATTATGAACACCTCTAAAAATTTATAGTTAACAGCTAAAAGGATTTTCATTTTTCAATATTTTTTAGAAGGTTTTCAGCAGTCCTAAAAGATTAGTGAAAGCACATTTTTTTCAGTATTTATTGTGTTTTTTGATTGACCCTATTTTTTCTATATTTTAAGATAATCACTCAATACTCTCGTACGAAAGTTGCTATCTTTCTTATCTCCCTATATAGATAACTAAAATGTGTTATCTATATTAGAAGCTTGAATTCTCAACGCAATTTATTTCAACTAAAATTGATAAAAAAAAATTAAAAAAAATCTGCGTTAAAATATGTTAGTGTGGATTGATATGTGCACAGCTGAGATACTGGGGCTTCCCACACCTATACCTTACCAGATGTTGAAAACCCACGAGTGTGAAGAGATTCCAAACAAGATAGTCCATGGAGTGAACTTTGCATTTGGAGGGAGTGGATTATTTGAAGCCCTTGGCTACATAACCATTCCTAATCAGGTAAAACAGTTCAAGAAGCTCATGAAGAAAACAGGTGTATTCGGTGCCCATGACTTGGCTCGGTCAATAGTGCTCCTCTCCAATGCAGGACAAGATTATTACTCTTATCTGGAAAACAATAACAGCAATGTTTCGGTAAACTACAAGCCTAAGTTTTTGTCATCTTCATGATATTGTCATTTAACATGGGTGTTTCTATACTTTATATTTTCTTTTTCCTATCCATGATATTGCCATTTATATGCTTTTGTGTGGCATCAGGGACTGGTGAGTTTTGTGCCAACTGTTGTAAATGGCACTGTAAAAGTTGTGAAGGAGCTGTATGATTATGGATTTCGGAATTTCGTTGTGAGTGATTTGGTACATATGGGGTGTGTGCCAGAGGTTGGCAGAACATCTTGTGACTCCATATATCAAGAGTCCATGGAACTTCATAGCAAACTCTTGAGTGAAAGTGTGCAACAACTGATATTTGATCTCAAAGGCTTCAACATTATAATTCCAGATTTACCATCTGCATATGCTTACATTTTTGCCAATGCTGCAAATTATGGTATGTTATGATTTCAAAAATAATAATCTATATTATCTGTAAATACACTTATCAATTTAAAGTAATCATTACATTTTTGCTATGGTCTCTAGGTTTTGACCGCTGGTTTGAGCCATGTTGTGCCACTAAGGGTGAGGTAACAGGGTGTGCAGAAGTGGATGAGAAAGGAGGTACATTGTTTGAGGTGTGTGAAGATACAGATAAAAGGTTCTTTTGGGATTACAGGCATCCAACACACAGAGGATGGCATGCACTCATGTCATTATATGTATATGGGAGTGCCAATAAATGGAAGGAATCGAGTTTTGTGAAGGGTGCCTCTAATTTGATTGAGTGGGTGAAATCTATTGGGTTTGATGCCCATAATATCTCATCAGGTACTTTTACTATTGAGGTTGATAATTGGGTAGAACAGTTCCATTTGGCTGAAAAACAGTAGCCTTACTTATCTTCTAATCTATGAATGTAAATAGAACAAGAGCCGCAAGGCGGCCAGTTCCTGCTATGTATGCTGCAAGTAGTTTGATACTTTAATGATCTTTCTAAAAATTGCAATCATAATCATATATCATGGAGATGGTATACTAATCACTTGAACATCTAAATAGGTGGCATAACAATTTAGCATTTATATTCAATAAGTAAAATGAATGTTTTTGAATAAATAACACATGATAGAATCACGATGAGAAATATTTAAGAGTTTAGAAAGGGAAACAATTGTTAGCCATGACAATAGATAAATAGTAATTTTGATTCTGAAGTTCGATAGTTACACGATCTACTGAGCTTACCAGTTCCTGCCTTTAAATTGTAATTATAGATTGTAAAAATTGAGGATGTAAATATGAACAGATTGTAATGGGTGAGAATGTGGTTTATCTATAATAGCAAATAAATATTTGTAGAGTCCAAAACAAGTAAAATATTCAAATATTCAATAGCGAAGAGAAACATCCAAGCAATTTGTTGTTGCCAAACAGAGCATATAATTTTGCTTCTACAAACTCAAAGCCAAATATTCGTGTTCCGAAATTTGTAGTTGACCTTTTCGTTTGTGGAAGCATTAAACAAAAAATGAGAAATGTTCAAGCTAAGTGCACTGCTTACTAATAAGAAATCATGTGTATGGTGAATGTTGTTGTGATGTTAGAAATGCATCCTCCTAACCCTATGTGCAAGTAAATTATGCTTAGTAGAGTTTCATGTCTGGATGTTGGTGTCTACAAGTACAAATCCTAGAAAAACTGATGCAAATCAGTTATAGGAAAGCTTTCTTCCTCTAAAGACGTAGAAGTTGATCCTGTCATGAAAATTAAAAAAAAACAATTATGAGATCTTGACCCATACTTGGAGCCCATGGAGGAATGTTTATAAAACAACATTCACCAAAGAAGACCTAAAAACAACAACTAAAGTGCGTCAATAAGAAATGACTGAAGTAAGACTGTAAAAGAGAATAAAATAAAGCTAAAATCTAAAATACCAAGTATAGAGCTCATGATCTGGCTCCAAATTGCTCCAAGCCAGAACATTACCAAAAAGTTGTAGATCACAGGCTAGATGTTAATCATGTCTATATAATGCCAACATAGCAAAGGGAAACTTTTCCAAAATATGGCAGAGAGGAAGAAGAATACATTGCAGAAGACAAAAGTGAAGCAAAAACTACTACTTCACAACCAAGGTAATACTTTCACTACAAAAAACAGTGCAAGTTCTCTACAATAAAGAAGATTTTTGAAGAAATTTATTGTAGCATGAACACACTACGATACTGGAAGAAGGAACATGAAGAATGAAAATTAAACAACAGACCAGAGTGGCTGCATAAGATTCCCAATCAAATTGCATATCACACTTAACACACAATCAGAAATTCGTGACCTCGTGGATATTTTAAAAAAATTGCTTGATCTTGAAATCCGTAATACTACAAAATATAAAAAACAGAGGCCCCACAAACCTGCAATTCTGTAGTAATAGGGTATTCGTCTATATGAACATAATTCTTATTGATGACAACCATCATGAGCTTATCACACTCAGGCTCCATCCAGTAAGTGACAAATGAAATAAAAAACACCTCATTTCAGTTAAACAAAGGAAGAAATTGAAAATAGGGCTGCCCAAAATAACGATTCCACTGTGATTCGCCCATCGAATTTTTTAGCAGCGGGTGTGGTGGCCTTTGGATCCGGTGTGAGATCGATATAACCATGGGTAGTAGAAAAAGAAGCGTTCCCCATGTATATCAACTGCTGCCTGTTGTTTTGGCCAAAATTAGAGAAGGAAAAACTAGTATTGTTTCCATTGCTCTGCTGTGCATATGAAGTGCAAATTAAAAATGGGAGCAAGACTATCAAAGCACAAATCACCCTTTTCAACATTTTTACGCTATAAAAATTAAGTTGAGCATAAGTTATCGATACATCGACGTTGTTGATCCTTGATTTAACACACAAATACAACAAAAAATGCATGACAACCCTTATCATCTAACCAACCAGCACTTACAGTATGTTCTGGGCATCGTGAATATGAGACCTCGTAGATAACCGATCCCATCAAAGGCTTTAAGCATTTGAATGTACATACGCCATCCAAGAAAGAGCCCCTAATATTTACTCATCATAGTCATGGAGGATTCAACAGATAAAGAAAAGCCTCCTCCATCTTCTTCAGCCTCAGTTGTTAAAGGCTCGACTGGCAGCACAATAGAGGAGTGCGAAAGAATGATCAATAAGAGTCTCAGAAGTAAGTAATTCTCTTTTAATATTTTGGGTGAAATAACACATTTTATCTTAAATTCAGAGTTTCAGGTTGGTCTTCATATTTAATTATTTATCGAGAGTCCTCTTTTGTTTATTTATCGAGAATCCTCTTTTGTTTATGGATTTTCAAAAGTTGCAACGGCTGATTGGATTGCAGTTTATGTTGTCCGTGTAAACATTAGGGTTTCATCGAAAGTAATTAATGAGTGCTGCTGATATTATTAGTGTTTGATTGAAAGTAATTACTATTTAATTTGATTTCAATTTAGATATTAATGTTACACGTCACTAAGAATGGTCAATGAAACTGATGAAAAGTTCAGACCTGAAACGTAAATAAAGAGAATGCCTATTGCTTCTCCAGAAAATTAAGGAAAGAATAAAATGTAGCAGAAAACTCAAAAGAAATAAAAGCTTAAGGTAGGAAATGACGGGCCTAAAGTATAAAACACGATTATAAAGCCAATATCCTGGCATTTCTGTGTGACCTCGTCCCTGTAGTCTTCTGAGATGTGATCCGGTACCCGTACTCTGCTGAGATATCAATGATTTCTTCAAGAACTATCCAGAAGCCACTTTTGATACATGGCAAATTGGCAATGACAAGGAAATGATTTACTTTTCAAGAATTCTGTGAAAAGTAGTTTTGTTATTAATATTCAGTCAAATCAATTTAAAAGTTGGACACATGTTTGGCTAAGATTTTTAGTTTTAAAATTTGTATAAACATTGTACTATAATAAGGGAGAAAAATAGTCATTTCAAACTTATGGACCAATCAAAAATTTAATAAATTAATTTGAATAGATTTATTAAAGAATTTAAAAAACAAACATTAGAGAAGAAAGTAAAATTCTTATTGTTGATTGGTTGGAAGCAAAGAATTATTGATTTGGAGTGAAAGGTATAGTATTCCTGCCATAGGCAGGGACTAATAATAAACTGCAAGAACCTTACGATGGAATCTCCTTGCTACTTATAAATTTAAAAGAGTATCTTTAAATAGTTAAAATTTTGAATTGCGAAATAGAAAGGGTGCCAATACTTGTGATGGTATATGTTGGGGAAACACCCAAAGTTTGTTTAAATTTAAATGAGAAGTAGTTATATAGTTTACATATTATTGTACATTTTGTACTCTACAATGGTCCAAAGTAGATGATTGCATAGTAACATTTCATTTGTACAACTTTTGAATATTCAATGCATGAATTTAGGTTTAATTTTTTTTTAAGTACATTTCAAATTTGTTATTTTAAATCAATTGGAAATTTGACTTTCTCTTTAAGTAAACTCGAGAAATTAAAATATATATATTAAATACATGTTGACTCAACTATTGAATAAATTCAAGTATTGATGTGACACCATTTAAGTTCCACATGAGTGCCAAGTTAAGGTGCACAAGTAATGGTTCCTCTCCTATATTTAATAACTCTCATTTTGTATGTTTACACTTCGATAAACAACATTGCCACCTACCTTCATTTGTGGACTTCATACTATGTACTTAAATGCTCTTGGCATTTTAAAAGTATGCATTAGCATGGAAATGTGTATTTTATTTTTTATCAAAATAATAAAACTATTTAAACACCTGTTGATGGCGAATCACAGCACCCCTGAATGTCTGCAACTCGATGGGTTGAGACTCTCAGTGTGATTGCATAACATGGAGCTTTTCCCAAGTGTGGGACCTTACGAAATCATAAAAGCTCTCCAGATGAAGGCCGGTTCCTATTCCTCTGTTTAGATGCACACGTAAAAAATGCAGAGGGTTTACTCAAAAACCTAAACTAACTTGCCAAGGAGACAGGGTAAGAAGATGCATGAAAATAAAACCTAAACTAACAAAGGTGATGCACCGAGGAATGAAGAACACCTGTCTTGCCAATAAACACAGACCATTAAAATGCAATGCAAGATCATGCACAGATAACCACGTTTGTAGTGAAAGATCAGGAGGACACAAATGAACACAGAGAGGGTTGAGAATCATCCACAGACATGCATTATTTTCTCCAAAGATTGATACAATACACTACAGAATGCCAAGAGGTAAATTTGCATTACAGTTTTAGATGGGAGGTTTGAACTCCACAAATTCACCTGCCAAAGAGAAGAAGGAAGGGGCAAAACAAGAATGTCCAAGGTTTAGAAAGAAGCCCCTCCATACAATTTATAGGAAGAATGAGAGAGGGAAGAGAGAGGAAATCCAAATCTATCCCAACCACCTCCAGGTTGCATTTAATTCATCTCATTATGGTGGTATGTGAGAACCCTAGCAAACCCAAAAAGTGGCGGACTGTATTTTGTATTTTTAAGAACTTGTTCCCACCCAATTAAAGATATCCAATTGTAGTTAGACAGAGGACCTCGTAAGCTTTCTGAAAAGTCCAACCTTGCATTAATCTGAGCTCCCTGTGAAAAGTTATGGCCATCTGAATATCTGGGTCAGGGTCTGTTTCCTGTCAGTGCTCAAAATGTTGTGCCTCCTGAAGGTGCGCCATAGGTGCATCCATATTTGTGTCGACATCCACTTACCTGCGCCAGGGCACATTTGTTTCCATGTAGACATCTCTTTATGTGTGCCACTTACCTGCGCCATGGGCACGACTTTTGGCGTGTTATCATCTTCTTACCTGTGCCATGGCGCATCCATTTTTGTGTCAACATCCACTCACCTGCGCCAAGGTACATCCATTTTTGTGTCAACATCCACTCACCTGCGCCAGGGCGCATCCATTTTTGTGTCGACATCTTCTTACCTGCGCCTTGGCATGACTTTTTGCATGTCGACACCTCTTGTTGTGCGCCTTTTACCTATGCCATGGGCACATCCATTTTCGTGTCAACACCTTCTGATGTGAGCCTCTTACCTGCGCCTTGGCGTGACTTTTTACATGTCGACACCTCTTGTTGTGTGCCTCTTACCTGCGCCTTGGCGTGAATTTTTCGTGTTAACACCTTCTGATGTGCACCTCTTACCTGCGCCTTGGCGCGACTTTTTCATGTTAACACCCTCTGATGTGCACCTCTGCAATAAATTTTGGGGTCTGAGTTTCTTTGATTTCCATATTCTTCTGCTTGTCTATATCTACCCGGGGGGGATATATTTACAACAACACCTAAATTTGGTACGAGACTAGTTCATTTCTAGTTCACATAGACACCTAAATTTGGTATGGGACTAGTTAATTGTGTTAGGAATATATTTGTTTAGTGCTCCATTAATGTTTTGTAATATATTATTGTATTGTTATACCGGTGAATAGTATTCCAAGTTATTTGTTATAACACCTCCCTATTTATTAGGAGGTGGTTTGGCTATGCTTTTGACTATATAATAGCCCTTGTATTGTGTCTTTATTTGATATCAGAGCAAACTTTGAGCCGTGATTTTTTTGATGGAGGATTTAAAGGATCTTCGGGGAAGAGCCATTGTGTCATTTTCAGTGGTTAACGAGAGAAGGATAATGTTTAAGAGATTTTGATTTAGTCTCGTGCACATTGACTGTATCTCCCTTGGATTGAAACTCAACGCAACATTAAATAGATATTGGATGGACACTGCCATATTTTCATCTTTTCTACTCTAAGATTGGTAACGTGTCCTCACAACCCGTGAATTCATTTATTGGCAGAATCTTGACAATTGACATGTTGAAGTTGTCAAGCATGCACGGGATTTTATTAATTAACATTTAACTCCAGTGATTCCACATTATTATTTTCTAAAGTGTGAGTGCTTAGAAAGGCTTTGGATTGAATTACATCTGGGTCTATGTTTGAGTAGCTTCACCTCATCACCAAGCTCGCCATCATTGAAGTCTTCAGATGGTCACCCTATCTGTGATGGTTCTCTATATTAGACCGACATCAGTGTCTATGTTTTGTTCGAGCAGACATGTGCAAGCAAAAAAGGAGGTAGTAAATATAAGGGTGGATATTTACAAGCTGCCGAATAGAAGATCTTTTTTGTGTTTGTCCATGCAAATCTGTGCATGTACCTTGATTTGGTATCCTGGCTTATTCTTTGTTTGTGGTATATCCTCCAATTCCTAACTCCGTGTGGGAAAGGCCTTCTAATCCACCAAAAAGTTTTGGATGTTATTCAATCTGACTTCTTTTTGGGTCGATCGAATCCAGAACGAGCCATAGGTGTGAATTGAAGCTTGAAAGGGACTATGATTTCCTGTGAGGCTCTAAAGCGCATGTTGCCATTCAGATCTTCTCATATTCTGTCAATCTCTGTGCTCCCTATGTTTTCACCGTTGTGCTTTATTATGCTATCTCGGATCGGTTTGTCGCAGTTCGTATTGTGGTGATATGCTAAGTCTGGTAATATTAAGATATTGTGATTCTACGATCGAAAGCAACTTCCACGTGTTCTGCTCTCTCTTCCATGCATTTTGTCAACGTTTCAAAGATCTGACCTTACAAAACCAGAGAACCGCATATTTGCATTATTGATTGGTATTTAAGTATAGTCATAGCTTTTATGGTTTAATTGAGTCTTCCATATATTTATTAGTAAAATGCCAATTCAAGTAAAAGTCTATTGTTATGTACTTATAATTGTAATGTTGTTTGTTAAAGTCTTGCCCCAATTATAGTTTTGTGTCGTCGTATAATCAAAAGTATTTGTTTAATATTTCATTATTATTGTTAGTATAATCATTATCATGCCGAGAGGCATCTTCATATATATCTATTGAGTTGAGGAGTCTGATGTCGTGCCCCTGAAAATTTATTTGTGTAAATAAAAACCAATTCTTTTACGCAAATAAATGTGCTAAGTGAAATGGGTATTACACGGTAAATGGATAAATTTAATTTCTTTTGAAATGGGTATTGGGTAGATTTAATTTCTTTTGAAATGGGTTATTACATGGTAAATGGGTAAATTTAATTTCTTTTATTGATAATGATAGGGTGAAATGGGTATTACATGGTGAAATGGGTATTACATGGCAATAAAAAAAATCCTTTTATTGATTGCTTCCCTAAATTTAATTGATCTCTTTGGTTAGTAAAGGGTATGGTATTTTATTAATTAATAAAATGGTGAAATGGGATTTCAAAGTAAAGGGTATTACACAGTAAATTCAATTATATTTTATTTTTTAATATTGGTAATTAGTTTTTTGAAAGGGACTATACCCTTGTAGTAAATTAATTTGTTAAGGAGGCCTAAAAGCCTGAATAAGAGAGAGGAGCAGAGAAGCTGTCTCAATAGCACAATAGTTATAAGGGCAAAGAACGCTTACTAATATTATATATTGAGATATATATAGCAACACATATATGATATATATACAGCATATATGATTTCTAACGGCAATAATATTAAATAAAGCAAATTTACAGCCATAGAAGCAATAATTAAAACTAGGACTACTTCTTGGCCGCTTGATCAATACTCATCTATTATAATTTATATTCCAAGCATGGTACATACCCAGCGTAATTTATATGAATAGCATACATAATCTGATATCAAGGATGCTCCTGATGACGGAGGAGAATGACCATGACTCTCATTCTCATTGCCCCAAGATGAGTGATCATCGGGACACCGCTGATGATAGTGGTCAAGAAGCTTATATCAATGCATGAAACCTGTCGATGAATTCCTCTATGGCCCTGATGATGCTGCAATATTATATTCATGCCTAGTCTTCGTTTTGATCAGGCGGGAGTCAAGGGAGGTCAGTTTTTTGTATATTTCGATCAATACTAAGGCTATGATGCCAATGACAACCACTTCGAGGACCCTCAATGCTTTTTTTGACCTTTTTGAGGTAGCAAGATGACAATTACCTCATCCTTCAGCATGGGGATTTAAGCTCAGCGATGATAAGGATGGCATTTATGATGTCTATTACTATTACTATTAATATAATAATAATAATATAGTGTTAATAATAAGAGTTTTTTTTTTTTTACAAATCATAATAATAATATCAATTTTAGTAGTAAGATTAATATTGATGATGACGATTACGATGTTGATGACAACGACAATGATGGCGGTGGTAGTGATAGTGGTGATAATAATGACGAGGATGATGATGATGAAAATAAAGATGAGAATGATGATGAAAATGATTATATCGATCGTAAAAAATGATGACAATGACTATGATAACAATGAAAACAAAAACAACACCGAAGATGATGACTATATGAGGACAATGATGATGGTGGAAATGATAGCGGTGATAATAATGATGGGGATGATGATGATGACAAAGAAGATGACAATGGTGATGAAAATGATTGTATCGATCGTGAAAATGATGACAATGAAACAAAAACACTAAAGACGATGACGATTGTGACAATGACGACGATTAAGATGACGATAACGATGATATTACTAATAATATTAATAAAATTATAACAATAATGTTGTATTAATAATAATAATGATTATGATGATGATGAAAATGAAGATAATAATGACGATGATGATGACGACAATGATGGTGGTGGTAGTGATAGTGGAAATAATAATGATGAGGATGATAATGAGGAAAACAAAGATGATAATGATAGTGATTATGATTATATCAATCGTGAAAATGATGACAATGATTATTATGATGATGAAAAAGACAACACCAAGTATGATTACGATGATGACATTGATGGTGGTGGTAGCGATAGTGGTGATAATAATGATGAGGATGATGACGATGACAACTAAGATGAAAATGATTGTATTAATCATGAAAATGATGATGATGTACGATGAAAAAAAAAATAACACTGAAGACAATGATGATTGTGAAAATCACAACAACAATGATGATGATTGTGTTAATGATTAGTGATTAGGGATGATCTTGATGATGAAAAAGACAACGATGATGACATTGAAAACAATGATAAAGACAATGATTATGATGATGATGAAAAATACAACACCAAAGATGATGATGATTGTGATCAATGACAACAATTAAGATGATGATATTAGTAATATTGTTAATAAAATTGTGATGATGATGATGAAAATAATGACAATGATTATGATTATGATGAAAATGACAACACTGAAGACAATGACATTGGTGACAATGATGGCGATTAAGATGATATTATTGTCATGATTATCATTGATTATCGATCGTCAATATAATGACGTTAGATCAAGATCATGATTATCATCTTCACATTCATGCTCATTTTCATTTGTCATCATCATCGGTATTGGCACCATCATTATCGTGCATATTTAGGGTTTAAGGTTTACATATTGTGGAATACTTTTCATCTATTAATCATAATAATGATTATGATGATGATGAAAATGATGATAATAATGACGATGATGACGACGACAATGATGGTGGTGGTAGTGATAGTGGAAATAATAATGATGAGGATGATAATGAGGAAAACGAAGATGATAATGATAGTGACAATGATTATATCAATCGTGAAAATGATGACAATAATTATTATGATGATGAAAAAGACAACACCAAGTACGATTACGACGATGACATTGATGGTGGTGGTAGCGATAGTGGTGATAATAATGATGAGGATGATGATGATGACAACTAAGATGAAAATGATTGTATCAATCATGAAAATGATGATGATGTCGATGAAAACAAAAATAACACTGAAGACAATGATGATTGTGACAATCACAACAACGATGATGATGATTGTGTTAATGACGGTGATTAGGGATGATCTTGATGATGAAAAAGACAACGATGATGACATTGAAAACAATGATAAAGACAATGATTATGATGATGATGAAAAAGACAACACCAAAGATGATGATGATTGTGATGATGACAACAATTAAGATGATGATATTAATAATATTGTTAATAAAATTGTGATGATGATGATGAAAATAATGACAATGATTATGATGATGATGAAAATGACAACACCGAAGACAATGACGTTGGTGACAATGATGGCAATTAAGATGATATTGACCATGATATTATCATCATCGATATAATCATTGTTAGATCAAGATCATGATTATCATCTTCACATTCATGCTCATTTTCATCTGCCATCATCATCGTTATTGGCACCATCATTATCGTGCATATTTAGGGTTTAAGGTTTACATATTGGGGAAATAGTTGTCATCTTTTTCATTTTCATCATTATCATACCACGTCATTGTCATTATCATCATCACAATCATCATCATCTTTGGTGTTGTCTTTTTCATCATCATCATAATCATTTTCTTTATCATTGTTTTCAATGTCATCATCGTTGTCTTTTTCATCATCAAGATCATCCCTAATCACCATCATTAACACAATCATCATCATTGTTGTGATTTTCACAATCATCATTATCTTCAGTGTTTTTTTTTTTCATCGACAATGATTATGATGATGATGAAAATGAAAACACCGAAGACAATGACGTTGGTGAGAATGATGGCGATTAAGATTCAATATTGACCATGATATTATCGTCATGATTATCATCGTCGATATAATCATCGTTAGATCAAGATCATGATTATCATCTTCACATTCATGCTCATTTTCATCTGCCATCATCATCGTTATTGGCACCATCATTATCGTGCATATTTAGGGTTTAAGGTTTACATATTAGGGAAATAGTTGTCATATTTTTCATTTGCATCATTATCATACCACATCATTGTCATCATTATCCTCACAATCATTATCGCCACCTTAAACATCTTCGCCATCATCATCATCGCGAGTATTAATATTATTAGTATTATTGGTATTAATATGTGAATTTGTAAATAAATTAAATATTGCAATCATCATCATATCATGATCTCGATTATCATGATCATGGTCATTGTCATTTTTCATTATTATTATTGTGACCCTCATTATCATACATGTTTAGGTATTCATTTCCCCATCATCATAGACATCATCATGATTATCATCGTTAGATCATGATCATGATTTTCATCTTCACATTCATGGTCATTTTCATCTTCCATCATCGTCATTATCATCACCATTGTTATAGTGCATATTTAGGATTTAAGGTTTACAAATTGTGACATAGTTGTCATCTTTTTCATCGTCACCACTATCATTTTTGTCGTTGTCATCATTATCCTCATCATCATTATCACCACCATTAATACCACCATCATCAACATCTTTGCCATCATCATCGTCGTGAATATTTTTTTAATTATTATGTGCATATTGATATTATTATGTTAATTTGTAAATACATTAAATATTACAATCATCATCATATTGTGATCATGAGGTAAATAAGTTAGGTATTGTTTTATGAATAATGCAACTCCCGTGGTTGCTACTAGCATGCCTATATTTATATAAATGTCTATAATTATGCCGAGAGGTATATATTACATATATTTAAATATATTATATAAATATATAGGTGCCTTTTGAACTTCACCTCTCGGCATATTTTACATATCATGTTTTGGTTTATGTTTCTGTGTATGTAAAATATGCCGAGAGGTGAAGTTCAAAAGGCACCTATATATTTATATAATATATTTAAATATATGTAATATATACCTCTCGGCATAATTACATATATTTATATAAATATAGGTATGCTAGTTTTATGTCAATCAAAGATCAATTTATGTCCCAAAATAAGAGTCAAGTTAAAGTTTTTGTGTCAAAATCAATAAGTCAGTTAAGTTTTAAGTTTTGAGTCTTTTTTAAGTGTGTGGTGTCTTTTATTCCGCCATAGGTCAAAAGACAAAGTATTATCATTATGCCATTGTATTGTTAAAATTTTAGAGTGGGTCATTGTCAAATTGAGTCATTTTTAATGTCTTTTTAAAATTCGTGTCATTGTGAGTTAGAGTCAAAAAATATTTCTAAAAAAATTGCCTTACGGATACATTTTCGGTGGAATGCAACATCTAAATTGTAATTGAACATGTTCAGCTAAACTAGCAGCATGAAACTGGAGGACGGAGGCATAGGAGGTTGGAGGTCATTCAGTGACCTCTCGTCAGTCACCAACGATGTGTCTGCATATCAGTTATGGTGGTATTTTTGTGGTGTGTGTGTTTTCTTACAGTTTGGGTGGTGTGATTTCCGTTGTGTGCCTGTTTACAGCGTTCTTATTTTCAATAAGTGAAAATTTCACATTGACGGGGGGAACATGATCCAATGTTCCATTTCCAGTATTCAGTTTGTGTGTAGGAGCAGCTGAATTCAGCAGAGTTTCTTATGTTATTCCTTGCAATGAGATAGTGATGAGAGCTGATGATACTACTGCAACATCATGATATTGTGGTTGTTATTAATCCACTAGAAAAACTATCCATAAGTTGTTAGTATTGTCCTAAAAAACCATCCGTTGTGTGGTTGTTGGTTAACCACTTGGAAAACCATCCAGAGGTTGTTGGTATTGTCCTTGAAACCATCCAGATCATGAGCAGGCTATGTAGCAGCACGTTGCAGTACAAGGCAAGTTTTCCCCATGTTCGCACTAAGGGGGGAATGTTAGGAATATATGTGTTTAGTGTTCCATTTATGTTTTGTAATATATTGTTGTCTTGTTATACCCGTGAATAGTATTCCATGTTATTTGTTGTAACACCTCCCTATTTATTAGGAGGTGGTTTGGCTATTCTTTTGGCTATATAATAGCCCTTGTATTATGTGAGATAATATACAACGAAATTAGTAATTTGTTGTGTAAATATGCTCACATCGACACCTAAATTTGGTATGGGACTAGTTAATTACCAGCATATTGGTGCATTTGTATGTGTTACACTCTTTTTTGGTGCATATTGTTGTATGTCATTATCCTTTGACTTGTCTTTTTGTGTTGACAGTGTTTTATCGACTCTTCTTTTATGTCCCTTCGTTCTTTATCCCCTTATTGGTATCGTATTTGTTGTTTTTTTGTCTCAAAGTTTTTTATATTCCCTATATTTTAGTGTTTTCTCTCTCCTCCCATGTTTTTGGCCGCAGGGCGATACCTTGACTAGTTTCATATTATTTATGTTAGAAGCATACCTATATTTTTTGTCATGTTTCTATGAAAGTGGTATTCTATCTTGTTTGCAACCTATATCCCCAAACTTGGTCTTATTCAATTTTGTGATTATTTTGGTTCGATTTCCTGTTAATTGTCTATTTTCTTGTGTGTTAGTAAGGTCCTAGTTTCAATTCAATAAGTCTATTAATACATAGGTTCATTAGAGTATTTAGGGTACCTACAAACAATGATAAATTGTGTTTTTCCTATACATGAGCAATATTTAAATTTTAGGAGAAATGTATGTTTTATTTCTAAAGCATCCTCACACCAAAATTGAAATTCAAGAATTTAGATATCCATTCTATCCTAAACTAGTTGGTGCACACTTTAGAAGATAAGTGTTTGTTCGAAGTGAGTGTCACTTGTTTTGTCATTGATGTCAAGTCTATTGATGTCATAGTGATCTAGGTGTAGGTATGTTGGCTAGGTAATATATGAGTCTCCAAAGGTACATTTGTGTGGCTTGTGTCTCTCAAAGGTGGTATAAAGGTTAAACAAGGTCCATGAGTTGAGTGAGAGATGCGGGTCAAGTCATTCTAGGTTATGAATCCACTCAAACTAAAGTAGGAAAAGCAAGATTTTATTACTATAGGAAGACTACAATTTGGTTGCTGGTTTAATATAATATACAAGTCAGCAATGCCGCTACATGCAGGAGAAAGATGTCTCACATGATGTATTAGGTCATCTGGTGAAAGTTGCAGATGATACATGCTCATTTAGATCTGCTTCTAGTACCTAGTGAGGGGTGAGAAGCTAGTGAATATCATAACAAGGTTGTGTGAGCATGGGTTATGCCTAGAAATTTTTTATAGGGAATTTTTTTACTTCATCAAGGCTCGATTTAGCTCCAGGAGGCAAAATTCAAAAGTTAGCCAAAGTTGTCTTTGAAGAACAGACAGTGAATGTTGAGGTAAGTGAGATGAGTTGGAAGAGTACAGGAATATTTATGGAAAATAACCTCATGAAACATTTATAGGGGTGAGGTTTGATACTTCATTCCAAATTTCATTAAGTTTTGCTAAGATTTGTGGAAGATATGTAAGTTTTTCTAAAACTGCTCTTTTAAAGAATGTAATTTAAGCAGCCTGGCTTCTTACCACTCAAGAAAAATGATAGAGCCTTCTTTAGATAAATCATAGAAGTAATTTTTGGAGAGAAATCCAATCCTGAGATATTGCAAAAAAATTCAAGAAAAATGGGCAACTATTAGAGAAGTGGTGAGCATTTCTCTGGCTATGTTTTTCTCTCTCCAAAGTACTTTCCTGAGTCACCAATGGCAAAAGTTGTTTATGTGACCTTAAATCACTTGGATGATAAAATTTGAATCTTTACATATTTCATTAAATATTTTTTCATACTCCTTGAGTTATGAATGATCTTCATGATGGTTAAGTTCAGTACAAACCCCTTATGGTGAGTACAAGTGAAGTTGTTATATAAAGGTACAAGCTCTGAAGGAATTTGTGAACCAGTTGATGAGTTTACATAATTAGTTGCTTCAATATTCTCAAGAATTATAATGGTGACTCCAAGTCATATAATACCCTCAATTCTTTTCAAACAAAGCAAGGTGAAGTAAAACCATTCAGTGCCCTTAAATTGTTTCATAAGCCAAATCATTAAGTTTGGTTTCTAAGAGGCAATGGATGGCCCTTGTTCTTAATGCGTATTTTTAATTATGGTGAAAGTTTCTAGAGATTTTTATTCAAAGTACATATCCTTAAAATTGTGGATCATGCAATTTCACAAGGTGAAGCTAGTAATGATCATTGTTGGTCATAGGATGAACTTTATTTGCAAACAGTTGCATTGAAGCCAAAGATGTTGGTGGGCCACTCTAATAATGTTTGAGACTCCAAATTATTCTTTCTAGCTACTATGTATGTTGCATCAATCTTGAAATAATCTCCTATTGATATTGATATCACAGTCAAAGTTTGTATTACCCTATACACTGCAATTTTAGCTAACTAAGAAATATTGGAAGTTGTCCGTGCTTGGAAATTGCTTTGAAAAGATGGTGAAATTCATCATCAAAGCTCTATCTTTTAAAATTTACGTTTTCATCATATTTGGTGAGAAAAAAAAAATTGGGTGACCTCAGCTATGCATAGTGGATTGAACCCTGTCCCTAGGGTTTTAAAGCAAGTTTGGTTAGAATCGCCTGAAATAACCAACCAAAATTTAAAATATTTTGTAGATATATTCACCTGGAGTATACGTTCAATTTTCAAAAGAATGTTTTTATTTGGTCAAGAATTTGAAGAGAAATCATGACAATCCTTGAGCTATCCTGTGGAATTGAGTGAAGGGTTAAACTTTGATGTTTTCACTACAATATATCAAAATAAATGTGTTGAATCCTCATGCAAAGTGTACAAGGTGTATGTAGTCAATCAATCAACATAGGTTGGGTCATGGTTTGGCTTGAACTTGCAAACTCATAATGATAGAGATATGGTGTTTCATCTGTAAGTATTGTGCAGGGTGTTCGGGTTTCTCCAAGTAAAAAATTCATGATGACAAGTGGTCAAAATCTCTTGTAGGGTTCTTAATAACCAATGTGCATATCAGTTAGCATCAAGAAAAATTTGTGTAACTTGAAAAATAATTTTTTGTGATAGATCGTGAAATTATATCTCATCATTTTGAAGAACCAATGAACATTCCTGAAGTGTGAACCTTCTTGAGCTGGATGATCTAAGGCTACTTGCAAAGCAACTAGGAGTAAAGGACAATATCAAGCAACAAAATGGAAGGTTTGGTTTGATGTGAAAGCCTGAAAATTTTCTGACAGTATGGAGTATGTAGTTCTAAACAGGTGTTAGAATGATATTTGAAATTCCAAGGGAGATGTAGATATTTAAGACACTTATCAGTTACAAAAACATACTTTGTCCCCTCTGAGGTCGAATTGGAAGATAAAGAGGAAAATTGTGAAGAGTCACAGTAGTTGTTGTCTTGAGTTTGAGCAATAATTTGAAGAGACAAACATGAAACAGTGAATAACCCAAAAAGGAGGAGATGAAAACAAAAATTCAATAGGGAATTTGAAGATGTTGTATACTTTCTATATGAGCTTGAGCATGTATATAGGTGTATGAAGCTAACATTATTGTGTTTGATGAAAAAACCCCTTTATATTCTTTTGAAGAAAACCTTGCTGCAAAGAAAAACCCCTAGAAATTTCTTTCAGGTTAGTAGCTGGTTGTGGTAACACAAAGATGATGGAGTGTCTACAATAACATGTGGATGAAGAAGAGTAGTCTTGATGTTGTGAAAGTGTATTGATGTCAGTATAATATTGTGATCTCTTGATTGTAATTGTAGACTGTTATTGTGGATCAAATTAGTGTACTTTGTTTTGAATATCAATAAAGAAAGGTCTTGAGTATACCTTGTGTTCTTATCATGTATGCACTTAATGATGAACTATACTAAATTGTAATCAAGCCTCAATGTATGTATTTTATTAGAGTGTTTTTTTGGTGTTTGAAATAGAAAATTGAAAGGTTTTATTACAGGACTAATTCACCCCCCCTCTCAGTCATTTGTCATTTGTAACAGTGTTGAGACACTTGGATACACATGACTAACTACTCACTTGCATGGAGTTTTGCTTTCGATTTTTCAAAATTGTGAGGGGATTGATAATAATGGAGGAATAATACAAGCTCTGTAAACAACCCCCATGTTTTATGGGTTTTGTAAGGCATTAAACATATATCAAGGTTTTGATAAATGATATCATATTCCCAATTATTTATAAAAAAATCAACAAACTAAGACAATCTTTTGTAGATTAGGGAGCAAAAAAACACATTCATGCCATTAGATTTACTTTTAGACATACATGATTATTTTGTAGGATTTAAATTTCATTTCTTAGTTTTGAGATCTCCATGAATTTGGTCAAATATCCATGAAACTAGTCATCAAAATTTTATCATATTTTTGTTTGAAAGTTGTTCGTCTCACCTTCCAAACCTATTTACCACATATTAAAATTGATTAACACCTTTAGCTTCAAGGGTAAAGCATATGTCTAACCCTAAATATTTAGGATTTCTAATATTTTTATTATTCTAAGTTATATTTATGTTTTCCCATGATCTAGATTAGACGTTTATCTTTTATAATTGATTTTCATTCATAGATTTATATATTTATCTCTATTCGAATGCTAATAATAGTATATCTAGTTAGTTTACTACATTTGTTATCCAAACTCACTTTCCACACTTACATTTTGGTGAACTTGAACTATATTGACTAACAAAACTTATGGTTTTGTCCTTCCATGTTCACTATATTGCTTGAGCACTTAACCTCTATAATGTCACTTTTTCCCACTTAAGGACCTAAATTTGAACTTCTATCCTTTCCCTTTTCCACGGAAACGAAGTGAACGAGCTGGGAAAAGGAATTGAGCTTCCTTTGCATTTGTTTTTCTAATTTTTAATGTTTCTTTTTAGTGTGTGTTTTTTTAGCAGGTCAGATGGGTTTTAGTGCTTTTGAAGAGGAATAATGAAAGAATATAGTGACTTTATATGGGTCGGCCATGTCTTTATAAGCCTTGGCGCCAATATAAGGATATAAAAGGAGTGTTATGACTTCATTTGGACATCATCTACTTTGGAAAATTGATTCTAATTGGATTTGTTAGCGGGTTTCTCATTGTTCTTCCACTCTTGGGTGGAAATCCAAGTGTGTGGCATCTTCCTAGAAGGATGAAACCCCTTCTAGTGGTTGGTTAGGGGATAGAAACCATCCTTCCTAGTTTGAGCTTGAAGGAACACTACAAATTTTTGAAGAAGTTATAATCTAATTTTATACATATTATTGAGCCCCTATTTTTTAGGGTGACTTGCATTGGTGTGTGTTTGGTGCCATCTAGGCACACACAAATCTTATCTATTATTCCATATTTAGATTCCTCATAATTTATAAGGTTGGAATCTGTAGTCTGGTGAATTTTGGCAAAGGGATACTACAATGGTATCAGAGCACAAAGCTTCAAAGGCCTAGGATTTCAATGGAAGAAGGCAACAATGGTTTGGTATACTACCAAAGAAGAGGAAAATTGGACTAACCTTAAGAATCCAAATTTGACAAGTTGATTGCAGGGAAAGAAATATTGCCCAACATAATGGCCCGGATGATCCATACCAGGCAAGGCTATAATGCTGGAAGAATCCCTTTAAGGGAAATCATTCATTCTCCGTCATCCAAAGGAAGCAACATCGTTACATGGTATGACTCATATAGATATCTTTCAAAGGAGATATGTGATGCCCTACCTTTCTTAGAGTTCGTAAAATTGGAAACGAAAAGATTGGGAATTGGAACTTGGTCCAAGCCAAAAGGCATGCATAAGGTTCATGGGGAAAATATCCCTACCCTAGTGGAAGAGAGCACCATTTTTTTGGAAAAGCAAGGAGTAGCTATAGAGTTTTTTGGAGAAAGGACCAACCCCCGAGTTCACTAGAAGAGGATGGGCATGCCTATTTCCCTAAGAACAAGAAATTGTATGGTATATTGCAATAGTTGGTAATTAAGAAGGAGTGGCCCTTGGAAGGATTAGAAACCTCTAACCCTCTTGCCAAGGTTGATCTCTTGACTATTTTTCCTAACAACACCTTAGGGACATGAGGGTTTGATGAAATTGTGGAACACGAACCAAAGAAGGAGAAGGCACACAGTGAGCATACAACTCAAGATCTGAATCTTGAAGGAAAGGGAGCCATAAAGGATAAAGATAAGGCTATTCCACATCATGAGGTAATTTTGGATCAATTTTTGATTAATTATAATGGTTTTTATGCATGTGATGAATTTAGAGGTGAAAGAAGGGGTTGTGAAAAATAATAGGAAGAGAAAAATATGGATGGAACCCACTTCCCAAGTGGAAATGATAACATTCCGCTTAATGGTCTGTTTATGACACAAGACAATAAAGAGCCCAAAGGTGAATAATTTTACCTTGGTACGAGCTATGAAGACCTTT
Organism: Taxus chinensis; assembly: GCA_019776745.2. Taxonomy (NCBI): domain Eukaryota; kingdom Viridiplantae; phylum Streptophyta; class Pinopsida; order Cupressales; family Taxaceae; genus Taxus; species Taxus chinensis. Next base: position 141,021,161 of record CM034153.1, read on the forward strand.
CGAACACATATGAACAAGGTATGAAGGTAGTACACCCTTGCAAGAAATTTCCAATTCATGTATACATAAAAACAAAGGTCACCTTAGGATCAGAGACTGAAATTAGATTAATAAAAAATAACCTTTTTTATAAGGCCAACAATATGCATATTAAGGTAACTACTTCATCTTTCCAATTGGTTTATAATCCGTATGATATGCTTATGTTTGAAGAAAGAAATAGGGGTCACAATGATATTTGTATTTATGGTACTTCAACAAGCCTTTCATGGTCAAGGAGGTGGAAGGAAACTCCCCATAAAAGATAAAATTAAGTGGCTGGTCTATTTCTAACAACAGTCAAATGGATGTCATCTGATGGAAATCACAACCCTATGAAATCTCAAGAGAATGGAGAAATTTCCAAGCAAGAACCAAGCAAAGAAAAAGGTAAAAGAATTTTGGTTATTAATGACATTCTGTTACTTTCTAATAGTTGCGTGTGGAAAGATACTAAAGGATATTTGTAGCATAATCAAAAGGATGAAAATAAGCATGAAGAGAAAGAGAATGAAGAGAATGATGGAAATATGCCAAGGAAGTCTCATGGGATAAAAGGAATTGAATATATCAGGAATGTTCAAAGGTATAAAGGTGTTCTAAAATCATTTCTTTCTTTTACTCCAATTCATTTATGTTGTCTTGATCCATTTGGTAACAATGTGACATTTTTGAGGCTGCCTTGTAAACCATGGCAATTAGTTGTACTTGTGGATCAACAAGCTAAAAATTGGGTTGTAAGTGGAGTAAAATCTGAATACAAAAGGAAAGATGAAGCATAACTTCCAAGGGAAGATGTTATGAGGTGCACACATGGGACAAGGGCATTTCTGGGTGATGTGACCTCTTTCAATCTACTGTAAATTTCATATCAGCAGTCCATGGTAAGCCATGTGATATTTTATTTGATCATGTCAAAAATCTATTTCATAATTATTTATCATGGCCATGCTTAGGTGATCATATCTATGATAATGAGGGGTAAGGTTGGGAGAATTCTCTTTTCCAAGGGATCACTATACATCTTCTAAGCAATGAAGTGGTTTTTTATGACAACCCAAGGTATACATACATTTCAAATCTTTTGTTTCCTTATTTATCATCTTGTTGGGTGGATCATTACAAACACCTTGGCACAAGCTTGGACTCCAAGATAAGGATTTCCTTGCAAAGGATGATTGAGAGAAGAAGTGGGATGATGAAAAGTTAAATAAATTCCTTGCATCCTTGGAATCTGAGTAATTCCTTGAGGGTCTAAGAAAGTACAGGTAAAACTTTTGGTTTTAAGTCTTCTCCTTGCTTAAGGAAAGGGAAATTGATGAAGGAAAATGATAGCATGACATGTTTAAGGAAAGATGAGAATTCTGATTTTCTTTTCTATAAATTTTTAACCCATGGTTCCATGAGTGAACCAAAAGAAATATGGAAAAAGGGAAGCATTTATGATGAAATCACAATTCATGGGAATTCTAGGATGGTTGATTTACTCAAATTTAAGCCCAAGATAACTGTTGATTTTAATTGTAGGCCTATTGTTCCTAATTTTTCATCATATGTAAATCAAATTTCAGTCCCTACTTTACTCATGGAGTTTCTTTTCTTCATAAGATTTCAGTTTGGTAATTGTTATGCCATGGTCATAGGGCTAAGTTTGCAAAAATTAGATTTGGGGTTGCCATTAACAACCATGAACAACAATGTTTTTTCAATTTTGAATAGCATTTTGTCATGGAATGTTGAGGGAAGGATATCTCAACCAAAAGGAGTCACAAAATCATGTTATGATGTGTTGTTTTCATACTTGAACATTCTAATTTTTTAAGAAGAAAAGCAAAATTACATTGGTATTTGGGACATCAGAAGAGAAATGTCAGGTCACCAATGCTTGGATGGTGATTGCAAAAAGGATGAGGAGCTAAGGATTATTTGGGATTTGGGAAAATGTAACTACTCGGGGACAAGAAATTTTGGGAAGGAGGACTGTAATGTCCCTTTTTCCCACTTAAGGAACTGAATATGGACTTCTTGCTAGTCCTTTTTCCATGGCAACAAAGTGCACAAGTTGGGAAAAGGAATTGAGCTTCCTTTGCATTTTTTTCTAATTTTTAATGTTTATTTTTAGTGTGTGTTTTATTTTAGCAGGTTGGATGGGTTTTAGTTCTTTTGAAGAGGCATAATGAAAGAATATAGTGACATTATATGAGTTGGCCATGTCTTTATAAGCCTTGGCACCAAGATGAGGATATAAAAGGAGTGTTATGACTTCATTTAGACATCATCTTCTTTGGAAAATTGATTCTAATTAGACTTGTGAGCTGGTTTCTCATTGTTCTTCCACTCTTGGATGTCAATCCAAGTGTGTGGAATCTTCCTAGAATGACAAAACCCCTTATAGTGGCTGGCTGGGGAACGGAAACCCTCCTTAGTTTGAGCTTGAAGGAGCACTGCAAATTTGTGAAGAAGAAATAATCTTATTTTTATACGTACTATGGAGCCCCTATTTTGTAGGGTGACTTACATTGGTGTGTGTTTGGTGACATCTAGTGAACAAATCTGATCTTTTATTTCATATTTAGAATCCTCATAATTTATAAGGTCGAAATCTCCAGTTTGGTGAATTTTGGTATAGGGATATTACATCCTAAGGTTTCTTTTTTGGATAATCCTTACTCATCTAGTACTCACCCTAGATTTTTCACTTTGTGTAAAACCAAATTCTCTTATTAAATTCTAAGGATTGCTCTTACCTATAATTGATTTTCTTAAGATTTTTTGTATTTTTCCAATTTTTATCCTTAGCTCTAATGTGTGTAATATCAGTCATTCATTGTTTCTTACATGTTATATATCTTATATTTCATCCACTTTTGTTAAATCCAAGAATCTAACTCGATAAAGTGTTAGAAAAATTATGTCCCGATCAATCTTGTAGAAATTCCCGTGATATTTTCTCTTAGTTCTTGTACAAATAAGAAAAATTTCACTCTCAATGAAACCCATGCTTACCTTGAATTCATTCCTTTCCAAGCCCCTATATACGATGATGCTTTAAATGAAACCTCATTATCTAATGATTCAAATTAATAAGGATAAAGAGGTGGTCAGAAAAAATCTAAGTCATATTCTAGACATATATGATCTTGGACTATTTCTCAACACATCTTAGGGAAATGACCACTATATAGAGTGTTTTAATGGATATCAAGTGAGAAACTTAAGGAAAATCTAATGAACCTATTATTCAATATCAAACTTATCGTATGAAACATGGATATATAAATTCTAAATGACCAAGTACCTATTGAGACACCTCTTATGCCTCCTCATGTGGTCATTTCTCATATTTTCTCTAACATCATTCCACATCGTTCCTCTACTGATACATTCATGTTTACGTTTTCTCCATTCCTCATATTTTTTACCTCATATTCTTTCTCAATATTTAGTAGCTATTTTACTATCTTATCGAATTCCTTCTATTTTTTCCAACATATCACAGTTTGTTTCCTTACCTAGTACATCCATTCCTACATATTTTACTACCAATTCATTACCTCAAAAAATGGACACTATTATGAACAATGTGCTTGAATGGTAAGATAAAATTAAAGAATTTTATATAGCGTATCAAAATCCATGCAAAAAATCACTTTCAAAAAATGTTAATAGTTTAACTTATAATATGTTAGTTTATCCTTTCTAATTTTTTTCGTAGCTCAATAGTCTGATGTATATAATGGGAAGCGAGGTCCATGTCATTACATTGGGTCATTTTTATGCATTCTTAGTTAGGGGTCCCTATTACGGAATGCCTTAGAACACACAATGCTCAAAATTTTTAGATAAATAAAGCTAATAAAATGAAACACACAACACAAATGATAGAACTCGTAAACCAAGAATATGTATTCAATAACATAGATTGAAATATAAGGTGCAACACAAATAACTATCTCACACAATATATGCTCACCAAATTTATATCCTAAGATATTTTCTTACTACTTCACACTCTTTGTAAGTATAACACTTCAACCCAATGTCACCAAACTGAGTAATCCAAACTATATCATCAATCATGCAAGATTCATCCCTAACAAAAGAGTAGTGTCATACTTATATAATTGCAAGGACCACCTACTTACAATATTTCCTTGAATCTGCAAGTGACCCATATAACACTACCATTCATCCCAATCCTCTATGAAAAATAGGACTAAAAAACAACTTCATGAAAATTGATTTGGCTCAATGCTCATAATAATTGGATGAGCTAAAATCCATGTCAACTCATACATCAATGTCATATTTAAAGTTTTGTAATTTATATGTCATGTTCACACTTTTGAACATAATATTTCTCTCTAAAATTATCTAATAAATATCTATTTGTTATCTTAATATAGTCACAATGATTGAAATTTCATTCAAGTAGATTCATGCCATGAAATATTACCTACATTATTAATGAGATATCCTAGAAAGTCTTGATGTATTACCACACACAGTTAGCACATCCAAATGTGACCGAGTTGAGTATCTCCTGATTAAGGTGAGATTCAAGGTATAATTTGAGCTATCAAGAGAATGCCCCACAAACAAAGGTTGAGCTGACTACCTAATGAAATACCTCACCAAGCGAAGACCAAGTTGCAACAAAAACTCACCTATAAAGAGGATTTCTACAAAGATGTCTCATGAAGATATCTTCATCAAAAAAATTCCTTTGCAATGTAACAAAAAAAATTAATAAATAATATTTTTTTACAAATTTCTGAAATGTAACTTTTCTATGACTCCTCAAGAAAAAAATCCAATGAGCTTTTTTACAAATTCAGCAACTCCTAAATGTAATTTTCCAAGTAACTATTATGAAATATAGATTCTACCAACATAGATCAAATCTAGAGCACATATTTTACCTATATAATCATAAATAAATTTTGGGTAGAGTAATGGCTGCTAGAACTACTCTAATACCATGTCAAAGGGGAAAATAATATCAGCCCAAGAATCTCACTAGAAGAACCATTACCACAACTTCAATACAGCACAAAAAAAAATGCATACAAAGGAAATGGAATAATGTCTCCGTGTATTAAATCTCAGCAATATACATCTGACATATTTTACAAGGGAAAATGTTCCAAATAAATAGGCACTAAGGTTGTTCAAACCAACCTAGACAATAGGGAGAAAGTTTGTTCCCCTATTTACGTGAAAAAAAACTCATCGTAAATAGGAAATGATCAAATATTTGATCAATAAAATTTTCCTAATAATAAAAACAAACTCTTTAATTTAAGATTACCTCATAAGTTGTGTGAACAAGGAAATTTGCAAGGATAGTTTTGAAAAGATTCAAACCACCTACAAGTGTGAACACGTTAACTCCAACAATATTGTTATAAAACACATGAAAAAAAGGGGGTACATTTGAGAATTGTATGTTTTTTGTAAAACATGGATTCAATCACGAAATAGACAATCTAACCCTTAAGTTTAGATATCCTAGCCAAACCTAAGCCTAAGGGTTGGAAAATTCCAACCCAAATCATACATAATATGCTCGTGTTATAATGTGAGTGCATTATTTTCCTATTAAAACAACAGAAGTACAAAAGATAAATATACTCGTGAATTCAATCCCAAAAACTTTGTTTTGCACATTTATGCAATGTTTTATCCTTTTTAGAAATTTCATATGATTTAGACATTCATAGAACATTCTTATTGTGATTTTTGTTCTATATTGATATAATAAATCATTCTTTGTATTATTTTTAAAAAATTCTAATCATTGTTTGATAATTCAAAAAAAATCTATATTTATTATATTTCTAACATTCCTAGAACATTCTTATTGTGTCAGTTATTTTATAATGTTGATGTAAATTTGAGAACTATGGGGAGAAGACTATAGAGGCAAACACCTAAGGAGCTAGAGAAACAAATGGAACATATGTAAAAAGGGCATGGAAAAATAAATTGTTCTCCACATCATTTCCATAGAAATTATATTTTGACAAATATTGCCTATCATCCATCAGATCCAAGAAATATGGGGGGAAAATAAAACAAGGGAATGAGAGGAAAAAATATGTGCGAGAAAAAATCAATCTCTAGAGGTGAAGGTATGTCATCTCTTCCAAATGAATTATATATTGAAACAAAACCTCAAATACCAATTGACTCAATAAATAATGAAATAATTAATGATGAAAAAAATTTAAATTCAAACTTCGATATTACACCAAATGATCATCTTATTCAAAACACGCAAAATTTACCAAATTATGAAGATGAAAAACATATAGTAAATGGAAAAATTTTAGTTGATGTTCAATCAACTTTAGCATTGAGATCATTGATTATAATTTTGAATAAAACACCTGGGATTTTACTTGAAAATGATGAAAAAAATTAATCCAACGAGTGATAATATTATTGAACACACTTGTATAAGAAAATCCAATAAGATATTAAAAATTATTTTTTCACAGCTTAAATGAAATTGGAAGATGCCAACTATTTGTTGAAATGATGAGAAATATTAATTTTAGAGCCACTATGAATACCTTTGGTCTAATAACGTCTAGGAACAATAGTGAAAAATCCATTGTAAAAATGTAATGAATGCATACCAGGTAACAAGTTTGACCTCATTTAGCAAAGATAGTAATGCTACCCAATGTATTATTACATCAACTATAGTAAGTAAAACAAAAAAATACATTTGATTTAATTAGGAAAACAAGTAGTGTACTACAAATAAATATAATAAAACTATTGAAAAATATAAAAAGATGTGAAATACTTGAGGATACCAGCAACAATGAATTATGGTCATTCTCTAGTAGAATCCCATAGAAATTCAAATACATAACTTAAAATACTTAAAATATGATATTGAATAATTTTGGAAAACTAACACAAGGATTTCACCTAGTAAAAAGACATTTTAAAAAGAATAATTGGTTATCAAACTCATGAATCACGTCTTAAACATTTTTTGGACATGACACGTACAATTTTATAATAAGTTTAAAGTAAACTTATCTTAAAATAGGAATTAGTCAAATATATTTTGACATGAAAAAACTATTATATGTTAAAATAAATAACTCATGCACTACTTTTTTAAGGGTCAAAATTGAAGCTTATATGCATTAATATGTTTATCAGCATGTGTTAATTTTCATATAGATAATAATTTGTAGGAGTGAATGATAAATGGTTCACCTAAATCAACAAGATATATGTTATCACCAAAAAACAACACCCTCTGATATTCTTGCATGTGAATTGAATGGGCAATCAATTTTTTTGGGAAACATAGAATTGTCTAAAGGTATGGCACCCTAAACTGATACAATTCTCCAGAGAAATTTGGTTCCTCTATCTAAAATTGATGCTAAAATACTCCTAATGGTGGAAATACAATTATCTAATCCTATGTTATGATTCTAAGGGACCAAGGGAAGAGAAAATTGCATGAAAATGGTAATCCTACACTAATTGAGGTGATAACACCAAGAAAGATGTTGTGGACACTCCAAAATGAGTGAAAGTGGGAGAAAATGGAGGTGGAAAGGGAAAACACAACACCACAATCCGAGAAAAACATTTACAAAACCATTTCCATTAAAGCACAACAACATTAGACCCTTCAAGGAGAACAATATATGCACAAAATAGCTACAAATGTGATAGAGACACAAGATAATTCAATAAACACAACTAGGGCAGTGAAATAACCACAAAACTTAATCTTTATTGCTTCAAAGTGTTGCACGGTCCATTACAATGAGTAAAAGATTCATGAATTCACCATACAATGTCCAAAATGAGGCCAGGATCTCATTACATGCAAGCAAAACTTGAGAAGAGAGCAGCAGTGTAACCAGAATGTCCAACCCTTTTCAAATGAGCTCCCTTTTACATATATAAAATGGGAGAGAGAAAGAGACGAGATAATAGAGGTAAATTTGAATTCCCCTTTCCAACCACCAACAAGGTGCATTAAATCTCTGAAAATAATGATGGGAACCCTGCCAAACCCATCCCTCCATGATCTTTTGCTTGTTGGAGAATAAAATGGCAAGATACTTCATTAATTCTGGTTTTTTAGCTACCTGAAACTGTGCTTTTTAATGCTGGAGATGTTTTCCTATTTTTCACCAACCTAACCCTGACCTTTCCAAAAGTCCAATTTTGTGAAAATCAAAGCACCTTGTTTAAATTTATGCCCATTTGAATTTCATAGGGTCGGGGTTCCACACGGTCTCCTACAATTTGCATTTAACTATTCACTTTTTCCTTTCCTCCTTGTCATGCGGGTATTTCAGGATTTCGGGGTACAAAGGGAACTCAGGAACTAGGGCCTCATGTTCCTTATACTCACATTATACTCCCTATCGTGTCATATTCCTTTGCTTTGTAGAAAATTCACTCTTGCGAAGAACTCATGTCCCCATGGAACATGCACCATCTAGGACTCGGTTCTCCTCATTGCTCCCCGCTCCGCACAATACTATGCACACCTTTCCCTTTTTCCCTTTTAGGTCAAGATCCTTTGTGGGGAACCTATGTTCCCTAGGAACCCATTCCATCCACATCAAGTTCTTCTGGGACCCCTCCGACCTACAAAACACTGCTTCCTTCACCCATCGGGAAAATTGACAATTCGGGGAACCTGAGGCCCGAAGGAACTTGTTCCTCCAGTACCGTCAGGACCTAACTTTTCCACAATACACTAATTTTTCCCCTTTTTCCCATTTTCCAAAAATTTGGCTAAGTGTTTGACCAAGTATGGATCTTAGGAGTTGGGAAAAGGATAGAAGAATGCCCCAAAATCCAATTTTCTTTGTTTTTCCACCATTTCTCCATTAAAGCTCCATCAACTACCCAAGTCTAATTTTTTCAAGCTACCCATTTTTCTAGGGGGGAAAATGGATAACAATATATCATCTCAAGTAATTTACATAAAAGAGAAGATGGATAATTTTTAATAAAAAATCATGTTTAGATGAAACTTGCGATAGTTATGGTGGTTTGAAACATTTTCAAAATTGTATGCATACAAAGAATACACATGCAATTGTAAATCAGATAGTTAATTTTAGAAAATATAATTCAGTGGCATACACTTCAAAATATGACAAAGGGACCAAGAGGTGTGAATTAACGAGTAAAGAAATAAGTGTATTATAATGTATGACTATATTTTGAGAGAAGATAGTGCATGATTATGTAAGGCATATACATAGAGCTCAATGGTTACACAAACAATTCAAGTTATACAATGACATATTTCCTCTTTGTACCATTGTGTCAATTGTTGATTTTACATAGAACTATACACTATAACCACACAAATAAGTTTAATCATAGTACTATAAATCTATTTCAATTTTATATTTGTGCATAAGAATTCACTCATGCTCCCAACAATATAGAGGAAAATATAATAATATTGAGGGATTATAATTTAATATTATTTATGATCATACACATTCTACAGAGTTTTTTCAAGGTTATTTTGAGATATTTTATGGTAATTTGAGTAATTAAAACATCATATTTAGTCAACACATCATATGCTTAGATAATTTTACATCATAATTCAAGAATTTTTGGATGTTCTACCGATTGAGCATGATGCATAGGATTATTGTTGTTCAACATATTTGAAATTTTAATGAGGATGGGCATCAAAAGAGGGAACATGATGGTATAGGAACATGTGTTAAAAGATCCCTAGCATGGGAAGAGTTAAAGTATAAATTTGGTATGAAGTTGACAGGTGAAGCATCCATTGTGGAATGGTGTAACTCAAACATGGTTCGAGGTAATTATGGTAAGTCTACAACTTATAAATCTATTTTATGTGGTAGAATAAGATAACTTTTGTGAAATATGAAGATTGTAATACACTAACAATGTTGAGTGATTTTCAATATTGCAATGCCCCATCCCATTGTGCCTTGTCAATGAAGATGTTAGTCCCTTTCGTGAAGTGAAGTGGTTATCCAAACTTCACAAAATTGATCGACATGTTTTGTTGCATGCATAATTACGAGTTAACTAAGTGTTAATCCTTGCCATTATCGTGAGAAGAAAAGTAATTTGTTGACATCTTTCCATTAATTTGAGATGAATTTTGGTGTCTGAATGCATTATGGGTGGTCATCGTTGGATTTTATTAGAATTCTAATTTTCTTGTTATGCACCAACTACGGATGACTATCATCTAGCGTGTTTTGGTTATCAGAAGTTTCAGTGATTGCTAACAGTGAATGCAAGTTAATATATAATAATAATAATAATAATAATAATATCATGGATATTAATAATAATAAAATTTAAATTTAAAATAATAAAATTAATGAGTAAATAAAAATAAAGGAAACACATAAAATAAGTTTTTTTTTGGGTACTTAGAAACTCCCAAGTAAATTCAAATGCCAAGTTTTAAATCAAGTCCATTACTTGCTAGCATACACTAGAAACCTATGTGGAATTAGATTTAATAAAAATGCACAATCTTAGTTCTTCAATGTATCCTTTCAATGGCATCCACCACCAATCTCATACTCAATCTAGTCGTATTATTTAGAGGTGTACTTGTGTAATTAATGAGGACCCCGGTGCAACATATGGACATCCATCAAAGTGTATGGGGGTGTTTTTTTTTCAGAGGTTGAGGATCTAACGTGCTTTCCATCATGATTGAAGAAAATATTTTTCTTCACCCAACGCATTCTACCTTGGCTATATGTGTTTCCTCCTCAAGCATCCACCGTCTACAAGATGCAAGGATTGAGGAAAAGGTTAGGAATTTGGTGGATGGAGAAACTAGTGTAGAATCCAAGATTTTTTTTAAGGATAAAAGTATGATAAGTTTGTCTCCAAGAGTTCATAAAGTGGAAAGATTATTGGTACACACTTTTCCATGCAAATGGACTCTCATTTTTCATAGGCATGGTTCTCTTCTTTTATCTAACATGATTCTTGTATTTTTATTAATATTTTCAAAATTTTATTGAAGATTAAAAATAAGTGATGAGTATGTTTTTGTTAAATGAAATGACTTGTGTTGCTTCAAAATGTTAAAATTTAGATGGTTTCCACATGACTATAATGGATGTTTTGGAGCGTTTACCTTGCTCACAAATGTGACTCGAGGCTAATTAAAAACTTAGACAAGTAAATTTGGAAAATTTAGCCACCAATTTTGAGTCGAACATGATATTTTGGTATAAACACTCTACCTTAAAAAACCTTGCAAAATTTAGTAACTTAGTAAAGACATTTGAAAAAAATGTACAAAATGCCTCCTTGACTCCTGTAGTGGAGATGTCAATGTTTGATTGTATTCCCTAGTGACATGGAGTGTCACATAATTCCTTAAACTAGCTTTATATGATCGTTTGATCATTTAACAACATGTGTTTCTAAGCCTAGTTTGCTATTTCGTAATATGGGATAGCTGTCAAGAGTTAGAAATGTGTCTTGGTTCTGGCTTATCATTTAGGAATCCATGTCGTGAAACTGAAATCTACCACCACATAAATATAGGACTCCACCATGGAAATCATAATTAACTTTTAGTTTTTATAAATCTACTTTGTGAGATAGATCTACAAGCGGGTTTTCTGGGCCTCTACACATTCTACAGCAAGAAAACACTCGCATAGTTATGGTAATCACCTTCGGAAATAAAGTCATAAATTGAACATTGTTTGTCAAAATGATTTTTCTTTATATATATGGTTTCTCAACATATAGGGGAGTGGTTGGGAATCAAAATAATGTGTTTTTACGTCTTGGATGTTTGTTTTAGAATTATGTTTCATAGCCATTATGGTTAAATTGGTCAATTTTGTAATATTACAACAATAATTAGAAACTTGTTGTGTGAACTCCTTTAAGCTTAATGACTATTGAGATACTATAGGAAACTATCAAATGAATTTGTTTAACCTCTATTATTTACTTGTATTAAGAAATTTTTATAGGAAATATTATATTATTTTCTCTCTCTCTTCTCTCTCTAAAGATTTAAAATGCAATTAAACTAAAGATGTATTCTTTACCCTCTCAAACTACATGAAAAGAGTATGATATCATTGTGAATATATTATATGCATATGTAGCATGTGGTACATTGTAGGATATTTCCATGCCAACATCTAAGGGTGATCATGCTTTCAGTTGTAAGTACCATGGACAAAAAGATTCAGTAGTGTTATTTTTTTGTTTTTAGTAGTATGTAATCTTTGAATGTAATGTAATTCACAAGGATAAACCTTCATTATTTTTACTGATGGAAATGAAATTATTGATTTCTATAAAGATTTTTGAAATTTTATTGCATTTGGGTGTTATAAAATGGGTACCATGATGTGGGCGTAATACTAATTTTGGGTTATATATTGATAAGTGTGTAGATGTATCAATTAACTAAAATGGAAATGCCATTTTATAGAATGTTCATGTATAGAATGATGAATGTGTTCATTGTGTGATAATTTAAACATTAGATAACTAGGAGGGAAGAACTTAATTGAAAAGAATGAGCTAAGAGTAATTTTATTATGTGGATTTTCCATATGTGTAATCACCTTCATAATATATAGAGCATAAGTTGTAAAGATGATCTTAGTTGTAGATGTACATATTAGTATATGAAAAAAATGATAAGAAGATTGTTCAAAGCCATAAGATCTCAGCTACTAATAGAACATCACATACAATGAATTACATTATACTACATTAGCTCAATAATTAGAATGTACATATAGGAGGAGGGAAGTGCAACTAACACCTAGATCAGTGGTGAGATCTCTCACTAACTGATACTAGTAGTTAAGTTAACTCCACATAACTAGTACACATATGCAAGCTAACTCAATAAGTGTAGGGATAACCCAAGTACAAGAATTGTCCTAGTAAATAAATAAAAGCATAAATAATAACCTACACTAACACCCCCCCGTAAGTATAGCATAGGTGGGTCGAAAATAATATGGGTCCCAACAATAAGGCCAGATAAGGTACCCATGTATAGTAACTAGAAAAAAAAAGGAGTTATCATTGATGAAAAAAATCACTATAAGGTATCTAAAAACCAGTAACAACAAAGTAGAGAGAAAAAACCCGTTGCAAGACATCCCAAGAAGATCTTCTCAAAAATATGTACAATGTTGAAGAAGTTTGGTGTGAATTGTGGTCTGAATCCACTGTTGGATCACAAAACTAAAAAATAACTAACATTAGGTTGCACCAAAATAGCTCCACATAAGGATCTTATTATTGGAGTTATGTTGAAAGTGTAAAAAACACCAAACATAATTTAATTGAATACTACAGATAGGTTTTCCACGATCCAAGAACAACAACCAAGGCAACAAGGTAAGGACAAAAGATCCAAAGTAATAGAAGTTCCATGATCCAAGAATAACCAAAGCAATGAGGAAAGGACACAAGACCCAAAGAAGAAGGATCATCACCACACCCTCCCATATTTTTAAATGGCTGTAATGATGCTACAAATCTATATGATTTGTCAAAACAAATACTCAAATAGTGATAAACTAAAAATAGGCTTCACCAAAATAGCTCCCCCACAAAATATATTTTCAGCATGCCTAAAAGTGTCAAAAATAGAGATACAAAATATCTCAAGAAATAAGAGAGATATATTACACGTGCTAAGGAAAATTACTCAAAACAAGGAGACTTATGATATACAGATGGTATAGAAAGTTGAGAAAGAATTTGAATGGTGGATAATCCATGCTTGTAGACTTCTCTCAATGAATTCCTATATCACTGCCACGAATGATCAAAAATCCACCCCAAATCGACACAAATGGATGATGAAGATGTATGCATATGATTCAATGCAAAATGCACAACACCATCATGCAAAGGAACATCAGAATATGTGTCAGGTTGATCATGTTTGATAGCTGAAATCTCAGGTATCTCAGGCATTAGTGAAAGTGTGGAACTCATGTATATCTCATGATCCTCGAAAAGATTCGAGTGAACAAAAATAGGAGCTCTATCAATGTGTGATCCCAATGAAGTACCTTCTCAAAAAATAATGTCGTAACAAGTATGCAACTTAACAGGATGAATAAGGGAAATAATACCCTGAGAATCTCCTCCAATACCTCTGCCAATGAAACCTATAGAATGGAGCATGTGAGAACCAAATCTAGCAGTATGCTTATCAAAGGATCCAGACATGTCAGCAGAAGGAGATGAATTGTTATACACTGGGTGTGTTACTGCAATAGGCATATGTGTGGAAGTATAACATGGAGTAACAAGTGTAATAGGATCCTGAGTATCAGAAGCAGAAGCAGAATCAAAAACTAAAAAATCAAGATCAGTGGGTGTGGGAGCAGCAATTTCAATTGGACTAAGAGCATGGGAATAAGAGTCCACAATGTGAAGATGATGTTGTCATTGATAAATTCTTTGCTTTAGGGAGTGAATGAGGTCATCTTTGATGTGAATGGGGTTATGTAGAAGTGATTTTGTCTTCTTAAGCAATATTTTTTCTTATAAAACTATATCCTCATGAATTCCACACACTTCATAGAAAAACATCTCATTCTCTCATGGGTAAGAATCCATGGTAGCAAAGAGACACTCAAAAATTTAGGACGTCAAGCTCAGCTGAAAATGCGTCCACATGTGATTGCAACACCCCCCAGATTTTGGCACTTTATGAAGTAGTGCATTTTACAAATTAAATGACATCAATTGAAAGAGGAAAAAATACTTTTGTATAAAACGACTCTCAATTCCGAGTAACCAGTCAAAATTTATGATAGATATAGTTTTTCATCATTAATGGTCTAGTTAAATAATGTATTGTTTTTTTAATTTTAAAAAAAAATTGATGTGGACCATTTAAATAGGAAAATAATATTTTTGGACATTTTAATAATAAAAAAACACAGAGGGGGCTACACTTGAGCACCCACTAGTAGGAATCACCCCTATTAAACCCTCATGTAACCTCCCATATGACAAAGGGATAAGGTGTTTTGTGAGCTCTCTCCCCTTTGTGCACTTCTTTCCATTTTAGGGTGTACCACTTGTTCCCAAGATAATCACATCCAATTATCTTTTCTAGAAAAAAAATTATTTCTAGAAACTACCAAAAATGTCCCTTGTTTGTCATTTTTGGAAAGAGCGTGCATGGAAATTTTCAAACCTAATTTTTCTGCCCATTCCTCCTAAACCACTTCATTCCAATAGAAACCATCAAAGGCCCAAAAAAAAATTGTTTCTCCGAACATAACACATAAATGGTTAATCATAAAGGGCAGATCCCACCAACACCTTCCGCACGGGTATAAGAGGTTTTTCCTCATGCACCAAAAAAACTTCCTTAACCCAGATCCATCTAACCTAAATAAAAACATTGCAACTACCTAAAAAATATTGAAAAAAACCATAAAAACCCATAAAGGTTTTTCATGGACTCCTTCATTAAACTATGCATCTTCCCATACATATATGTACAAGACTATGTACCCATCACCAACTCTATAAAAACCAAACAGCTTCAAAACTACCTACTATCGTCAGTGGTCAAGTTTACAATCGATATATGGGTCTTGGAATGTTCCAAATTTAGTGGTGCATTTTTTCCTCCATAAAAATGTACGATATGGATGTCTACAACATTTATCACTCAAATACCATGAAAAGAACAATAAGAAGATTGTTCCAAGCCATAATATCTCATATGCTAATAGGACATCACATACAATGAATTACATTCTCTTACATTAGCTCAATAGTCAGAATGTACATAAAGGATGAGGGAAGTACAACTACCTCCTAGATCAGTGGTGAGAACTCTCACTAATTGATACTAGAAGTTAAGCTAACTCCACAAGATTAGCAAGCTAACTCCACACAACTAGTACACCTAAGAAAGATAACTCTACAAGTGTAGGGATAACACAAGTACAAGAATCATCCTAATAAACAAATAAAAAGATAAACTAACAACATCAACTAATGTAGATAAAATAAAAATGTAAGAAAGAATACACCTTTGAGAATGTATAGGTAAATGGAAAATGATATAACCTCCCCTTGTGGGAATTTTTAATGGTTAACCTGATTAGGATGGAACCTAAGTAAAAACATTGTAACTCTAGTCTAGTGTATTGGGTGTTTGTCTAGTACTCTATGAGTTAATTCTTAAGATGGATCTTTTTTATAAATGATTGAATCAAGGTATGTTAAAAAAGGGAAAAAAATATGTAGAAGTACATGAATGGTGAGTTTTCCTAATTAAAACACCCAAAACTAACCATTGAGGTACTTACATGGAACCTCCCTTGTTGTGCATTACTTAGAATCCTAGTGGTAGGTACATGTGTATTTGCAAGTACAGATAATAGAATAGTCAATTGGTAAAGGCTTTCCTTGTGAAACAAAATGTGATGAGTTAAAGTGTCTAAAATAATACAATTGCTTGTCATATGGAAAGCTTTTATGAAGGTGGTAATGTGGGTTAGAAATATCTATGGAATATGTTGTATATAATGGTAAAGTGAGGTGGAACCCTCACGTTATTACATCAATGGTAAATCCTTATTTGAATAAAAAGAAAAATGAAAAATATTTGTTATAAAAAGAAAAATCAAGGGTGTGATACTTGTTTATGTATGTTTAATTGTAATGTGAAATTGTCAAATATTCTATTGAAATCTTCACCCTAGAAAGGAAGGAACAAGGGAAGTCAATAATACCATAACATAAGGGTTAACCATACCTTCATATGATGAGATAAACATAGACATTGTTAGAAGTGGGAAGTTAGTGATTTTTACCATCTCTATTGGTGGTTTGAGGCAAGTTCCTTCCTTGGAACCACCATAAAAATGGTGTTATTGCACGAAATGACTAAATGAAAATTTAACCTTATGTTAGATATTGACCTTGAGTGATGGATGAAATATGCTGATAGTATGGCCATAGAGTAGAAAGTGAAAGGAGGAATATGTGAGAGTGACTTATGCCTTTTAGGATTTCTCTAGGACCTTACATTTTGAACTTACTTAATAACTTGTATCATGATTGATTTTTATATTTAGTGGAACATGTGAAAACTACTCTTGTAGCTATAAAAAACATAGCAATAGATACAAGAATATTAGGGAAGTATCTAAAGATATCAATAGGGTTTGTAAACCTTATTGCATACTTTTATCCACCTAGACTTACCTTATAAACTGGTTAAATTGTAAGCTTAAACAATAAATAATTACGACATTTTGGTGAATTAGATGTTGTAACTAATGTGATCCTTTCTATGAGTCACTCCTATTATGAAACCTAACTATTAAGGCTACTACAAAAGGGATCTATCACCCCATCATCTTCTTATGTGATAAGACCTTGGACTTGTTTATTTTTGTTCCGATAAAATGGCTAAGTACTATTCATGCAAGAAGGATAAAGATCGTGTCCTAGAGGGCATGCGTGGGTAAAAAAGAGATATGTAAAGATCAAAAGGATTGCGCAGAAGCACACACATAAATAGGAAAGAATACATGTCATTTTTTGAATGCATTCACATAAGGGGAAAGAGGTTTGCACTTAAAGGTCTGCACATACACATAGGTTTCAGGACTTATCCAATTTATAGTGAAGGCAATAAATAGGAAAATAAAATATGGTGTAGCATGCAAGGCACATACAGAAATAGGAGAAGAAAGAATAAAACATCAACACAAGACAAATAACATGCAAGGAGGACATCTAATTATAGGATCACCACATGGATGAGGTTGAGATATTTATATCTTGATCTAGAATTAAAGCTGAAGTTTTAAAATCATGTATATTATATTTAGGACATCTATTCTTAGGGTTAACGCATGTAAGAGATGAAGGGAAATTCCCCACTATATATAAATAGGTGTTGCACTCCTTGTAGAAAAAGTGTTAAGTATGTGATGTGTATGAGAGGCTATGCATGTTATGAAATTTATATGGAAGTGCTGAGAGTTATGCGGCCATAGAGATGAACAATGTATGCGCGCATGAATATAATTAGCTTATTGATGTAATAAGTGAGTTTATATATGAATTATGCTTATGATGGGTAATTGTGTATGGATTTCTAGGGTTAGTAAGGTTGGTGATGTTGTAATGGGAGTCTAAGTATTGATGTTAATTATCTGAGTTGATTAGCTTCTTTATTACATGTGTCATATGTGTTGTGCTTGTTATCTTCACTCATAATATAATGATTAAATACACAAACCACATCATAACTAGTAAAACAAAGGAGGAACTCGGTGGGTTTTGTACACTTCGGGTGAGTGCTTAGACATTTGTATAGGAGAAGTTCCAATGCACTTGACTTTGTGAAGTGTTGGCAACAATACTCCAACATTTTGGTTCCGTTGTCGAGACCTTTTACTCTTACTTGTAGGATGTGGCATGTGTATGTCATTCTAGTTGTCTTTGGAAAGTATTGAACATTAGGTGGATGACATCCAGGAAAAAATTTCTCAAAGATACAACATTGGTCCCAACATTAACACATTCAAATGGGTGTAAGACAACTTATATGATTCATTGTACGAGATGTTTTTCAATGTCTTCCCAGTATAATTATATGAATGGTTAGTAGCATATGCATAGGAGAGAGGAATTCAGCAAGGAAAGAAGTAAGTGTGGAGTCAAGATAACTACCAGGCACTATCTGATTTGGATGCATCATGGACACGTACCGTAGACCTTTGGTGGGAAGGTGTGCTACACAATTATACGTTGGAATATGTAATATTTATGTGCTCATTCTTAGAATAAGTAGTGTTTCAATTTTTTCCTGAGCCAAGGGAATCATACTTATGCACACTACCTTTAGAAAAGAAGATCTTGATGATCTAGCTGGGGATTGAAAACTTCCTGATGAAAGGCTAAAAACCCCACCACGCACAGGGGTAGAGATAGGTTTGGGAATGATGGTATCGGACCAAGCAGAAGAAAGAGACAGAGAAAAAAGACTGCACAGATATAATGATGTGTAAGGGAAGGTAGTTGAAGAGGTGTTTAAGTTGAGAGGAATGATGACAGAAGGAGATTATGAGAACCCTGCAGAAGGTGAGGGACCATGGGATGATGTCCTCTTAGTATTAGGAAAGAGTAGTAGAATGAGTATCTGATGAAATTGACTCTAAGGAAAGGATGATAACCGTTGGCACACATCTGACCTAGCTTAGACCCCTATCCCTTAAAATTGGTGCTTAGAATTCAGATTTTTTTATAGAAGATCATCACAGTGACAAAGAGAAAGGAGGTAATCAAGGATTTCCATGTTGGATTAGAGATACAGGTAGCCATGTTTTAGTATCAACACAGGAGATGCAACAGATAAAGGCATCACATATGGCAGTGTAATAGACTCCCGTATTTGGGTAGACTTTGTTTGGAAACAATATGATAGGTGTTAATTTAGGACAGAGCAATAGTGCGCTACCCATTGGAGTTAATCTTATAGGTGGAGTAACAAGGCAAACGGTTGGGGTGTAGTTCAACACTACTACAGGGATGCAAAGTATTACTTATACAGGACCACAAGTTGCGACAGGAGGTTCAGGTCCTCCACCATGCGGAGGAAATAGTAGTGGAGGATCAGGATCTGGATCTGGCCCCACTTCAAGACAAGGACTACAACAACCTCATAAACCACAACAGCAGCCCCTGTAAATATTTTTTAGATGTCCCTTCATTTTTTTAGGAAATAAGAGATAAATAATGTGGAATAATCCCTTACAAAATCACAACAGTAGAAACTAATATGTAGAAAATATTATAGATCTCAAATAAAAGTGAAGAATAAATAACACAACACAGAGAGACAAGATTTAACGTGGTTCACCCAATTCGAGCTACGTCCACCAAGAATCACTTGCTCATATTTTATTACAAGCCTCCACTCTCTCAATACAATACCCAGATCCGTTTGGAGCTATGCTCAACAAACTCTACAGAATTCACACTTGAATTCAAAACACATCTACAATATATTTGCTTGTCAATCTATCATATGCAGAAGACCATATAAATAGACAAATGCTTAAGCAGTTTGATACAAAACTGTGCGTATCAAAACCATGGGCAAAAACTGTGGGTATTAAAACAATGGGTACCGAAAAACCATGGAACCAAAAACAGCCCATAACGGTTACCCATTACCCATGGTTTAATAAACCAGCCATGAAAATTTGCTTCGGGGGCTTCACCCCCCTGACCCGCTCACCAACAAGCGGGACCGTCGTGAAAATACCCGAGTGTAATACATAGAAGGTGTACCACACTCTAACATGAAAATAGGCTCCACAAACATAACAATCTCCCACTTGGAGACTGATTTTCACTAAGCAAGCTTCTCAACCCTTCACTGTCATCCGCAAAGGCTAACCAAAGCTGAACATAGCTTTATTTTATCTCTTGTGACCACCTTGGTCATCATGTCTGCAGGATTCTGACTGGTATGAATCTTCTCCAACTTCAACTTATCTTCCTCCAAAGCTATCCTGATGAAGTGATATCTCAAATGTATATGCTTTGTCCTGGAGTGGAAAGCAGAGTTCTTAGCTAGGTGTATAGCACTCTAATTATCACTATGCAGCTTACATTCCTCCTGCTTATGCCCCAACTCCTCAAGCAATTGTTGTAACCAAATCATCTCTTTTCTTGCCTCTATGGCAGCAACATACTCAGCCTCTGTGGTTGACAAAGCCACCAGCTTCTGTAGTCATGAAATCTAGCTTATTGCTGTCCCACCTACAGTGTAAATATAACATGTCGTGCTCCTCCTACTGTCTACATCTCCAGCCATGTCTGAATCTACATAACCACGTAAAGTGGTGTCTGATCGACTGTAGCATAAAACTGTCCCCATGGTCTGTCATCACTAATCCGGCACTATGATAATTCTTCACTGGGAACTCCTCGTGCTATGATTATTTACTAATGCATAGCCTTTAGTTTGGTGGATGTAATCTGGAAACAAAACAATAACATAACACAAGAATACCATCGACTATGATAAGACGAAATGATGACAAATCTGAAATATCAAAGTAAATAATAATATTAACATGAAATTGTTACAATCTCACCCATGAGGTGCTTTAAGTGTTATTGACTTCACTTGCCTTTCACCAAGACTATGGGAGAAACTTTACAATTACACCTCTTAATGGCTTCTTCAACACACCTTTAAACTGATGGCTTCCTTCGCACACTTCCTACAATATTTCCCACTACTTCTTTCTATGCTAAATGAGGGGGGTAGCCTCTCTATTTATAGAACTTCCAGGCTTATCCATCTTATCTCTGAGATAGGATAAGAAATCCACTCTGACGAATCATATTCCATACATTAACTCTTATCTGTACATGTAAGCTTATCTTCTAAGATAAGATAAACCTTATCATTTTACATGGGTTCCACATTTTTAGACTTTTTACAAATAAAATACACAAAATATTTATGACCTCACTCCTTGTCCTTATTACCAATATAATATTTCTAATTCCTAATCACGTAGCCCACCATAGCATACATCAAACTGCCAACCACTGATGAGTAAGGTACCTTGGACATGCTTGCCAATGCTTTTTACCTGGATCACTCATAAATCTACTCACAGCTCCTACTGCAATGGGCAATATCAGGCCTAGTGCACACCATAGCATACATCAAACTGCCAACCACTGATGAGTAAGGTACCTTGGACATCTGGTTTCTTTCCTGCTCTGTCTTGGGACACTGCTCCTTTGATAACTTAAAATGGCCATACCAAAGGAGTCCCAACCGGTTTAGCATCCTGCATGTTAAACCTATCCAATACCTTCTTAATGTACTCTTCCTGAGATAAAGTTAGCTTTCGTTCCTTCCTATCCTGAGTTATCCTCATACCAAGGATTTGTCTGGCAGCCCCCAAATCCTTCATATCAAAGGATTCATTTAGCTGTTTCTTGAGTACTTTTATTTCCTACATGTTTTTACCTATAACCAACATGTCATCAACATAGAAACACAAGATAATATAACTTCCATCCTCAAATTTCTTTGTATACATGCAATGGTCAGAATGACATCTGATATAACATTTCTCCATCATGAAGCTATCAAACTTCTTATACCATTAACGTGGAGCTTGTTTCAGGCCATACAAGCTCTTCTTTAGTTTGCACACCATCTCCTCTTTACCTTTGACTTCATATCCTTCTAGATGCTGCATATATAGCTCCTCCTCCTCCAAATCGCCATGGAGAAATGTAGTCTTTACATCTAACTGTTCTAAGTGCAAGTCTTCTGCTGCCACTATTCCAAGAACAGTTCTGATAGAAGTCATTTTTACTACAGGATAAAAAATCTCATCAAAATCTATACCTTGTTTCTGTACAAACCCCTTGACCACCAACCAGGCCTTATATCTTTTCTTTCCTCCTTCTTCATCTTTAACTCTATACACCCACTTGTTCTACAATGCTCTTTTTCCTTCCGGTAGCTTCACCAAATCCCAAGTCTAGTTTCTCCATGAGAGACTTATGCTCCTCATCCATGGCTTTCTCTCCCACTTCTTACTGGCATCTACCTACATTGCTTCATCAAAGCTCTCTGGCTCTCCACTATCAGTGAGTAATAAATAATAAAGAGAAGGAGAAAAACGTCCAGGTTCTTTTCTTACCCTAGAAGACCTCCTCACTATAGGAGTTTGGGGTTCCTGTTGAGTAGGTTCCTAAACTAATTCATGGGTCACTTTCCCATCTGGAAGATCCTCTACCACTGCATATTCTTTCTTGGATTCTTCCTTGTTTTCCTGTAACTGTTGCTTATACATGACTTTCTCATTAAAGACCACATCCCTAGACTGAATGATTTTCTTGTCTTTAATACTCCAACATTTAAATCCAAATTCATCACCACCATAACCAATAAAAGTGCATTTTTCTGATTTAGCCTCTAGCTTGGTCCTATCATCCTTGTCAATATGAACAAACACCTCACATCCAAAGACTCTAAGAAATGAGTAATCAAATTTCTTACCGTACCAAGCCTCCTCAGGTATGCCTCCATCCAAGGCATTTGACGGTCCTCTGTTTATCAAGTACACATATGTGCTCACCGCTTCTGCCCTAAAATAAAGAGGCAGTCCTACATGTATCCTCATGCTCCTAGCACATTCCATTATTGTTCTATTCATCCTTTCTGACACCCCATTCTACTGCAGGGTTCTTTGCCTGTGGATTCCATTCTTAGAACAATAATCATCAAATTCATTGCTGCAATACTCCCCTCCATTATCTGACCTTGAGAAATTTTAACTTAAGGCATGTTTCATTCTCTACCAAGGCTTTCCATTTAACAAAAGTATCAAATACATCAGATTTGTTTCTAATACAATAAACCTAAACTTTCCTTGTTGCATCATCAATAAAAGTAACATAATAACTTGAACCCCCAAGAGATGATACCTAAGCCGGCCCCCACACATTAGAATGTACCAACTCTAACTTACTCTCTTTCTTCGTAGGTCCAACCTTGAGAAACCTTACTCGCTTCTATTTCCCATATATGCAATTCTCACATAAATCCAAACCTATTTCTGTATATCCAGGAAAATTATTCTTTATGATGTACATGTTCTTATGGCTCATATGACCGAGCCTATAGTGCCATAATGTTGTATCTACATCTGAGGCCACAAGATTACAATCATTAGTACTATCAGTGGTTAAATACAAGGTTCCAACCTTCTTACCTCTTGCCACCACAAGAGCACCCTTGGTGACCTTCCAAGAGTTAGCTGTAAATATCATAGTACAACCATCACTTCCCAATTACCCCGCCGATATCAAATTTCTCCTTAATGTAGGCACATGTCTGACATCCTTCAATAGCCATGTATTCCCATTCTGCATCTTAACCTGAACAGAACCTTTTCCAACTATATTGCAAGGCTCATCATCACCAAGAAAAATGTGCCCAAAATCCCCTTGAACATAATCAACAAAATAATGCCTATATGGAGTAGCATGAAAAGAAGCCCCTGAATCTAAAACCCAAGATTCATTAATATTATGCAAAGAAAGAATCAAAGCATTCTGGCATACATTACCCGATGCCACATTTTCCTCCTTGTTTTCTTCATGTTGTTTCTTCTTATCCCGAAGCTCCCAACAGTCCTTCTTTGCATTCCCAGACTTTCCACAGTGCTAGCATACTATCTTTCTTTTGGATTTTGACCTTGCCCGATCTTTCGATTTTCCACAGTTTCCTTTATTCTTCTGTCTCCCTCTAGTTTCCACTGTCAAATCATTCCCTAAAGTAGAATATTCACAGAGCTTTTTCTTTGCATTTCCTCGCTTAGAATCACCCCTACAACATCCTCAAACTTCAACTTCGAGTTAGCTAGAACCGAGTTGCTTACCGCCATTACCAGGCTATTCCAACCTTCAGATAAAGAGCACAAAATTAATAAAGCCCTAACTTCTTCATCAAATTCTATTGTAACCGAAGCTAGCATAGTCACAACCGTATTGAAATCATTTAAATGATCTGCTACTGAACTATTCTCAAACATCTTCATATTAAACAACTTTTTCATTAAAAATATCTTGTTAGAGGCAGAGGGTTTTTCATACAACTTCCCTAATGCATCCATTAGATCTTTTGTAGTCTTTTCCTTTGAAACATTAAATAATACTGAAGATGTAAGACACAGCTGGATCGTTCCAAGTGCCTTCCGATCCAACAAATCCCATTCTGCATCTGTCATACTTGAGGGTTTGTTCACCTTCTCAGACAGCGGAGTATAAAGATCCTTCTGATAAAGGTAATCTTCCATCTGCATCTTCCAAAGACTAAAATTATTCCTATTGAATTTGTCAACCCTAGATATTCCATCATCTACCATAGCTCCCACTCAAGCTTAAAACTTTCCCTGCGATTCGACACTTTAGCAAACCAAACCAAGCTCTGATACGAATTTTTAGGAAATAAGAGATAAAATATGTGGAATAATCCCTTACAGAATCGCAACAGTATAAAATAATATGCAGAAAATATTACAGATCTCAAATAAAAGTTCAAAATAAATAACACAACACAGAGAGACAAGATTTAATGTGGTTCACCCAATTTGGGATACGTCCACCAAGAATCACTTTCTCATATTTTATTACAAGCCTCCACTCTCTCAATACAATACCCAGATCCATTTGGAGCTATGCTCAACAAACTCTATAGAATTCACACCCAAATTCAAAACACATCTGCAATACATTTGCTTGTCAATCTATCATATGCATAAGACCATATAAATAGACAACTGCTTAAGCAGTTTGATACAAAACCGTGGGTATCAAAACCATGGGCAAAAACCGTGGGTATCAAAACAATGGGTACCGAAAAACCATGGGCCCAAAAACAGCCCATAACGGTTACCCATTACCCATGGGTTAATAAACCACCCATGAAAATTTGCTTCGGGGGCTTCACCCCCCCGAACCCCCCTGACCCACTCACCGGTGAGCGGGACCGCCGTAAAAATACCCGAGTGTAACACATAGAAGGTGTACCACACTCTAACATGAAAATAGGCTCCACAAACATAACACATTTTTGATAATATCAAGGTGTGGAAGATAAAGTAGAGAATTTGTAAAAGTGTGAACTATTATGGAGGTCCAAAGGAATAACAGCCCCAAACAGGAAGGCTATTCTATTTGCTACAACACTTCAAGGTCGCACGCATAGTTAGTATAGTAATAATGATCCACATCATGCATAAGTAGATTATGTTGTGTTGTAAACCGATTTCTTGGTTGAATGCCATATATATGAATTTCAACAACATAGCATTAGTGCATTGAAAGACATTAAATAAGGTTTTTCTGAGAGTGTTAGAGAATATGATGCACTTTTCAAGACCTTTTTGTATAATATTTCTTTGTAAGAGGCTTGCTGACACCTTTCTGAAGGGTGCTATCACACAAGACATTCACTGACCCACATGAGGCATTGAAAGAAGCACTATGTGTATAAGTAGTTGGGAACATAGACACAGGGGTAAGTCAATTTCTTGAGGCACAAATTGTAGCAATGGTCTCTCAGTTGGAGAATTTATCTTCCAATTCAGCGCATGAGACACGCAATGGAATTTGGTGCACTGATTGTGAGGTAGAAGGGAATTTAAAGGATATTTTTCTACACAGGAATGTACACACGCCACTAATAACTTGTGAAATTTTTCACAAAAATTAAGATGTCTGTAATTATCTACTTTTGCAATGCACCATGTAGAAGAACATCTCTCTGTATTGAAAAATATGTGATGCACACACCTATGACATGACCAATTATTGTCGGATTGATCATGTTCATGAATCTTGTAAAATAGGGTTGCATCAAACCGGTGTAGAGAATAGCTCGCAGGCGCAAGAGGGGCAGAATAATGAGGGGTGCAATAATGGTAATGGAGGCTTTAAAGGCATATACAGAGGTAGAGTTCATAGTGGTCTATGAAGGTTTACTAGAGGAACATGTTACTTTTGAGGTTCACTTGATATCTATCAGCTCAAATTCCCTAAGAATCAGACTTACACATATTACGACAAGGCACATAAGATTGAGGATTTCATGGATTTCTATGCCCACATGTGTAAGAATAACAAGAAGGATAAAGGTGTAGCTATGATTTAGTTTGAGCGCACCAAGAAGGGGAAATGGATGCCAAAAAATTGGTTATAGCATAACCTCGACCATTATTGGTCACTACACGTGTAGAAGCAATGCGCTCACCCAAGCAATAAAATTCTAGACCACTCATCAGAAGGGGGAGGTTATTCATATGAAGTATCCAGTGCAAGACAACAGAAGGAAGTATATCAAGAGATAATGGGCATCATTAGGGAGCTCTAAGGGGACATACAATGTCTAAAGGAGAAAGTGCATGCAAGAGGGAATACACCAAGATTGTTGAACTACCTCAGATGAATGTGGATGATCTTAAAGAGGTATGTAGGATGCTTAGGAAGGATAATATCATACTATTGTTGGGAGAATGGTTACAAGACAAAATGTTGAGTGCAGGTGTAGAACAGGAGCGTCAAATCCTCCATGCCAACTTACCACCACAAGATTAGGAATATGATAAGGAAATCACGTTGGATGTGGTAATTGATGGATGGATGGTAAGTAATATCCTCATTGATACTGGTTCAAAAGTAAATGTACTCACACTTGAAGCTTGGAACCAAATGGGAAGGCCACCATTGCAGCCATCCTCTAATGTGTTATACATGGCTAACAAGACAAGGGCTATGCATGTTGGGTTTTTGAATAATGTTTGTATCACCATTTAATGAGCCAATTTTAAAGGTGACTTTGAGGTATTGAGATAGCTAAAGAAGACAACTTCCCCGCGCTACTAGGTCGTCCTTAGTATTATGCCAAAAATGTAGAATCATGCATTAACAAGCATTATGTGATATTTGAGAACTAAGAGGAGTGCGTTGTGATACCAATGGATGACACAAATAGTGTGCCTTATATAGAGCCCGTCAATGATTAAGATCTAAACAGGATCTACGTGCATGTGGTGCGTGACCCAAAGAATGTGGAGCCATCAAAAGAGGGCATTCTTCAGTGGGAAGATGCGTAGTCCATAAGTGACATGACCATTGTGTCTTGTGATAATTTGGCTCATGGTACTTATGAGATGGTTGGTTGCGAGGTTCGGGGAAGAGTGACATTATTAGTTACTCCATGACCAGTCAGACATTTGGGAAAGTTTTTTTTACTAAAGTACACTAGAGAAGAAAAGATGGAATCATTCTTGTGCATGATGGAGGAACATATGCACAATGAGGGGGATAGAAGAAATATGTTTGTATACTCATTGAGAGGTATAACCGCATGTTAGTGGGCTACACATAGGGACAACCTACTTAGTTTGCATGAGATCATAGTGGAAATCTTAACCCGGTTTTCCATGAATAATATCCATTCATCTGTACAGGCTTATGATGGGAAGACCCCTCCCATCGTACATGTTCGTAATTATGAGAAGAATTGGATGTAGGGGAAATATTCTCTGCCACCATACTTATGGGTGCATAATTTTTATTCAACATTGTGCAGGTGATCATGTGTTTGATACATACATGTTAAGTCGAAGCAGGAAACAACAAATTGGCGCAAGCTAACTGCAGGTATCACCCATAATTTTGAATGTTTTTACTAAACCACCTATTCATGAGAATTTACATATTATGAAGCACATTACATTGGGAGATAATGTAAAGGCTGAAGAATTGGTCTCAATTATTTAGTAAGTTTGATACTAAGGTTCATGATGACATGGTGGAATCGAAGGAGAACTAGTTAGGGCGCGCTTGGAAAGAAAAGGAAAAGGGAAAGCTTGTCTATCTTATAGATGATGAAGAGATTGAGGACCTTAACATTGAGCACACAAAAAGTGTGTGGGAGGTATTAAAATCTGTAGATGAACAACCGCAATCCTACCATGTACCATTGAATATAAATAAATTAAACATTAGAACTAAAGACATGTCAAAAGAAATAATAATTAGTGACTATTGGTCTGAACCAGAGGTTGCAAATTTAATTGAGTTATTGTGTGACTTTCAGGATTTGTTTCCCATAGGATACCATGAGTTAAAGGGTGCACATCCATCATTAGGGGAAATGAAAATCAAGCTTAAGGATGGCACGTGACCATTTCGTAAGAGGCCTTACCGTATGAATCCTAATCTCTGTTAAAGTGAAAGATGAAATTGATAAAATTCTCAAGTCATGCATTATTGAACCCATTGAGGAGTCAGAATGGATAATTCCAATGGTTATCAACATTAAAAAGGATGACACTATAAGTATTTGTGTTGACTGTAGAGTTTTGAATGCTTCATGTGTCATTGATCCTTTCCCCACACCATTTACTGAGGAGATCCTAGAGGGTGTTGTAGGGAACGAGATCTAATCTTTCACATATGGATTTTCAGGATATCATTAGGTAAGTATCACACGCAAATACCAGGAAAAGAAAACTTTTGAAACCGAATGGGGATGATTTTCCTACACGGTTATGTCCTTTGGCCTGAAGAATGCACTAGCAATGTTCTCGTGCATTCTTGTGCAGGTATTTCAAGACTTCATTCATAAATTTTTCAGGTTTACTTGGATGATTGGAAGGCATGTATGGCTTGGTTAAATACCATTATGACTACTTGAGGTTGATTTTTGAAAGATGTAGACACCTTAGCATCTCTTTAAATATTAAGAAGTGTATTTTCACAACACCATTTGGTACTTTTCTTGGGCACATCATCTGTAAAGAAGGATTGTTGGCAGACCCAGTTAAATTTTTTGTCATCTTGGGGTTGGAGGAGCCAACTAATCTAAGCAAAGTGTGTTGGTTTCTTGTACATACTGCTTATTACCATAAATTTATCAAGGGGTATGCAAATATTTTCACTCCACTTGAAGAATTGTTAAAGGAAAAGGGAAAATTCTATTGGGGTGATGCACAACAGCAAGCATTTGAGGCCTGGAAGGAAAAGTTAATCACTGCACCTATTCTACATTTATTTTCCTAGAATAAACCATTTCATATTCATGTGGATGCCTCTGGTGTAGCCATTGGTGTGGTTTTGGCCCAACCTAGGGAAGGCATTTTTTATCATCCTATTTTTTTCTAAGTAGGAAGATGGCGCTAACCGAGCATAATTATACCACTACGAAGTGCAAGGAGTTGTCAATGGTGTACGTGCTTCACAAATTTAGACAATATTTGTTAGCGACACTATTTATATTCTACACTGATCACATGGCACTTAAATATCTGGTTAACAATCAAGCTTTTCAAGGGTGCATTTTTCATTGGATCGTTTTGTTCCAAGAATTTAATTTATTAGTTATAATAAATCCCGGAAAGAGAAATTTGGTACTAGATCACTTGTCTCGGATTAACTTTGGTGAGGATGTGCAAAGAATAGAAGACATTATGTCATATGCTTAGTTATTTAGACTTAATTGCATGTCAAATTACTTGGATTACATTGCAATATTATTACGCACAGGGATTGTGCCTGAAGGTATGAAGACCCTAGAGAAGAAGAAGTTAGTGATTCGCAGTGTGCCCTATTGGTTGGTTGGGGGAGACTTATACAAGATGGGTAGAGATGAATTATTGCATAGGTGTGTGATGGAGCATGAGCACGAAGCCATAATGGAAGAAGTGAGTCGAGGAATAATTGGAGGTCATTATATAGGTGAAGCAAGAGCGCAAGATATTACTTTATGGATTATGGTGGGAGATGCTCTATAAGGAATTTTCAAAGCATGTGATCATTGTCAATGGATAGGTAAGCTAGGGAATTGAGATGAAATTCCACTGTGACTCATAACAAGTGCAAAGACTTTTTAGAAGTGGGCAATTGATGTTTTGGGCCTAATTACACCAGTTACACGGAGGATAGATGTGTGTTATACTATCACATACACGGATTACTTGAAGAGGCAGGTGGAGTCCGCGCCTACAAAGGATTACAATGTAACTACAACAGCAAGATTTTTATGGGAAAACATAATAAGTAGTTATGGTTGTCTACTTAGCCTAACCAGTGATAGGGAGATCATTTTATGAATGAGACAATTATAATATTATTGGTAGAGTTTATGGTAACACACCATTTGACCACACCCTATTACCCACAAGCCAATGGAACTGCATAGGCCTTGAATAAGATATTGGGACATACATTGACAAATATTTGTGATGTAGGAAAAAAACATCGGGATTGAAAAGTATCATATGTGTTATGGGCATATAGAACCACGTACAAGAGGTTGAATAATGCCACACCCTTTCAGTTTGCGTTTGGTACGGATATGATACCTTTCCTATGTATTTTGCACACATAAGGACTAGATGATGAAAAGGAAGTAGATGAGCGCATTGATAAATTTATGCAATTGGATGAACGATGCGCCATTACGCAATAGAGTCAGAAGACAAAGAAAGCATGGCAGAAGGCTTGACATGATAGGAATATTATAAATAACCATTTTACCATGGGTAAGATGGCTCTTTTGTATGACTCCAAGTTTACTTACCACCCAAGAAAACTCAAGGTGCATTGGTGGGACCATTTCTAGTAACCAAGATATTGGAATCATGTGCATGTTAGTTACAGGATCTGGATAGCACTATGTTGCCTGGTTACTTCAATAAAATTACGTTGAATCCCTATTATAGATAAGGCTATTTTGTGTTTGTAATAAGGTAGTATTTCCATTTAGGTTATATTTACCTTTCTATTTTTTTTGCTTTATTTTATTGTAGTGTGTTCATGCACAAGAGATAATTACACTATTTTAGACCGATGCGCAGAGTACTCTGCATACATTTAGTTTGGGTGAAGAGATGTAGGTATGCAACACATACCTGGTAGGAGTCTAGTGAATGTGCAAGTGATAGTGTATGATATTTATGTGCGATGGAAAAATGTATTAGTGCGTAAAAGAAAGAATTGTGAGTGGCTAGATACGGTGTGAAGGTTCTTAAAGATGGAAGGTACGAATGAACTTAAAGATGATGAAATTTCTCATATAAGAACCACGTGAATGAAGGGTCACATAGTGCAATGCAAGGGAGGTAGGAAAAAGGTAGAATACTTGGTAATTATCGCATAGGACAAATGGGTTTGGTGTAAGAGGATGTGTGCAACAGTGTCTGCATCCTAGGAAGTAGTAGCATGTCAAAAGGTTATGGGTTGTCACGGGTAGGTGGAAAGCAAATGAAAAAGTGTGGAAAATCAAAAAAGTGATTTAAAGCTAAAATCAGTGGTAGGTAGAGTATAATTAATGTGGTTACAAATTGGAAAATCTATAAATGGGGTACGAAAAAAGTCATTCTTACCTTGCTTTGAATAAATTATGTGATAAAGAGATCAATTGTGACAAAGTGCAAATTGTGAAGAATAAACCAGAGAGATAATGAGAAGCATGAAGTAAATTTGAGTCAAAGCTAGCAGGAAACCTTGATGGCCAAGAACTTCTTGTGAAGAAGTGGAATCTAGGTGAAGCGTTTGAAGGAAAGACGCAGAGCTATGGTTCCTAGGTGGAGCCATGGTTCACGGGTGAAAATGCAAAGCTGGGGAATAAAATTTAGATTGATCTAGGGAATAGAATTGAAGTGAATGAGTACAAAGGATTGAGAAAAAAGTTGGGAATTCATCACCAAAGGAACAATTCAAGCAAGTAGGTGTTTTGGCACCTAGGGTACACAATTTTGCATGTTGAAGAATGATACCAGTTGGGAGGAAACAATGGCACCAAGAAGAGCACCAAAGAACAAGAAGAATATTTATGATTCACCTAAAGATTATTTTTTGGAGAAGTAATATCCTCCAGAGGTAAGAGTAGGGAAACCATGGGCATCAAAACTAAGAAAGTACAAGATCAATGAGTATAACCACTGTGTGCAAGGGCATGATGCAAACATCAATAAGGATATCTTGGGTGAGTTAAGCATGAGGAATGCATAAGGGTAGATTATCCTAGATGATACAATGCGGAAAACTTAGGAAGGAGTAGGGTTTCTTCAACTGTATTAATTTCCTTACTTTGGTAAGCCCGCACGTATCTTTCAATGGTTTATGCCACACATACATGAAGACTAATTCTACTTTGCGGGTAAAAGGATGTAGGTAACTTCCAGATTGATTGGGTGAGTGACAGGATTACATGACACTGGTGAAGAAATGAATCTTGACTTGTGATAAGAAGTGAAGATAGAGGAGACAACCACCAAACTGCAATACCATAGGGGAATTCATGCTTTCAGCATTGATAAGATTGTTGACCCCGGCACAAGAGTGATCTCATGCTTTGTCAGCTGTAATTTGGGTTTCTTTGAGCATTAGATGGAGGTAAATAAGAAATTTCTTCATATTTTACATAAGATGATGCACAAAACAAAGTACAATATTGTGTTATATATATCTGAAGGAATTATTGAGGAGGTGAAGGTGAAAACAGAGAAAGGAGAGAAAATAACTTGGGGATACATCCTCTTGTTGATAGTATTATAGGAGATTGGGGTACCAGATGGGCTAGAATACAATATATGGGATCACCCCATTGAAAACAAGTCCCCCACAAAATGACTCACACATTATACTTATGATGGCATGATCACAAATCCTTACAAGGTGCGCCTTGAGAAGTGGTACAGGAGAATGCATGTGGAATTTGAAAATGAGTGGTGTGTTCCCATGGAGCTTTCAGCATTTTTATAAAAACAAGTAGAGTTTGCAATGATGAAACACTTTAGCCTTGCAATATTTTGATGAAAAATGTAAAAGTGGGCCATGGTACAAACTACCATTTGCATTCATAGCAAATTACTTCAAGTGCATAGTAAACAAGATTAAGGAAGTGCAACACTTTAAGTTCAATGCAGATAAGGTTGATGCAAAATACCATACACTTCACAAGAGGTATGAATATACAATAAAGGTAGCATACTTGGAAATAATGGAGATAGATATCATGGAACTTAGTCTGATTTTGACACGGGTGGTTAGAAAAGATGCGTGCAGAGTTTATGTCAACATACAAATAAAGATGAAGGATGGGAAATAGGTCAATGTGCATGACATGGAAATGCTACAACCACCAAAAAATATACAGTGAATATCCCAAAGAAGAGGCATGAGGATACTCCCCCGTAGGAGGAAGAAGGAGAAGATAAAGAGGCTTCTCTTGACCAATGCAGGAGAAAGAAGATACAAAGGAAGCGGAGGGAAGAGCACTAGGATGCAAGTGCCTCACGCGTACAATAGGGACCTCTAGTTCAAGAAGAGTGTAATCTGAGCCCAACACAAGAGGATAGCCCCCACATCATCCCTAATTTGGACAAGGAAGATGAGTAGGAAGTATAGGAAGAACTGCGCATAGAGTAGGAGCAGGAGCATGAGAAAGAGCCTATGTATGGATATAATGAATAGGATACACGTGTTGTATGAGAATAGAATCACAAAGGTGAGGTAGAGGAAGACTAGTATAAGGAGGAAGAAGAGGGCAATAAAGAAAATGTAGCTGGGGAAGACTAATGAGCCATGGGAGATATAAGTTAGGCATAATTCAATATTGTGCAAGAGACCCCAAAAAAGTCTCGCATAAGAGGGAAGAAGCAATGAAAACCTCTACAAGAACCCTAAATGTCATACCTTAATGATCCATCAAAGGTGCTAAGGACTAGATTCCATAGTTCAGTACCAGTAAATAGGACCTATTTTTTTGGGAAATTTTTGACAAGGCTGAGGCCCTTTTACACACGAGGAAAATTATTTCATGGAGCTTGCAGATGCACATGGAGGAGCATGATTTTGAGGTGACCAAGGAGTCATATTCAAAGTTAAAGTTGAAGAAGGAACTAGGTAAGGTGTTTTATGTCATTGATTCCACTAATATATCAGATGAACAAGTGTGCAATGTGTTGAATAAGATGACCACCGAGGTCGGAAGGATGAATGTAGACAAAGGGGTCATAATCAAAACGATGTGGGAGGATTTGGAGATAAAAGATAAGAAGAATCAATAGCTCGTCAAGGATTTGAAGGATGAATAATAGAATGGCATACGCGTATAGCATGCCCAGACTTGGTAGAACATGCCAAACCAGAGTATGATATAGAACTAGACTGTTTGGAGGATATGGTTTGAATGTTGTTGATCAAGATAAGGATTGGGTTGAGTATGTCAACAGAAGAACTAGTTGAGATAAATAATAAGAATAAATAAAAGGTGGAGCAGAATATTTTTGAATATAAAGCACTCATCACGGAAATCAAGGAGGCTGCACAGAAGGTAGAACAAGTTTTTGACAACTACCAGGATTTTGATCCTATACTTAACGCGTGCACTGCAGTTGAAGAGACAAAGTTAAAGAAAATTCAGGCCATGATGAAAACCAATAAGGTCGAGCATGAGAAGGTTATGAAAGAGGCTGGGGAAAAGAGAGATCTAATAAATTCCATGAAATACACATTTGTAGAAAGGATTAAGGAGATACATCCTCTGGTGATGTGCAGGATGGATACTCTAGAGGGTGTTACCTCAAATTTAGATGTGGTGGTTAAGGAGATGAACGAGAAGGTGGATGAGCTGACTTTTGACGAGGTACCAAATATTTTAGAGGTAGTGCCAGAAAAGGCCACCAAAGAGCTTGAAGGTTGGAAACAGTTGGAAAATACAATAAATAAAGAGTTTTTAGAACTTCTTCAATCACATAAGGCTTAAATTTTGGATGCATGCGTAGAGCATAGATTCTTCATTACTTTTCTAGATGGATAATTTCCCATATTCTTTATTCTTCATATTTTCCTTCATTATTTCATCTATTATTTAATTCATGATATTGTTGAGGATAGGAAATACTCCTAGTGTGAGATTATTTTGGTCTGAGAAAATGGGTAAGTATTAGCCATGCAAGAAGGATGAAGATTGTGCACTGGAGGGAGTGTGTGGGTAATAAAGAGATATGTAAAAATCAAAAGGACTACATAGAATCACGCATCCAAACATTGAATAATACAGGCCAGTGCACAAAGGTATGTGCGCAAGAGGAAAGAGGTCAGCACACAAATGTCTGTGTATGCACACAGGTTTCAAGACTTAGTTGATTTCCGGTGAAGGCTATAAATAGCAAAATCAAAGATAGCGTAGCATGCTAGGCACATCCATAAATAGGTGAAGAAAGGATAAAGTACCAATATAAGACAAAGATCATGCAAGGAGAACATCTAATTATAGGATCACCATATGGATGAGGCCGAGTTATTTATAGCTTGATCTAGAATTAAAGAAGAAGTGTAAAAAACATGCAAACTATATTTAGGACATCTATTCTTAGGATTAATGCATGTAAGCGGTGAAGGGAAAATCCCCACCATATATAAATAGGTGTTGCCCCCCTTGTAGATAAAGTGTTAAGTGTATGATGTGTATTAAAGGCTATGTATGTTATGAGATTGATATGGAAGTACTAATATTTATGCGGCCATAGAGATGAACAATGTATGCATGCATGAATATAATCAGATTATGGATGTAATTAGTGATTTTATATATGAACTATGCTTATGATGGATAATTGTGTATGGATTGCTAGGGTTAGTAAAGGTTGGAGATATTATAATGGGAATTGAAGTATTGATGTTAATTGTCTAATTTTATTATCTTCCTTACTACATGTGTCATATGTGATGTACTTTTTGTTATCTATAATCATAATATAATGGTTAAACACACAAACCACATCCTAACTAGTAAAACAAAGGAGGAACTCGATGGGTTGTGCACACTTCGGGTGGGCATCTAGACATTTGTCTAGATAAATTGCCAGTGTTCCCGACCTTGTGAAGTGTTGGAAACTAAAGTCCAACATATATGAAGTAGGAACCATACAAATAACTATTAGGTAGAAAACCTATCATGTGATAGGTAATCAGAAGTAAGAATCTCATAATGAGTGTGATGGATAGAGGATGCTTCAGATCACGCGTTGAATTCATGCATATCAAAACCAACTCTTGATAAGAAATAAAATTGAAATTATTTTGAAATAACTAATGATAATATATATGTGAAAACTAACTCATGAAAGAAGCTAGAAAAGAAAATGAACCTTATTTTAGATGTTGGTATATTGTGTCTTAGTGAAATTAGTTATGTTTCCCTAGTCTAACATTTCTTTAAGTAATGGAATACTATGTATATAAAAGTAAGATTGTAAGTTATGTGTTCATTTGGTTATTACAAACTGTGAGTGTTAGTGTATATGTGGGTCTAGTGTTGTTTTTCTTATGCTCAATGCAGTTGTAGTAAGCGTCGTATTAAATAAACAAAAATAAATTTTCATTAGTTTAATTGTTACATTTTGGGTTGTAAATTTTAGGGCATTACATATGGTATTAGAGCATAGGTTCATACTCTTGAATATTTGGAAAAATTTGGTGTTGCGATGGATATTCATGATGGTGGAGGAGATGGAAGAATTATGTTGTTAACATGTACTTTTGAACGTGTGAAGGTACATGTTGTGCTCACCCATTATTATGAAATTTTAAGGTTGATGTGTTTTGTGATAAGAGTGATCTCATATGAATCCAATACGTATCACACTTACATTACCGTATTGTTATGTGTAAACAATGTTACTATGAATTGTGATTGTGTTGTAACGCTGCACTATCATGTGATGTTGTAGATGTGCAACCAACATATTGTCTGATAACAACATTCTTCATGAAAAAGGTTTCGTATTGTGATGATTGTGTCATTAGGTATTGTTGTATGTATACATTTGTATGTATGTGATAAATTTTTTCCTTATGAATTGGTTGTGTATGGTGACCCTATGAGCCACGTTGTGTTGTACTTGCACTTTTAGTGTCTCATGTGGAAATTTGAGATGATGTAAGCCATGAACATATGGTGATGTTGTACCCAATATGTATACTTGTGTGTATGATGCTATAATTGTTGGGTGTAATTATTTTTTCTATTAGTGATGTGGTTATGCATTGTGTTGTATACCCTACAGTGACAATCCCTATGGGTAGTATCAAAGGAGTATGTGGAGAGTGAGAAAAGGAGGGTCATTGTCCACTTTAACTCAAGTTGAGTATGAGATAGGAAGTGGAGTCTTGCATAGACTGAAACCCCACTTTTGTTTGTTTATTATGTATGGAATTTTCTCAGCGATCACCATATATATTGTGTGGCATGAACACCTTAGGCTTAGTAAATGGTGACCAATTTTCCTATTATCTCATCCCTTTACTAGTTTTCTTAGGGATGACCTTTTTTTATTTATGACTATGTTGAGTCTTATGGGTTATCAGAGATGATGATTTAGACAGAGGTGTTGGAAGTTACATTATTATTATTATATTTAATCCATTATCGATTTCATACTAGTTTTGATGCCCAATGGATGCCAAGCCGCACACTCGATGATGTAGTACCCCTACAAGTGGTCAATAAATGTTACGTAATTATTGTGATGTGTATATTTTCATGTGTATTTTATTTCTAAACTTGAGCTTCTCAGAACCAACATTTCATTTGATTTATTGTGAAGCTTTGCGGCTCTTCTTGTTTACTTTTTGTTTCTTGCAAAAAAATTGTATTTTGAATAAGGATACTTATCTATTTCTCTTTAGTTGTCAATATTTCTTGGTTTTAATATTTGTAAGTATAATCTTTATGGATTTGATGCCCTTTGTATTCGTTTTCAAGAATGTCAATGTGGGTTTTTGTAATTGATTGATAAGTTGGTTCTACCTTGTTCATAATGTGTATATATGTTACATGGGGGGTACACTCAGGGTGTTATGTTTTTAATGCTTAGCGCTATAGGAATGCCCTTGGTTTTGAGGTGACAAATATCTATGTGTCTAAGATCATGGAGTGACTGGAACTCACTTGAATATTATGACTCAAATGGAAGAAATGAATGAATAAATGAATATTACGGATGGAGAATACAGTGGCAAAGGTGATGGAAGCTCATTGCTTATGAGAAGAGTACTACTTCAGTAGCAAGGTAAAGAGCTAGTGCACAAAAGAAGCTTATTCAAGACCAAATGTAAGACATAGGGTAAGGTTTTTGATGTTATCATTGATAATGGTAGCACAAATAATCTTGTTTCATAAGAAATGGTTAGGAAATTGAATCTAAGAAGACTAAAGAATCCTACACCCTATAGAGTAGCTTGGGTGCAAAAGAATCATCAAGTTCTTGTAAATGAATAGTGTAAAGTTTCTTTTCAAATTGGTAGATTCAGAGATGAAGTTTTTTGTGACATAATGCCAACGGATATTTTCCATCTTCTTTGGGGTAGGCCATGGAAATTTGATAGAAAAGTTGTATCTGATGGAAGAACTAATATTTGTGATTTGGTGAATGATGGAGAAAAATATACTTTGCTTCCTTTAAACGATCAAAATGTAAAGAAAGAAGAGAAGTATGGTGTTTGGTATGAATTAATTCTTGGGAAAAGCTAAAGAGATGGTACAAGTGTTCATGAATGAACTCAAGAGAAATGAGAACAAGGTAAATGAGTCAATGAAAGGACAAAAAGAAAAGTGCAAAAGTATGGAAGAAGTACAATAGTTTAAGTCCTATTTGCAGGACCAAGAAGTACAAGAATTTTCTAAGAAAGGATTACAAATGAGGTTCGTCAAGAGTGAGAATACTATAGAACAAGAGAGTTGTGAAGAAGGAGGAATAAGGTTTAGTTTTAGTTATGTGAGAGATAAGCAGAAGATGGAAAAATAAGATTGGGAATGGAAAATATCCCTTAAAGACCTCATGGAAGGTGAGGTAAGAAAATAAGATATGAGAGAGCAAGATAGTGAAGAGAGAAGTCAAATTCAGGTAAAGAAAACATATGAAGAGGGGGTACAAGGTGAAATAAAGAATGAGGAAAAGTTGTAGACACAAGAGGCAATTAAATAAGAACAAAAAAATTCTGATTATCAATCTTATTTATTGTAAGAAAATAATATGGTAGGTCTAAAATATCAAGGAACATAAGTTTTCAGTATAAATAAAGACAAAGAAAATGAAATTTGGTATCTACAAGTGGGAACAAAGTAGAATATTGAAAGTTTCAAAGAAGATTATGAAGGAAATCAACAAAATTGGGTGTTAGAGCAACCAAGAAGCAATCCAAGAGGGAAGAATACAAAGAAAGAAAGAAAAATGAATGAATTTTCTAATGTGTTTGTTGAATGTGCATGTATAGGAGAAGACAAAAAATTTGTTCTTCATTTAGAGTTGAATCAAGAAAGGAAGAAGAAGAAGAAACAAACAACTAAGAAGAATGAACAAGAAAAAGAAAATGGAATGACGAGATTGAAGACAAAAAAGAAGACACAGCCAAAGAAATAAAAAAAGAAGATATGCAAGGAAATGAATAGCAACTGGAAAAGAAAGAAAAACATAAGAATCATTCTCTTCAGGTTAGGAGTATGATGTAGGAGCATCTTCTTCTAGGAAGGCAATTTTGAGTTTTTGTACAAATTGAGAAATTTTGGGTTGAGATAGGCTAGACTAAGATTAGGGGATATCAATAGGGTCCTAATAGCTCTATTTGATTGCTCAAGTTGGTCTAAGTCATTAATGAATTCAAACTAGGAGGTTTCCCTCCAAAATGAAATTCAAATTCTTAAAAGGGAATTCTAGTGGATTTTGGATTGTAAAAGTGTTTTAATTCATTAGAAAAGAAATAAATAGGTGTATTAAGATCATATATTTCATAAGAAGTCTAATTTGAGTCATGGTTCTAGACCTAGGGTATAGAGGTCTAAGTTAGGGTTAGTATTCAAAGTGTGTAAAAGGAAAATTATGTGTTTAAGGGGTAAGAAAGTCTCAAAAATTAGTTGTAATTGTTTTAAAAAGGATATAAAAGCCTAAAATGTAACTAAATATGGAGTTTTATGAGAGAAATGAAGAGGAATAACTTTAAATGAGGCTTTGAAGGAAAGATTTGTGTAAAAGAAACTCAGGCTTGG
Organism: Taxus chinensis; assembly: GCA_019776745.2. NCBI lineage: Eukaryota > Viridiplantae > Streptophyta > Pinopsida > Cupressales > Taxaceae > Taxus > Taxus chinensis. Next base: position 141,061,884 of record CM034153.1, read on the forward strand.
CCAAAAACAGTGTGTGTTTTGTATATTTCTTATGTTTTTTTATGTTTCAAGGTTGAAATTGTGTAAGTGTGAGATTCTATTCTTAATATTAAAAGAGAATGATTTTCCTTGATAATTTTGTGAGGTCATGAGTTTTGAAGTGATTAATCTCGAGGTTGTGAATTGTCACTTTGTTACATTAAACTGTGACAGGGTATTTAAGAATGTCTTAACAAATTATGACTTGATTTTAAGTATTTCAGGTGTTAAACACATGAAAAGGAGAGTATAAATTTTTGATAATGATATCCCAGTAGAAGGATTTGGATTATTAAACATTGGTCATATTTGTATATACTAAAACTTGGAAACTCTGCACTTATACAGATTTCACAGTTTGTGCATAATTGTATTTAGAGGTTTATGGACTTATTAATTGTTGATGATGACTCAAATATGTTTAAAGGTTTCATAGATGTTAGATACAAGGTTTGGTAACATCCTTTACAAATAATAAGAACAAATACTCTGCTTTTAAACCCTCAAGGTGACTTAAAACCCTAGTTGCGTCAGTCAAAGAAGAGGAAATGTGTTATTAAAGATAATTGTGAAATAAAATAAATATATTGGTAAGAAATGTTTGGAGGTAATGTGGAACTAGACCCTTTTGTAAAATATCAGGTCTTGAAATTGATTTTTGTGCATTTTATAAGCTTTTAAAGCTCTCGGGCTTCTTACAGTGTGCAGACTAGGGCATGGAAGATGAAGCCCTTAACCATCGAATTTGAAACCAAAATTTTGTGAGGAGGTATGTGCAAGGTAATATTAGATGAATCTTGAACAAATTTTAAATTCCACTGTGGAAATTGGAAGATATTTTTATCAGTCTAGTTCTGAGATAAAACTCACAGTCAGAGACCTCGTTTAAGGAGTCCATTTGCAAAAGGACTAGGGTTTATAGATAGAATTGAGTCTTGAAACGTGGAACATTGCAAGAATGTTAAAATGGATGCATGGAAATATATATTTTGTGTTTAGAAACCTCATGCAAGACCAATTGCAGTTGACAGTGTATGTGAGCAGGGCTAGTAAGAAGCCATTACAAGAAAAGACAAAATTTGATCTGTGGAAAAGGGTCAAAGACCTAAAGCTTGAAACTGAACATACATATTTTCAGGCCTAAGGGATAATTTTATATTATTATAAATTTATATGGATGTTTTTATTACATTCCAACTATGATTTTTCTAAGCACATTGGGTTTGAGATCACTTTAAGGTAGTCTTAACATAACTTGGTGAACAGTGATACACTTATGGTTTCTAATATTTTTGGTGGTTGATCTTATGTGAGAATAAGAATTAAATGAAGTTTTAGAGTAGTGGAGGGGTTGTGAAGACAAAATTTTTAGATTTTACTAGAATAGAAGCTTATGTAATAAGAGCTAGTGAAGGCAATAAGAGGTATGATGACTATCAAACATATTTTCATAGTATTGGATCAAATTGAAAAATACATTGGCATTTTGTGAGGTTGTTGGAAGAGGGTAGGTGTTGGTAGAATGTTTACATGTAGTTTCAATCCCTTAAAGGTGACATTGAAGGGTCTTAATGACAACTAAGACAACTTGAACCATTTTTAGAACAAGAGATGAACAATATTTTTTCCTAAATAGGTGCAAGAAGGAAGTGAATGAAGGGGTTCTGCCATCAACTAGACTATGAATTCTTTTGATTGATATTATTATACTTGGACTCAATGGGCACTATACATGCATATATTAGTTACTTTTTCTCATAGGGACCTTGTTATATATGTGATTTTTTCATACCTTTGTTATGTGTTGTGTATGTACCATTATATAACTTTTGTATGAAGTATATTATGTGAGGATCATGTTTTGTGATCGGTTAATTTCCCCTTGTGAATGTTTGAAAGGCCTCTTGGTGAGGAATTGTTGTGATCTTATGGTATTATATTGTGTCATCATAGACCATGGCTGGTAAAAGTGTTCTCCCACATTGGCAAGTTGAATATTAAGTGTTTACTTCTTATTATGTGAATGTCAATTTAAAAGTTTTTTGTTTCGAATGTGGAAATGGGTATGTGTAAAATCAACATGTAATTGTGTTGAAATTCATGTGATGTTGTTTTTCATGTCGTTGTATGGTCATCCTACAAAATGATAACTTACAATAGATTTGCTGTAAATTTGAAGGAGAAATGAACTAAAAGAATAACATGTGAGAGAAATAAAAATCTTCACATAATATAATAAATATGAGATAATTATCAAAATTTATTTGTCCCCTTGTAGTCATGTTTCAGTGATAAGGTCATTTTTCCTTACGGCATGAGTCATTATTAATTTCATCTTCACTCTTGTTTCCCTATTGCTAACCCTAACATTATGTCGCACATAGGATGATGCTCTTATAAGGTGAGGGGAATGTAGTCCCCATACCATTATGTTTGGACGATGAAGGCATGGCCCCCTTCTTGCGAAGTGAAGTGGTTCTCCAAATTTCACAAAATCAGTTGGCATATTTTGTTGCAGGTACAATTGCGAGTTAACTAAATGTTAATCTTTCCCTTCTCATGAGAATTAAATCATGTTATTAACATCTTTCCAAGAATTTAAGACAAATATTGGAATTTTTCCACATTATAGAGTGGTCTTCATTGGAAGTTATTGTAATTGTAATTTTCTCTCTAGGAACCAAACGTGGATGACTATCGTTTAACATGTTTTAGATTTTGGAACCATTACTACCTGCTAACTGTGAATGTAGGTTAATACATAATAATAATAACAACAACATGAATGTTAATAATAATAAAATTTAAATTTAAAATAATAAAATAAATAATTGAGTAAATAAAAATATAGACATAAAATGAGTTCGTTTTGGAGTCGTTATAAACTCTCAATTAAATGCAAATTCCAAGTTTTAAACTGGCTCCATTACTTGCTAACATACTCTAAACTTACATGGAATTAGATTTAATAACAATATACAGTCCCAATGCTTCAATTGTATCCTTTCAATGCCATCCACCACTAATTTCAATCTCAATTTGGTCGCATTATTTAGAGGGATAATTATGTAATTAATATGGATCTTATTATATTGTATGGACATCCATAAAAGTGTATGGGTGATGCAAAGGAGGAAAAGGAACTCAAAATAACAAAACAACAGTTAGTCTCAAAATCAATAAAACCATGTAAAAGATTAAGAACTTCACAATGCATATAAGGACAATTTCTTAATTATACTAATTCAAGGGATAATTTTACCTGTTATTAGCTCAATTTCATCAATTCAACATGTATCTCAACCATCAAAAGGATTCTAGACGTATTTTTATCACATTCACCTTTACAACCTTGTTAAGATCTATTATCCCTTTTTATTGTAAACCTTATATCTGGAATAGCATCCTGGGAATATGGGAAAATAATTTCACTTTTAGACACCCTTTATGTTGTTTGTGCTACATGGTAATTTTTAATACCTAACTCACCATGAAACCCTTTCAACTCACCTTCTACTGTTTGTAATTAGGATTATTTAATAATCATGTCCACCTACAAGTCTTATTATTCAGAAAACCTGACACAATATCATGAGAAAATAAATTCATATTTGAATACCCTTTATAAGGTTCTTTCTTTTCACCAAATTTCATATTATAAAACCCTAATTAATTCCTTCAACTCACCTCTCACTATGGACAATTAAGTCTCTTTGTTAGGTCTCCAAGGCTGCAAAACAAAGTTAGCAAAAATATATTATCTTCTCATGGGTCAAGACTTCTTCAACTACCTTAAACCTCCTTTATACCTTCACTCTCGATCTAGTTCATGCCATTAATGTTCGTGTTATTCATTGTATTTGAGAATTCCTTTAAGTGATACACACAATGAGGGTATTTCCAGCTCTAAGTGAATGATTGCCTTAGTGTCATAAACTAGCAAAAAGGGTGTAGCATTGGTAGGGGTGCGCACACTAGTGTGGTAGGCCTAAAGAGTGTATAGAATTTGATTACGCTAATTATCGTCATGGGTATCAATAGTATTTCGTAATATTTTGACAATTGTTTTATTAATGGCCTCTGCTTGGCCATTTCCATGTGGATAATAAAGAGTGGAAAAGGTTTGTTTGATCTTGAATTTTGTGCAAATCCTTTTAACGTCCTTATTCTTGAAAGGAGAGCCATTACTAGTGATGATGGCAGAGGGAATGTCGAAGCGAGTAATAATGTGAATGGTGATAAAACAATAGATATCGAGACCAATGGTGGTTTGTAAAGGTGTGGCTTCGACCCATTTATTAAAATACTCACTAGCAGTAATAATGAACTTATGGCCATCATCCGATTTGGGATTAATCTTTACAACAAGATCAAAACCCCATAAGAAAAAGGACCATAATGGTGCAATTGGTTGAAGGTCATATGCAGGTACGTGGTGGATATTACTATGTTTTTGACATTTATCACAGTGTTTGGCGTATTCTAAACAATCTTATTCCATAGTGGGCCAATCCATAGGTTGCATGTTTGATTCACGTCAGGTTCACCAAATGATTTAATTTAATTAGAATTAAATCTAATTGTAGAGTAACTATTGTAATAATTCATGTACAAATGCTAAAATATAGTAATGACACAAGAAACTAAGCATGTATAATATGAAACCCTAAGCAAGAGAGAGGTAAAAATACTTAGTTTATATCCGCACAATTTAGAAGTGATATGGGTAGGGTAAAGTGATAAACAAACTGTAGACAATGTCATAAATGCTCATTGCAAATTCTAGAACTCAAGAGCAGAGCCGGATAGGGGAACTCAGTGCAGGGCATAGGCGTGTGGACGTTGGTGACTAGACCTAAACACTGGTGACCGTGCAAAAGGATCAAGATCTACTGTCTTCTGTGTCGTAAGGGTTTTAATGTTGATTCTTTTTTGTCACTGGATATTCACTCCTTGATTACCAAAGATACATGTAACCTGTAAGAAAGAAGTTCACTTGCACATACCCACAAACCACATCAAACCTAATAAGGAAAATGCAGAATGGGGATTTGGACTGACCTTGACAGTCATCTGAAGAGTGAACTTACAACCAAGTGCTACACTACATCTCAGACTCCATGTAGTTTTTTTTATGTGTGTGTATAGAAATGATGCCTTAGGATCCCCTTGTGTAATTTTCACATATGATAGCGGACTAGATCTAGAATGTAGAAATGTATAGTATGTGTTGATGGAATATAATAGACTTCCCCTTCCTATGTAGTGTACGCAAAAGTATACAGCCTTTTTCCCTTGAATAAATGTTATATGTATGTATTTTATGCTCTTGTGCCTTTGAATGTAAGCTTAGGTGATAGTATGTAATGCTTATTTCTTGGTCCTTCATTTTGAAAACATAACTATGTATTTATATGATTCCCTTGTTTGAATTTTGTAATTGACAACTAAAATGCCAACCCATAAGTGAAAAATATGCCCAAAAGATAAAACAGACCCAAAAAGAGTGATTAAGGTAAGAAAGGGTTAGTGGCGCCTAGGAGGGACAGGAGCATCTGGGTGCTTCTTTATTGTTGGGTGCTGGTGTCTAAAGCCATAAAAGATAAATGAATTAAGTTATGACAAGGTTATAGGGTGTGGAAGACCAAAGAGAAAATAAAAACTAAGAAAAGAGGCTAAAGATAGTTGTCAACCACTATTTTTCTTTCTTAGGAATCATATATACATTAGTATGCTTTTGGACCTAGAAATGTACCCAAGTGTGTGATTTTGTGTCTACAATGTCCAGAAAGAGCTAGGAAACTTGCCTTTTCACCCTAGAGGCTTAGGATGATATTTTGGGGTCAAATATTATAATATTTTGACTCTAAAACACATTCTAATATTAATGGAACAACTTTAAGAACTTTAATCTTCCTGAAATTAAAAATTTAGTCTCATTTTTGTTTAGAACGGAGAGGGGCAGATACATTTTTTGAAATGTTTCTAGAAACATTTGAAACTCATATCAAAATTGATGCTCTCACCATGTAGATAATTCTCATATATTTCTAATTCCTTATTTTTTCCTTCTAACTCCTTACAGAACTCCCAAAATCATCCATAGAAGTCCGATTTCACTTTTCGAATGTTATTTCCTTACACCTAGAAACTCGTTGGTGAGGAGATTGTCTCTAAATGATCAAATATTTCCTAAATATTCATAGATTATTTCCAAAACTTTCAAGACTCCCCAAAACCACCTCTGGATGCTTAATATATTTTTTAAACTCTCTCAGAGGATGTCTACAGGGTTCAAAATGGCCAAAATTGGCCTTTATAGGCTTCCAGTAAGACTACTCTTTCACTAAAATTCACATAATCAACTCATGAATATCATCATACTTCTTTGAACATTGAGACATGTTTACCAAATGCAAAACTATATTTAAGGTTATGATGATGATTCTGCATGAGGAAAGTTGGCCAAGGGAGGGGTTCAGGAAGATCAGAAGGCAAAATTTTACATTGTGGCTTAGTTGACATGCTTTGAATTTTCCATTTATGGGCTAGTCATTTTACATGACAAAAATAGTCGTATTGATTGGATTAGTATGAAAATCCAAAAAATATAAATACTACATACATTAAATATCTCTAGCTATTAGTGGTGAAAATTCATGGTGAACCCAAGATTGAATGAACCCTTGTTGCCTAAGAATCCCCTAGTTGTTTTCTTTAATTTTACATATTCCTAGTATATGTTTCATCATTACTTTTAAATGGATCCATCATTTTAATTATATATTAATACCCATCCTACATGCATGTAAACTCTCACATCCATCCTCAAGGATACCCACATCCATTCATATACTTCCAATACATATATCTCATCCTGAATATTGGTTTGTCTTGTCATGAGTGATGAACATATTACATTCACATCAGTTGATATTCCTTTTCAAATTTTTGTTGATAGCATTCCTCCATTGCATATCCAATTTAACATTTGTAATGTATTGGTAAAACATGCTATTCGTGATAATGGCGTGGGCCTTAACATCTATAATATTTATTTTCTAAATCAAATAGGACTTTCTATTGAATATTTACTCCCTTTGTCTTATATATTCATGGGTTTGACAATACACCTATGTGGGTGCTAGGGAAAATAACTTTTCCTATTATAGTAGGGCTTTGTACCATTATTGTTATATGTTAGGTCATCCCTGATAAATCAATTATAATATTCTTCTAGCTTCACCTTGGTTACATGACATGCATGTTGCGCCCTTTACCCTATATGCACGGGTTAAGTATTTATATGATGGTGTTGTATATGATATTTTGACCAACCCATCACCCTTCACTTTTTAAAATATTTTTTAGCATGAGGTCTCATATACCCCCATTATTAGGCCCAAAAATAACACCATTGAATATAATACATAGGATAAAGGTTACCAATATTTGTTGCAACATGGTTTTTCTGAGCATGCTCCTGGAAGATACAATTAGGGCATCTTTGAGCCAATATTCCTTCCCAAACATCTTGATAAGTATGGAATTGGATATGATCTATGTCATTCCCAATCCCTCTCTTTGAACACATGTTTTATTCCTTCCAAATTTCTCCAAGAGGTTTGTACTACTTATTCACATAAGCTTCATTTGGTCAACCCACACCTTGTTAATAATACTTTGCTCCTGACTTTCCCGCTCTAGATTAATTCCTTAATGATTAGGTCCTCCTCAAATACATGGTAGCTTATGACAATCTTCCTTCCCTCTTTCATAAGAAATAGTTTACTCATGCTCTTCATAACACCACATACTTTGGTGAAAGTGACCCTACTGATATCGACTCGGATACACTTGATACTCTTCCAACACAACCATACATTGAAGACCAATCTACACTACTTAACGAAGAAACCACGTCATATAAATTTAGCACCATCATTGACCCATGTTTGGTCCTTTTGGATGCATCTCTCAGTGGTACTAAAAAATACAATATCCAACATGTTATTAAAGAGTTTTCCGACCTCTTTGCATGGCACTACAACAATATGCCCGACATTGACCCTTCGTTGGCCATGCATAACTTTGTACTCCACGAGGGTGCTAAACTTGTACGACAACAAAAATAATATGCACCCACATGTTTCCTTATTAGTCAAAGAATAAATACAATGACTATTGGATGTGGGATTCATTGGATTTGTGGACTATCTAGAATGGGTATCTAGCATTGTACCAGTCATGAAACCTAATGGGAAAATCCATTGTTGTACCAACTTCCATGATCTTAACAAAGTGTACCCTAAGGATAGTTTCTTGTTTCCATTCATTTACATAATTTTTTATTCTACTATCGGTTATTACATGATTTCATTCGTAGATAGTTTTTTGGGATATAATCAGAGAAAAAATAGTCTCGATAACCAAGAAAAAACATCTTTTACCACTCCATGGGGCACGTTTTGTTATACTATTGTGCATTTTTCCTCAAGAATGCCGAAGCCAACTATCAACATGACATGACTCATATATTTCATGATTACATTCACAAAATCATCGAGGAATATGTTGACAACATACTTTCCAAGTCAAAGCATCATGTTGACCATGCTTGAGATCTTTACACACTATTCACATGATTGAGATAATATAATCTAAGGCTCATTGGTAGATTTCTACATCATGGTGTTTGAAAGAGGTGTGGAGTGTAATTATATCATCATTTATTCTCTACGTGTCAATGTTCAATTTCTTAGCTTCCTTAATTCATTTGACGGACCACACAAAGTACTCTGTTGAAAAGGAATATGGTAACTTATCCCATGGGGTTCAAGTTTCATCAGACTTCTTAATATGTGCCACTGAATAATTCATTGCCATTGCAACCACTGCAAACTCTACCTCTCGGGACAACTCTTTTGGTAATTGGCGTATTATACACTAGTCTTGTTCAAACACTTTGTGTATGTGCTTTGACTAGTTCGTGAATCTTGCCTTATATGCACTATTCAATGCCATGAGTGTCATAAATTCTTGTACATTGTTACTGGTAGTGGATCCTCTTGTGGGAATTTTCATGTTGTATCCTGATGCCCTTCTAGCACTCCAATTTCATCAAAAACTATTAAAAGAGATATTGTTCCCCAAAAAAACTTGACTCCTTGTCTATCTTGTGCCAATTTGGCATCTTCTACTATGCTCTGCAAGATAAACGTGGAGAAGTTGAAGATTGTATGGTATGCTACCCTATGTGTAATACCTAAGAACCTTTTATTAATTTTTGTATACCTTTTAACCCATGCTAATTTTTTATTAGTTAGTCACGCAACGACTCTTATTCCATGGTCCTGAAGTTCGTTGATGGACATGAACTTCCCTTCGTGTTTATATTTCAGAAGGTCCCTGATGTAATCCACTAATTCATCATCATCTAGTGCATGCCTTAAATCTTCCCCTTGGTTGTTTAGTCTCGTTTCATGACTAATTAGGTGGTGAGACAATTTCATACGTCTTCCTACAAAATAGAAATACCCTTCTCAAATGTGTGAGATAAAGTAGTGATATAATTCAACTGGTTTAATGAATAAAGGTAAGTCAAGTAGTCGTAATACCTTAGCATTTTCTAACGTTTTTCAAATGTTATTGTCATAGATGTTGTTCCCTTGGTTTTCCTTTTGTCTTGTTGGGCACATCATTTATTTTTTAATAGTTTCATCAAACCCATGTTCGAGATGATTACACTTTGATATTTTTGTTGTAGACACAATACTATGCCATTCTCCAATCCTCTTCACCTCTTAGGGGTATTGCATTTCAAAACTAAGGATTAATGTTCTAGGGCTTTGCTCGTTCCCCTTTTTGTACCTACCGTATGTCCTTCTTAGGCACTGATCAACTTATTCCTACTATTTCAGCTCTTTCCTCCTCCATAATTGGTATTTTTTCCTCTTAACCTTATTTGATGAAAGTACTTTCAAATTTAGATATTGATGGAGAGCAAGACATACTCGCATTTTTTGGCACCTTTTCCCACTTTTCCTTCTTCTTTGGGTTTAGTTGGTTATGGATTTTCTTTCATGTCCTAAAGCCACTATGTTTTACCATATGGCGGTTAATTTACCCGAAGCTTGTCAGTTTACCACTTACTTGACCTCCACACTGATGATGGCCGATATTTGAGTTTTTTCCCTGTTATTGTGACTCTCTATTCCTTTTCATACTTCCCAAAATATTTAATATTTGTCAATGGTGGTTTTTATTTATATAATTTTCAGATGTTAGATCCTTGATTGTAGTTAGAGCTCTTGTTTTTACTATATGGTAAAAAATAAATTTCCCGACCTCCTATTTATATTCATTCTCCTTTGTAATAAATGCTCCTTCCATTTACTCCTCACATGTGTGATCCTTTAGTTTCCCCATAATTTTTATTAATGCCTAAAGGATTATAGTTTTCCCTATCATTCTTTTCCTTTCTTGTCCATTAATTCCCTTTTATGTTTGTTTAACGGGTTTCTTTGTTATTGCTTTTTTTCCCCACACATCCACTGCATTTGGTATCTTATGTTCCTGGGCTACTTTGTTCCCCTTATGACCTATATTTTCTTTTGCATGCTTCCTTGCCTTGTATGCCCCTTCAAATCTTACCCTTTAAGGAACCCTCTCATTTCTTCTCTCGTTCACTCCACTTTTCCTCCCTTCGGGTAATTTTCATCAACTACGCTTGTTCAATCATGCATGCATACTATTAGTGATCCTTATTCTTTGAAAACAATTTTTTTCTGCTCCTCCTTTTCCAAAATGTTCTGGTAGAGATAATTGTCCTGGCACTAGTTATTCATTTTCCCTCTAAACACAAAAGGTTGTGCGGTCCTTCGTACATTGTTATAGAATAATGTAGTTATGAAATATTTTAGCCCAAAATAACACAAAACATTTAAATAAAATTACACATCCAATGCTTATTATAATGCATAAAAAGAGACCTACACTACGAAATAAAATAAAATGTTTCCTACTGGCATACACCTTATTCCTTACATTTTATTTGTGCTAGAAGTATGGTTTCATCTAAATCTCACTGACGTGGCTTGGAAACATTTATCTATTGAAATCCATTAGTTTACATGCCCCAGTTGGAAATATATAAACTATCCCATACTAACCTAACCAATGAGTCTTGAGTTTTCCTGGATGTCATGCAAATTTGGAGTCATATAGTAAAACCTTAGTGCATGTCCTAAGAGTTTTAATTTATAATTTTCAATCATACCATGCCTTTTGTCACGCTTTCTCAATATTTTGTGACCACCTTGCTTGTAATCATGTTTTTTCCAAGTGTAATAACATTTTTAACCATTTTTGTATTGAGGCTTCATCTTATAGATTTGCAATGTGTGCAATTATCGATGATGGTTCAAGAAATTCAATTGGTAGGATGAATTCCTACCCGTAAACAAGTTGAAATGGGGTAGCCTTATTTAAGCACTTGTTTGTGGTCTGATATGCCCAAGGTACTATTGATACTTTAGCATCTCATTCCTTCCTTCCAACGTCGTAGATATTTTTCAACATATGACTTAATATTTTGTTGAAGGCTTCCACGGTTCATTAGCCTATGGGTGATAAGGGGTTGTCTTATGATGTGTGACCATGAATTCCTGCAGCAGAATGTGAATTGTGTTGTACAAGAAATGTGTTCATCTATTGATAGTTAAGCTCAATGGACAACCAAACATGCTTATAATGTTTTCACAAATGAATCTTATTGTTATGGATGTTATACAAAATTTAATTGGTGCAACTTCTACTCATCGTGTAAGATAATTTGTTGTTGTGATAATATATCTGACACTCGTTCTTCATGTTGCGGTGTTGATTGGCTCAAAAAAATCAATTGCCCATTTTTCAAATGGTTTTTGGGTGGTTATTGGGATTAAAGGCATACTATCAAGTTTTCTCATCTTGTCAAATTTTTGGCATTAGTTGCATGCCTTGGCATATTCATTCGTGTCTTCAAATAAACATTGCCACCAGATCCTCGCATTCAAGATATTTCCTCACTGCGATCGCTTCATGTGCTTCACTTAGGATATATTTTATTTCATGTTGTAGGATGCATCGCCGTAGAATTTTGTCCTGCCTTATTATATACAGTTGATTGTCAATTAGTTGATACAGTGTTGCTTTGACCGCTAACTACTTGTGCTGGTTAACCTTGTAATTTTCAAGTGCCACCTCATTTTTTAGGAATAAAAGCACATCCTCCAACTCATATAATGCATTATGGATGCTAAGTAAGTAAGCATCTTGCATGCCATCCTCTATGGGTTGCACCTCTTCGTTGGTGTCGATACGTGAGAAATGATCAGGTCCTGTATTATTTTTACATGGCTTCACCACCACCGAGAACTAGAACTCTTGAAACAATATCATCCATCTACAAATTCTCCCATGCAATATGGATTTGTTGACCAAGTGTTTAAGAGCCATGTGATTCGTAAAAAACACAAATGGAGTGGCCAAGAGCTAATGGAAATTTTTTTGAAGCGCATAGACCATGAATAGTCCTTCACACTCTGTGGGAGTATAATTTCTTTCTATGCATGCCAATTTTTGGCTTGAAAAATAGATTGGATGGTAGATATTTTCTTCTCATGGTTGGTCCAATATTGCTCCAACAACAATACTTGAGGTGTCTACTTGCATATGAAATAGTGTGTTCTAATTTGGGAATTTTAAAATAGGTGTTTGGGTTAATTTTTCTTTGAGTTGGTTGAAAGCACTCTGTTATTCTGTACCCCACCTAAATTATTCTATTTTTTGTATTAACTTTTCTAATGGCATCACAATCTTTGAAAATTCTTTAATGAACTTTTGATAATATCCACAATGTCCCTAAAAATCACAAACATCATTTTTTGTTCGTGGCTGTACAAGATTTACTATGATTACAATTTTTGTTAGGTCTACCAATAATTTATCTTTACATATAATGTTCCTTAATAAGGTTCTGAATGGTGTGGTGAACACACATTTCTTCAAATTTAATGAAATTTTTAACTGTCAGCAATGCTCAAACATCGTCCTCAAATTATCACAATGATATCTTACCAATCCATAGACTATCCAATCGTCTAGGTATACTTGAAGAAATTTGAGTATAAAATCCTCAAAGGCAGTGACAACAAAGCGTGAAAAGACATGTGCATTCTTAAGCCTAGACAACATGACTTTGTAGGCATATGATCCCCATTCAATCACAAAAACATTCGTTGGCCTATCCTCCTTTGCAATTCTAATTTGGTGATAACCAAAGAATCTATTTGTGAAAGTATGTATCTCCCTACCTGTTATGCCTTCTAAGATTTCGTCTATAAAGGGATTAGGGAAAGAATCAATTATACACATAGAGTTCAAAACTTGGTAATCCACCTAGATTTTTATGCACCTATCCTTCTTGATGATGGTTACCATATGACTTATCCATTCATATTCACCGATTCGTATGATGACCTCAACATCCAGTATGTGGTCAATTTTTTGTTTGACTTTTTCTCACAAGTTTGGATTCATCTTATACAGGTGTTTTCTAACTATTTTAGCCCCCTCGATTAATTTGATTTGTATCGTTTCCAATGATGGATGTAAACATGGATGTAATTACTTCATTTCATGGTAGCTTCTAGGAAAGATATATTTATACTCATGTAATAACTCAACAACCTTGGTAATTTTAGGTTCACTCCAGTAGTTACCTATGGTTGCCATGTTTGGTTAAGTTTCCTGCCAATGTTGATCTATATGGATTTGAAAGCGTCATCCTACAGCCAACTCCCTTTTTCTTTTTTCTCATTGACCCCTCATGACCCATAAGAGACATCCATATGTAAATGGTAATTATCATCCTCATCGTCAATTTATCTCACCACTTTTTCTTTACCATTCTGATCACAAGGTTTCCATTTTAATGGTACTTCCTCCCCATTATTGGAAATATTGTCCTTAGTATCTTCAAGGAATGTTGTGGTCAGTGAAAAAATATTTTCATTGTGTAACACCAAACTTATGTCTTATATGGGAGCATCATCTCCAAATACCACATCTTTTATACATTGAAGGGGATGCGTCAAGTGGGGAACTGATGAGATAAATAAAAAGGTATAAAGAAATCCTTGTGTCATTATTTTCCACAAAAAAATTATCTTCATAACTCACAGTTGATATACCATGCCCGTGCCCATATACATAGTGTATGATAGAATAGGTGTGTCCATTAGGCATTGCAGTCCTTTGTAATCATCTATATCTCTGCACATTTATTTATATGTTCTTCTAGATTAGTGACCCCACTTTAACTAGGAAATATTCATTCACCATTGTGTCATTCAAACCTAGCCTTCATTGCCTCCTTTATGTCTGTCCACGATAATAACATTATTTTATACTTTGGCCACCATATTTTTTTTTATTATTGGCAAATATTTTTTTGAAAGGGACTATACCCTTGTGTACAATAGAGGGCCTAGGAGCCAGAATAGGAATGAAAACCAGAAAAAAAAGGATCAGAATCCAAGTGTGACAATGAAGCCCAAAGTAGCCAAGAAACAGCTACCCAATCAAGACAAAACAGCAAAAACACTGCAAAAAAGCAGCAAAGAGACCGCAAAAAAATAGCAAAAAAACAATCAAGAGCATCTAAAGCACCTACAACTACTTCTTGGAAGCTTTGTCGATGCTGGTTTTGATGTTCTTCCAGGATTTGAACATTCCCAAAGTTGTCATGTGGACAGCGTCAGTCTTATCCAACTGATCAATGGTCCTTTTGCTTTCCTTATCATTGCTCCAGAGTGTTGTCAGAACTCCGCTAAGATTGGAGACACTTCTGACATGTTGCTCAATGAATTCCTCAATCACACTAAAAATGGCCATATTGTAATCATGACGTGTTTTGGCCTTCCCTAAACATGAGTCTAAGGAGTTCAACTTCTTATATATATCTTCAATCTGGCTGTTATCAATACCCACCTCCTCCTCCTTCTTCCTCTTTCCTTTCTGTTTTGCCAAGTTCTTAACCTCATCCTTCAGCAGCTTCATATCAGCTTCTAAGGCTTCTAGCCTTTTTGTAGAGCTCTCCATATGCACATCCTGGGGACTAGCACTGCTAATATTCAGGAGGTCATGTGCTATTTCAATTTCATGAGGACCCTTCCCCACAGCAAGAGAATCGAGGTTAAGCCTCCTAGATGACCTGGTGACCGGTCTGGCCGAGGTGGAAGTGAAGTGGGGGGTGGGAGCAGCAGTAGGAGGAATGGGAGAAGAAGCCTGAACGGCCGGTAGGGGGGTGGCAGCAGCGGTGGCGGGGGCAGAGGGTGGAGAAACGAGGCTAGCCGTAGCAGAACCCGACAGAGGGGGAAATGAGCCTGGGGAGGAAGGGAGACCAGGATACCGAAGAAGACAAAATTTTTGCAGCAGCAAAATAAGCCCCTGGTGTAAAGGAACTGCCCGGGTATGCTTTTGAAACTCAAAAATGGAGCGCTCAAGAGAGTTTAGCAAATAATGGGGGAAACAAACCATGCGATTCCTACGGAAGTGGTTGAGAAACATAAGGTTCTTAGTAGGTACAGTGACAAACCTCCCTTCCAAGGAAATGAACCATATCATCATGCGAGTAACCTCATCATAAGGCGGAGGGATTGAGCTAACAAGCAGGCCCGCGGTAACATGGATCAGCTTCTCAGATCCCTCCACAAATCTCCTCTCTTCAGCATCTTTGTCGACCCTTTTGTTAAAAAAATGGTAGCCCTCCATGCCAAGGCTGGTCGCTTCAGCAATAAGCTCCTCATTGACCAAGATATTCTATCCCCCATATTCCATAGTTTGCTCCTTCCAATCCTTCGCAAAATGCACTGAGATGCTTTGATCATGTCCCTAAACCTTCTCCATGAAGTTGGTGATGCCACCCTTGCTGAGTATATTCCATAGCTCTACATTATCCTTCCAGTCCAGGTCCGCACTAGGCTTAATTTGGCAAGGGGGACCCCCCATCTTCATAGTGCTTAACTGTTAACAACAAATTTTGAAATCCTTGAGAGTGCTGAAGCCAGCCTGCTTTTTACTGTTGTAATCCACACAATGTTGAAAATGAGAGCCGTTGCTCTTCCCACGAACATCTGCGTGCCTTCTGATCTAAGTCTACAGAAGTTCGCATGTGGGAATAACGGCATTTTTGCTAGCCCACTCCCTATCATCAATTACATTATTACTGTCTTCGGTATCCATGGAGCCTTGTATCCAAATTTTAGCAAGCACAGTGCTGCCCGCATGCGCGATTTCCATATCAATGTAACTCCACTTGGACTTCCCCATATACTTCACACTATCTTGATTATTCGGCAGGATTTGCATAATCATAGTTTTTAAGTCAACACGTGTGGGAGTTTTATTGATACTGATCCACACCCAATAATCATAACTCAACTCAAGAAATTGCGTGTGTATAGATATCCGCATGAATGTTGCTTTGAAGCTGCTTAGGGATGCTATTGATATCCCAAACAATGTGATTAACATTAATTCCATAATTAGCCAGTGCATCTGCCAATTTATTGCCCTCCCGGTAAGTATGCATGATCCTGATGTTATTAAATGTTTGACAAATACTTATGGACTCAGAGATAAAATCCTTGATGCTCCAACTTGGAGATGAGCACTATTTAAGGAGATTAATGATATTTAGGGAGTCTCCTTCAATAATGAGATTCTGGATATTTTGAGTCTGGGAAATTCTCAGGCCCCATAAAGTAGATAATGCTTCGGCAAAATGATTGGTTTGAATTCCCATTTTCCCAGCATACGTAGCAATCAGACTACCTTTATGATCCCGTATCGCTCCTCTCTCTGCCGCAATCCCAGGGTTCCCCTTAGAGGCCCCATCAAAGTTCAACTTAAACCAATTGAAATCAGGAGGATGTCATTTAATCATAGATCTATCAATGTTATTCCCAAGATTTCTACGGCTATTGACGGTTCCAATCTGCCAGTTGGATAAGATATATTCTTCATTCTCTGGATATCTCTTGTTCTTGGGGGGTTTAAATCTAGCAATGTTCTCTTTAATACCATTAGAAATTTTACCAATACTAAGTTTATAGTTTTGCTTCTTATTTCTGAAGATAATATCATTTCTATCCTTCCATATCCTCCAGATTAAATGAGGGATTACCAGCTTCCAGATCCTTTTGACAACACAATGCCTAAAGGGTGGGTTCCATTGAGTCCATAGCTGCTTTAGATCCTTCTGCATCACCCAGAGAGCTTCAAATTTAGAGAGGGAAAAACTCCATATTCTGGTAGCATATTCACAATGAATGTTAGGAAATAAACCAAGAAATTTCATCGTGTTTTGTCAGTTTACATATAGGACTCCATATCCTTAAAAAATCATGGATATCTTCACTTTTATTAAAACCTGGTGGATGTTGGGGGTTATCTGTACTAATTCTTTGAATACTTCTATGAATGTATATAGGTGTTTGGACAATATTATACAAAGATACACTCGTAATCATACCATAGTCTCATCCAATCAATTTGTATGAACCATGTGCCCATTTTTCACATGCCACACTAGTTGTGTCAGACATTGATTGGTTGTCACCATGTTGTCATGCAAAATGTCTAACATGAAAAATTCAAAAAAAAATCATGGCAACCTATAACACATTTGAAAATCCATCTCTTGGTCAATGTAAACTTGTCCTCCAGCTAACTCAGTTACTATGTTACCCACATAATGGCCAAGAGGAATGTGATAACATTACTTTCAAGTGTTTTTATGTGTAGGGAAGTGATTCACAAATTCATTCAGAACCATTCAGAAGGAATTTCTCCTAGAGTCGTAAAAAGGCCTATTTTCAGAATTTTTCACATTGGTGGACACCCCTCGGAAGCTGACTATTGAGGCACAACCTACCTGGGAGTTGTATAGGGGAGATACAAGATGCCCTAAAATGATTTACAAAGATTTAGTAAATATTTGGAACCTCGGGAAAATCTTCTTCAAACCGGGTTATTTTTTGTCAATGATGGGGATTGCATTTTCCTAAAAATAAACCTTTCAGGTTTCAAAGGTTTTAGGATCTTCAAGATGAATCAGAAGGTGATTAGATACTCATTGGAAATATAATAATTCCTAATTTACAGTGCAAAATGTTCCAAGATATTTTGTAGAGAGGATTTGTAGATATTGGCCCAGCAGTACATGTAAACATCTCTTATCATGATAAAGATTCAATGGAATATTATGAGAGTTCCAGGGAGAGTCAATAAATTATTCAAATAAAAAAGTGATTGGAATGAATTTACTTGTATAATTTAGATTATGAGCAACAATAGAACACCAAATAACATAATATTTTAGAATAATGATCTCAATATGCAATTAGAATAGCTTCGCCACTTCGAGGGGACAACCTCCAAACCATATAATAAGACTCAAATGCTCAAATGATAATGAACTAATACCTACAATCCCCTATATATACTATTCATATGTTATGGCCATCACCAAGGTTGACCTATTAAGCATGAGAAAGTATAAATGATATAATAAAATGATATGGTAAGCCACAAGTTAGCTACTCATATCCTAATACAAGCAATAGGTTAAGGGCGTAGCATGCCCTTCCCCTTCAAACCAAAATTGTCCTCAATGTTGAATAATCCTGGATATTGCTATAGAAAACCTTCATCCTCCCAGGTTGCATCTTCTATGCTTAGATTCTTCCACTTGATCAGATATTCCTTAATGTCTCTGGTTCTCAGCCTCTTATTACGTGTTTGTAGTATCTTCTTTGGCTCCAAAATGATTCTTCCTTCCTCGTCAAGTTCTGATAACTATGTATGGGCTTCAAATTTTTGTCCAATAACCTTCTTCAGGAATGAAACATGGAATACTAGGTGTATGTGTGAAGATGGAGGCAACTCTAGTTTATAAGCAACACTGCCAATTTTCTGTAGAACCTGATAAGGGCCATAATATTTAGGAGCAAGTTTGTTGTCCTTTTTTTGTTGCTTTAGGGACATCTGTTTGTAAGGCTAGAGACGTACAAAAAACCTAGTCACCAATTTCAAAATGTCTTTCACTACGGTGTTGATCTGCTTGTTGTTTCATCTTGTTTTGTGCTAATGCTAAATTCTCCTTTAAACTAGCCAAAACATGTTGTTGATGTTGAATGTGTTCCTCAACATCTCTGACCTTAGTTTTCACCCTCAAGGAGGAAGTGATAGAAGGTGGATGGTAACCATATAATGCTAAAAATGGGGTCATTTGAGAAGAGGTATGAAAATATGTGTTATACCACCATTCTGCAAGTGGTAGCCATTTAATCCACCTTTCCTACTTATCTAATACAAAACAACGTAGATACCCCTCTAATAATTTGTTGACCACTTCCATTTTCCCATCAGTTTGAGGATGATAAGATGAACTGTGAGCTAGCTGAGTACCCAAACATAAAAATAATTCCATCCAAAAATTACTTGTGAAAATAGGATCACGATCACTTACAATTATCTTTGGGGTTCCATGTAGCCTTTGAAATATCTCCAACAAAAATAGTTGCAATTGTATTGACTGCAAATGGATGTGATAGGGCACAAAAATGGGAATTTTGTGAGCCTATCCACAATCACAAAAATAACATTCTTACCCTCTGAACAAGGTAATCCGGTGATGAAATCTGTGGAGACCTCCTCCCATCTCTGGCTAGGAATTGGTAAGGGTTGCAACAGACCTAGTGTCTTAATTGTTTCCCCTTTGTTCTATTGGCACACTAAACACTCTGATACAAAATTTTGTACATCCCCCTTGAGTCCTTCCTAAAATAATTTCCTCCAACATGTGAGGCATGTAGCTCTGCAAGAATCTTATGCTTCAACTCAGAATCTTTACTCAAGTATAACCTGTCCTTGTACCATAGGGCATTACCTTTCCACTCAAATTTGTTAGATGTCATAGATCCTTGCTTGATATTTTGTATTAGAGATTGTGTATCCTTGTCCTGATCCCATTCCAATCTTGCTTCATCCACCCAATCGGCCGTCAACATGGACATTCCACATAGTAAGGCATCTACGGATGTATCCCTTCTAGACAACGCATCAGCTACTACATTTTCTTTACCCTTTTTGTATATGATTTCAAAATCATAACCCAACATTTTTGTTACCCACTTTTGTTGTTCCTTAGATGATAACCTTTGCTCCAAAAAGTATTTGAGACTATCATGATCAGTTTTTACCTTGAAGTGTCTACCCATGAGATAGGGCCTCCATTGCTTGACTGCATGAAGAATAGCCATCATTTCTTTCTCATAGACAGGTTTGAGTAGATCTTTTCCTTTGAATTAGTGACTCTCAAATGTAATTGGTCTTCCTTCCTACATTAGAACTGCTCCCAATCTGATCCTAAAGTGTCACATTCAACAATGAAGGTTTTTGAGAAGTTGGGAGTAGCCAAAACTGGGGTGTTGCACATGGCTTCCTTCAGCTGCTCAAAGGATTTAGTGGCTACGTCTGTCAAATGGAAGGCATCCTTCTTTAGCAATGTAGTGAGTGGGGTTTTTATTCTACCATATCCCTGCACAAATCATTTCTGTAGTACCCTGTTAGTCCTAGGAACCCACGAAGATTTTTGAGATTTTTGGGCCTTGGCCATTCCACCATAGCTTTGATCTTCTGAGGATCAACTTTGACACCTTCATGGGATACAATGTGACCCAAGTACTCTACCTCTTATACACCAAAAGAAAATTTGGATGGCTTTGCATAGAGAGTATGTTTCTCCAAAACTTCCAACACTTTATTTACATGTTGTAAGTGTTCTTCCCATGTCTTACTGTAAATCAATATGTCATCAAAGAAAACTAATACAAATTTCCTTTAAAATGGCCTAAAAATAGCATTCATCAAGCTTTGAAAGGTTGAGGGTGAATTTGTAAGACCAAAAGGCATTACCCAAAACTCACAATGGCCCTCATGAGTCCTGAAATCCGTTTTATGAACATCTTCCTCTTTTATTCTAATTTGATGGTACCCTGAACGAAGATCTAATTTTGTGAAATAAATAGCACCATGCAATTCATCAAGTAAATCATCAATTACTGGAATAGGAAACTTATCTTTGATGGTGTACTTGTTGAGTTCTCGGTAATCTGGACACATCCTCCATGTTTCATCCTTCTTACGTACCATGATCACTAGTGAAGAATATGCACTCTGGTTATGCCTGATGATACTTGCCTTCAACATTTCCTGAACCATTTTCTCAATCTCACTTTTTTGGGAATATGGGTATTTGTATGGTCTGATGTTAGGTGTTTGGCTCCCTGGAATCAACTGAATGGCATGATCATGATCCCTAACTGGTGGTAGTCCCTTTGGAATTGCATCAAAAATAGATGAGTGAGCATCAACAATCTTCTGAAGATCGGGTGGCATTGAAGACTCTATATTTTGTACTTCTATGGAAAATAACTTTGCTATAAATCTATCTACTCCTTTTCTGAGAACCTTCTGCATCTGATGAGAGATAATAATCTGTGGAGACTTAGCTACCATCCCATTCAATTGTATTGTCCTTCCATCTGAATGAAATTGCATGATGAAATTCTTGGAAATTCATCTCTATAGTACCTAAGGTTGTGAGCCATTGGACACCCAAAACAATATCTGCCCCTCCCATAGAAATAGCAAACATAGGTGAGTCTAACATGTAGTCTCCCATGGAAATCTTGATACTATGGCACTTTCCTATGCACTTGACTGTCCCACCATCCGCAATCATAACTTACATTTCTAGAGCTGGGTAAATAAAACAATTGAGGTGGGAAGCTAACTTACTATTTATGAAGTTATGAGTACTCCCCGAGTCAATCAACACCGTCACCTTCTATTTTTTGAGATAGCCAATAACCTTGAGTGTTTGAGGAGTACTAATACCTGACAATGCATGGCAAGAAATTGTAGGTTGGTGATCCTCTACTTCATCTTCTACTAGTTCCTCAGCCTCTCCTATAATTTCAACTTCCTCATCATCCTCATTACCTTTGTCAATATAGAACAACTTCTTCTCAGCACATTTGTGTCCCGGTCCATATTTTCTATCACAGTTAAAACATAATCCTTTTTCTCTCTTTTCTTCCATTTGTTGAGGAGTCAGTCTAATTGGCCTAGCAAATGAAGGGGAAGAGATACTACGGTCTCTGGTGTTAATGAAAGGTGGCCTCCTACTATAAAGAAATTTTTCCTCTACTCGACGTGCCATGATAATAGAATAAGAAAGCTTGAGTGGATTAAACATACGTACCTCATGCTCGATGTGGTCCTTAAGACCCCCAAGAAATAGGTCATTCAGATTCTCTTCTGGAATATTCTCCACCCTTAAGGATAGGTTCTGGAATTGATGCACATAATATTTGACTGATCCTGTTTTCGTAACTTTGCTAATTGACTAAAGTAGTTCTCTGAAACATTGGAACTATAGTGCAATTGCAACTCCTCGGTAAAAACTGTCTAAGTGACACCGAGACCATTCTTTTTCCTTTGAGCACATAACCATCGATACCAAATGAATTGGTCTAGTTCAAGATACAGGGATGCCAATATCACCTTTTTTCTTGATGGTGTGTGATGTAACTCAAAGAAGTTCTCCATTTGATTTATCCAATTCAGGGGATCCTTACCATCAAATTTGTGCATATCCACTTTCGGCATCATGTTCCGTGGTTGTGAATAAGTTGGATTCTGATTGGGCTGGAAAAGTGATCCAACATGGTTATTTTGTCCATGATTTTGAATTGAAGATCCTCCTTGGTTGATATGGGCCAGATTTGGGCCATACTGTTTACCCTTTACATGTTGCATGATATCATCCAACCAATGATTGATTTGGTCTATGTCTCCTTTAGAGGCCATCTCAGATTGTACATTTCATAGCTCATACTCAAGTTGTCTCACCTTATGATCAATTGAGGTAAACCCTAGTGCTGAGGAATCTGTATTTACCCCTTCTGACTCCATCTCTTCAATCACTACCCCATCTTTATCTGGGGTTTTACCCAGAGTAACCAGATTCTTTTTTGCTCTTGTGGAAGGCCTCGCCATGATGTCAAACCTTAGGGTTTAGGGTTTTGATACAAATTTGGATGAACAGGAAAAAAACAGAGAAGATACTAATACTAGTTTTTTGAGAGCTTTATGAAAATGTAAAGAACTTGAAAACATTCCACAATTTGCACCCTAGGGAGCGATTTTATGAAAACCCCTAAATTTGTAATAAATTTTGCAAAATAAATCAAAAAAGTCTAAAATTTTCAGGGAACCTTACTTGAAATGTTTTACAACTATGGTAAAAATATCTCCCACCAATTTCTTTGGTTCGCAATATATGGTGGAAACAAAAACATTAGGGTTCCCTAATTTTGGCCTAGATCACATCTCTGATTCCACTTGTAATGAAATTACTTGTATAATTCAGATTATGAGAAACAATAGAACACCAAATAACACAATATTTTAGAATAATAATCTCAATATGCAATTAGAATATCTTCACCACTTCGAGGGTGAAACCTCCAAACCATATAATAAGACTCAAATGCTCAAATGATAATGAACTACTACCTACAATCCCATATATATACTATTCATATGTTATGGCCATCACCAAGGCCGACCTATTAAGCATGAGAAAGTATAAATGATATAATAAAATGATATGGTAAGCCACATGTCGGTTACTCATATCCTAATACAAGCAATAGGTTAGGGGCATAGTAGTGTATAGTGGCCCTATTTTTGATTGATTAATAAAAATTGATGATTCCTTATGATGTATAGGACTCTATTATATTTGATAAATGTAAATTTGAAATTTTGGAAGAGGGGATCTAACTCAAATAGTTGCCAGTTTCTCAGAAGTTCCTTTTGGAGTCAAAACATATGATATTATCCCTTGAGTTGCATCCTAGCTCTTGTGGTGAGAAAATGTGTCCAAGCTGTTTATTTCCATGAAGTGTTCAGTAACAACATGTAATTTGCAGGTACATGGTCAAACCCCTGATGCACCCATCTAGGTTCCCTTAGTCAAAGAGCAGTTTTGAGGCCTTAAAATAGTGCTTAGTAAAATGATTTTAACTTGTGTACTTAAGTGACAATTATGGTGTTAGAATGATATAATTCTCACTGTTGGAAAGAGGATTCCTAGTTGTATTTACATTGACACATTTTGGTTTGTATAATCCCTATTAGGTTTTTTCAAAGGGATTCCAGGTACAATTATTCTTTGGAAAGGAAAGTTTTCATGCTTAAAGAACATCTTGATGTGTCAAAGCATGTGCTTTTCTGAAAATTATGAGATGTTTGAATCATTATATGGATTAGGTGATGATTTCTATAACTTTTACCCTATGAAAGGGATCAATGGGGGACATTCATACAATGCACCATCCATTGGAGGAAGGTCTTTAATGTTCACATAAATTTTTTATAATCTAATCTTTGGAAACAATGCTTTCCCCTCACTCTCAGGTTGATTTTGTGCCCTTTCAAGACAAAAGTGGTTGTGGTTTGAGTAGGTGATTCCCTTCAAGGCTTATAAATGCTTGAAGTATTTTAGGTTAGTAATTTCATGTGGTCACATCTCAAACCCATTTGGAAATTTTACCCCATTGATCCACCCATGAGTCATCCCGTTAAGTTTCCAGGGTGAGTCAAGTGAAGTTAGCTAGGTTTAGGAAACAATGAATTTTGAAAGTGTGTACAAAGAGTACTAGGCCCATTATTCAATTAAATAATTTTATTGTTTGAGATAAATTCCCCAACCATGCTCAAAATTAACTTTTAAATGATATCTTTAATCATGCTTTAATGTATTATGAGATCATGAATAAGATCCTTTTCCTTGTAAGGGAATTTTGTAACTTTGTGCCCATGGGGTTTTACATCCCATTAAATTTGTAACAAATGTAATAGGTTTTCTCACTAGGTTTACATACATGGGATCGAAATCCTTAAAAACTGTTGTAATTAAATTTTTGTAAAAATCAAAAATCTATGGGTTGATCCAAATCTGACAGGTCTCTTTCAAATCAGGCATGCAAAGGCCAGATTTATTTTTGAATTTGAATCCTTCAGGAGGTGCTTACTATTAAAGTAATTTAAGAAAAATGCGCATTTTTCAAGTACCTGGTTGCATTGTGTGTCCAAGGTTTGCGACATAGGTGTGAGATATTTGCAGGTTTTGAAGCATTGATTATCCTTAGATCAGGTTTGTGATATTTATCAAGGAAGATCATAAATTATATTTTCAAGAGTGAACATTAAGAAATGAAAATAGCTAGATTATGCAAGGGGACCTATGGTTCTGAGCAAGGGTTCGGAAGTGTTTCAAGTTGAATATTTGGATCATATCAACTATGGTATCTGATGCATCCTAGAATTTATCAAATAACACCCTAAACGCGTTGGCACATCACTCAGCCTAGACTAAGAGCTCACCCAAAGCGTGCAAAGGTACCAGATCCCTCTTCAGGGTTGTTGTAGCAAGATGTTAGCATGATGAAGGAAGAAACATATAGATCCATAACTAATCCATCATTCTACAATGCATGCCATATTCAGATCTATGAACGAACAAGCTTAAATAATAATCATGATTGAATCA
The DNA here is from genome assembly GCA_019776745.2 of Taxus chinensis. Lineage (NCBI taxonomy): Eukaryota > Viridiplantae > Streptophyta > Pinopsida > Cupressales > Taxaceae > Taxus > Taxus chinensis. The sequence continues at coordinate 141,087,634 of CM034153.1, forward strand.
AGAACATGCACTACTCAATTTCACATAGGAATGACACTTAGATTCAGCCAATAACTTCCATCTATTAATAAACACATAAGCTCCTTACAATAATGGCATTCTATACCGATGCATGCATGGATCTGATACAATAATCCAGTCATATGCACATATCTCTCTATGCTTACCTCTTACACTCTACATATACCTATATATCTCTCATCCCTAACTATTAGGTAATTCACTATCATATATATAGGGTGGGGACTTTCCCTTCACCGCTTATCTATTCCAAAAATAGGCCACATGCTATTAATAGCCACACGCCATTTATAGGCATAGCCACACATGCAAGTGTGCTATCTATAGACCTCTTATAGTTAACTGAAGTGAAAATCCTATTCTTAGCTCGTCTCCATGCAAAATGCTTCGATCCGATCCTCTAAAGATAGACAATGTGTGGCGCACACGTCTCTGCATTGTTGGTGTGTTCTGCATGCCATCTTCTAAAAATAGGTCTTCATGCTCAAAATCAGCTAAGTCCTGAATGTTGAACTTGCCCTTCGTGCATGGGTTCTTCCTGTCCATTCGCACCCTTAAACCTGGCCTATTTTCCCGTGCAGACTTCTTGTGTGAGTTTTGTCAAGTGTTCTCTGATCAACATTACCCCACACTAATCTCATTTTCGCCCCAAAAATGGGTATCTCCAAAAATTGAAGTAAAGAATAGAAGAATGGAAAGAATAAGAAGAAAGAATGTAGATGAATAAAGAAGTTTTATGAGGCAACCTCCATCTGTATCAGTTTGAAGATCAACTCTAGATACTCCTCCTTTATTTCAGCCTCCAAGGCCTACCACTCGGTGAGTGCTTGTCTCTACTTTTTCTGGAATGTCCACAGCAATGGACTCCAATTCATCCTTGGGCAATTTTCCCCTTTTTCATTTTGTATGACCAACATAATGCTGGACATTGACAGTCATTCTTCCTTCTAGAAGCATCCATCTTATGTGCGCAATGAGTTTCCCAAGCTCATCTAATCGAGTCCTTGTGTGGCTCTTGTGCTGCTGCAGGGCCTCGTGCTTTTACTTAACCAGTGTTGACAATCTTTCTACATGGCCCAAGGTATCATCCTTCATAGCCTCTCTAGACCTCATTATCTTCTTCCAGGTCTTTACCTTGATAAGCGCCTCTAGAGCTGTGCAGATGTTCAAGGCATGGTCCACCTTTCTTCAATTCTTCTTGTAGCACTTGCAGCAATCCCTTCATAGGATGCAATCTTTCTAACATCACTGAGCCTTCTCTCCTTTCTGCCTCTTGTTCTGGATTCCTTGGCGATGGCATGCTAATTGTGTTCATCTTCAAGTACCAGGTCCACCAACTTTCTACATAATGTATCACAAGGGGAATTGTAATGGTACCTTATATTTTAGTGTGGCCTAGCTCTTCATGACATGATCTCCAATCTCCTCTACGATGTTGATAAATACTTTGTTATTCTTCTATGCCAAGTCCCTCTCTTACGTTATGTGCACTATCTCTGCATCTTTTATATTCAGCTCCTCACGCAACGCTCTTATTGTTGCAGCTTTTTCCATGTTTCTTCTTGCAACTTCAGTAGAAACCTTCACCAATGCGTTACTGACCTGCTCATCTGACATGACAGTAGGCTTTACTGTCATATGTCTAGCTTGGGGTGCCTTCTTCAGCTGTCTCGACACACATGACTCTTTGCATACATCAAATTCAGGCTCATCCATGTGGATGTGCATTGACCATGATAGTTTCTTTTGAGTGCACACAATCACCATATCCTCATCCATTAGCTCCCAGCCGAATAAATCCTTCTGTGCTATCATGCTCTAGAAGTAGGCACATGGAAAATTTTACCTACGTCCTCTGCATACCCCATGGCTGGTGGAATGTGCTCTCCACTCATTCTTCTAGACCTTGCTCCTTAGGGAATTTTAGCTTCCAAGGTTAGGACTTGTGTCTCCATATCCTTGAATAGTCATCATGCAGGTTTCTTTCCTCTGGTCCCTCTTTCTTCCTCTCCTCTTTCATTTGATTCCTCACCCTTTTATTCTTCTATCTTCTTACTCGAAGTGTAGGAGAATGCAGGTGCACTTTCCTCTGATTTCTTCCACCTCTTCATCTAACTTCAGTTCTCCTCCTTCTTTGGCATGGTTGCCTCCTTCTGTGGAGAGAGATGAGGTGATCTGTACCATGTTTGGAGTAGCACTTTGGGTCCTTGTTCTCTGAACACTTTCTTAAATTTTTTCTCCCTTTGGACTGCATTCAAGTCCTTGTCGCCCCCCTCTTGTGGCTAAGGCGGTGTAGTGGCACGCTCAGCTTCACCCTTATTCGTAGGATGTCTCCTACTTTTATGCTCCAAACCACCACTATCTTCGCGCTCCTCCTCCTTATCCTCCACTTCAATTGGCTCTATGGGCTTAGGCGTTGGGATGTTCTCCATTGTATTCTTTCCATTTGGTGGTGCTGGAAGTGCAAATTAACTCACCTTCCACATACTTGTTACCTTTCTCCATCTTTGGCTTTAGTTAAAGATACACCAGCACTGCTCCAATATCTCCCACCACCAAAATTATTGGTTTAATGCTCAAAACATCATAAATGAGTCTTTAAACATATGCACCCTACCCTGGATACACATATTTCTTCCTTAGTGTGTGGTAGTCACAATCTACCTTATCTACATTGAACGTCAGTCGCCGTGCATCTGTAAACCTATGTACTGATGCCTGGAAGTACCTTGCTTGTGAATGCATATGGAAATTTACACCAAGGTCTCCATGCTCCATCTTTCATGGCAAACGCATGCTATACTGAAATGCTGGTATACATCAAACTGAACTTCCTTTCCAACCACCGAAGGAAAGTCCTTGGGGATGCGCCATTCTTCCTCAAAAGCCACATGGAGCCTATCATACCACTTCTCTTCCCTGTTTCTTAACCTACTCTTTCATGGATCCCTCACATAAGTACTTCTTGAAGTGCTCTGCAAGTGATTTTTGTTCCATTGGATACTCCCATACCTTCTCCTTTGATCCCATCAGGTACTCCGATCTCCATGAACACTAGTGATAATAGAACAACCTCCAAAACTGATCTTTCCTCCTGTGCGTGCTTCTTCAACTATCTGCTCTACAATATAGCCTGAAATATTGTAGACTACTCCTTCAGACATATTTTTGGCAATGTGCAGCCACATGGTGTTCACTTGTGACCACCTTTCCTGGTCATTGAGCTTTGTAATGAGATGTGCGGCTGCTTGTACAACTAGATACTTCTTTAGTTTGTCAATGTCCATACCGCACGGACCCTTTGTATATCCCAACTCCTTTCTGGTCTCCAATATTACAATTTTATCTGTCAGATCATCTTTATATCATCTCTTGTGCCTTTCATTCCCGTTATCATGGAGATGAACATGGCTGAAATTTTGACTCTGCATCCTACAAAGTACAAAAAATTCTCGTGCACTCTACTCATGAGCCACTGGTACAAGGGCTCATACTTCCCAAAATAAGGGATCTCATAAATTTGGTAAACCCATATCATCTGTAAGAGCTTCTCACCAGCATCATCATACACCGGCATATCTTCCATATGTCGTTTATTTGTCTCCTTGTTCAACAAGGAATCAAGCTCCTTCTTGTTCTCTATGGTCCTGATGATTGTACTCACTCACTTTTCTTTTCCTTATGTGAGAATCCCATTCCTGGCCGATGATAACCCCCTCTGGATATTGCATCTCTAGAAAAATTCCTTTTGGAGCCATTTCTTCTTCTTCTCAACGACCACCTTCTTCTTTCCCTTCACTCCTGCTACAACTACTTTCTTGGGTGCCATTTCTACCTTGCAATCCATAGATCCTTTCTGCTCAAATTTTTAAGGTGTGAATCAAACCCTAGCTTGATTCAATTGTGCCCTAGGTGGAAACTTCGTGCCCTAACTCCTCTCTCTTTCACCTTGCTTCACTCAAACCCTTCACCACTGGGGACGCAAGCTTCTTTTGCACATAGATATGTTTTTCACGACTTGGTTTCACACCCTTCGCACCTTAAACCCAATCACTCGGCTCTTCGCACTTAGCTATTTCTTTCAAATACTCTTAGTCGCAATGGTAAAAATGAATTTTCATCCCATCCTTACATAATTTATTTCAAATTTTGATGCATTTATTGCACCTTCAACTACCAAATATCCTCTCATTCATTGACCAAATTCATTCATTCCTCATGGTACATCTTCATGCCCCAGCTATAACCTTCTAGTGTGCCTTCCTACCCTCTGGTCACAGACTTCTCTTCAGCATGTGCCCTTGCGCCTGAGTACCTCGTCACTGTACCTTCTCCTTGTAGTTATCATGGCCTCTACTTACCTCGCGTTATACTGTCCTTTCATTCATCTCCATCCTTGGTCACTTTTGAGAAGCAATCTTCTTTTGACTTAAAGCACACCCGTAGCAGCTTATTCCTTTCACCTTTCAATTCCCACAGTCTTTTACTTGGATATCAACAACCACCCCACACTAAAAGGATGTGCAGTCCTCTGCACATAAACATTCTTCACATAGTAATTAGCTTCATGCGTGTAAGCATGCTTATTACACAAGAACAACAACTAAATTGACAAAGCGTAGCGACAATGAAGAAAATAAAGAATTGAAAACCTAATCTAAATGGAAATACTTCCTTATTACAAACACCAAGAAGACTTATTTATAGTAGGGCTTCAGCCTACTCCCGTTAAAGTAACTGGGTAGCCATGTTCCATCAAGTGCTTCTAACTGGCAAGCACCTGATTCAAGTATGTAAGTGATGACATACGGCCCCAACCAATGTACTTTGAGCTTTCCTGGATGGCGTAAGAACTTTGAGTCATAAAGAAGTACCATTTGTCCAACCTCCAACTTCTTATCCCTTATGTTTCTGTCATGTCATGCTTTCTACCTAGCCTTTTCGTACTTCTGACTCCATCGTGCTATGGCTTGTCGCTCATCCAGTTGAATCATCTTCTCAATATGCTCTTCTAAATCTTGCTCATCATCTAGACCTCCAGCGCATGCAATGCACAAAGAAGGTAACATAAATTCTATAGGGAGAATGGCTTCTGTGCCAAACACCAACTGAAACGGTGTGGCTTTGTTCAATCTCTTATAAGTTGTTCTATATGCCCAAAGAACAACTAACACTTTATCATCCCAATCCTTTCTTCCAACATCACAAATTTTTGTCAATGTCTGGCTCAAAATCTTGTTGAAAGCCTCAGCAGTTCCATTTTCCTAAGGGTGGTAAGGTGTAGTCTTATGGTGGGAAACCATAAACTCATCTAATAGGATCATTATGGTTTCATTTAAAAAGTGTGTACCCCTATCACTTGTCAAACTTAAAGGACATCCATATCTTGTAAGAACATTCTCCCATAGAAACCTAGTTGTTGTAGCTATTGTACAGTCCTTCGTAGGTGCTACCTTTGGCCCACCGTGTGAGATAATCTATGCAAGTAATGATATAGCATGATCCAGTCCTACGTGCGGCTAGTGAAATAGGTCCTACAAATTCAATGGCCCATTTCTCAAATGGTTCTACACTAGTAATTGGTCTCAAAGGCATTTCATCTCTTTGTCCTAGTTTTCCTAGGTGCTGACAATGGTCACACGCCTTACAATATTCTTTACAGTTTTTATACAATGTCTCCCACCATAATGCAGCAAGTAGGATCTTCAGGAAGTCACATCACTTACATAATGTCCTGCTGCAATACCACCATGGGCTTCTTCCATAATATCCTTACGCTCATGCTCTAATACACAATGGCGTAATAGTTCATCTCTGCCTAACTTGTAGAGGTCACCACTGATTAACATAAATGGTGTCACGCATATAGCAAGTTATTTCTTTTCTAATGCCTTCATTCCTTCTGGTGCCACACCAGTCCGTAGAAAGATAACAATGTCTTCTAATTCTGATGGCATGTGTTGTAACCTATATAACTGTGGGCATCTTGCATGGTTTCTTCAATTGTCTATGCTTCCTCTCCTGAGTTAATTCTAGACAAGTGGTCTGGTCCAGAGTTACTTTTCCCTGGCTTCACCACAACTGTGAAATCAAACTCTTGAAATAGGAGTACCCATCTGCATATGTTCCCTTGTAAGATGGGTTTTTTCACCAAATACTTCAATGCCATGTGATCTGTATAGAATACAAATGGTGTAGCTAGAAAATAATGTCGAAACTTGTGTAATGCATAGATCATTGACAAAGCTTCGCGCTCTGTAGTTGTATAATTTTGTTCAACATGAGTCAGCTTCCTACTAGCAAATCAGATATGATGATCGATAATACCTTCTCCAGGTTGAGCTAATATTGCACCAATGGCCATGCCAGAGGCGTCCATGTGTACATGAAATGGTTTGTCCCATGAAGGGAAATTTAGGATAGGTGAGGTAGTAAGTTTCTCTTTCAATGTTTCAAATGTACGCATTGTTGTGATTCTCCCCAATAGAATGTACCTTTTCCTTTCAGTAACTCCTCCAAAGGTGCGGCAATTTTTGCATATCCCTTGATGAATTTTCTATAATATCCTGTGTGACCCAAAAATCCACGCACCTCCCTTTGACTGGTAGGTGCTTCCAAGCCTAGAATGACTACAACCTTAGTTGGATCAACCAATAAACCTTCCTTGCAGATTATGTGTCCCAAACAGTATTCCAAAAGGTGTAGAAAAATATGCACTTCTTGATGTTCAAAGAGATACTCAATTGTCTACACTATTCAAACATTAAGCACAGATTGTCACAGTGATCCTTAACAAGCCCATATATTGTCCAATCATCGAGGTAGACCTGTAAGAAGTTGTGAATAAAATCTTTGAATACCTAAACAACTATGCATGAGAATACAACAGATGTGTTTTTCAATCCAAAAGGCATCAGAATATAGGGAAAATTGCCCCATTTAGTAGTAAATGTTGTCTTTTCTTGATCCTCCCGAGAAATCCTAACCTGATGATACTCGAAAAACCCATCTGTGAAGGAATATATTTTCACGCCCTGCAACTCCTTCTAGTATTTCCTTAGTAAATGGCGTAGGAAATGGGATCTGTTACACATGCAGCATTTAGCTCCCTGTAGTCCACACATATTTGAATTCTACCATACTTCTTGATACTTATCACCATTGGACTAAAACCATTCTGACTCATCCAAGGGGCTTGAACGATTCCATATTTCAACATTTTATCAATTTCTTCTTCTACCTTTTTGCACAAATTAGGATTCATTCTATAAGGTCTCTTTCTCACTGGGCATGCACTGTCCTTAAGCTTTATCTTCATTTTCCCAAGTGATTCATGCACGCCTTTAAGTTCATGATACCCTCGAGGGAATAAGTCCTGATATTCCCCAAGTAACTCAATGATCTTTTCCACCTCTGAGTCTGACCAGTAGTCTCCAATTATGACCTCCTTAGGCTCAGCCTCCGATCTTATATTTACCTTCTTTATCTTCATTGGTTCATGGTATGCTTGTGTATCCTTATCTACACAATTCAAGAGCTCACACACCCCCTGTGAATGGTCAATATCTAGGTTCTCAACTTCCTCATCATCCACAATGTACACCATCTTTCCTTTTTCTTTCTCAAGACAAACACGTTCAAGCAATATGGAGTCCTATCTGAGTTCTTCTTCAAAACACGCGCACCTGATTCTGTCTCGCCCATTAATTCTTATATAAGTTCCTTCACCTTTTACACTATCTCCCATGGTTAACTGCTTGACAAATTTTAATGCCTCTTCTACTGGGGGTTTGGGAAGAAAAGTACTCAAAGGTCTGGATCGCATGTTTTCATGTTAGAGTGTGGTACACCTTCTATGTGTTACACTCAGGTATTTTTACAGCGGTCCCACTCGTCGGTGAGCGGGTCAGGGGGGTTGGGGGGGTGAAGCCCCCCCCCCCCCCCTATCGATGGGTGGTTTATTAACCCATGGGTAATGGGTAACCGTTATGGGATATTTTTGGGCCCATGGTTTTTTGGTAACCCATGGGCTGTTTTTGATACCCACGGTTTTTTGCCCATGGTTTTGATACCCACGGTTTTGTATCAAACTACTTAAGAAATTGTCTATTTATATGGTCTTATGCATATGATAGATAGACAAGCAAATGTATTGCAGATGTGCTTTGAATTCAGGTGTGAATTCTATAGATTTTGTTGAGCATAGCTCCAAACAGATATGGGTATTGTATTGAGAAGAGTGGAGGCTTGTAATAAAATCTGAGCAAGTGATTCTTGGTGGACGTAGCCCATATTGGGTGAACCATGTTAAATATTGTCTCTCTGTGTTGTGTTATTTATTCTGCACTTTTATTTGAGATCTGTAATATTTTCTGCATATTAGTTTCTACTGTTGCGATTCTGTAAGGGATTATTCCACATATTTTATCTCTTATTTCCTAACAATTGGTATCAGAGCCTGGTTTGGTTTGCTGAAGTGTTGAATCGTAGGGAAATTTTTTAGCTTGAGTGAGAGCTATGGCAGATGATGGAAGATCTAGGGTTGATAAATTCAACGGGTAGAATTTTAGTCTTTGGAAGATGCAGATGGAAGATTACCTTTATCAGAAGGATCTTTATACTCCGTTGTCTGAGAAGGTGAACAAACCCTCGAGTATGACAGATGCGGAATGGGATTTGTTGGATCAGAAGGCACTTGGAATGATCTGGCTGTGTCTTGCATCTTCGGTATTATTTAATGTTTCAAAGGAAAAGACGACAAAAGATCTAATGGATGCATTAGGGAAGTTGTATGAAAAACCCTCTGCCTCTAACAAGATATTTTTAATGAAAAATTTGTTTAATATGAAGATGTCTGAGAATAGTTCAGTAGCAGATCATTTAAATGATTTCAATACGGTTGTGAATATGCTAGCTTCGGTTACAATAGAATTTGATGAAGAAGTTAGGGCTTTATTAATTCTGTGCTCTTTACCTGAAAGTTGGAATAGCCTGGTAATGGTGGTAAGCAACTCGGTTCCAGCTAACTCGAAGTTGAAGTTTGAGGATGTTGTAGGGGTGATTCTAAGTGAGGAAATGTGAAGAAAAATCTCTGGGGAATCTTCTACTTCAGGGAATGCTTTGACAGTGGAAACTAGAGGGAGACAAAAGAATAGAGGAAACCGTGGAAAATCGAAAGATCAGGCAAGGTCAAAATCCAAGAGCAAGATTGTATGTTGGAACTGTGGAAAGTCTGGGCATGCAAAGAAGGACTGTTGGGAGCTTCGAGACAAGAAGAAACAACAGGAAGAAAACAAGGAGGAAAATGTGGCATCGGGTAATGTATGTCAGGATGCTTTGATTCTTTCTTTGCATAATATTACTGAATCTTAGGTTTTAGATTCAGGGGCTTCTTTTCATGCTACTCCACATAGGCATTATTTTGTTGATTATGTTCAAGGGGATTTTGGGCATGTTTTTCTTGGTGATGATGAGCCTTACAGTATAGTTGGAAAAGGTTTTGTTCAGGTTAAGATGCAGAATGGGAATACATGGCTATTGAAGGATGTCAGACATGTGCCTACATTAAGGAGAAATTTGATATCGGTGGGGTAATTGGGAAGTGATGGTTGTACTGTGATATTTACAGTTGACTCTTGGAAGGTTACCAAGGGTGCTCTTGTGGTGGCAAGAGGTAAGAAGGTTGGAACCTTGTATTTATCCACTGATAGTACTAATGATTGTAATCTTGTGGCTTCAGATGCAGATACAACATTATGGCACTATAGGCTCGGTCATATGAGCCATAAGGGCATGGACATCATAAAGAAGAATTTTCCTGGATATACAGAAATAGGTTTGGATTTCTGTGAGAACTGCATATATGGGAAACAGAAGCGAGTAAGGTTTCTCAAGGTTGGACCTACGAAGAAAGAGAGTAAGTTAGAGCTGGTACATTCTGATGTGTGGGGGCCAGCTCAGGTATCATCTCTTGGGGGTTCAAGTTATTATGTTACTTTTATTGATGATGCAACAAGGAAAGTTTGGGTTTATTGTATTAGAAACAAATCTGATGTATTTGATACTTTTGTTAAATGGAAAGCCTTGGTAGAGAATGAAACAGGTCTTAAGTTAAAATGTCTCAGGTTAGATAATGGAGGGGAGTATTGCAGCAATGAATTTGATGATTATTGTTCTAAGAATGGAATCCATAGGCAAAAGATGGTTCCAGGAACTCCGCAGCAGAATGGGGTATCAGAAAGGATGAATAGAACAATAATGGAATGTGCTAGGAGCATGAGGATACATGCAGGACTGCCTCTTTCTTTTTGGGCAGAAGCGGTGAGCACAGCTGTGTACTTGATAAACAGAGGACCCTCAAGTGCCTTGGATGGAGGCATACCTGAGGAGGCTTGGTATGGTAAGAAAGTTGATTATTCATTTCTTAGAGTCTTTGGATGTGAGGTGTTTGTTCATATAGACAAGGATGATAGGACCAAGCTAGAGGCTAAATCAGAAAAATGTACTTTCATTGGTTATGGTGGTGATGACTTTGGATATAAATGTTGGAGTATTAAGGACAATAAAATCATTCGATCTAGGGATGTGGTCTTTAATGAGAAAGTCATGTATAAGCAGTAGTTGCAGGAAAACAGGGAAGAATCCAAGAAAGAATATGCAGTGGTAGAGGATCTTCTAGATGGGAAAGTGACACATGAATCAGTTCAGGAACCCCCTCAACAGGAACCCCAAACTCCTATATTGAGGAGGTCTTCTAGGGTAAGAAGAGAACCTGAACGTTTTTCTCCTTATCTTTATTATTTATTACTCACTGATAATGGAGAGCCAGAGAGCTTTGATGAAGCAATGCAGGTAGATGCTAGGAAGAAGTGGGAGCAAGCCATGGATGAGGAGCATAAGTCTCTCATGGAGAACCAGACTTGGGATTTGGTGAAGCTACCGGAAGGAAAAAGAGCATTGCAGAACAAGTGGGTGTACAGAGTTAAAGACGAAGAAGGAGGAAAGAAAATATATAAGGCCCGGTTGGTGGTCAAGGGGTTTGCACAGAAACAAGGTATAGATTTTGATGAGATTTTTTCTCCTGTAGTAAAAATGACTTCTATCAGAACTGTTCTTGGAATAGTGGCAGTAGAAGACTTGCACTTAGAATAGTTAGATGTAAAGACTACATTTCTCCATGGTGATTTGGAGGAGGAGCTATATATGCAGCAGCCAGAAGGATATGAAGTCAAAGGTAAAGAGGAGATGGTGTGCAAACTGAAGAAGAGCTTGTATGGCCTGAAACAAGCTCCACGTCAATGGTATAAGAAGTTTGATAGCTTCATGATGGAGCAAGGTTATATTAGATGTCATTCTGACCATTGCGTGTATACAAAGAAATTTGAGGATGGAAGTTATATTATCCTGTGTTTGTATGTTGATGACATGTTGGTTGCAGGTAAAAACATGCAGGAAATAAAAGTACTCAAGAAACAGCTAAGTGAATCCTTTGATATGAAGGATTTGGGGGTAGCCAGACAAATCCTTGGTATGAGGATAACTCGGGATAGGAAGGAATGGAAGCTGACTTTATCTCAGGAAGAGTACATTAAGAAGGTATTGGATAGGTTTAACATGCAGGATGCTAAACCGGTTGGGACTCCTTTGGCAGGCCATTTTAAGTTATCAAAGGAGCAGTGTCCCAAGACAGAGCAGGAAAGAAACCAGATGTCCATGGTACCTTACTCATCAGTGGTTGGCAGTTTGATGTATGCTATGGTGTGCACTAGGCCTGATATTGCCCATGCAGTGGGAGCTATGAGTAGATTTATGAGTGATCTAGGTAAAGAGCATTGGCAAGCAGTAAAGTGGATCCTTCGGTATTTGAGAGGGACCATGGGGATAGTTTTGTGCTACAGTGGATCAGACACCACTTTACGTGGTTATGTAGATTCAGACATGGCTGGAGATGTTGACAGTAAGGAGGAGCACGACAGGTTATATTTACACTGTAGGTGGGACAACAGTGAGCTGGATTTCACGACTACAGAAGCTGGTGGCTTTATCAACCACAGAGGCTGAGTATGTTGCTGCCACAGAGGCAAGCAAAGAGATGATTTGGTTACAACAATTGCTTGAGGAGTTGGGGCATAAGCAGAAGGAATGTAAGCTACATAGTGATAGTCAGAGTGCTATACACCTAGCTAAGAACTCTGCTTTCCACTCCGGGATGAAGCATATACAGTTGAGATATCACTTCATCAGGACAGCTTTGGAAGAAGATAAGTTGAAGTTGGAGAAGATTCATACTAGTCAGAATCCTGTAGACATGATGACCAAGGTGGTCACAAGGGATAAACTAAAGCTATGTTCAGCTTTGGTTGGCCTTCGTGGATGATAGTGAAGGGTTAAGAAGCTTGCTCAGTGGAAAGTAGTCTCCAAGTGGGAGATTGTTATGTTTGTGGAGCTTGTTTTCATGTTAGAGTGTGGTACACCTTCTATGTGTTACACTTGGGTATTTTTACGGCGGTCCCACTCATCGGTGAGTGGGTCAGGGGGGTTCAGGGGTGAAGCCCCCAAAGTAAATTTTCATGGGTGGTTTATTAACCCATGGGTAATGGGTAACCGTTATGGGCTGTTTTTGGGCCCATGGTTTTTCGGTACCCATTGTTTTGATACCCCATGCTTTTGATACCCATGGTTTTGTATCAAACTGCTTAAGCAATTGTCTATTTATATGGTCTTATGCATATGATAGATAGACAAGCAAATTTATTGCAGATGTGCTTTAAATTTGGGTGTGAATTCTGTAGATTTTTTTGAGCATAGCTCCAAATGGATCTGGGTATTGTATTGAGAGAGTGGAGGCTTGTAATAAAATATAAGCAAGTGATTCTTGGTGGATGTAGCCCATATTGGGTGAACCACATTAAATATTGTCTCTCTGTGTTGTGTTATTTATTCTGCACTTTTATTTGAGATCAGTAATATTTTCTACGTATTAGTTTCTACTGTTGCGATTCTGTAAGGGATTATTCCACATATTTTATCTCTTATTTCCTAACAAGTGCTAATACCTCAAAATACCTAGTGAACTTTGGCCCCTTGTATAGTGATAGATGCATATTTCAATACTCCTATGGAAGTGGCCTTAGTCTAGTTTGCCATGAATAACACCTTAGATGATGGCTGCAATGATATACCCCTTATTGAGTCAGTCTCCCCATTTGTACGCATGCATCTAATGTCAGCACATTGACTTCCGCACATGTATCTATCAATATGTTGCTCAAAAGCCACCTATCCACAATAGCATTAAGAGTAATTTCTTTGTCATAGTCAACGCTATCAGGGGGAAGATTTACATGCAGAATCTACCATCTGGTTTGAAGACTTGTGCATGGAGTTTTCCCTTTCAACCAACTTCCTAACAGTGGAATAAAGTTCTTCTGGTGCAACATCTTGCACACCTCCTGCAGATCATCAATATTAGTTTGAACTATCTTCAATGCTTTTTTTTGCTCCTTTAAGTACTGTATCTCACCCTAAAGATTACTTAGCACTTCCATGGTATCTTGGTAAACCTCCTTCTAATGAGCAAGATCTAGGTACCTTGCATGCAAAACCTCCTCCTTGGTGATCGTAGGCTTCTGGTGCAATGTCTCTCTTGTGCGCGTTACTTCAGCTACATGTAGTAATCTTTCACTGTTAATGCCTCAGGCCCTGGTGCTATCTTGGGAATCCATTGATCTTCTACCACGCGCTAGATTCTAACCATCCCAGTGCATTTGTTTTCTTGCTTATGCTGCTTACTCAGATGCTCATATAAGTCTGGGAACTCTTCATAGCTATGGTTCTTTCCGTAGAAAGAACATGCAATATTCTTAGGACATTTATGCCTATAGTGGTGAGGAGATCCTCATGTATAACATGTTCCATGAGGGAACTCACCTCTTCCTCCACCTCAGCCTCATCCTCCATATCCACCACAATATCCACGTCCCCTTCCATGACCTCCTTCAAAATGCCCCTCATTCCTGTCATAGCTCGTTTGATTATGATCCCAATCCTGGTGCTCATTCTTACCCTTAGAATTATCTGTTATACTTATCTGTCATACCCCAATGTCTATAGCATCATGGATCTGACCAATCAACCGAAAATCCTCAGTATCATGGGTCGTGGACCTATAAATATTGCAAAAGCAAGATACATTCTTCCTTATTGCATGCTGTAACAAAGGACAGTGACTAGCATCATGATTCAAATGAAAAATTTCATAGTCCAACAGTAATGAGTGTATAGATCTATGAGGGAAACTATCCTTGGTGTGACCTTCCACTTCACAATCTGTACACCAAATTCCTGAGCGTGTTTCATGGGCTGAATTTTGCTGATAGCTTCTCTAACTGCTTTTCCATAGCTATGTAATGCTGTGCCTCTAAGAATGGACTAACACCAGTGTTAATGCTCCCAACTGCCTCAACACACAAAGCTGCTTCTAGTGCTTTGCGTGGATCAATGTATGTCTTATGTGACAGTGCCCTTCTAAAAGGTGTAATCAATCCTCCAATAAACCACTGTGCATGTTGGCTCACATGTGAATATCATAAGAAAACTTAGATAGAAGTGTTCTTAAAATGAGCATCATACTCACATACACTCTCAGTAGTGCCTTGCTTGATATCCTTGAGTGCACTTATACTCTTCTGCTCAAACTCAGGGATATGGAACTCTTTCAAGAAAGCATCCTTTAGCACCGCATAATCCACGCAAGTTTGATTAGGTTCAAACTTCCTATACCAATCATGTTCACGTCCCTGAAATGTAGTTGTAAATTGACTTGACTTTCACTTAGCAAGCTATGATCCCTTTAGCATGCCACAAGATTTCACACATATGTACATGCTCGATAACATCCTCTATGCCTCTATACTCAGAAGATGAAGAGACATCTCCATATAGATATTCTGTGGTTGCTACGGACCTTGACCACCTGATCCAGAACCTCCTGTGTTTCCTCTACCTCTAGAACCACCAGATCCACTGGAACTAGAACCACCTATACCTCCTGATCCTCCACCTATAGCTGGAATAGGACCTGTAGATGTACTCCCCTATGCTCTGATAGTAGTACTATACTGAACCCCTACAGTCTATGAGGTAGTTCCACTTCCAGAGGTGAATCCAACATTCTACGCGTTCACGTTCTGTGTGGATGATGCACCTAAAAATGTTCCTCCAAATAACATTGAAGTTGTCTATCCTACCATTGATGTACTTACTCCCTGACTTACTCCTGCTCTCCTACTTCCCAAGTTAGCTTGTTGGTTACTTGTCGTACTAGATACTAGGAAAACCAAGAAAAAAGGATAGGTCACTGGGTGGATTAAGATGCACACCCACACCCCAGGTAGTCTTTGTTGGAACACTTCTGTGTGAAGCCAAGGGAGGATCTCTATCATGCTTTCCAAGATGGGGGAGTTCTTGATGCTCTAGCTCTGTGTATTCTACATGAGCTTGAAATCCTTCACGAGCCATCTCTCTCCTCAATGCCATACTTTCTATAGTAGAACACTACTTCTCTATCTCCTTCTTGCATGCCTCATTATACTTAAGCCACATTTTCTCTCTCTTCCTTTCTACCGCTAGGTCTGCCATCTTTCACCAAACTTGTTCCTTCCCTCCCACGCATGGTGAAGTTTAGTTAGCCATTGGTTTACTCTCCAGGTTCAAAGTTACCATCAAGATCTTGATCGCCAGTGGAATACCTTACAAATATGCTCCTCTAGGATACTACAAAAACTGGAATTCAACTACCTCTGGGAAAGAATACGTCGAAATTGAATATTCCAGAATATAACTGTTTAGAACACCATAAAACCACGTATCCACCACACGAGTCCAGATCAGATCAACATCATAAAGGGCCTGAAATTATTCCTATGTCCAAACAAGTGTACGATACCTCCAATTCCACTTAGATGCATAAGCAATCAGCCACTCGTATAATTCTACTGGAAAGATAGAAAAAAAGCTCTCATATAACCTGTCATACAGATTCTGTTCTACCCAAGTGCATGCGTTAAACTTAGATCCACTGCTGAACCATCATGCATATTCTTCCTCCAGATCATGTATCCATTCCTCAATACTTGCTAGAGTTAACTGGTACGTCTTCATCACGAACCATCTTGAAAACAACTGAAAAAGAGGTCCCCGGACAATGGAACCAATGATGCAGCCTAGAATTTACTAGATAACACCCTAGACGTGCTGGCACATCACTCAGCCTAGACTGAGTGCTCACCCAAAGCACGCAAAGGTACCAGGTCCCTCTTTAGGGTTGTTATAGCAGGATGTTAGCATGATGAAGGAAGAAACATATAGATCCATAACTAATCCATCATTCTATAATGCATGCCATATTCAGATCTATGAAAGAACAATCTTAAACAATAATCATGATTGAATCAAGAACATGCACTACTCAATTACACACAGGAATGACACTTAGATTCAGCTAATAACTTCCATCTATTAATAAACATATAAATCTCCTTACAATAATGGCATTCTATACCGATGCGGGCATGGATCTGATATACATTAATCCAGTCATTTGCACATATCTCTTTATGCTCACCTCTTGCACTCTACATATACCTATATTTATCTCTACTAATATGTGATTCACATCATATATATAGGGTGGGGACTTTCCCTTCACTGCTTATCTATTCCAAAAATAGGCCACATGCTATTAATAGCCATGCTTTGTTTACAGGCATAGCCACACATGCAAGTGTGTTATCTATAGACCTCTTACAGTTAACTAAAGTGACAATCCTATTCTTAGCTCATCTCCATGCAAAATGCTTCGATCCGATCCTCTAAAGATAGACAATGTGTGGCATGCACGTCTCTGCATCGTTGGTGTGTTCTGCATGCCATCTTCTAAAAATAGGTCTTCATGCTCAAAATTGGCTAAGTCCTGAATGTTGAACTTTCCCTCCACGCGTGGGTTCTTCCTATCCATTCATGCCCTTAAACCTGGCATGTTTTCCCGCACGGACTTCTTGTGTGAGTTTTGTCAAGTGTTCTCTGATCAACAATGGGTCAAAGAGTTGCATTGTAAAGCTATTAATTGGGAGAGCCTCCTCACTTAATAGATGTATAGTTATGTGCAAGTGGTTGGATGTTAAACTTGGCATGACTAATCAATGTTAGTGAAGGAAAGTGATCAGGTGGTCCTCTACTTCCAGTGCTTATGTTTCGACTCCATCTCAACTATATTCCATGAGCTTAAAATACTAAGAGGCAATACCATGCATTGATACTTTATGATTAGTAGATTTTGTTCCTTATTGTCTGTGAATGGTGTCATTCTCGTTGAGAGTCATTGTTATATTCTGGTATTGAGGCAATTACCCTTGTTGTATTATGTATTGTGGTAAACCCTCTTTAGTATTATCTTCTGGGATCTCCCTCTCAAGATTTTTTTTCCCTGTGTAGTTTCTACAAGCATTCTTGGATGATGTGTAGCAAATTTTGACCCCTGTCTGATTTCTGGTAGAATGTCCACACATCAATGATAATCAGAACAGTGTAAAAAATTCCATGTTTTCAATAAATGGAGCCATCCCACATTCAAACAAAGGGACTTAGTCCCACACACTATTAGGTGAGAGAACCCAATTTTCCCACATGAAAAATTAATTTTCCAACAGTTTTTGACATCCCACCATGGGGAAAATTTAGTACATTTACACCCCAATATTGATTCCAAAAAATCCAAAATAAATCCAAAAACAAAAAATTTAGAATTTTGAAAGTCCGTAATCCCATAAAAATATTGAACATAAATCTTCCATGAGTTGAATCCAATATTTCTCAAAGTTGGCTGAAAGAAGATACACAAGATTGGAAAGATTGAGAGGAATTGTTGAACTTGCTTTTGAGGCTTTGCAAAATCAGTAAGAGAAAATATGAGATAATCCATACTATTTCTCTCAAGCTTCATTCACATCTAATTCATGAAGTGGTAATCTTGGAAATCCTATCCAAACTCCTATTGATACTCCTCCTTCAAACCCTATTGATTCTACTATCTTTCAACCACTGTTAAACATTGAATTTTCAAATGAAGAAGAAAAAGAAGAACTCGGGGAAGAATTTAGAGAAGGATTTTCAGAAGAAGAAGAAGAAGGAGAACTTGAAATGGAAACACAAGGAGCTATCCCTTGGGGAAAAAACATAGGCCCTCTAGCCTTAAATAAAATCCAAGAGCTTTCTAGAGGTTCAAGAAAGAATTTTCCAAATTTTAGAGGTGATGGGAAACAACACCTAGATAGTATATTTCCGCTTTCATAACTGCATGTGGTGTGTTGTAATGCTAACACTTGCTCATGAAGATGTATATGTCTTTTTTGTTTATGGAATCACTTCAAGATGTCATTTTTTCTTGGTTTTATCATTTACTAAGGGGTTTGATTACAAGCTGGGCTCAAATGAAAGCTAAATTTGAAGCCAGATTCAAGCTAATGGAATATTCTCATACCCTCCTTACCCAATTGACAAAATTGAAGAAAGAAACTTAAGAATCCATGAGATACTTCGTGGAAAAGTTCAACAATTTTATCAAAAAGATTCCAATCATTTTTTATCCTACTACAGATAATTTGAAAAGTTTATTCGTAAATGCCCAGATGTCAAAAGTGATTTTCTTTCTATGAAGATTTCAACCAAGAGATTTAGACCATGCTCAAGAAATTTCCATTGAAGTAGAAGATGACCTCATCTTGTCAGGAAAGATCAAGAATCCTTTAATGAAGGATAGAGCTTAGAATGCCAAAAATGATAGAGATTATTCATTGTTGTAAAAATTGGTAAATGAATTTACAATATTGAAGAGGGGGGTCACCCAATGAACATCCCATCAAAATAAAAACATGAACCAAATTGTAGGAGCACCCCGAAATCTTTCCTTGGAATCTCCACCATTTAATGCAATGTGTTTGTAGAGCTCAAGAAGATGAATAAGGATTTGAACAAGAAAGAAAAGACAATAATATCTTAGATATTGAAGAAGCCGAAGATGATGCACGAATCAGATTCTTTTAAATGCTCAGGATGTGAAGAAGAAGATGAAGAGGATGCACCTAGATTCTCATGTGCAGTATTCACCCGCTCCTAATCTCAGAAAGGAAGCTCCTCCACTTCTTCTCCAAAAAAGAAGAATGTTGGAGATCCTCCTACATTGAATTTAAAGAGAAAAATAATTAGTCAAGGATCCCCACTTCCACCCTCCATGGGTTAAAATGCAATGGAGAAACTAGATCCCATGGAAAATAAGAGGCCATCTGCTATTCCAAGTAATTATTCCGATGCTCCTTCTAATTCTAATTCTTCTTCTACAAAATCTAGTCCTTCAAGACCTTCTAATGTTCTTACAAAATCAGTCTTTGTTCCTCAAACATCTACTCCCATTGTTAATTCTATTATAAATCCAAAATTAGTGTCTTCATCTTCAACCACATCTTCCCCTATTGATATAATAGAACAATTGAATAAATATAAAATGCATATTTTTGAATATGAGCATTTGAGGACTCACCTGAAACAATTTAACAAGATTTTCCGTCATATCATAGGCAGTAGTCCAAAGCCTAATAATGTGACTCCTAGTTCCAAAGGACTAATGCCATTTCCACCTACTCCTCCATAACAGAAGATGCTTCCTATGAGTTCATCAATGACTGATAAGATTGATCCATTCTATCTCTCTCTTCTCATTGGAGGATATTGATTGAATAACTTCATAATAGATTCAGGTGCTTATGACAATGTAATGCACATAAAAGTTTCCAATCCTCTCAAAATTACCTTGACATGGGCCATTGGCCCTTCTTACTCCATGGAGTCTAAGGAATTCCCACTTGTGGGTAAAATCAAGGATGCATATGTGGCCCTCGCTAATTTTTTGGACAAGAAGGTATGATTGACTATCTTGGTAGTATATATTTTGACATCATTTGGAATGTTACACTAAGTAGAAGTTTCTACCAAGACTTGAGAGGTAAAATCCAAATGAATTGGTCTTCCATAACCATTGAAAAAATTAGGGGAGAAATAATTTTTTTTCTTCCGGCTAAAAATTTTGACATACATTATACAAAGTTCAAGAGATCCAGGAGCTAACATCTTATATTAGGACAGAGGGAAGTGGAATTATTTCATAAAATTTGAGGAGGAGGATGGAATTCCTATCTTGATAAGACCAAGGATTCCTTTCTGGTAGGATATTGATCATGAATAAGAGTGGAGAAATATTTAATTGCAAAAGGACAGTTAAGAATTTCCAAATGTTACAGGCCATGAAGAAGATGAAGTATTTCTTGAGAATATTCAAATTAAAAAATCAGCCAATGTGTTTGTTCATGATGAAGAGGTGTTCACATTTCCATTCAAAGAGGAATATTCTCTTAAAGATATCATTCATAAAGAAGAGATGTAATTTTTTGACGATCTTTTGGAAGATTTGAAACATGAATATGTGCAAGGAATGTTGAGAATTATAGAAGAAACCAATGATCCCCAGCTTAGTTTTGAACTCTTAATGCAATCCATGGAATTGCGAGACATATATGAATCTAGTGTTGACTCCTCAATTGATTCAAAAAAATCTCATGATGAAAGAAATCGAGATGAATATAATGATATCCCTCATGAGGAAATGGTTAATTAATGGGATGATTAAGGTAAAGTTTTCTCTTTTCCATTTGAAGAGGAATCTTTTCTCTATGATGAAAAAGGTTAAAAAATATCTTTTGTTCCTTCAGAGATTAGGCCTCTCATGATGAAGAAGTAGTAAAATACAATGAGATTTGGGATGATGAATCCATTCTTCCATTTTTTTTCCTTGAATTTCCAAATGAAGATTCTTCAAATGAATGTGAAGGTGAGCTTTTGGCAGTTTTGAAAGAAGAGTTTGTGGAGGAAATCTCAAAAGTTTCAGAAGAAATAGAATACCCAAAGCTCAGTATTGATATCTTGACTCATGCCATGGAAGTGAAAGATAGGTATGAAGCTAATATTTATTCTTCATTTGGTACCCAAATATTTCATAATAAATAGTACAAAAGAATAGATTAAATGATTCTCATGAAAAAATTTCTAATAAGCATGAATGTGAGAAAGAGAAGAACTTGGATCATTTAAGAAATCCGATCAAAAATCAGCCTTGGCGCAGTGGTGAAAGGGAAGATGGGAAATCAGCAATGTGGATGATCATTGAAATATAATTTGCAATCTGAGATTGATAATAAGAACAATGAAAATTTTGGGTGAAGCTCTAAGCATCAGATTAATCATGTTGGCTCACTCTTCCCAAGTATACAAACATTCATAAAAGCACCTGGATTTTATAAGTAGTTGAGGAAAGGAGGTTACTTCTTCGAACAAATCAATGGTTTTGCATAACATCATCACCCAATGTTACCCATTCAGGGGTGACATTCAAAGAGAGAATTGCTTCTGTAGTGCCCACTCCTCTTCGACACTTATTTTGCTATGATCATGATTATTAGTTGCTTAGTGACATGGACATTATTATGATATTTTGGATAGCATGTTGTTAAACAGTATGGACATTATGTTTATCAGTGTGTTTGTGACTCTTATAATGGATTGTATGGATTCCTAGTGGACATTGATAGATATTGTAGTACATGATGATGATTTAGTGTTATTTTGTTATATGCTGACATCTTGGACTCTTGGCAGTGGTGATTATGTTTAGATGATTGGACTAACATTGTGTGTACATTGATGTTATGGTTTATTAATAATATGATGATAATAGGTGATCAATAGTGTGTTTTTGAATGCATCTAAGTAGGTATAAGTTACAGTAAATGTGTGAATTACTTAGTTATTGTAAAAAAAATGAATTGAGAAAGATGGTTATGCATAGGCGTAGGGTGATAGAAAATTTTAATGGATATGGTAGAATTGCGATGATTAATAATTGAAAATAATTGATTTAGAATAGAATTGCTTAACCATGATGATGATGCAGTTATGTTGTATGATGATGTTATATGATAGATGATATATGTGTTTTGATTTCTTGACGTATTGATATGGCCTTGAGGCCAAAGGTGGTATTGTCTTGGTTGTTTACAGGAAACAAAATCACAATAAACAAAGGAGGGACTAGAAAGACCAACCACGAAAGAATGCCGTGTGTTTACAACATGGTCACCTTGGCATCCATTTGTGTGTGTGTGTGTGTGTCGTCATGTTTCTTGTCATTTTTTAGGAGGTCTCCAAGGGGGAGCAACCTCATAAGTGACCATGGGTGTAAATGTTTTTGTTTGTCTTCTATTTATTTTTCTTAGTTGGTGTTTTGATTTTATTAAGTTCTAATGTTCTCTCATGTTCTTGTGTTTATTAATGTACCCTTGATTAAGTAAGTAATTTTGTGGTTTATGTTAATTGGATGATGTGGCATACGGGGGGCGCAATGATTGTGGGATATACCTTATTTTCCTTATGCTTTTATTGGATTTTATTGTCTTGGTTTGTGTGCCCATCCCCATCTCCAAAACTCAGATTTGGGATTTGAGCCCATTTTTATAGACTTGTGGGACAAGTTTTACTTGTCCCACACTCCTTAAACTCTCCCTCCAACCTAACCTATGATGTGAGGGGCCAGATTTAGGCCTAATCATGTGCTTTTGAGGGAAACTAGATAATTAATGCCACCTCTTTCTTAATTCCCTAAATTTGAAATCTCGAAATGTGGAATGAGGATTTTTTATGGGAAGGAATGTGTCATGTCTCACCTTCTTCATTTATGAGACCTTGGTTTGTGTGTTTGGTTGTGAGGTGGATTGAGGGGAAATGAGGTGGCCTCCTACATGGAGCCACATCACCATCCTCCCCACTAAATTCTATTTATTGGAGTCTTTTAGTAGTTTTTGGGGTTACTTGCTTGGAGATTTTGGTAGAGCTTGCATGGGAGTTATTTTTATTGTGGAGAGAAGTTGGTACTTGGGTGTTTGAAGGTTGAAGGATCTCTATCACAAGGTAGGATCTCATACTTGGTATTTTGCTTTCTTGTTTGTGTAGTGAATTATGAATTGAATTGGGTGAATGCATGTGTTTTGTAAAGGTTGGGTAGAACTGGCCATAGGTAATGTGTAGGGAGAGGGAAATGGGGCCATTGTGGAGGTAAAAGGGAGAGTGTGAGGTCTTGTGAAAGGAGTGTGGGAAGGGTAATCCACCTATGTGGAGATATAAGGAAATCATGCCATTGTGTTAACTTGCAAATGGAGAGATAAAGGGTATTGTGTGTGTGTTTAGTGCACTTGGAGGCCTTGGGTGGATCCCTATCCCCTTGGGAGGTATAAGGAGATGTGTTTGTGTATGTTGCATATTTTCCTATTGCTTTGTTCTTGTGTGTGTTGCAGTTTTATTGTGAGTTTGTATGTGTTGTTGACGCCAATTTTTGTGAGGTTGTCATGGTTGTGCACACCCCTCATTCCTTCTTGGTTGGGGCTCAAGGGCCAATGAGAAGGTTGGCTTCACCTTCTCATTGGATTAAGGCTGGGAGGTGAGTGTTTCCTAGCTCCCTACCCTTTGTTTATGTGTTGAAGATGGAGGGGAAATGGAGTTGCAGGTTTAAATACATGAGATGGAGTTGCATGATGCAATTAGATTAAAAAAAAATTAAAAATGTCATGTTTTCTCCACCTTTAGGTGGAGGGCTTGTAAACTTGGATTTTATTTTCATTCTCCTTGTAAAGAAATTTAAGTAAGGTTGTCATGTATTTAATTTATGGAATATAGAGGGTTGAAGAATGATAAAAAGGTTACATTTTAATTGTATTGTAAAATCTGCTTCATAATGTAAATATGTAATTTATTTGAAAGTCTGTGATTTGTTTTAAATCTACCTCATATTGTATACTTAAATCTAAAAATGGCCCTTCATTGAATTGCAAATGTGTAGAGATATATTTTTTATTCTCTTTTGAATGATGTTTAAAGGAAATGGAAGTTTTTTTTGGGGCTGCAAGTTCTCTCTTCAATTAAATATGAAATCCTTGTCAGGAATGTTTAAGATGTCCATTCTGACAATAGATCATCTTATTTTTCCTCAGTTCAAATTGCAAACCACCACTCCTCACAAGGGCTGATAAATGGCATTGACAAGAATATCAATAAATTAAGAATTCCAAACAAATAAACCATTTCATACAGACTGATTTATTTATTCTGCTATGAATCCAAAATTGGTTACCTGGAAGTTCTAAATACTGAGCAGGATACATTTTGTAGGAGACTTTAGTAAATGGTAGATTACTTATGCATTTATATAAAATTTTGTTCTCTTTCTACCAATGTGCAAACACCCTTTATAGGAAATAAGAATCCGTTTTCAGAAAAAAAATTAAGATTCTTTGATTCAAGATGTGGGAACATGTTCTTTTATAAAAATAAGCCTTCAAGATTTGCTTAACTCCAAAAAACTATATAATACAGTGTTACAGTAAGATTAGAAATGAGAGAGGCATATACACAACATACCGAATTGTATTGCTATTGGTACTTTAGCACAAGAAATCAACATTTGGGGAGAGTAAAAGGGGGGCCGAACCCCCCCTACGCCTCCCCACAGCCCTTACCTTGATTGGGCAGAGTGGTGTGACATTGCCACAATATAATGTCCCTCTCCCGTGGGACTTCAACTGAAAAAGCCAGGAAATCACGACCTGTGATAACCCCCAAGATGATTAAATTCTGATTTTGGGTCTAGCGCTATGCTGCAATATGTGTATGACAGCTGTGAAATCAGCAGTCTGATTTTTTATAACAGCAGTCCAAAAATGCAGGAAAACCACTCAAATATCATCAACTAACTCAACCAAAATGTAGATAGGTAATTTAGGAAGTATTTTGCACACTTTTTACCATCAAATTTGATCACACATTCAACTGATATATTTAATTCCAAACATGCAAGAAGTACAGCTCATTGAAAATTATGAAATGATAGGGTTTCCAAACCACAAAGAATTCATAGATTCCAGGGTTAGTAAATTAGGCCAAAATCAGAGGATTTTGGTAAATCAGATTTGCAACTTGTGCCCTAGAAGGCACCCAAATGTTATCAAACCCTAGTCGCTAAATCAACTAGGACAGAGGACTCAACAATGCATGCAAACCCTTCTAGAATGTCTCCCTTGATCTTCTAGATCAAGTCCAAATTTGCAAGAGGTCTTCAAGATGTCTTCACAAGCACCCGAGAATGAAGGGTCCATATTCGTCCTGCAACCAACCACAAGGCAGGGTTTCGTGCTTCCTTGGAAAAGCCACACAATTAGGATTTTCACCCAACAAATGGAAATGACAATGAGCAATCAGCCCAAGAGATCAAGTGTAGAGCTTTTTTTATAATGCGCCAAGATCGATGATGAAGGATTGAATTTATCATATGATCTCACCTTTATATCCTCACATCTTTGGCACCAGTGATCCAAAATAGGACTGACCTCAATAAAGCTATCGTTGGGTCTTTTAATTTGCTTGTATGACCTCCAGGGACACAGTTGACCTACTTATGTTAGAGGAAGCCTATTTAAAAGTTAGAGTGTGGTACAAATTAACTAAAAGTTAAAATCGGGAAATTTTAATGCAATTCCTTCCCTAGCTCATTCAAGCGGGTCAGGGGGCCACGGAAAGGAAATGGTAAGAAGCCCCAGAAACAAATTTTCATTAGTGCTCTTAAGTCGAACCCATGGGTGGTTTATTAACCCTTATAAACGTGGATTGTTTATAAACACACAATGTGTTTTTCAGCCACACTGTAATGGTGCTCTCTTACTTTGACTACCTCACGGTTTTTATACCCATGGTTTTGATACCCAGCATTTTTTGCCACATAGTTTTGATACACCAGCGGTTTTTGCCCATCACTTTGACACTCATCGGTTCTGTATCAGCACTGCTTAAGCAATTGTCTATTGATATGCACTCGAAGTTGCATGCGCATATATATACAAGCAAATACTAAGTGCCACATGTGCTTTGCCACTCCAAGCCATGAATTCCTGTAGAGTTTGTTGACCATAGCTCAACAAACTGACCCATGGGTATTGCCTATTCGGCAGAGTAATCACAGAGCTTGGCAAGTAAACTCTGAGCAAGTGACTTCTTGCTAGGACAAATATTCGCCCAGGAAACTGGGCCACCCCAAAAACGCCAAATATTGTCGCTCTGTGTTGTGTCATCAATTCTGCACCAATATTTGAGATCTGTAATCTATTCTGCCATATTAGTTTCTACTGTTGAGATTCTAGCTAAGGGAAAATTTCGCCATATTTTATGGCTTAGGGACACGGAACATCACAGGTAATAGTGAACTTAGGTTATTTTACGTTAAAAAAATGTAAGGTTTTTGTCTTATAAATGCATGTACACTCCCTCACTTGTATTATGCTACTTACAGGCTATTAAAATGAATAAAGTTACATGAGTTGAAGCTAATTAATTATAGCGCATTCGAAGAGCAAATTATAACTTGCATAGGATATGCAATTTATGTTGATACTTTTCAGTGACAATCATTTTCATAAATTTACAACACTTATCAACTTAAGTTGTTGTATTCGCATGATGATGCAATTTTGTACTGTATTTGTATTCAAATCTAACAAATAAACACTTCCCCAACATTTTGCATACTGAACTTAAGGAAACATTTTGTATGATATTAATTTAGGCATTAATCAATTATATTTTCAAAGAAATTTGCATATTTTTTAAGTTGTTGAATATTAAACCGCAATAGTCTATGTCGTAATCAAATTTTATTGGATCTACCAAGATATGAGTATGCGAACTATGAACTGATCAATGCAGCACACAGTGCTGGCCGAAAGGCGAACACATGTATGTTGTATATTAAAAAAGTTGCTACCATTTTTGTAAGTCATCCTGATTTAGTTTAACTGCCTGTGGTCTTGTACATTGTGTAAGTATATAATCATTCACGGCCTCAAGGTTGACATAGTGGGTCATGTCACTCCGCATGTACCATAGATAAGCAAATCAGAAAGGAAGTATTTCCACCAGTTTTTTTATCACAGTGAATTTTCATTCTCAACCTTTTGTTGACTGTGTTGTACACATGCTTGTGGTAGTGTGTTCAAGTGGTGACTTCATGCCAAGTAGAAAAGCACTATCATTGTGTAGCATGTGTGTCTCTGTGAATGTGTAATAGTTTACCAAATGTGTGTTATGACTCTAATAGCCCAATTCATAACTCAATAATTCACTACCTAGATGTATTGGGTTGTCCTTCACGCCACAATGCTTGGGCCTATCCTCGATGAGGACTGTTGGTATCTAGAACAAGTCCCTGGATCTAGCCTCTTGTTGTCAAGCAAAATGTCTATTGCATGAAAACTTCAAACAAAGTTCTCATGACAACCTAGCCCACATTTGAAAATCCCTCTCCCCGGTCAATGTAAACTTGTCCTTTGGCCAACTCATTTACTTGTGTTACCCTCATAATGGCTACGAGGAATGTGCTAACATGATTTTCAAGTGTGTTTCATGTGTAGGGAAGTAATTCATACATTCATTCAGAACCATTCAGAAGGAATTACTCCCGAAGGCCTAAAAAGACATATTTTCATACTTTTTCACACTAGTGGAACCCATCGGAAGTTGGCCGTTGAGGCACAACCCACCTGAGAGTTGTACAAGTGAGCTATATGGTGTTTTGAAGAGATTTACAAAGATTTAGGAAATATTTGGAACCTCGGGAAAATATTCTTTAAAACTGGGTTATTTTTAGTCGGTGATGGGGATTCCATTTTCCTAAAAAACAACCTTTTAGGTTTCAAAGGTTTTAGAGCCTTGGGATGAATCAGAAGGTGACCAAATACTCATTGGAAAGCTAAAAATGCCTACTTTACAGTGAAAAATGTTCCAAGATCTTTTGTGGAGAGGATTTATAGATATTGTTCTATCAGTACATGTAAAGATCTATGATCCGGGTAAATATTCAGCAGAAGATTCTGAGAGTTCCAAAGAGAGTTGAGACATGACTTATGTGAGGAACTATTTACGTCTAAGGTGTTGGTTATGATTTTTATCATCATAAAATTTGGTGGCATCTTCCTTCATTGGCATGCTATAGACACAAAATCACGCACTTTGGGTAATTATCTAATCCTGATTACATACTACTATTCATATGATTCCTAAGTAAAAATGATACTAATTAACCCATGTCTTTGGCCACATTTCTTTACTTTTTGTTGTTACTTCTAGTCTTACACCCTTATTTGCTCAATCTACCATTTTAGTCTTCGGTGTTTGTCATCCTAGACACCAACGCCCAGACCAAGATGTCAGTGTCAGGTGCCCTTGTCCAGTCTAGGAGCCCCTGTCCTCTGTGTACTTTACTCACACTTTTTGGGTCCATTCTATCCATTTGAGCATCTTATCTTTTTTTTATTCATCGTTTTCGGGGTTAATTATGAAGTTCAAACAAGGGAATCATATAAATATAAAGTTATGTGACCATAATAAAGGACCAAACACTAAGCATCTACTATCTCCACCTAAGGTTGCATCCATTAGGGTATCTAAGAGCTCCATTGCATCCATTTATCTCCATCACAAGGGACACAAAGGTTGTTTTTCTTCATACACTTCATAGGAGGGAAGTTCATTTTATTCTATGCACATATTTACTATATTTCTTTACATCTAGCTACTTTCTCGCTATCCAAGAGTAACTGACAAAGAGCAACCTAGGGCATAATTCCACTCACACACAAAACTACATTAGGTCTGAGAAGTAGTGCAGCACTCAGTTGTAAGTCCACCATTGTGGTGGCTAAGGACATTCTAACCCCTCATTCTGCATCTTTTTTTTGGGATTTGATGTATATTTGAGGGTTTTGCAGGTTTATACTTCTTTGTAGGTTTATTGAATCCTCGGCGGTCATTGTGTGAATCCATGGCAATAAAAGGTGATCATAAGTAAACATCTTGCGACCCTAAGAATTTGGGTTTTTGAACATTTCTGCAAACCCAGGCACCCAAAATCAGTACCTAAGTGCCCACAGGCACCCCTATCCCTCTCCAGGTACCCCTCTCTAATATGTTCCTCCATTTCTACATTTTCCTTTGCTCTAGTGTGATGGTCGATGCTTCGGATTTCTTCAGTTTCTAGTCTTGTACACCTTTGGAAACACTGCAAATCAGCTAAGGCATCTTACCCTTCTTTGCACATTAGGGTTTTATTATTTATTTCTTATTTTGCTTTGGTATATTTTTGTATTTCATTATTGCATTTATTTACTACTACTATAACATCATATTAGGCTTAGATTTTACATTTTGGCGAACCCCACTCGTGATCATTCTTTTAGACCCTTCTTTAGCATATCATTTTCTCTATCATGGCTCCTATAATTCCTCAAATTTCTTTGTATGATTTAATTCAAAAGCATCCTAATTGCCAACTTGTTCTGAGAAAAGCCTTAGACACCATGTATCTCCCTAGTGATACGACGCCGCATAAAGTGAGTTCTATTTTAGATCGTCTATCTGACGACCCTAACCTTCATGATCCTCCATCTACTTGGCCCATGTTAGACTCAATTCAAGCTTTAAATTCTTTATTTCAAGACAAATTCTAGGGTATGGAATCCACAGTTACATCTCTCAAATCTAAAATCCAACATCTTAAAGACGTTTATCAGGCTCATGTTTGTTCTCCTTCTACATCCCATCTTCATCTATGTCTTCTACATGTGCTTATATCAATGATCCTCAAGTCATACCATTATCAAATCCTCTCACCTTTAATCACAATATGAAGAAACATGACATTCTTACTAAGCTCCTTAGTCATCAATTGATCACTTTACTGTCTACTCAAGGTTATCCTCCTTACCGACTTACAAAATATCAAGGTCGTCGATATTGCAATTATCATCAAATGAATGGACATAATGACAATGATTGCTATGTTTTACAATGAAGAATCAAACATCTTGAGCATAAAGGTTTTATCTCAGTCACTGCATGACATCCTGCTATATCTTCAATTGTTACATCCCAATGGACTCCTAAATCTTCTCCTAATATGTCTAATAAGCATCATGCCACTACTTATAATGTGCCTTCTCTGGTCATTCAAGAACCGCCTATTCAATCCACTCAAACTAAGAAGTTTCCTCTCTAAATTAGTCTCACTCTGCCTCCTCTCAAGTTGTTTGTGGAGCTACCAAGTCAACCTAAGCATCCTCCTCTAAAAATTAGTTCAACACCTCTTTCTACTAATTTTGCTACACCGTAACACAATAATCCACCACTTCAGCAGCCAATCATTTTTATCAAAGTAACTACTCCCTCTATTGGTGGCCCGGACATCTCACATTCCGCCAACATTTCATGGTCTTTTTGTTGCTTTTTCCACTCATGCTTCCACTTCTTCATGCCAACTTGGTCTTTGGTAAGTGACTCATGTCACCTTACTTCCTGATGACATCTACTTCAAAAGTATGAGAAGGAGGAAGAAATGGTACCTGGTGAATGCAATCCCAAAAATTTGTAGCAATTCAAGCACTTATCACTTCGGTTGAAGTTACTTCTTGTTGTGAGCTTGAAGAGCAACCCATCATGTAAACATCATCATTAGTACCAACATCATCATCAGCTTCTTCTTCTTGTTGATTTACTTCACATGGAGGAAGGGGAAGAAAACATCTATCACACCAATCAATCTCAATGGCTTCATCAAGAGTAGTAACCCAAACAGTCAGAGGATCAGGAACCATTCTACTTTCACGTGCTTGGGGATGTCTATTTGCATATCCCATGGGTCCTTTACCTCTGTCATCTGACCTTTGATCACCCCTAGGATGATTGCCAAATCTTTCATGATTTTTTTCCTTTTGCTAACCTTGTGAACTATGCCTAATTCCTTTCTCTGCCCAGGCTAGTTTGTAGGAGATTTATTTGACAGCCCTTGCCAAAGTTTTAACAACCTCCTCAAGATCCACACTCTTGCTTGCTTGAGGTTTTTCTGGGTTTATCAGTTTAACACCCTCCCTCTTAGGAGGTTTTCCAATGGCCTTGATGTTGTTCTCAATTTGTAGATCCATAATAAAGGCCTGCCTCAAAGTGTCAGGGTTTTTATCCCTCAAATACTATGCAACCTCCTTGTCAAATGCATCAGCATACTTTATAAGACAAGATTCAT
Organism: Taxus chinensis; assembly: GCA_019776745.2. Classification (NCBI taxonomy): domain Eukaryota; kingdom Viridiplantae; phylum Streptophyta; class Pinopsida; order Cupressales; family Taxaceae; genus Taxus; species Taxus chinensis. Next base: position 141,118,928 of record CM034153.1, read on the forward strand.
CACATGGCCTCAAATTCATAGGAAACCTTCTCAATGTCTTATTAAATATTGTATTAAATTCTTGCACTGATTCATTAGGATTATTTTTAATATTCTCAAATTCTGACAAGAGAAACCTAGGGTCTGTTTTTTCACCATACTCCAATCTAAATGCATTCTTCATTTCAGTCCAAGAATCAATAGGGTTATCAGGCAGAGATTTATAGCAGACCCTTGCATCCTCTTCTAATGTATGAATAAACAAGTTAATGTATACATCTCCAAACTCTATTTTGAAATCCTTTATCATACTGACAAATAACTTCAAGTGTTGATCACCAGTTATTACATTATTTCCTTGAAACTTAGGCAATATGTTTCTTACATCATGTGGCACAGCATTTGGATAGCCAGCCATACCTCTAAAACTGATGGGACCAAAAGTATTAATGAAAAATGGAGGTCTGGGTAGAGGTTGGGCCATATTATTCTGAGGAGGTGATCTTACGGGAGAAACATAATGATGAAGAGTGAGGGGTCTATGTGGTATAGGGATACAATTTTCAAAATGACTATCCCCTAATGGCTCTTTTTCACGGTAGACACTATCAGATTTGGAAAATACAGGGGTAGAATAAGATGTAAATCTTTCAAATACAAAAGAAGGCCCCTCTCCAGATGGAGAATTCAGATTTATAAATAAGCTACCTGAATCAGAAGCAGTTGAGGAAGTATTGCAATCTTCAATCACTGGCCGATGAGTTTCACAATGGAGATCTCTTTTCTTGATGTTTGATCTCTAACAACCTTCCAAATTCTTCCTCCTTCTGAATTAGACTTTTCAAACTCTAGAAACAACCTTCTACTAGGGTCCGCGGTGAAGAAAGATCTTCTTCCTTCCAGCTTTGCAAAGATTAGTAACAAATTCACATTGACAGAGGTTAAGACACTGGCATTTGTCCAAAATAAATCAACACAGAGTTGCCACTAAGGATTTTCACCTTAGATGTGCAAAAATGCACTAAAAATAATCTGTCAAATGTCTGTCATTACTGGAATCTTGTAAAAATTATCAGATCTGATCTTCTTTTACCCAAATTCATCAATCATAATGCAAGCAAAGTGCAACAACTGCTGGAAACTGGGAAAATTACAGATAGAGCATATAACTTCAAACAAATCTCACAAAATTGCATATAGAATGACTTCTTAACAATGTATTTGCACACAAAATTTGTTAGAAACATTACCAGGGTTTGATATGTATCCAAATATTTCAAATATTTTCAGCAAGTCCCCGACAACGGCGCCATTTGGGTGTTGGTAACCGGATTTACTCTTCTTCACAAACCAAGCAGCATCATGGATTTGACAGGACACTCAAAAGTAGATAAATGATTATGTATGTTGTTTTGTAGCTGGGGAAGCAATTTATCTGACTTTTTAGCACTCAGGCCTTGAAGAAGTGGGTAGCACCTTAAAAGGATTTGATCTTATCCTAACTATTTTAGTTTGTGCCTTTCAACCAAGGTAAGAGAACCTATTTTGTAACCTCTATTATTGAAGGAGACGCAGTTACCTTTCTTTTGCACAAATTTTATAAAGAAAACCTTGGGAAAATATGATCAACACACCAAATCTGACTCTCACGAGTTGTCACTTCCAGAAGATGGAGATATTTTCAACACAAGGCTAAGGTTACTAAAGACATTATGGAATCTTGATTGTTCTGCATATTTTTGCAAGTAGATTTTTGTTCCTTTGTTGATACACAGGGCAAACAGGGGTAGTTTAGGGTGGATCAATGGTTTTTAAATGATTTTGGTGGGAGATGAAGCAGGATAAATTTGATTATACTAGATCTTTGGAGGGACTTCACAATAATGAACAACTTCACAACAGAAAGCTTCAAAGCAGTCAAGACGTTCCTTCAACCAAAATGTGTGCTTCAATGGAGGCCCAGATCAGTACATTTTCACATAATCTTTGAGAGTCTAACATGAAGGCTCAAATTTAAAGACTCAATTAAACACTGAAGTTTCTGATTAATCATGCCTAAGGTACACCCGAAGACTTACAGACAATCTTTATCAACAAATGACAGTGAATTGATTTTAAATTTGTTTATCTCATCCAAGATGAAGGCTCTTCTTGAAATGAAATTGCAAATACCATTAGACTGTCACAGGGACGAGATCCTGTGTGATTTCACAAAAATTTCAGTATAAGATTGCAACAGGAATGAAAGAAACTATTTGCAGACATTCTGAAAACAAAGCAGACACAAAATTGCTAGAGATTAGACACAAATTAATTCTAAAATTGCTTAGATTCGTCAGCAGGGGAAAGCTTCTAGAGAAATCTCAGTGCTTATCAATGGCTATACATCTGCAACCAACTTGACACGACAGAAAATCTAACACAGAAGAAAATAACAGGTAATCTCGGCTTTGGTCTCTCTGGAAGACGACTTTCTCAAAAAAATTCTCAAGAATTCATACTCCGACCATTTACAAGAGTAATCTAATTGCATTTATACATTTTGCACACTCACTTTTCCTCCCAAAAGAGAAGAATATTTGAGGGACCTTTGCTTTTACCAATTTGTTCTAGATAGAGACATTTAACAAATTTAGATCCGAAATCTGCCAGGTGGACCAATTATGAACTGATCACATCTCTAGGGCCCTTGAATAATGACTAGGATGTCATGCCACAACTTTTTGAGAGTCCTTCTAATCATTCTGATTCTGTCATGCGAGAAATCACCTTTTTAATCCTTTTTCGGAGCCTCTACATAGTTGGACTTGATAGGTCATCCCTTTTTACTCTCGAGGCAACGCCTTTCTCACCTTTTGCGCCTGTACTTTCATCATTTCATCCTTTTTCCTTCCTTTTCCTCTAAAATTTTACTCTACAACTTCTGGATCTAGTTTTTGCATGAGCTCGAGCAAAAATCCACTTCAAAAGTACTTAAGATTTACAAATTGAGCTCCCAAATTTATTTAATTGAACTTTGCAGACCAAAACGACACAAATTTGCCAAAAAATTGATGAAGAATGATGCAAAAAATGCATCTCCAATCATCCTGGAGCTTCAATGGCGGAAAAATGAAATGAATTATGCATAGCTACCGTTGATCTTGCCTTTCAACTTTTAATCTGAGCCCTCCACATGGCAAAATGTGATTGGAAACGGGCTTGGGAGCACTTTTTGACATTTTATAACTTTTGGAAGAAAGTAAAATTTTGACATTATTATGGACTTTTAAGTGATCCTCGACTAAGGAAGGGACTGATCATGGCAACCAAATGGTGGAAAGAGTCTTCAAGGACCAACACAGGAAGGTAAAAAATGTGACAGAGGCCACAAACTGAGGAAATTCAATGATAAACAGGGCAAGACTAATTTGAGCACCAATAATTACATCGTCATTGGTTGTCGGTATTTGATTATTTCTTGACATATGCTTTTAGATATTTAACCAAGGTGAAATGCAATGATTTTATTAATCATGTGACTAGCCCCCTTTGATGATGACTTACCCCATGGAATGTTTGTCGGTGGCGATGTTTAACTTTGGTAATTGCAGTTGGGTTATAATAAACCAAGGTCGAGTTGTTTGCTTTTGATGAAGACCATTGATCTTTGTCCTGTTTGATTCACAATCGTTGATCTATGTGTTACCTCGGTTAGGGTTCTGACCTTGTCATCAATGCGGTTAGTGCTTTATTAATCATTGATATGTGTACAATTCGATCTTGGTCATCAATTTTAACCAAGGTAGGTGAGGAGCTGACTGTGGTAACTTGAGTTTTGCTTTGATCTTAGCGATTGAATTGTGGCCATTGATCTTTGTACCCTTGTAAAACTAGAGCATTGATCTTTTAACTCATGGTGGGTGAGGTAGTTGGTAGTGGTTTTAATGTTGATCGTTTGATCCTTACATGATTTGATATTAGCCATCGATGCTAACTCAGAATGAGTTAGGTCTGATTGAAAAATCTCATCGAGCTTATCATTTTTTTTACTTTCTTTATTTGTTTCAAGGCGAAGCCCTGGCCAATTTTTAGCTCACCATCATCGATGATCATCTCAAGCTCGGTTCCTCTATAAATCGGTCTTATGAAGCTCTGAATGTGAAAATTTTCTTCCATTCTTAACTGTTCAAGCTCGGAGCATGATTTGACGGAGGTGGTTGCCGTTTTTCTCATTTCAATATTTTTTCATTCAAATATGAGCATCAAGGTTCTCCATTTGAATCTTTGTGGGATGATATGTAAAGTTTTGTGCATGCATATGTTTGGATTCTCTCGGCCATCATAGATGTTTTGAGTTTCACTGTGATCTTTCTGAAGTAGCCGCCATTGTTTGTTCATTACGAGCTCACTTTGAAAGCTTTCTTGTGTTTGATAACTCATCTCTGTTTCAAATGACCTCCATTAAATTTGAGAGGTAAGTTGGTTACATTGAATTTGTAAAATGTCTTCTCACCATTCATTCTTTATTATAAGTTCACTGGATACTTGATTTCTTTTCCTTCATGGAGATCTGTGGTATATTGCTTCTGAGCTTGGACTCATTGCTGATTGATTAGCTATATTATGGACTCGTCGTTGTTCTATTTTTCTTAGGATCTGTTCACCTCGACTTCATTTTGTGTTTAAGTTCTTGCTCTACTCCTTGCACAAACTTTTAGGAAACCTCTGAATGACCAATATTTTGCTCAAATGTGGAATGCAGTTTCTGCTTGATTAGCTTGTATCTCCAGCTTGTGGAACTTGTAAATACCTCAGACTCTCATACTTGTATTTCTGAGATTTTGCTTTTTAAATGGGTATCCTTTACTTGACCTGATATGTTCATGGATACGAAAATTCTCCTTCATGGGAAATCTTGGTATTTTTTTTAAAATGTGTGATGGGTATTGATCACACTGCTTGAGATATCATTGTGGACTCGACATCCCTTTTGTTAGATCTTTTCTTCATAGATCTTGACCGCTTTGAGCTCCATGTTTCAGGTAATCTAATAAACAAAGGTGATTGTTACATGATCTCCTAAGGATGGACGTGGATCCTTTGCTAGACCTCTATTTTCTTTCTCAATTTCCCTTTCATCGATTAATGTGCATTTATCCAAGTGGCCATTACTGTACATTAAGAGCTCTATTATATGGTTATTATTGATGTTCTTTTTGGAAACCTTCAAGTTCAACTTGTAGTCACCAGGGTGGCATTCTGTAGGCATCTACTCATGATTTTGGTCAATTGATATTACTTTGTAATCTGTGCTTGTGTTACTTTGTTGACATTTGATGGGCTTCATGGATGATAGGTTTTGGTAGCTCCTTGACTTCACTGTATTCTTCCTGTATTGCTTTGACTACATGATCCCATATTTTGAACTGCTCATTTGTGATACTTTCGTCAAGACAAATTTCTTGATATGAGATCTTGAGGGCAATTTCTTTGCACTATCATGTATCTTAAGAAGAATCTCCTTCTCTTTAGCTATCTCACAATTGTATGATTGAACTTGATTTGAGGCCTTCTGTTTAGCAGTTTGAGGACACCATTTTCATTCTGTACATCTACTCACTGATTTCTCAGTTCATATTATTTTAAACTTTGATCTAATATCTTTTTACTTGAAGATCTCATTGCCAACATTATTAATTGGAACTAGTTGTATTTTCCTCTTGTTGATATTTTGATGGGGTTTTCTTCAAATGGTTTTGGTACCACAGCTATGAACTTCATTGAAATGTTGGTGCATTGCCCTACCCTAAAATCCCAGATGTCCTGGAACTACTTGATTTGTGATCAATTAAGTTTGCAATACAGTTACCACTGCATCCAGCTTGAGCCCGCGCCATTCTATGCAATTTGTAACTGAAAGAATCTTCTTCTCTTTAGCTATCTCACAATTGGATGAATGCTATTTGATTCTTCTTATAGTTTGAGGTCACTTGAAAACTGAAATTTCTACTGTTTATGAATTGTCTTTTGTACTTGATCAACTCTACATGAAGAAGACACTGCCACCATTATTGATTGGAAAATTTGTACTTTCTCTTGATCTATTAGAGTTCATCTATGTCACTTTTATTTATGTTAGAAACCATTTGTACTTATCCTTATTTTGATAGCCTTCCAACTTATATCAATATGGCTGCAACTGATCTATTTATAGGCAATGCACCTGAATTCCATTTAAGAAAAGCATAGGTGTACATGATTTGTGCTAGATATTTGTTCTTGACAAGAATTTCTTGAAATGTCACTTCAAGTTGTACATGTAAATGATCTTTAACTTGTATTTTCATCTGAAGCATTTGTAACTGATTTAAAGGATTGCTGTCATGCTAGCTATTCTCCTTTCAATGATACTGTTATTAATTTGTAGCTTAACTTTCTCTGTAATACATGGCATATTTCCTTAATTTGGCCTGAAATCAACAGTAAGTTCATGTAATGAATACTGAAATCTAAATATTTTGTAACTCTTATGTAGGATTACTTAATAAGTTCTTCAAATTGAAAATAGTTTTAGCTCCCTTTTCTCCTCTTATAAATATGAATATGCTACATTATTCTTTGTTCAATCTAAGTTTAATTTTTGCAATACTTCTCATTATTCATATTACTATTTGATCAGTATAGTAGTTTATCTTTTATCACACTTTTCAAGCATGTATTAGTTGTGAAATAACATGATGGCAAGATGCAAACTGTCTATTTTACATGGCGTAGCCCTTTCAAAATTTTCTCATATTTCCTTTTCCATTTTGTTTCAGGTGCAATTTCATCTCAATTTCTGAGTTAATCCTTTTAATGTGTGCATGAAACTTATATTCCAAATGAATTTCGAAGCCATATAATTCTTCTGAAAATTACTTGATCAATCTATAAGTTTCTACATCTTTCTTTTGATACTTCTTACATTGCTATTGAAACTTGGGTAGGATCACTATTTTTTTGTTTGACCTTGACATTTAACCCTTTACCTATTTCATAAGGTATGGCATTGGTGTTGTAATCTCTCCTGAAAATGACTATTTCAAATTTTAGACCTTCAATTAATTATGCATTTTCAGAAATAATATCTCTTGTTTTTTAAAAAAAAATTAGTGTTTGCATTCTGTTTGAGGAATTACATAGCTTCATTTTTGTATAAGTTTGTTTTCCTAAAAATATGTTCCCTTACAACATGCATTATATCTAAAAACCTTCCATATCTCTTGTTTATTTCTTTTTGGTACTGAAGTTTATTTTATGTCCTTGCTTGACATGATTAATTTCTTACTTTATTACAACATGTAGCTGCACATCTTAGAAAATAGTTAGAAAATATATAGGCTATTTGGCCTCTCTTGTATTATGTATTTCTTCTTTTCTTTTCTCTTTCTTCAGTGATTATGAGGACCACATGTGTTGTTTACAGAATAGTATTCTTTATCTGTTATGCATTTATCTTTTCTGTAATCATACCTCCTGATATCAGGAGATTCATTTTCACGAAGATAGACAGTACAAGAACATGATTTAATCCTGAGCTCGTGACTGACAATCTCTTCTCTGTTTGTTTTTCAGGTACAGTGCAATGTTGAATAACAAGGATGAAGATGGAGTAAAATCTGGAGAAAAGATGGAGCAGAAGGAAAAAATAACAAGGCAATGATGGGTTCCTTCATATTATTTTGATTTTATTTTCATGCACATGCACCTTCTATTTCAGTAGTTATGATGTTTATTTGAAATTCCTTATGAATAAAACATTGAATTCTAAAACTGAGTTGTGTACTTCCTTCTACATTTCAGCTTTATATATGGATTGTATAATGAATTAAACAACTCAATAACATAATTGAATGTATTTAATCATGAAGGAAAGAACTTTAAAATACTTGTAACCTTAGTAATGAACTTTGATTGCTACAATCTAAAACCTTGGTTGTTGTTCCAAAACTTAACACTTCATCTATTTTGTATTTTCTATCCTCATCAAGATAACACATCTGTCCTTAGGGGCCTTTGTGTTCTTTTGCTTGAAGACAAACATGAAATTGTAGACTATGTGATTCGTTACATTTTTTAACAACACACATAGCTACAAATTGCATGTAATCATTTAATTAATAGCAAATGAATCATGATAACACTTGTAATACGCTCCCCTAGTTTAGGTTCACTTCACCAATGTCATCCATCTTAATGAAGTTTTGAGTTTCCCATTTTAGCGCAAGTGTAAAAAAATTGTCAACATTTCTGGCAATCCTAGGGAATGCTTCCTGCTAGCTTGTAGAATAATGCCTTGCTCTTGTCCATTGGGCATGGAGTATAAAGCATGTAACTAAAATCTACCTTTCCTGAAGGTCCAACCCTTCCAAAACGAACTAAAACTGGGAAAGGATCTGGTAAACCAGATCCACGTGCATGAATGCACTTTATTGAATTTAAAAAACATTGCAATGTGCATAAACTGCACTTATTGAAAGGAAAATCCTACTCTAACCAAACACTGTAGGATTTTCAATAACAGTGTTTGAGAAACATACCATTCACAGGAATGGGAAGTTCCTCTCCATTCAGCCTTGAAAGATGAAAAGCATTATGTTCCTTGTAAGCTGAAATCATATAAGGACCACTCCAAAGTGTGTTAAATTTTGTGGTTTCGTGGCTTTGCATGATTAACTTCCCATTTCAACACAATGTCTCCTTCATTGAAGACTCTGAACTTAGCTTTCTTATCAAAAGTTTTCTTCATCTATTTTTTATTATTTTCCATGTTCAGATGAGCTTGATCTCTTAGCTCCTGTAACTCCATTAACTCTGCATAACGAACCTGCAATGGTTCATTTTCAAGTAATTCCATCTAATGTAGCAAATCTAATGCAGGAAACTCAACTAAGATGGGCATTCTTGCCTCTCTTCCATAAACAAGCTTGTATGGTGAATTACCAACTGATCTTTTAGGAGTCACTCTGTCAAGCCCAAAGTGTTGAATTCAACATTAGATGCCAAGCTCTCTTGTTATCTTTGAGTGTTCTTCTGATGATCCTTAAAAGATTCTTATTAGTACTTTTAGCTAACCCATTACCTTGTGGGTAATAATTAGATGACGTACTTAAATAAATTTTGTGCTTAATAGCCCAATCTGTTACCTTTGCACCAAGAAACGCTAATGCATTATCTGAAATGATAGTTGCTGAAACACCAAATTTGTAAACTATACCTTCATAGAAGAATAGTATTGAAGTCTCATTAGCCTCTTTCAAAGCTATTGCTTCAGTCCAACATGTAAAGTAATCTGTAGTAGTCAAAATCCACTTGTTTCGTTGTGATGAAGGTGGATTTATCATGCCAATAAAGTCAAGACCCACTGCATGAATGGCTGATCCATTGAAATAGGTTGTAGGGGAAGTGAAGCTAAACATTCTTTTCCAACAAAGAAAGCACATTTCTTACACTTTCTAATCCATTTGAAACAATCTTTAAATATGTTGGGCCAATAGTAACCAAATTTCATAATTTTTAAGGTTGTAGTACGTGCTGAAAAATGACCTCCTATAGGTCCTTCATGGAATTCAGATAATAATTGTTGAATTCTATCATAATCAACACATCGCAAAAAGATTCTATTTATATCTCTCTTAAATAACATGCCATCAATGAAAACATAAGGTACAACTTGTAACCTAAAATACCTTTGTTTGTTCTTATCCATACCTTCCGGATAAGTGTCATGTTGTAGATAGTTAACTAAATCAGTCATCCACCTTGATTCCTGAACTTCTTGAATAAGCTTAGGTTGCTGATTTTCTGGTTGCACCATGTTTCTGACTGCTGATACGTAACTTAGCATGTTGTTCTGGATCTTCTGATTTTGTTGCCTATTTGTTTTTCCATATCAGCAATTAGATGCTCACACAAACCTTTACCTCAAACTATTTTCACAACATAGATATCAACATCGTATTCCATAACTTTCGTAATATAGCCTGATCTCTTCTCATTCACCTTCTTTGTTCAACAAGAGCACTTTCAATCTTGGATGAGAGACTAAGACATGTATCTTTTTATTGGAAATCATGTACTTAAAATTTTCAATCCTCTAACTACTGAAAGCACCTATTTTTCAAGAAAGGTGTACCTTGTCTCGTAGTCATGTAGACTCTATCCAAAGAAAGCAATGGGCTGCTCAATATTTTTTGCATTAATCTGAGTTAATATAGTTGAAATAGTCTCATCTCCTGCAAGTGCATACATTGTGAAATCTTTATCGAAATTTGGATTTGCAAGAGTAGGAGCCTGTGAAATGGATGTTTTAATTACTTTGAATCCTTTTCTCCCTTCGCTAGTCCAAGAGAAAGTCTTCTCTTTCTTTAACACGGTTGTCATAGGTTTAACTAATGCTGCAAAATCTGGAATAAATATTCTTAACAAAGTTTATTTTTCCAAGAAAACTCTGTAGTGCTTTCTTATGATGAGGTAAGGATCGCTGTGAAATAGCTTCAATTTGAAATCAATCTGAAACCTTGTTTAGAATCAATATGACCTAATTTACCTTGATGTACTGAAAAGATAGGATTTTTGGGATTCAATGATATTCCAAGAATTGTCTGCATAACTAAAAAAGTTTTTTCCTTAAATGCATTAGATGTTCATCAATAATCTTTTGAAAATATGGTGACATCATCTAAATAAACCAATATGCATTTATTTAATAAGGTATGAAAATCCATGTCCATTGCACGTTGAAAGTTGCACCATCATTTGAAAGACCAAAAGGAATTCTTTTATAAGAATAAGTGCCCCATTTAGTGGTAAATGTTGTTTTGTATCTATCTTCTTCACGCACAAGGATCTGATTGTATCCACTATAGCCATCTAAAAGAGATAATATGTCTGAACCAGAAAATGTTCTCAAAATTTGATCCATATTAGGCAGTGGATAGTGATCTTTTAATGAAGCCTTATTAAGATCTCTAAAATCCACACATAATATGATTTCTCCATTCTTTTTTTGAATAGGAACAAGTTTGGCTACCTAATCTGAATGTTTGACTGAAAAAATAATACCCGATTCGATTAACTTGGATAATTCTTTTCTCATCAATGGCTCAATTTTCGGATTTATAGGCCTTTGCTTCTGCCTAACTGGCTTGGAATTTGGTTGCAACTCTATTGTATCCTGAGCTAAAATTGGATCAAACCCTCTCAAATCTTGGTACTTCTAGGAAAAAAAATCTCTGAATTTTTTACATAATTAGATAAATGATTATTTTTCAGCTAAAGAACATACATTTCCAATAAATAGCTTCTTGTCATCATCCACCAAGATTTTTTCATAGTTATCTACATGAGTTGAAATCTTCCCTTTCTCCTTTCTTAACTGATCATCAAAACTGAAAATGTCTTCTAGAGTGACCAATCCTTGAGGTAACCTATTTGTTTTTAACTAAACAATCTGATCACCATAGAAGTGCTACAATTTTTCCTAATTTATTGCAGAAAATTTAGCCTCTTGCTGCAAAAATCTGCAAATTGGTTTATCGTCTTAGATGACCTATCAATTCTCTCCATTGCGAGTCACTGAAGGTCTAATAATTAATTTAATATGTGGTTGTACCTTGTTGTTTTTTATCTGTTCTAGTACATCAAAGCTAGCACTAACTGTTGCAATTTTGTTTGCATGTGAAATTATTTTCAGCTCTTGGGACTTGCTACTTGAATAGACCTTAATTGATAAAGTTGGTTCATTGCTCCTAAACTACCGTGCCACTATTTAAATGCAGGGGAAACTAACTATCCTCTAAATTTCTAAAAAGGGCTAGAAAATCCAATAAAATGAAAGCCTGCCATAAAGCTATTACAGCAGAAGATAGGAGAAATCCTGAGAGTACTTCTCCAAATGCGATGAAAACAGAATCGTCAATGTTGCCCACACTAGAACAGGTCTTGACAGTTCTTTCCATAGATCTAGCAAAATGCTCATTCACAACGATACTGCCAGCATACACAATGATCAATGGGGATCCCTACAAGAACATCAAATTACTAAACACAATATTCTTGTATAAAGATTAAACTTTTTGAAGAATGTAAAACACAGCTTTTTAAGCCACCTCCAAACTGATATTTTATTGCTTCATGAAATGCACAGTCTCTGTATCATATTTCTCTTTCAGGGCCTATTTTACCATGCAAGGATGGATCCATACAAGGGCCTGTAGCTCTAAATCTTAACACATAAACCAAATCATGGGTTGACAGAACTCCATGCTATCTGAAGATTTTTACTCCATTTTCAACACTTCAGATTTATGAAAAAAATGAGAAGGGACAGAGAGGCTTGAAAATGGCCCCGAAATCTTCCTTCAAACTACATTGTAATGAGGCATTAAAATGTGAGTAATCTAAGATTGGGTATTACTTGAAAAATGCTACCAAACTTAAGGTGCTGCATTCAGATCAGGTAATGACCTTTGCTTAAATCAAGTTCACTGCAACCATTCGGATGAATGAACACTGTTAGGCCCAGAACGTGTTCTATCCATTAATCCTCTTTTCTAAATTTACCTGATTTTTGACGTTTCTCAATATCGATTCCAGGGCATACCACATTTTGATGTGATTTTGTTCCAGAAATACAAAAGTTATGGAAGCTTCTGAGTGCGGTCAACTATTTTGGTGTTTTGGATCAGGCGTTTTCCATTTGAAGGAATCAGCATTAAAATCATGTGAAAACAGATCGGAGTCAAAAGTTATGATGCCGTTTGAAGTGTCCCCAGAAACATTGACTTTTCCTCTTTCCTTCGGCCGCTTTGGCTAATTTCAGTTTCCCATGGTACCAATGAAAAAACCCTTGGATGTCCCAGATGAAAATATCCTGCTTCGGCCAATTTTCGGGCCCTTGTTAAAGTTTGCTATGGAGACAAATGGCCAAAATCCATTAAACTCTCTCGACTCTTTTGACTTCTTCGCATCCCACGTGTACTTTTTTCAAAGATGTCATTCAAACTATCTCGGATGAAAGTCTCCTATAGTGAGCCGAAAGCCGGTTCGCGTCCTCGACGTAGATCATCCCAAGTCCCGGGCTGCTTGGGACAAATTTCCGAACCGCCTGAAATGATGCTTTCGAGGAAGCCGGTTCGCATCCCCTGTTACGGCCCAGATTTGTCCCAACCGCTTGATAGGAAGAAGCCTTCTGATTTTTGCCACTTTCGGAGTTCACCATCGCTTCCACGCATCTCCGACCCCAACTGCTTCCGGACTCACTGGCATTCGGCCGATTCGCACCCCCGTCCCAAGTCTTCCTGGAAATATGATTTTCTTCATTTTTTGAAGCCCTAAGCTTAGGTTCTTAGCAATTTTTTCACCTCTTCTAACTCATTGGGTTTTCTAATCTCAGAGTTAGATAGAAGCCTGAGGGGGCCCCAAAAAGATGATTTTCGGCCTTAAACCCTGCGCAATCTATTTGCTTGGGACTAAAGATTTCCTGCATGTTACTCAAATTTCCTCCTTGAGGGCTCGAATTTGGCATAACAGTATGATAACTCTCATATGTGACTGTACCTCAAACTTTGGGACATATTGAATATTAATAGCATCAAAATCATCCATTAAGTCTGAAACTCTATGTTTATAAGACTTCAGTAATTAATTCTTACACACATTAAAGTTTTTTACTTGATTAATAACTAATTCTGAATCTCTAAAAACTTGTAAAGTGTTGATACCTCTCTTTCTAGCCCATTGCAAGCCATGAATTAACACTTCATATTCAACTACATTACAAGTACAAGAAAACTACAAACTTAAAGCTGAAAAGTACCTTTCATTTGAAGGGGAAGTAAGCATTAAACCTGCACCTTGTCCTTTCTTATTTTTAGCTCCATCGAAGTGAAGCTTCCATAGCCCTTCTGTTTCTTCTTCTGTTTTGGACAACAAGGGAATTGGTGCATTTTCTTCATGCAAGCAATAAAAACCAAACAAATCTTCTTCTACTTCCTTAAAAGGGTAATAAACATGTTCTTCTTGAGTATTTTCATCCATGAACATATTAGAAACACCATCAAGTGTGGAAACATGAGCTGTAACATCGAAATCAAACTGATCTAGAATTGAGTAATTTGTTACAGCATTTGAAGCATGAGGCTCAATATGAAATCTAGCCAGAGGCTCTGAATTTATGGTAACCTTAGTTCCATATCATGTAGTAAAGAACAAAAATGACCAATCTGAAGAAAGATAACCTCCTATTTTTGCTGTAAAATCTCGTGATAAACATAAGGTAAAATAAGGAGGTAAATCTACAACAGTCACATCTTGTAGAATTGTAACATTGGGACAACATGTAAAGTTACTTCCAGGTTTCTGATAATACCAACTGTATTAGTTGTTGTCCCATCTAGTTGCAACACGCTTTTCTCTGTAGGCTCATACTGCAAGCCCAACTTTTCTACAATTGTTTTTGGCATAGTTGTGCTACTTGCACCACTGTCAACCATGCAGTTATGAACTAAATGATCTCCAATAATCAAAGATAAATAAAATGGTGGTGGCTTCTTGATATCATGAGCATTTAATACCTTTTGAACCATCCATTTAACTTCTTTAATGCGGCCATGTTCCATTGTTCTAAGGACCATGTCCGTTTTCTAAACTTCCTTTTCTGTCGGTTTTGAAGAAATATGTAGCTTAACAAGTTCATGAGAAAGCAGCTCCTGTTGTCCTGGAATACTTAGAGCATCCCACATTGAGATATTAACATTATACTTTTTCATTACATCAACAATGTTAAAAGAAGCAACAGTTTTGGAAACAAATTCTACTGTTTTAGCATAGGCTTTAGCAAAAACTGACTCTGCTTCAACTGCTTTTGATATCTGAGGTATAAACAATCTTCTTGGATCAAGTTGTGACTATTTTTATTGTTCTTTACCAGCTGAAACACCTATTGTTTTCTTAGGAGCAACATAACTGTTAGCTGATTTTTGGCTTGTAGTTGTTTTTTTATCTTGTGACAGTGGGTAGAACTAGGAATATTTTGTTATTTTTCTCTCTCCGAGCCTTTTCTTGGTCCTTAGTAGTAACTGGCAATAAAGTCATCTTCACTAAAACTGACCAAGTTTTGTTCAGGTGATCTTTCTAACATGACTTTCTTGCTGCCCACCCTCCATTTTAGGCATGTATAATGCTCCAGATTGAGGTTGTGAAACAAGGCTTATATTCAAGAATGCATTTGGGCAGTTGGTAGTTGAATGAGGTTGATTACAAGGTTGACACCATTCCGTAAAAACCATGTTAACTAGAACAAGAGAGCTAGATGAACTAGGAGTTTTTGGGTCGAATTGCCTTAGCTGATATTATTATCTATATAGACACCCCAATTTCACATCTATCCTAAATCAATTAATTCCCCTTCCTCATTTCCCACAAAAATACACTTCGAATTAATCAAATATAATTTGATTAATTATCCATTTCAAAATCTAAAAAATAATCCAATCCTCACCACATGTCATTATTCTCCATGTTTTTCTACTATTGAATTAAAAATTCAAATTCAAATCCTCACCCACCCTTCGTGGTCCCCACTCACCTAAAATCCTCCACTTATGAATTAAAAATATAATTCAAATCCTCACCCATTCTTCGTGGCCCCCACTCACCTAATCTTGCCCACATTTTCAAACCACTCACCTAATCTTGCCCACATTTTCAAACCACTCACTTAATCTTGCCCACATTTTCAAACCATGATTACTTAAATTAATCTAAGTTAATCACTCCCTCAGGCTATAAATACAACCTTACCCCTCCCCTCTAAACACACGGAGAATAAGCTTGCATGCCATATCTAAGTTCTTGCATCCTTTGAGCAAAGAACATCCTTTTGCCTCGTCCTAATGCCAAAATAGCCTCATAATCCTTTTTCCCATCTAGTGCAAAGTAAGAGGATCGTTGTTGCAGGAAGGTCTTGCTCCGTCTTGAAGAAAAGCACCTACATATCACAAAATCAGGGCTCAATCCAAGTTTCCTAGCCCATTCTGAGGTTTGCTACGGAACGCGAAGGAGGAGGTACGATTATTGGTATTTTACTTCCTTGTTAGTAGTGTATTTTTCCTAGCTTACATTCTGGCACGCCCGGTTACTTTCGATCTGTTACCATTAATTTCCCAATTAGTGGTTTTATCTGTTCTTTGTTTATTATTGTTCATTATTATTTCCTTTTCTGTTCCTTATGGTCTTCTTTGGTTAACCTTCACGCTTTGGGTAGTGTTTTTGTTGTGTGGTGTCTTGTGGTGTATCTGCAGGTTATAGCAACAATGAAACTCTGAAGCTCATCCTGTCTTTGATCTCCTCGGTGCTTGGTGTTTAGTTCCCAGTTTTGATTTTGCTATTTACTCGTCATCTGTAGAAACACATGAACTAGCCATTAGTTTATCATCTTACTGTCATGGGACAACCAATCCGGAAAATGCATTTATTTATTTACTTTTGCTAAAATAACTGCTTTGTAGGAAGTTAATCATTTTTTTTTCTTTTATTTTAATCAATCATTTTGTGATCTAACTCTTTCTTTCTGTTTATTGTTCTTTTTTAACCTTGCTGTCAAAATTTTAGCTTCTCAGGTAAAGTACAGAAGTCAGAAAATAAAAAAAACCAGCTCCCGGGACGTTTTTCTCACGTTCAAAATTTTCATTCAGAGTGCTACCGTAGCCCATCTTCCGGACGCCATAACTTTTGCTCCCGAACTCGGAATGACTTCATTTTTTTTTAACGGAAAGGTATTGAAAAGATATATGCAATGAAAAAATAATTTTTAGATTTAGACTTACAGAAAATTTTTGGTTTCATTTCTTCTAACACCTGTCTTTTTAACAAAAAACAACAAAATTATAGTTTTTTTTTTTAAATTATTATTTTTATTTTATTTCACGTAACAACCTCACACGTATGCTCTTTCCTCGCACTTCAAAAGTGATCTTGGAAATCAGAAACGTGAGGCCACTCGGGCTCTGCACAACAATTTTTTTTAATTTTTAATTTTTTGCCTTACATTTCAATTTTCCACGACAACACTTCTAGGTAACGTTTTCACCCTCTTCTTTCATCGTTTTTCTTTTTTGTGAAAATAATCATTATCGCTATTTCGCAATCATGATTAATTGCAATAATTATTAACATTTAAAAAAAAAAAAAACTATTCCAATTGTATCCGCGTATGCTCTTTTCTTGCGCCTTCGAGCGATCTGGAAAATCAGAAACGGTCACAATTTTTTAGTTTCTTGTTCTAACATTGCAGGATCCTCTAGCTTTGTTTTCCAACTGTCATTTTAATAATTATTTTCCTTTGTCATATTCTTAATATTTGTTTGGTCGTTGGTTGTGTATGCTCTTTTCCTGCGCCTTTGAGCGATCTGGCAAATAAAAAACAACCACGATCACTTTTCTAACATTTCATTTGCAGGATAACTACTAATTTGTTTTCTGTAGAACCGCGTTGCTGGAATATTGTCAAAAACAAAAACAAAACAAAAACAAAAACAACAAAAATCCCGCAAAAATACCACCATTCAAAGACAATTGCTGAAACCAAAAAAAAAAGTACGCTCAGGTACGCAATTATTTTCTGCTAGTGATTTATTTCAAGTTGGAAAGAACCCTGCGTTTAATCACTTTATCATATTGTTTTTGCACGTAGACGAGGTGGATTTCATCACCACCAAAGCTACACCGGTGACGTGGACTTGACTACCACGCACCAACAACATTTGCATCTGCATTGCACTTTGAGACCTAGTCTCATCACAGCGTTCGGTATTTACCTCGCCGCTGCTCTTCACTTACAGGTAATGCTGTCGTGCAGCGCATGCGAGTCACGCCTAAATAGCTGTAACAACGAAGCCTGGGCATCGTCCCTGTAAATCTTCGGGGAGTTATAAGGACACCATACACATTCATCCCTCCATCACCTTCCACCTTTTCACAAAACCTGTTCTGGACGTGGTGATTCACTCCGAAACAGGCAAGTAAGAATTGGTGAGTCTCCTCCAGTGCTCTAAGGGTTCCCCGTACCAATTCTGTCCCCGTACAGAATTAGGTATATCAGGACTAGGGTATATCGGAGGACGCATCTTCTTGGAGTAATAAGAGCCTGCATCCACCATTTCACAGCATACTTGTATGATTGCATGAAACAATGATCATTCCTGAAGAAGTTACCTCATAAGCCAAAACAATTGAATCCACATGATTGCTTGTTGTTTGAAAACAAAATAGTTTAGCATTGTTTTATCATAAAACTTGGCTGATATCAATGTGTTCATTGTAAAAGTTCAGACCCTAGTTGTGTTCCACAAAAAAATCAGTTCTCAACCAATTCAATACCAAGTGAAAACATCCAAACAATCCAACAACACAGACCAAAACATCACACCAATTTCATTAGCTTGCTTCAGCCAACAACAAATCCACCATAGCTTGTTTTCAGCTATATCCAATAGATATTGAGTGACTAGCATTCACTCCTTATCTCATCAATTGTCAGAACATCTTTATAGCTTGTTTCAAGCTATATCAAAATGACATTGGGTGACTTGTTTGAGTTCACTCATTATTTCATCACTGTCGAGTTTAACAAAATCCCATCCAACACAAATCCCTTCAAAACTCATTTTGAGTTCACAACTGTGTTGAGTCACTTGTTTGAGTTACTCTTCCTATCAAAAATCCAGAGCTTGTTTAAGCCAAACCAATCAACATATTCATCATAGCTTGTTTGAGCTATATCCCACTTGTATTGAGTACCTTGTTTGAGTGTACTCCTTACATTTTCGTCTGCTAAGCTTGTTTAATCCAAACCAATCAACATATTCATCATAGCTTGTTTAAGTTATATCCCACTTGTATCCCGAGTAGCTTGTTTGAGCTTACTCCTTATAGCCTTGTTAAAACTTGATTGAGCCAAAACAAAGATCACAATCAATAGGTTGAGTTCTTCATCGCACCTTTCTTAATTCTCCCTCTCTTTCAAACATGATGGATTCACAAAAAACATCACACAATGAGCTATTAGAACAAATTAATAAGATGACAACACAACTCTCTCAAATGGCTACCCAAATCAGTGAACGATCACCCAAAAAGCCAATCATACAACCTCACGAAGACATCACTTCACGTAAAGTCCAACGTCAGTTTACCCCCCTTGGAGAAAGTCTCTCTAGTGTTTTTCAACAACTAAAAGAGGCTAAACTGATAAGATATCCAATTACAAAACCCTTTGTCAAAGGGGAAGCTAAGCCATGTTGGTACAAACCTAACACATACTGTGACTTTCATCGCATTGATGGTCATCACACAGATAAATGTGTGCGATTTAAGAATTACGTCCAAGACTTAATTGACGACGATGTCATCTCTGTAGAACTTGATGACAATGCTCTTGCAACCAATGACACATCCAATACCACAACTTTCCATGAAGAGCTGACTACTGTCGAAACTCCTATATATACTGAAATTCCACAAGATCATGACGACAACAGTCAAGACTCTCTAATTCCAAACCAATCCATATCTTCTTCAAATTTCCTTCCATTAGTTCAAACATACATTGAACCTGTTTTGGACAACAACATTCTTCCAACATCTACTGAGCACTTGAACTTATTTCAAGACTCTCTTTCAACCCAAACATACATTGAACCTGTTTTGGACAACAACATTCTTCCAACATCTACTGAGCACTTGAACTTATTTCGAGACTCTCTTTCAACCCAAACATACATTGAACCTGTTTTGGACAACAACATTCTTCCAACATCTACTGAGCACTTGAACTTATTTCAAGACACTCTTTCAACCCAAACATACATTGAACCTGTTTTGGACAACAACATTCTTCCCACATCTACTGAGCACTTGAACTTATTTCAAGACTCTCTTTCAGCCCAAACATATATTGAACCTGTTTTGGGCGACAACATTCTTCCAACATCTAACGAGACCTTGATCTCGTTTCAAGACTCCCTTTCAAACCTTGATATTACTGTAGACACTACAGACGAGGTTCCATCAACAGGTACCATTAAGTTTGATTCTATTCTTCCAATATTGGCTCTTATGCCTAACATCTCTAGCCTTTTTGTCGAAACACAACCACATCGAGTTTGGACACTTGCGACAATGCAACCCGTCGTGTCCATCATGCTTTCAACTATCGATCTTGCAGGCATCTCATCACTAATTAGTCTCACCTGTCAAGACTTCTACGTGCATCCATTCTACGAGGTACTTATACCCAGGAATATCTTTACACAACCTTTTCCATCTTTAATTGTGAATCTATCCTCAAAACAATCAATTAATGGACAAATAGAAGCAAAAAACCAAATAACACAAACCATCATTGTCAACACACATGGAAGCTATTGGCTTAACCAAATCTATCCCACTCTTTGGGCTTACCGCACATCTTATCACACACCTACTGGAGCCACTCCCTTCTCCTTTGTTTATGGTTGGGAAGCTATTTTACATGTCAAGGTTGAATTTCCATCCTTCATAATATCCTTCAAAGATGTAATCAATAAAGATTATTATCAACACTCTCGCCTTAATGAACTCGAGATTCTTGATGAAAAACAACTTAATGCCCTAGATCATCTTTCATTCTATCAAAATCGGCTATGGCATAGCTACCATAAAAAATTCAAACCTAGAAAATTTAAGGTCAATGATCTCATTCTCAAAGAAAATCGAAAGAACACACCCAAAGAACGAGACAAACAAGACAAATTTGAGCCCAACGAAATCATAGATAGTTTTGGGTTTGGAGCTTATAAATTGGCCATTGACACAGGCCAAGTCCTTGAAAAACCCATGAATGCATTCCATTCAAAGAAATTCTATTCTTGAAAGCACTCTCTATTCTGGGAAACAACAACGTGTACATTGTTCCTTCTGTCTTGCTTATCTCCGAATAATTTAAATTTATTCATTTCTATTGGTAGATATTTTCTTTATCAAAATCACATCTTCATATTTATCATCATGAGACAAGTGCTAATATAAATCCTATTAAGTTTGTGAGCGTCATACTTCTTCCATTTTCAGTCGCTTTCCTCTATGGTCATACCTAGAAGCTTACTGATGGTAATATATTCCCTTCAAATACATTCTCTCTTTCATAACAAAGCTCTAAACTTCGTTACCCAGTTCGTTTGGTCGTCCATCTCAGTCTTCGGTGTTGAACCCTCGCGTCCTACTAGTCGTGTGGGGCTGAGATTGGGGGCAGACGTTTCTTCCCAAATACAAAGCACTATTGTAAAAAAATCCATCAATTCAATAACTTATGAATAATTCATTGTCACATCTTTCGTCCTTCATAGTCTTTGGTGTTGAGCCCACACTTCTTACTGGTAGTGTGAGACTGGGAATGGAGGAAGGTGCCCTTACTCGTCTACGTCTTGTCTTTGGTGATAAACCCTTGCCTCTTACAAGTGGCATGGGGCAAAGCGTAGAGGGTCATTCTCATACAAGCATAAAAACATTACAAAATATTCAAAAACTAATAAAAACAAAACAAAACAAAACAAAAAAAAAAGACAAAAAGGGAATTCACTCGCCTATATTTTGCCTTTGGTGATGAGCCCTTGCTTCTCACTAGTAGCATGGGGCAAGGCATAGGGAGTCATTTCAAAAATACAAAATCTTACAGTGCTTACAAATTATAGAATCTCCAAACACGTAATTTAGATGCCTAAGTGAAGAGAGAACTATCCCTTAACCTCATATCTTATCAATCAGCAGGCCACATAACTGTCTAAGTCTAGCATGTGACTCATAAAGTGAAAGCCATTTTTGAAACTGGTTCAGTACCATTATGAAGAATGGAGTCACAATTTCCCAAAGGGATTGTTGTTAGCATTTGTCTCTATATTCATTATCTACCTCCTGCGTCCTTCTTGATTCTCGGTGATGAGCCCACACATCTTACTAGTTGTGTGGAGTCAAGAATGGAGCTGGAATTCTTTTCATCATATCATCACCACCATATCCTGCCAATGGAAAGAGAATTTGTGTTATTCTGAGCATAAGTTACAACACGGAACATGGTACATATGGATAATATCCATGTTTATCGCCTCTCAAAAATAAGTCTGCACTCTGGTCCATAAATTGCCAATCACAATGTAAAAATCTAAAAACATTTGAAAATCGTCAAAAATCTAAAAACAATGTAAAAATCTGAAAAATCAAAAACAAAAACATTTGAAAATCGTCAAAAATCTAAAAACAATGTAAAAATCAAAAATCCAAAAACATGTAAAAATCGTCAAAAATCCAAAAACATTTGAAAATCGTAAAAACCCAAAAACATTAGTAAAAATCCAAAAATCCATTTGAAAATCCTAAAAACAGTGTAAAATCGTCAAAAATCCAAAAACATTAGAAAAATCGTCAAAAATCCAAAAAACATTAGAAAATCGTCAAAAATCAACAAAAAAATTAGAACTCGTCAAAAATCCAAAAACATTAGAAGAATCGTCAAAAATCCAAAAACATTTGAAAATCGTCAAAAAAGTCAAAAACATTTAAAAAATCGTCAAAAATCTAAAAAACATTAGAAAAAATCGTCAAATATATATATAATAAATAAATATATATAATAAACAAAAATAAAAAATTGTAAACTCCACAAAATCGTAAAAACTCTAAAATAACCAACACAATTCAACCTTTGAACTATTATCCCCAACGAATGATCCAATCACCTTATGACTACCAAATTCAAACCACTTCTCCTTGCGTGAATCCTCGCTTGGGGTAAATCCGGCTCTCATTGTTTCCTTGTTTGAGGACAATGACCCAATATTTTACTATGTCCTCGTGCCCCTGCTTGGGGGCACATCCGATCAATCCTCACTGTGGAACACGTTAGGGACATGTTTATTGGTTCTTGTGTTGCATTATTAGTTGTAAATTATTAATTACTTTCTTGCATCTTGATATATTACAGGGGGCATCTTGATTTTATGTATCCTGGTGTTCTCTGTAATATTCTTATGTTATCTGATTGCATGTCGTACTGGGGCATCATACTTTCTTGATGGCCTCTGTCTATGCTCTCTTCCATTTGCATATCGTACTGGGGCATCAAACCTTTTTGATGGCCCCTGTCTATGCTATCACGCATATTACAGTCTAGTCATCCTGATCTTTTATATCACGATGCATCCTGTTATGTGCTATATTAAAATTAAGATGCTTTTCGTCACGTGAGTATCTTCCTGCATGATCAACATCTTACTTTGCACCCCATCCATTCACCCATACTAATGCATTCTCCAGTTTGGGAATCCTACTTGATCACCGTTGCAGTTTGCGAATCCTACTTGACGATCTTTCTCAAGTAGCATTCACTATCCAGCAGCTCCTTCTCCCCCACCATGATCACCATGTATTTGATCCATTCATTCTCACTCCTCATTTTTACTCCTCCGCCGCTTATACCCATATTACCCTTCTCACCATTCCTGTCCCCTCTCACCCATTGGTATTCTTTCCTTTCACCCTTTTGCTTCCCGCTTGACAATCTTACTTAATAACCCCTTCTATATGGAATCCTCAGTGGAGGTTTACCCTCTCCCTAAGATCTTCCCGCTGTAGAAGCTTCTTCACCACCTGCCCTCTCATCAAACAACCATCACCACCAAACACATCTTCCCACTCCACCTCTTCTACTTCTCATTCTCGCATCATTACTCTCACCACGCGGGCATCCCAATTAAGGATTCCCCTCACACTCTCTGCCCTCCACTACATATATTCCTTCATCCATTCATGTTACACTCCTTTGTTTCCTTTCTTTCTTATTATCACCTCATCTCATATCATATACCACTCAGGCATACCTCACTCACTCTTTTCTCATCCTTCCCCAAATCCGTCTTATGCCTGGTCATCCTACTTACACGCTCTCGTAGTATGGAAAATTCACTTGAGGGTTCCCCTTCAGTCCATTTTGTCATACCCTATTCCCACCAACTCTAACATCATCCTTCTTCTTCCTCAGCTTGGCGATCTTACTTAACCATTCCAGCCGCATGGCAATCTTACTTAAGACTTCCACTTAAGGTTGATCTGCCCTATGGCCTTCCCCCATCCCATCATATTTCCCCCATCTTATTTCTCCCACCTCTCATCGCGATCATCTTCTTCACCCTACCATTCCACCCCTATCCCCAATATCATCTTGTCTTTCTCTTTGCATATCATCCCTGTCGGTTGGGTGATCCTACGAAACCTCTCCAGCAGCATGACGATCTTACTTAAGAGATTCTCTTAAGCATGACATGTCATCTTACACTCGCCCATCACTCTACAATCTCACCATCCATATTTCCTCTTCATTCCCCATCATCACATCTTTTTACCACCACTATCACCCTCCTCTGCTTGGCAATCTTACTTAACCACTCACCCGGCATGGCGATCTCACTTAAGAGTCCCTCTTAAGGATGATCTGTCTCCTTGCCTTTCCCCATCACTACACACCCTTCACCCTTCATTTTTTCTCGGCATTCCCCATTATCACATCCTTTCACCTCCTTTTCGATTCTCGCAAACACCACTTCTCGCTTGACCATTTGTCATCTCCAGTTTTGCTCACATGGCAATCTTACTTAACCACTTCCGTCACATGACAATCTTATGTCAGGGTCCTCCCTACACTTAACTTGTCATCGTGAACTTCTCCCCCGCCTCATTCTTCGTTCACTTTGTTGATCGCTTCTTCCACCTGGTATCTCCTACTACCCACTTTTTCCTCCTACTATTATCCTTTCTCCACATATCCTCTTACAACATACATCTAATCTCTTCCACCTACAATCACATTCTTTTCCCCCATTTTCCCCTTCTTGATCCATCATCCTTCATACTGTTTCTTCCCATTATTTTCATGTCTTGGTTCTTCATCCTCACCTCGTTCATCCTCATCACCCGCATCCTCTCCTCACTTTCACTTAGTCCCAACTCATCCCTCCCATCTTCTTCACTCTTTCCACTTCATCTTCTCAAATTCCCCCCACATTTCTACCCACACACACATTCGCCATTATTGTTAACACTCCTATATCATTCTTTCATCATCATCTTCTCTTCCCGCGCTAATAATTGTCAACGGGTTTTCCCTAAAAATCATCAATCCTCATTCCGCACGACCTCATTCACTCCCTTGGACCTTCTAGAGTTTCCCTTCATTCCTTCCCTCCTCTAAGCCCACCACTCATTGTCAAAGGGTTTTCCCTAACGTCCCTTTGTTGGCGTTACCCTTTCCAATCCTCATTATCTTTCTCCTTTTCTTCCTTTTTCTCTCACCCTTCCCCACCACTCATTGTAAAAGGGATTTCCCTAACGTCCCCTCATTGGCATTGCCTCTTCTATCCCCCATTCTCTTTTCTCTCCTATTCTTTTCCCTCACTCCCACCCTTTCTTGTCGCTTCTTACCCATCTCTCCATCTCCTCTTTGCCCTCTTCAATATCTTTACTGTCTTCATCATACATCCTTTTCCTATTTTCTCGTCATCCTAGTATCCTCATTTCATGCATCTCCACATCTTTTCCAATCGATGTCATTCCTCCCCTCTTTCTTCTTTGAACATTCCTTATACCGTTCCCTTTCCACTTATTACCCCCTTTCTGTATTCCCTTCCTTCTACATCATTTTCTTTGTTATCCTCTTCTCTCTCCCACCCCTCGTCTTATTTCCCTTCCCCTGTATCATCTTCTTCCCCTTTTTCCATCACGTTTCCTCCTTACTTCCCCATCGATAACCTGGTTGTTCAGCGTTGTCCTATCTTTTTTATCATACCACCCTCCACATGCATCTCCATACGGTCTGTTCCATATTCTTTGCCTTGGTCTTCCTCGCAATGACACGATTCCTTCAATCTTCTCCTTGTATTCGTTCTATCTTCCTTTCCTCTCCCCTAATTTTCACGTTTCTTCTGACCACTTCTCCTTTTCTCTACCACCCCTACCTTTTCGTTCATTCTGTATCTGTTTCTCTTCCTTTCTCTCCTCTTTTTCACACTTTCCTCGCCCCTCATAGTTTCTTTTTTTTCTCCGTTCTACTTCTTCTTTCGTCCTCTTTCCATTTTCCTCCATTTCACCCCCTACTCCCACCTCGTTTTCTCCTTCTTATTTATCCTTTCCCGTTTCCTGTCTTTTCTCAGCTCTATCATTTATTTCACTTCCACGCATCCCTCTTTACTATCTCTGTTGCTTCCTTCATTTTGCACATCTCTCTATTTCATCCCTTCACCCTCTACTCTGTCATTTTCCTATTTTTGCCTTGTTTGTCCTTCATCATTCCCTTCTTCCCCTATCATCCCTCTCTCTTATTTCTACCTCTTTCATTCCTTTTTTTCCCCTCCCCTATCTCCCTTACTCTTCTCGTAATCAACCCCCAATCCTATCCATTCCCTTTTCTCTTTCCCACACACCCTCACACCTAGCATTCAAGGTCGATTGAATCCTTTCTCCATTTGCGTCGTGCGGTCATTCCAGTCTCTTCCACTCCATTATCATCCTCTTCTCCGCCGAATCCATTTCCCTTCTTTTCGAGAGTTCTGTCGTATATTCCATTCTCGTCAGTCCTCTCGAGGGGGCATCACCACATCTATCCATAATCACATCTTCTCATGACATTTTTGTCTTGGAGGATACTATGACATCCGTCACTCACCACTTTCTATTCTCCCCAACAAACATTCGCTCTACCTTTTAAAAAGTAGATTGAATTCTTCCCCCATACCGTCTACTTTCTTTGAAAGGACACTACTTTCATAGTACCCTTCCAAAGAGGGGCAAATGTAGACACCCCAATTTCACATCTATCCTAAATCAATTAATTCCCCTTCCTCATTTCCCACAAAAATACACTTCGAATTAATCAAATATAATTTGATTAATTATCCATTTCAAAATCTAAAAAATAATCCAATCCTCACCACATGTCATTATTCTCCATGTTTTTCCACTATTGAATTAAAAATTCAAATTCAAATCCTCACCCACCCTTCGTGGTCCCCACTCACCTAAAATCCTCCACTTATGAATTAAAAATATAATTCAAATCCTCACCCATTCTTCGTGGCCCCCACTCACCTAATCTTGCCCACATTTTCAAACCACTCACCT
This sequence comes from Taxus chinensis, assembly GCA_019776745.2. Classification (NCBI taxonomy): domain Eukaryota; kingdom Viridiplantae; phylum Streptophyta; class Pinopsida; order Cupressales; family Taxaceae; genus Taxus; species Taxus chinensis. Next base: position 141,146,132 of record CM034153.1, read on the forward strand.
AATCTTGCCCACATTTTCAAACCACTCACTTAATCTTGCCCACATTTTCAAACCACTCACTTAATCTTGCCCACATTTTCAAACCATGATTACTTAAATTAATCTAAGTTAATCACTCCCTCAGGCTATAAATACAACCTTACCCCTCCCCTCTAAACACACGGAGAATAAGCTTTCATGCCATATCTAAGTTCTTGCATCCTTTGAGCAAAGAACATCCTTTTGCCTCGTCCTAATGCCAAAATAGCCTCATAATCCTTTTTCCCATCTAGTGCAAAGTAAGAGGATCGTTGTTGCAGGAAGGTCTTGCTCCGTCTTGAAGAAAAGCACCTACATATCACAAAATCAGGGCTCAATCCAAGTTTCCTAGCCCATTCTGAGGTTTGCTACGGAACGCGAAGGAGGAGGTATGATTATTGGTATTTTACTTCCTTGTTAGTAGTGTATTTTTCCTAGCTTACAAGAGGCATTGAAGGCTTTGGTGCCAATTTACCAGCTTGAATAAGGTTGTTTTCAGCTCGGATAGCAATATCATAAGCTGTTGGGAGAGTATCTCCTCCCATAGATTGAATCATAGCTGAAATATCACTGTGTAGGGCTCTAAGACAATAAGTAAAAGCATGGTCATTTTAAGGCTTGACACTTGTTGGAATTCCTTCCCAAGTTCTAGCAAAATGGATATTAAAACTGGCCATAAATTCATGAGGAGCTTTCTTAATTGTAGACAATTGTTCTATGAGGGATAAATAATCCGAATGATCTTGAAACTGTTTCAATAATTTCTCACCTAACTTATTCCAAGTTCTTATGCTTCCAATTTCTAAGGTTTTATACCATTACAAAGCTTGCCCTTTAAATGATGCAACTAAAAGTCTCAAAGCCACATCTTCATGTGTTATATTATGGACTACACATAGGGCTACAACATCTTTGATGTGCTCTGTAGGTGTAACTTGATTTTCACCAGTGAATGAAGGAAAAAATTTCATAACAACATTATGAATATCATGATAAACTGGAATTACTAATGGGCTACCATTAGTAAAGGGCACAAAATTCCTAGGTGGTTGAATAGCCATTGGAAAAACAAGGATCTGAACAAAGAAATTAATACGTGGTGAAGGAATATTTGGAGGAGGGTTGTTAAAACTAGGCCTATTATAAGGTAGGGTGTTAACAACTCTTCTTCTTCTTGCAGAATTCAAAGGTAAAGAAATAAACTCAAAATGAATTCCTTTTACCGATGATCTTGTAGTCACTTTAGGCATGGAACATGCTACAAAACTAGCCTGAAATCAGCCTTACGAAGTTGCCAAATAAATATTTTAATCCTTAGAATAAGTTGATGCAGCTTGTTGCTCAAAAAGTAATTTTTCTTTGCTGTGAATCTATTGTAAATTGTCATAATTCACTCGTAGATCTTATTTGTGTTCCCACCGGGCATGCCGAAAATTGTCATCTCTTGAAAGTGCACCCTGTAGAGATATGATTGTAGGGGTTCTAAGCTTTCTCTAGTTCTCTCTCTTTTGTAGATACAAAGGAAACACCTTAGGTCTGTGGGTATACCTATTGTTGAGATGAGACTTTGGTATCAAGGTTGGTTCCTTTTTTATGTATCCTAAACTAATTTTTAGGGGTTTTGGGGGTAAAAAGATGATTGTGAATGAATTGAAAACTAAGGTGATACACCAAACTTGTTGAGAGCTTTTACTGAGTACATGCACAAATAATTTGAGAATGGATTCTGGATGCACAAACCAATAGTTTTCAACATAATATTAAGGTAGAACACTTTATGTATTGAGGGAATGATTCACAACAATACTGTTAAGATAAACATGCACACTAATATTATGCAGAATTTACTAAATTTGTAGCAAGGTAAGATGATTAATTGGGGAATTTGACATTCACAAGAAATAATAAGGTATACACATAACTGTAAATAATTAGAAAGGCAGAAATCAATTCTCATTCAAAGGGGAAAACTGACAAAACTACTTTAGCACTAGTGAGTCCAAAAAGTCCTCCTTGTGCCTTGCAATTGCACACAATATATAACAAGTTTATTCATCCCACCCTTCCTAAAAATAGACTAAAATTTGTACTCGCCCATGCATTCTATTTTTATCCCTTATCATGAATAAATAAAGGAATAAAAAATAAACATGCTATTACAATGAGGCATTAATAGCCTTGGTTACAAAAATATAACTTAGTCAAACTGCATTTGACTGTTCTATTTTTAATAAAGTTAGATGAATAATTTGGCTAATAATCAGGTTTGCTTGATGAGCAAGTCTTCTCCAATGCATGCAATCTCTATCTTCTAGCTGATGATGTGACATCTACAACTTGATCCACTTGTAGTGATAATATTAGCACTTTTTTAATCCTGCCCCTTGGATGCACATGCAAAAATAAATCCCTTTGTGAGCAAAATAATTTCTTTGTTTGAAATACTTTGCAAAAATAATTCACCCATGCATCCATCCTTTATGGGGACCACCTGCAAGTTCTGATGATGAAACATTTTTGCCTTCTTGTGGTAGCATGCAAAACTTCAACATCTGCAAGCAAAAATAATACAGTTGTTTTTATACCTTAATAAAATCTACTCAACTTTAATTCACCCATATTGGGGGCCACTTGTGAGATCTTCATGTTTGACTATGCATGGTAAAATTTCCTCTCCTCCTCTCTGTGGGGACCACTCTGATGCTACACTTGCTTTATATCATTCTTGCATTGGCCACCTTTTTGGAGAAATTAAGGATGTTTTTTGGAAAGTATAAGGTAATGTGGTCTTAGTTTGATTTGGTTGGTATATACTTTGATCGAAAATCACATGTTTGAAAAAGGGGCCCTCTTGATTTGATCATGGTTATAATATTTTACGACCCTCCTTTTGAAATATCATTACATCATCATTGGTTGTTGGTATTTGATTATTTCTTGACATATGTTTTTAGACCTTTAACCAAGGTCAAATGCAATGATTTTATTAATCATGGGGTTGGCCCCCTTTGACGATGACTTACCCCATGGAATGTTTGTCGGTGGCGATGTTTAACTTTGGTAACTGTAGTTGGGTTATAATAAACCATTGATCTTTGTCCTGTTTGATTCACAATCATTGATCTGTTTGTTCCCTTGGTTAGGGTTCTGATCCCATAATCAATGTGGTTAGTGCTTTATTAATCGTTGATCTGTGTACAATTTGATCTCGGCCATCAATTTTGACCAGGGTAGGTGACGAGATGACTGTGGTAACTTGAGTTTTGCTTTGATCTTGGTGATTGAATTGTGGCCATTCATCTATGTACCCTTGTAAAACTGGAACGTTGATCTTTCAACTCATGGTGAGTGAGGTAGTTGGGAGTGGTTTGAATGTTGATCGTTTGATCCTTACACAATTTGATCTTAGTCGTTGATGCTAACTCAGAATGAGTTAGATCTGATTTAAAAAGCTTGTCGAGCTTATCATTTTTTTTATTCTGCTTACTCATTTCAAGCAGCGAAGCCTTGGCCAATTTTTAGCTCACCACCATTGATGATCATCTTAAGCTTGGTTCCTCTATAAATCAGTCTTATGAAGCTTTAAACGTGAAATTTTTCTTCCATTCTTGATTGTTCGAGCTCAGAGTACAATTTGACAGAGGTGGTTGCGGTTTAATAATTTCAATCTCTCTGCATTCAAATTTGAGCACGAAGGTTATCCATTTGAAGCTCTGTGGGAGGCTATGTGAAGTTCTATGCATGCATGTGTTTGGATTCTCTTGGCCATTATCGATGTTTTGAGTTTCACTATGATATTTCTGAAGTGGTCGCCATTGTTTGTTCATTACGAGCTCACTTTGAAATCTTTCTTGGGTTTGATAACTCTGCTTTGTTTCAAATGACCGTTATTAACGCAAAGAGGTAAGCTAGTTGCATGGAATTTGTAAAACGTCTTCTCACCATTGTTTTGTAGCATAAGATTCATACTTAAGTTCTTTGAATTTGTTGTGATTTGTGGCAATTTTGAGCTTAAACTCATTCTAGGTGTTTGTTTTGGCTCCTCGTTGTTATGTTTTTCAAGGGTTTGTTCACCTCGACCCCAATTAGTAAGTTCTTACTCAATCCTTGAGCCCTTTTTAGAAACCCTGTGACAAATATTTTAAAAATTTGGAATGAAGTGGATGATTTCCTTTGTCTGCACTTGTGTCATTTGAAATTTCAACTTCTGAAGTTATTTTTGGATAACCTGAAAATGGGTATCCTTCCTTTTGCTTATAAGTTCATGGATATGAAACTTTTCCTTTGTGGGCGTCTTGGTATATTGCTTATGAGTTGTATTGCTAATTGAATAGCTATATTGTGGACTCGACGTCATTTTTCTTAGATCTGGGATTCAAGGATGAGAACTTTGAGCTCCTTGTTTCAGGTTTCTTTTTGCATTCTTTGATACAGGATCCCTTGAAAATATTTGTATTCTTTCCCAGACATATTTCTTGTATTTATCTTACAATTTATTTGCACTATCATCATCTTTAGAAAACCTTTTTCATCCACTATATTTCGAGCTCGATTTGAGGCCTTTTATTCAACTTGTAGTCACCATTGTCATTTTGTACATCTACTTAGATTTTTCAGTTGATATTATTTTGAACTTTGTTCTAATTTCCCTCTACTTGGATCTCTTAGCATATATGAACTATGTTTTTCCTTTGTTGAAATTTGATGGGGTTTTCATATGGTTTTGGTAACACCTTGACTTCCCTGTACTATTTTGCATTGCTCGACTAAAAGCCCAGATTTTGAACTCCTCATTTGTGATCATTCGTCTGTAATGAGTGATATGAGAGCTTGAGGGCATTCTGAAAATTTGTAACTAAAATAATCTCCTTCTCTTTAGCTATCTCACAACTGGATGACTGTTATTTGATTATCCTTACAGTTTGAGGTCACTTTTAAACTAAAATTTCTATTGTTTATGAATTGTCTTTTGTACTTGATCAACTTTACATGAAGAAGACATTGTCACCATTATTAATTGGAAAAGTTGTATTGTCTCTTGATCTATTAGAGTTCATCTATGTCACTTTTATTTAAGTTGGCCACCATCTATACTTATCCTTATTGTGACAACCTTCTAACTTGTATCAATATGGTTGTACCTGATTTGTGCTTGACAAGAATTTATGGGAATGTCACTTCAAGATGTACATGTAAATGATTTGTAACTTGTATTCTCATCTGAAGCATTTGTAATTGATTGAAAGGGTTACTGTCATACTAGTTATTCTCCTTTCAATGATAATGTTATTAATTTGTAGCTTAACTTTCTATGTAATACATGACATATTTCCTTAATTTGGCCTGAAATGAACAATAAGTTCCTGTAATGAATAGTGAAATCTGAATATTCTATAACTCTTATGTAGCATTACTTAATAAGTTCTGTAAATTGAAAACATTTATAGCTCCCTTTTCTGCTCTTATAAATATGAGTATGCTACATTATTCTTTGTTCAATCTGAGTTGAATTTCTGCAATACTTCTCCTTATTCAAATTACTATTTGATCAGTACATTAGTTTATCTTTTGTCGCAGCTTTCAAGCATGTATTAGTTGTGAAATAATATGATGGAAAGATGTAAAATGTCTATTTTAAATGGTGAAGCCCTGTCAAAATTTTCTTAGATTTCCTTTTCCATTCTGTTTCAGCTACAATTTCATCTCAATTTCTTAGTTAATCCTTTTAATGTGAGCATGGAACTTGTATTCCAAACCAATGCTGAAGCCATATACATCTTCTGAAAATTAATTGATCACTCTATAAGTTTGTACTTCTTTCTTTTGATACTTCTTGCATTTAAAATTGAAACCTGGTTAGGATCACTCTTTTGTTGTTTGACCTTGACATTGAACCCTTTACCTATTTGATAAGGTATGGCATCGGTGATGTAATCTCTCCTCAACATGCGTGTTTCAACTTTTAGACCTTCAATTAATTATGCATTTTCAGAAATAATATATCTGTATTTTTTTTAAAGTTTTTGAATTTTGTTTAATGAATGACATAGCTTCCTTTTTTATAAGTTTGTTGTCCTGAAAAGATGTTCCCTTTCATCATGCATTATATCTAAAAACCTTCCATATCTCTTGTTCATTTCTTTTCTGTACTGAAGTTTCTTTTTTGTCCTTATGAAATTCCTTATGAATAAAACATTGCATTTTGAAACTAAGGTGTGTGCTTCCTTCTGCATTTCAGCTTTGTATATGGATTGTATAATGAATTAACAACTCGATAACGTAATTGAATGTATTTAATCATGAAGGAAAGAACTTTAAAATACATGTAACCTTAGTAATGAACTTTGATTCATGCAATATGCAATCTTAGTTATTCCAAAACTCAACTTTTCACCTATTTTGTAATTCATATCCTCATCAAGTTAATACATCTATCCTTAGGGGCACTTGTGTTCTTTTGCCGAGGATAAACATGAAATTGCAGACTATGTGATTCATTACATTTGTAACAGCACACATAGCTACAGCTTTCATGTAATCATTTCATTGATAGCAAATGAAACATGATAACACTTGTAATACACTCCCTCACTTCATCAATGTCATCCATCGTAACAAATTTTCGAGTTGCCCATTTTTGTACAAGTGCAAAAATTTTCAACAGTCCCTTTTGATTTATAAAAAAGTGGACTTATTTTCTCACTTCCTAGGAAAATACAAAGTCACAAGTTGAATAAGGACATGAAGACACATGTGGGGGGGGTAGACGAAGAGTTTCATTTTAAAGCTATAAATTGGGAGAGCCTCCTCACTTTAAATGATGGTTATTCTTGTTTACTAGCTCCCATACTCTCTCTAGGAAAAGTGATCAAATTTCCTCTATTTCCTTTGCTTATGTTTCCTCTCCATCTTAACTATATTCCATGAGTATGTACTTGTTGAATATTATGTATTGAGACTTTGTGTTTTTTTATTTTGTTACTTTTCCTATGTGAATGGTGTCTTCTCATTGAATTCATGGTTATATTCTGGTTTTGAGACAATAAACTTTGTTGTACTATTTATGGTGCAAGACCCTCCTTACTATTCTCTTCTTATCTCCCTCTCAAGATTTTTCCTCCCTTGTAGTTTCTACAATCAGTTTACCAAAGTTGTAGGGAAGTACCCCTGTGTAATCTCCGGTCGAAAGACCGCCCCCAAGAAATTAGAATAGTGTACATATTTTCCATGTGGTTCAATAAATGGAGTTGCCCCATTCAAGTAGAGGGACTTAGTCCCACACATTGTTTGTGAGAGAACCCCAATTCACCCACCTGACAAATTATTTCGCCTACACTCCCCATTGTATTTCTCCTTCCTTTGTGGGTTCAAAATTCTCTATCCATATAGTTTGGATGTTGTATATATGCTCCAAGTCTTTGTGTTCTTCCAAAATCTCTTGATACTTTGTACTTTGTTTAGGGTCCATCAGAAAGTTAACACGTTGATCACCCTTTTTGAAACTCACATATCGTTTCTTAAATCGTAAATCAGCATTATTGGAATATCACCAAGGTCGTCTAACTAGTGCCAGAAAATTATCTGCTTTGGCTAATGGTATGACTTTGAAATCCCCATGGAACTTTACCCCCATAATACTAATTATGACATTGTTTAAAACCCCTATAGGAACTACCTGTGTTTTGCTAGTCATAGATAAAATGTGTGGATGTGCATGTAGCATTGGTCATCCCATCTTATTTCAAGCATCTACGGTATGTTAACTTCTGTGTCGGTGTTGACCAATATGTCATTAATGTTCCAGCTATATATATATGCATCAACAAGTATCTCTTTGTTAAAACTTTCTGTCTTTGTTGATCTTACATCCTACTATTGAGTCATCCCCAATTGTTTCCTGATCACTACTTTCCTCAACTTGTGTGATATCTATTGACCTAATGTAGGTAAGATACCTTTTGTGTGTAGCAACCTACACACCTCATCAAACTCATTTTTTTTAATTAGTTTGTCCTCATAATCCTTTAACCTTTCATGTCTCGATTTTGCCTCATCTCTAAGGAATTATATTTCTCCTTGAAGTTCCCTTATCAAGTCTTTCACATTTTGAAGAACCTCTTTCTATTACTTTCCATTAAGATAGGCCTTTGCAAATCTAATCAATGGGTTGTACCTTGTTTGAAAGTGTTTCTTGCACACATATAACAACGTGTGTGGTTACCTATACTCTAACAATTGGCTCCATTGTTGGTATATCTTTTGACCTACTCTCATCCCCTATAGTGTGTGGAATCTTAATCATTCCTGCTCCCTTCTCACCTTTTTCTTTCATTATCTTATATAGGTTAGGGAAATCTTCTACTTTATGCTCCTTTTGACAATGTGCACAAGTCGGGAATGTTGGGAAATCATGCTGGTAGTGATCTGGAGATCAATATTTATAGCAAGTTCTAGGTAGATATTTGCCACCTCCATGACCTCATTATCCTTTTCCATTTATTTTGCAGCCATATCCACCACACCCTTCATCAACATTTTTTATGGAAGCCTATCGAAGTCCTAGTGATTTGGCTTCGTAGATTTAGTCAATAATGCAACACTCTGATGTGTCATGAGTTTGTGCATCACATATTATGTAGTATGTATAAACAACTTTTTCCTAGCCACACCCCTCACAATCTCATTTGAAAATCCAAAAAACCTATCCTATTATCCTAAATCATGAATTACTCTCATAAAATCACATTTACCCTTAATAAAACCTATCTATGTATCCAATTTACTCAACCTAAACCTCCCTAACCATATACCACCCATCCTAACCCATTTTTATCCTAACATCCTAACCCCCTAAACACCCTTAACCTCTTCCTAACCTCTTCCATTCGCACCCAAACCCAAAAAACATCATCTAGAAGCGGTTAAAATCACTTCCAACCCATTTTTCCTTCATTTATCGAATCACCGTCGAATTTAACAGAATCACCAATGATTATAAATTGACAACCAAACTCCTTGTTTGGGGATCTTTAGTCACTTTTAGCGAAGCTCTGTTGCGTCCACCATTACAAAAACACCAATACGAGCATCCAGGCATAGTCATCAGCTCAATCAAGCCCTAGGAACCTTTACGAATCTCTATAAGGCTCCTTCGTGCTCTATTATTTTGTTTACACTATCAAGGTACGCATATTCATCTTAATTTTATCCCAAGTTCTTTATGCATCACTTATTATCATGTCCAAATCATCATATTCATCTTTTGCATCTAATTATCTTATTATCAAAGAAATCATAGTTCTTCAGTAATCACCAACAATTTTTCTTGAATCAGCCATGATTCCTATCATTCTATCATTCTACCACATTTAGATACTTTCAAACATTTCATCATTATGTTTTTATCTAATTTGTTTATTCCAAGATGTGTTTCCTTGTAGATGACAGTGTCAGGTGAGTCACGTCCCATTACAAGTATCTACAACCTCCCGATCGTGCAATAACCCTTCATGTGGGAGCAATTCGACATCACACATGAACTCGGCATGTGCTTCATTGCTTTGACTCCCAGGATTTAAGACATCAAAGACCAACTTGAAGTGATACTTGAAATATAAGATACAACATAATAAGCCCGGTTCGAGTACTTCTTAGACTTCAAGCTCCTCGTAGCCCTGGCCTAGGCCACTTATCAAGTGGAACATGATCTCTCCATCCATCTTGAATTCTAATCATGTTATCATTATCTTATTTTATATCATATCACTTTATTGTAAACCCGAGTTGACAACCCTAGAGGAATCCCATTGGCTCCTTGGATTGATCATTGTTGAGCAACTCATTTAATCGTTATCTAATATTTACCTTGTTTAACTATCATTGCATACATGTTCTCTCGCTTGGTGGAAGGAGGAGTTTCTCAAATTGTTTGTGTACCCACTCACCTCAACATTGAATTTTTCAGCGCATGTATTGTTAAACCCTACTAGTTTTAGAGTTTTTGGTATTTCGTTATAATATTAATGAACCGAAATTCACCTCAAACAATATGTTTCTACCTTTACCTGCTTAGTCCAATGGAGTAGAGGGAAATTTTGAGCATTGTGGCTTCCTTCACAGATCTCACATGCTACAAACATGGCCTTCAAAATTCTACATGGGAATGTGTTATTGGTGTGGTCCTCCACTTCACAATCTATACACTAGATGCCACTATGTGTTTTGTGTGCATTGTTTGCTATTAATTTCTCTATTTGGGTCATCATAGATGCCATTTTATGCCTCTATGAATGGAATTACGCTAGTATCAAGGCTTCCCACTACTTTCGCTTGATGGGCTACTTCTAATGCTCTCTAAGGACCACCTAAAGGGTGATAAGAGTCCCCTATAAATTATTGTGTATGTTGTGTAGGATGTATCTCATAAGAGAGCTTATAGATTTGTGTTTTAAATTGCACGTCATATGAACATACACTTTTAGTAAGTGCCTACTTGATTTCCTTAATATTTGAAACACTTTGTTACTCAAACTCGAGAATATCGAGTTTAGTTAAAAATGTCGTTTTAAGTTGATCATAATCTACTACCGCTTGTGATGGGTCGTGTTTCCGATACTAAGTATGGACACAACCAAGCAAAGTAGTTACAAACTGAGTTGCCTTCTGTTTCAAGGAAGTTATACCTTTTCCTCGCCTTATAAGTTCACATTTTAGCGCATGTTCTGTAACATTCTCGACACCATGGTACTTTGGTAGGTGCAATGACATTTCGTAAAAAATATTTGGTGCATCCACTTGTTACATGGTAGTGATGGTTCTACTCTAAACAAGCAGGTTATCTACTGGGGTGTTACCTCCACTCTAGCTACCATTTATATATGAGGAATTAGTCCCAACTCCGTATTGTACTGAAGTATTTTCCTATACACCCATTGGTGTTGGTGTGGTGGTGTTGGTATTCATCATCTCGAATCGTTGTGTTTTTGGTATATTAGTTTTCAACGGTTGTCTTTTTGGTGTTAGTTGTAATGTTTGTAAAACATAAATTGTCTAACCTTAGAACTCTAAAGTTGCTAATCTTGAAAGAACACATTTAAATTCTTTGTCACTATCTCTTAAATCTAATAAAACTTCCCTTGCTTCATGAGAACCTGACCTTGTTGCACAACTAGAAATAGAATGGTTAGATCAAGACACGATTGAACACGTATATTGTCCTTCGGAAAATGTATACTCTCTTGGAACATGTTATTGTCCCTTCTAAAAGGATCATATCATGTACATATGTCTCATTACCTAACCAACGTTGATGGTCATCACATGCAGTTCCTTGAGTGTGATGAGGGAAATAAGCACGTATTAGATCTCTTTCTACTACCAAGTGCCTTTGCTCTTGAAATAAAGTAAAGATAATGGTGCGCTCAGTCTGGATAATCTATTAACTTGATAAGTGATTTCCAAGCAGTCTAAGGACCAATAACTGAAACATGAATGTACTAATTTATCCTAAACAATGGGACAAGTAACCATGTCATGGATGGTGTACCATACAAGATTCATAGATATATGTTGAATCATTGTGTTGTGTCTTTTCATTTGGGAAAGATGTGGCCTCAACCCATGTGCATCATGATACTATTCATGTTATCTATACTGGGATGATATGTTTGTGCAAGCATCCTTATGCAGTTGTGTGTCAGTCTTAAGATGATACTCTTGCAGTGTATCATGTGGTGTTGTGCCTAAATAACAATGTTAGAGTCAAAATAAAAATTAAAAATGTGCTTACACTCAGGTATTTTTACCCCTCGTTATTTGAAGTGTGTAAATTGTGGGCGTTACATATATCCTCCGAAGCAACCTTGTTCTTTTTGTTGGTTTAGTAACCCATGTGTAATGGGTAACCATTATGGGTTGCTTTCTGGGCTCCATGGTTACTTCGGAACCCAACTAATCCGATACCCAATGACTCTACAAAATTATTTAAAAGCCCATTTTTAATTTGAGGTACCCACGGTCTTAGTATCAGACCTTGATTTAGTGAAAATGTAATTAATTTAACACTCGACATAGCTTATGCATATGATAAATAAGTACATGCAAATGTCATTGTAAACCTTTTTCTTTGAAATCGGATGTGAATTCAAGTAGTAATTTGCTCTGAGAATGACCTCTACAAATTTGGAAAACTGGGTTTTGGCATTGAGGAAGTGGAGGCTTGTAATAAAATCTGAGCAAGTGATTCTTGATGGACGTATTCCATATTGATTGAATCATGTATGAAATATTGTACTCTCTATGATGTGTCTATTTATTCTGCACTTTTATTTTGAGATATGTAAAATTTATATGCATATTAAATAAGGAACCTATTGCGACCTGCCGTAAGGCTGATTATTCCACATATTTTAGGTAGGAAATCCTAACAAAGAGAATAAAATAATAAAGCAGTCCTGATGTCAATGAACAATCCTTGCAATTCAATAAGGGATCCCAACAATAGACATCAAAGATTTTGAAAGTGAGGCAGTAAACGAGTTACAAGTATGAACAACATCAGGGGGTCCTGTACTAATAAATGCAAATAATTTCTTCCAGTATTGAAGATTTCTAAAGGAACATCGAATCAAAGGTGGGGCAAAATGAAACTATAGATTATATTAACCATGAAACGTTTGTAGACGTATCTCTATGCTTGCTATTATATGTTAGCTTGATGTGATGCTGAATTATCTACCTATAACAATTAGAATAGTATTCCTAATATATTGAGATATAGTACATCCACTTCACAATAGGAACTGCAAGTACTATATTTAACAAAATCCTATATCGACCACTGCGCTTTAAATACAAGCTTGGGGAAGTGATCTAGTTTCCAAATAGAGGTCATTTGATATACCTGTACTCCTAGCTATCTGTTTCTAATATATTACCCATATTCCACGTGAGAGTGACTTCATTGAGTATATAATACGACCGGGTAAAATTCGTCCTAAATCAGCGAAAGGTGTGACAGGAAGAGCTAATAATATCCCTTGAGTTTATAGTCCCAGTTAACTAGTACATCTAGTTGGTGGACAAAATTAACCTTTCATAACAATTACTCCTATGAAACAAGTCGATCTTCCATACAATTCGTTGCTTATAAAATAACCTTATGCCAACCTTGATGACACTCAGTTGAAAGTTCAGAGTCGCGAGTTGGAAATTTTAGGCTTTGGAACTATTCGTCCCGAACTCATGTTTACCCTTTTCCATCCTCATGCTTTAAATGATCCTTCCAATGCCGACTTGGTCATGTATCACCAACATCCTATGATTCCTTGGGGATTACTTTTGCTGGACGGGAGGAGTAGAAACAATATCATGTTATGGACATGGTATAAGACTCAAGCTTCCTCTGGGGACAGTACACTTGCAGCTTACACCCACCCAAAATCTTATCTTGATGCACCCCCCTGTGAGCTTCCTCACACGTCACTCCAAAGTATACATGATTTCTAGAGCTCAAGTAAACATCCACTGCATCTCGCTGACTTCTAAAGATCAAGTCAATATAATTGATCATTGGCCCATACAAGGCTTGTCTATGCTAACAGCATGTTGTGAAGGCCTGTCTATGTTGTAAAAAACTATAAAGCTCTAACAATGTTACACAAGCCTACTTTGTTCTACACAATATTGTGAGACCTTACCTAATGCTATACAATATTGCAATGATATATTTAACCTTGTGCGGTGCCATAAACAATGCTCTTTACTGGGACACCTTGCATTACTCTTACATCATTGTTGTTTCACAAAAGTCTTAGGTCACTCCATTATGTTTCTAAAAAGTTATATCTTTCCTGTGGATGCTAAATTTTATTTTGTGAAGATCTTGGACAATGTTGTAAAACCTTTCCAATGTCATGAAGCCTTATGTGCTAACATATGTCCTGTGGGACCTCTATGTCTATGTGGCTTTGTTGGAATCCAACATCTCATAGAACTTGTGTCAAAATCAATATAGTTAGGAGGAACACACTTGGGCCTTGATCCATTTTCTTCACCCAATGACAAATTGAGAAACTTAAGAAAGCTTGATCTAATGTAGATGATTCAATCAAAGGCTACTTATAAACCAATTGATGAGATGATGAGATAAATGGTGATTTGGGGTTTATTGAGGAATATTTCTAAGGGTATATTCACTTGAAAATGATTCTTTATTCTCCTGCATGATTCATATCAGGTTCCATGAATAGAAGGGAATAATAAGAAAATAAGGTGTGGTCAATATATGTGGCTATTTAGGCATCCATTGATAAGTTGGTACATCGAGCCTGTGTTGAGTGTTAAGTTTGGTTAGGTATAAGCTTACCAGAGTATACAAGTATAATTAGGATTGGCCGTAGGACTAAAATTCTCAAAGAATTCCTATAGATTTTTATAAAATACTAATGGGTGTGAAATTTCATTCGTGTCAAACTATGAAATCATCCCTCCTAACGAGTAAAATAATATGCTATTATTTTTTGTTATCTTATGTCTGAGATCTATTTTTGGAAAGATCTAACTCTGAAATTGTGGTCATTAGGACCCCTAATTGCAGCTAGATAAGGTCCACAACCCCAAAGGACATGTTCGTAGCCATAGTACATAGATTCAGTGCCAAAAGTGTCTAGCCTCCCACGGACTTGTCCTACACAACTTTCCAAGTTCATATATTTTCTAAGCATCCCTAAGATAATCTAATCCATAATTTAAACACTTTGTCACACCTTTTGTTTATGAATTCCAATTCTTCTCTCTAACCCTAGTTGTACTCTATAAAATTCTAGTTTACATACTGTTAAAAAAAAGAATAACATAATTTAAGACTATCTGTTCTAATTTTGAATTATCATTATGCATTAGTATATTAGATTAGGTTTGAGACACTAATTTCATATTACACTTAAATAGGGGTTAGCACTTTCAGCTGGAGAACCACGATCACACTACTAGTGATATGGTGAGGGTTTCCTACATATCAATACTCTTAAGAGGGATCAAACTACATGTACTTCTACTTCCTATGTGAGTATGGGTAAAATATTGTGTTCAAATAATTAAACTTCCTTTAGAATTTAAAAATCAACATCATGCAACTTTAACATTTTTGATTTCAAATTAGCTCTATAGTTTGCACCAGGTTTGTTTCTTGAGAGATTACAATATTGCTTTAGCTTTGGTAGCGATCCTCAATGTAGTGATATGTTTTAGATATCTCCAATTTATCTAGAAAGTGTAGAGGTATTATTAGCAATACGCACACTCAAAATTAGAAAAAATTATATAAATATGAATCGTAGCATTCGGAATCTAGTTTCTAAAATACTAATTTTAAAAAAAAATGGACAAGTTTAGCTATATTAAACACTTAAAATTATATGACTTAGTTTTTTTTTTGAAAAAACTTATAAGATTGTAGTCCGTTTGCCCGCATTTTGGATGACCAAATCTTGTTATTTTTTTTTTCCTTTGGTGAAACGTTAGATGTAGTTGTCTATCTTGGGATGGATTTTATTTTGTATTTTTTTGAGCAATATTTTTTTTAATGATTTTTTCCGTGAAAGTGGTCTGAAAATATTTAGAAAACGGAGCGCTTTCCGTTTGCCCGCCATAACTATATCAAAAAATATCGAAATCAAATATATTTTTTTAACGTGTATAGAATTTGTCCATGCTTGGGATGGTATAAGTTTTATCACATTTTGATAAGCGAAACAAAAGTTACAGTCTTAAACGTAGACATGAACATTCACGGGAAAAAATGTCTTAAAGACCTATTGTTAGTAAAAAATTATAAAATGATATTTATCTTATTCTATTCACTTTAAAATCAATATTTCTACGAAGCTAACAGTCTCCCCTACGCGATGGCACCATTTTTGTGAAATGTTTTTCAGTTTTTTAGCATGGTTCAAGTCTTTGGAAGAGCAGATTTGAGGTTTTTTGACCTTTTACACTTCATAATGACCTTCCATAGCTTTGGTTGGGGAAAAACAAAGATTTCCCGAGGCTTAGGTTTGGCAGATAGATCCGCGATCGCGGTTTATAAAGCGCGATCGTGGTTTTTTTAACACAAACCGCGAGCGCGCTTTATAAACCATGATCGCGGTTTATAAAGCATGCTCGCGGTTCATAAATCATATTTACACACATCCCAATGTCTGAATTACCATGTGATTTTTACTCTCTGACCTTACCGTATGAATTACTGTGAAATTCTATCTTTTTCTGCATGTTTTTCTTATCACCGGAAGCAAAACATTATGGGAGACAAGAAACGAAGTCAAAAAAGGAAGTCATTAAGTAAAAAAACACCAAACGAATTAGAGGCCAACAAAATTCAAAATGCTGAGCGAATGCGGAAACTTCGTGAATCAAGAAGAGGTTCATCTTCAACCCCAACTATTGTAAGCAATGAAGAACCAGGTAATGTTTCTACTGTCAATGTTGAAGTTGAATTAAATACTCGTGATGAAGATGTTTTTACTGTCAATGTTGAAGAAGAATTAAATACTCATGATGTAGCAAATGTTGAAATTGAAGGAGACAATGAAAATGTGAATAAGGAAATTCATGTTGAAACTGTAGACAGACAAAATTTGACAAAAACACCTCCTAGGATTTTACGTAAGAAACCTAATTTTTTTATTGAAATTGATGAAAACATTTTGAAACCAATGTCTGACAAACTTTCTGAATGACAAATCAGAAGAAAAGCCACTGAAATTTGGGATAATCATTTTGAAATTTTAAATGATTCCCAAAGATGTCAGTTGTTGGTTAGTTTGATGAAATTGATTAAAATGAGACCTACATTAAACACCTTAGGATTGACAACATCTAATATACGTGGTCAAACCTCTACAATTGTTGAAAACCTTCATGATGCATATCACACTGTTGGTGTCAAGAGATGCACTAGGGATAGTAATATTGTGCGTCGTGTACTTGCTACTAGTGTTGTAAGTGAATCAATAAAAAAACAACGTTTGATTATGCAAACAAGTCGAATGTTGCAAGTTAATCGAAAAACTCTAATGAAAGCAATTGAAAGACGTAATATCCTTCAATCACTCAATAATGCTGATTTTTGGGCATTTTCTGCTAGAGCACCGCGTAAGGACAAAAATAATTCTGATGCTATAAGAGAAGTTGTTATTAAATTTTGGCATGATAACACTAGAGTTTCACCTAATACAAGAGATGTTATAAAACAGAGAGTTGGTTCTACTAATCGTGAACCACATCCAAAGCATTTCTTAGATATGACTCAAACTCAATTTTTTCGTAAGTTTGAACAAGAGAATCTGGAAATTAAAATTAGTCAACGTTTTTTTGAAATGTTGAAACCATTCTATGTGAAAATCAACCACGCTCGCACCACTTGTTGTTGTAGGCAACATGTTGAATTTGCGATGCATTATGCTAAATTTTTACGTATTCGTTCTAATTTTCATTCTGAAACTATGTTATCGGAATGTGGTGTTCAAGTTCCACCAATATCTTCCAGGGATTTCATTCCTACTATATTTTGTGAAAAAGAAGTTGGACAATTTTTTTATAGTCAGGATTGTTTAGATGGAAGTTGTAGTACATGCGGCGGATTACCTAAATTGGAAAGTTACATCCATGAGAAAATTGAAGGTACAATAGGACATAATTTAGTTGAGTTTGATAAATATAAATCAGTTGCATACCAGTTGAAAGATGGAAAAGAGTCTAAACGGTGTGAGCTAGTTACAGAACAAATGCCTGTTTTCTAATTTTTGAGAAAATTTAAGGATGAAATTGTTTATGAGTATGCTAGGCATACACATAGAGCTCGATGGTTGGATGAACAGTTCAAGCTATGCAAAGACACATTTCCTATTGGTACTATTGTTTCAGTGGTCGATTTTGTAGAGAATTACACATTGCAACCACAAATGGAGGTTCAATCGCAATATTACAACTCAGTACAAGTTGCCATTTTTGTGCATATAGCATTTCTACATTCTCCTGACAGTACAGAGAATGATCAAATTTTTTTAAGAGAGTACCACTTTTATATCAGTGATGATCGTACTCATTCTACTGAATTTGTGCAAGGGTGTTTCCAGTTATTTTATGGAAACTTGTCTGATAGGGACATCCACTTCAAACAACATTATATATGGTCAGATAATTACACGTCTCAGTTTAAGAATGCACGAATGTTTTATTGGATGAGCAGAATGCACGTCAAGATGGGTGTGCAACATATTTGGAGTTTCACTGAGGCTGGACATGGAAAAGGAGAGCATGACGGTGCAGGGGCATGTGTGAAAAGAGCTCTTGCAAGAGAAGAGTTGAAGTACAAAGATGGTGCTAAATTAAAAGATGCAAAGAGCATAGTGGAATGGTGTATTGACAACATGGCCCGAGGTTCTCAAGAAAATTCCACAGTTCGCAGATATTTTTGGTTGATAGAGGAACAACAAATTGCTAACTACGAGGATTGTATGACACTCACTGGGTCCAGTGATATGCACTCATTTTGTAGCTCAGACGCTACTTCGTGGGCCGTATGGACAAGAAAGTTGACATGTTTTTGTGCATCTTGTATCGAATTTGTCACTGCTGAGTGTGATTCACAAGAATGGGTGGATGGATGGATTTGTAGGCCTCTAACTCCGCTTCCTAGTTATCAACCTCCACAAGCATTACGACTTGTTTCTGCAGATGAAGTTGCAACATCCAAGGACTTTGATGAAATTTTGATTTTGGTGCGACAAGGTATTTATGGTTATTTATTTAATTTTTGTATTGAGTTATGTCCATTGAAATTTTAATATGTAATTTAAATTTGAGTTGTTCAACCTTTGTTTTTTTGTAGGACATGTGTTTGCAGTAATTGCGACAGAAGACAATGAAGAAGGAACAGACTATTTCTTATGTCGTTGCATCGAGGAAAGAAAGAAGTTGACTTCTCCTATTATAGATGGTGAAGATATTGAGTATCCTACAGGGTCAGTGGTAGTTACTGGAACTTGGCTTCGACGGTATCCATTAAAAAACTCCTTTGTTTGGGTGTTTGAAGACTTTGAGACACACAGGAAAATACTCTTATATTCGCATCTAGTTCTAGCGACAAATATTCAGCTATATAGATATCGAGGAAGGCCTAATAACAAGATTCTTTGGAAGGTTCGAGAGTCAGATCATGAAGCAATCTTGTCTGCTATTCAGAGTAGATCTGATCCTGATGGTTCATTGGAATGAATTTACAATGCTCATGTCTGGTATATATAATTTCTTTGATATATATATATAAATTTGTTAGTTTAAAGATCTAGATTTAAGTTTGAATATATTTTATTTTAAATTTGTGTATTTTGTATATATAGATAGTATATGGTTTTGATTTGAAACTTAAATTTCTTTGACTAACACTTTTATGTTTAGGTTAGTGGTGCCAGAAAAGCTTCCACCTTCACGTGGTTGGCACTGTTAGTAGAGAATTTTAAATTCTCGAAGCTAAGAGAAGCTTTCATTGTTTGAAAAAGTTGTAAATTTTGAAAAGTTGTAAATTTTGAAAATGTTGTAAATTTTGAAAAAGTTGTAAATTTTGAAAAAGTTGTAAATTTTGAAAATGTTGTAAATTTTGAAAATGACTCCTCCCCAAGTGTTTACAAGACCATACCTATGCGTGTGCACCGATATGGGAAGGAAAAATCTAAGAGAGGATATTGTAGAGGGTCCCTGTGCCGAGGTGTCAAATCAGACGAGATGTCTCTAGGTGCCACAGAGTTTGAGTAGTCACACGTCGAAGTTGAACGATATTTTGGTCTCAGGGCTCTTAAGGGACTACGCCCGAACGAAGTAGCCCGGAAGCAACGACCTTGTCACGCACCAAAACACCACCTCCTCTAGTGTTCACCTGGCCACCCAGATGTGTCGGCGCAGTCGGTTCGGTGCCATGACCCACCGTTTGCAAAATATAGCGTTTGACAACCTTACACTGGCTCAAACTGCACTATTTCACGTGTTTGCAAACAATAGGGCAGCGAGAGCACCGAAATGAGAAGGAAAAAACTGAGAGAGGCTATTGTAGAGGGTCCCTACACCGAGGTGTTGGATCAGACGAGGCATCTCTAGGTGCCACGGAGTCTGAGTAGTCACCCGTCGAAGTTGAACGATATTTTGGTCTCAGGGCTCTTAAGGGACTACGCCCGAACGAAGTAGCCCGGAAGCAACGACCTTGTCACGCACCAAAACACCACCTCCTCTAGTGTTCACCTGGCCACCCAGATGTGTTGGCGTAGTCGGTTTGGTGCCACGACCCACCGTTTGCAAAATATAGCGTTTGACAACCTTACACTGGCTCAAACTGCACTATTTCACGCGTTTGCAAACAATAGGGCAGCGAGAGCACCGAAATGAGAAGGAAAAAACTGAGAGAGGCTATTGTAGAGGGTCCCTACACTAAGGTTTTGGATCAGACGAGGTGTCTCTAGGTGCCACGGAGTCTGAGTAGTCACCCGTCGAAGTTGAACGATATTTTGGTCTCAGGGCTCTTAAGGGTGCCGAACGAAGTAGCCCGGAAGCAACGACCTTGTCACGCACCAAAACACCACCTCCTCTAGCATTCACCTGGCCAAGATTGAACGGTGTAGTATTCGGTGCCACGTCGTTTCAAAATATAGCGTTTGACAACCTTACACTGGCTCAAACTGCACTACGCGTTTGCAAACAATAGGGCAGCGAGAGCACCAAAATGAGAAGGAAAAAACGACCGTTCAGATAGATGAGGCATCTCTAGGTGCCATGGAGTCCGAGTAGTCACCCGTCGAAGTTGAACGATATTTTGGTCTCAGGGCTCTTAAGGGACTACGCCGAACGAAGTAGCCTCGGAAGCAACGACCTTGTCATGCACCAAAACACCACCTCCTCTAGTGTTCACCTGGCCACTAGACATGTCGGTGTAGTCGGTTGGTGCCACAATGCACCCTTTGCAAAATATGGCGTTTAACAACCTTACACTTGCTCAAACTGCACTATTTCACGTTTGCAAACAATAGGGCAGCGAGAGCACCGATCTGAGAAGGAAAAAAATGAGAGAGGCTATTGTAGAGGGTCACTACACCAAGGTTTCAGATCAGACGAGGCATCTCTAGGTGCCACGGAGTCTGAGTAGTCACCCGTCGAAGTTGAACAATATTTTGGTCTCAGGGCTCTTAAGGGACTACGCCCGAATGAAGTAGCCCGGAAGCAACGACCTTGTGCGCACCAAAACACCACCTCCTCTAGCATTCACCTGGCCACCCAGATGTGTCGACGTAGTCAGTTTGGTGCCATGACCCACCGTTTGCAAAATATAGCATTTGACAACCTTACATTGGCTCAAACTGCACTATTTCACGCGTTTGCAAACAATAGGGCAGCGAGAGCACCGAAATGAGAAGGAAAAAACTGAGAGAGGCTATTGTATAGGGTCCCTATGCTGAGGTGTTCAGATCAGATGAGGCATCTCTAGGTGCCACGGAGTCCGAGTAGTCACCCGTCGAAGTTGAACGATATTTTAGTCTCAGGGCTCTTAAGGGACTACGCCCGAACGAAGTAGCCCGGAAGCAACGACCTTGTCGCGCACCCAAAAACCACCTCCTCTAGCATTCACCTGGCCACCTCAGATGTGTCGGCATAGTCGGTTTGGTGCCATGACCCACCGTTTGCAAAATATAGCGTTTGACAACCTTACACTGGCTCAAACTGCACTATTTCACGCGTTTGCAAACAATAGGGCAGCGAGAGCACCGAAATGAGAAGGAAAAAACTGAGAGAGGATATTGTAGAGGGTCCCTATGCTGAGGTGTTGGATCAGACGAGGCATCTCTAGGTGCCACGGAGTCTGAGTAGTCACCCGTCGAAGTTGAACGATATTTTGGTCTCAGGGCTCTTAAGGGACTACGCCCGAACGAAGTAGCCCGGAAGCAACGACCTTGTCGTGCACCAAAACACCACCTCCTCTAGCATTCACCTAGCCACCCAGATGTGTCAGTGTAGTCGGTTTGGTGCCACGACCCACCGTTTGCAAAATATAGCGTTTGACAACCTTACACTGGCTCCAACTGCACTATTTCACGCGTTTGCAAACAATAGGGCAGCGAGAGCACCGAAATGAGAAGGAAAAAACTGAGAGAGGCTATTGTAGAGGGTCCCTATGCTGAGGTTTCAGATTAGATGAGGCATCTCTAGGTGCCATGGAGTCTGAGTAGTCACCCGTCGAAGTTGAACGATATTTTGGTCTCAGGGCTCTTAAGGGACTACGCCCGAACGAAGTAGCCCGGAAGCAACGACCTTGTCGTGCACCAAAACACCACCTCCTCTAGCATTCACCTAGCCACCCAGATGTGTCGGCATAGTCGGTTCGGTGCCACGACCCACCGTTTGCAAAATATAGCGTTTGACAACCTTACACTGGCTCAAACTGCACTATTTCACGTTTGCAAACAATAGGGCAGCGAGAGCACCGAAATGAGAAGGAAAAAACTGAGAGAGGCTATTGTAGAGGGTCCCTACACCAAGGTTTTGGATCAGACGAGGCATCTCTAGGTGCCACGGAGTCTGAGTAGTCACCCGTCGAAGTTGAACGATATTTTGGTCTCAGGGCTCTTAAGGGACTACGCCCGAACGAAGTAGCCCGGAAGCAACGACCTTGTCGCGCACCAAAACACCACCTCCTCTAGCATTCACCTAGCCACCCAGATGTGTCAGTGTAGTCGGTTTGGTGCCATGACCCACCGTTTGCAAAATATAGCGTTTGACAACCTTACACTGGCTCCAACTGCACTATTTCGCGCGTTTGCAAACAATAGGGCAGCGAGAGCACCGAAATGAGAAGGAAAAAACTGAGAGAGGCTATTGTAGAGGGTCCCTATGCCAAGGTTTCAGATTAGATGAGGCATCTCTAGGTGCCACGGAGTCTGAGTAGTCACCCGTCGAAGTTGAACGATATTTTGGTCTCAGGGCTCTTAAGGGACTACGAACCCGGAAGCAACGACCTTGTCGTGCAGTACCTCCTCTAGGATTCAGCCACCCAACGACCTTTGGTGCCACGACCCACCAAAATATACATTTGACAACCTTACACTGGCTCCTGCACTATTTAGCAATTCACCGAAATGAGAAGGCCAGGGTCCCTACACTGAGGTGTGATCAGATGAGGCATCTCTAGGTGCCATGGAGTCTGAGTAGTCACCGTCGAAGTTGAACGATATTTTGGTCTCAGGGCTCTTAAGGGACTACGCCCGAACGAAGTAGCCCGGAAGCAACGACCTTGTCGCGCACCAAAACACCACCTCCTCTAGCATTCACCTGGCAGTGCCATGACGTCCTGAGGCATGACTTCTCACTCCTCGCCTCCGTTCATTTCCTAGGACTCAAAACATTCAATGTCACTTGTTTACCTTCCATCTCTCTTGTTCTCTTTGGACTTGCCTCTGTCCTCTTAGGTGCTTCATCACTATCCTTGCTTTTCTCTCTTGAGCTATGTTGTTGTGGTGATCTCTCTCCATCCTCTGCTGCCCCAGCTATGTGCTTACATGCTCATTATTTTTGCATTGTAATAGGATTCTTCATCACAGATCACTACACAGAATTAGGAGTATAAGTAAATCATCAAACAATTAAGGGAACACATGTGTGAGGACCTTTTATTCATAAGTGCCATCATTGATTGCATGAGATTAATCATCTCTGCCTCAAATTGAAGCAATGTCTCCCATCTGAAACTTCAACCCCCCAGTCCATCAAGCAAGATCAAGCATTCATACTGCAAAGAAGGACATGTGACCATTGGGTGAGCATGATCCTTGAAAAAGGGAACATGATCTATTTCCTGAGATTATCTCTTTGTTTAGATTGTTCTTGGTCATATTTTTGAAAATCAATAGGAATAGAGTTGAGATCAAGAAAGAGAAATTCCATTGGGAAAATAATCTCCCATTTGCGAGTGAGATGAATAATTTTGATTCTCATTCCTTGGTGAGCTCAGGTGTGTTTTCATCTGACTCAGAGAACTTGTATGACATTTTGTCCCATACCATCACCTAGAGGTTTGATGCTCTAAAAGAAGCCATTTCTGATTTTGAATCCCATGAGGAGAATGTATCAAATTTTTTTAGAAGATCTTGGCACAAGAATGCATGAGCTTGGTACTCCTCTCAGGGAGAATAATTCCACATGAAGAATCTTCAGGATTCAAATTTTAAGAATTGGTTCAGGAAAATATTTGTGACCCTTTCCTTCAATAGTCAATACTTTAGAAGCCCTTGTAGAGATCATAGGTTATATCTCTAGAATCCTATGAAGAGTTAAATGAAAAATATTTTAGTCAATGTGGAAATATCAATGCCATTCCTGAGAATTGACTCAACACATTGGAGCATGTGAACATCTTGGAAGATGAGAAAGTTTCATTTGTAGTTTCCAGATTCAACAAGATGGTCTATGGAAAAGCCTCATCATTCAAGATCTTCCTGGAGGAAGACATGAGTTGATTCTTCATTAGAGGAGGATTCTTCATGTGATGGGTGGAACCTAAGAATACTAATAAGGGCTTACTGTCAAATTTTTACCCTTTTCAACTTGGGACATCAGAATGCACCACCACATGAAATCTCTCCCTTTCGTCACTTAAGGCTTGTAACATTCTCACTAGGTATTCAATTCCTCAGCACCCCAACTTGATTATGTTGCCCCCTCTCATGAATACTTAACCCCTTCACACATTATCACCCCTTTAAGTCCCTTTGTCACTTAAGGCTTGTAACCCTACCCTGTCATGCCATGTAACCCGGGTTAATCCAGAATGGTCAAGGATGAGTTAGAAGGTGAGTTAGCTAGGTTAATGTTAAGAGGTGAGTATAAACATACACTTAGCCATTTTTTTAATCCCTTTTTAATATTTCCTTTTCCTTCATTGCTGCTAGTATTTAGTTATGCTACTAAATTTTCAAGAAACCCTATTGCAAAAATCACATTTTTGCTCATATCTCCTTCATTTTTGCTCCATTTCCCCTGCAATTTTTCCCGTAACTTCTACTCATGAGCTCATTGAAGATGATCTAAAAATATTTTCCATTGGTACCCTAATTTTTTATAGCATCCCATTTAAAATTTCATAGAAAAAACTTGCCTTTTTAGATCCTTGCAATTCTGGAGATCGAAAACACTTGAAATTTGAAGCAGGAAACCATATGAAAATACCTAATCTAATGAAAAAATTTCATCTCAATCCAAATACAAGAAGACATGATTAAATATTTATTATTAAATTGGCATATGAGCCTTACTAAAAATAATAAGTTTTGATAACAAAGAAAAAAATTTGAAACCTCTGTGTAATCTTCAATTCTAGAAATATGAAAATTGTAAAACTTGAAAATCGGGAAAATTGTAAAATCTTCAATGTTGCACCATAAGTAACGTTAAATATTCATATATAGTTCAAGATGAACTCTACCTCGCTTATTTCTATCAATGTTCGCATTAGTTGATATGCAACAGATTGAGTGTTAGCTTTTAAAAAAAAAGTAATTGTACGTAAATTTTGCCCTTTTGTAGTTCACCTAGCATGGTTTTGCTTAATGGAATAGGTTTGCTTAACAATTGTACCATGTAGTGCTCTGGGACATGGTTTTTAAATTTTAAATCAAACATACATATCTAGAACTAATTTAAATGGTTATGAAAACATACATAGAAGGATATCATACATGCAATGAAATCAAATCAAACATATAGTTCAGATTTATCGTTATGAAAACCAACACACATGGATATATAAGAATCAAACAAAGTGTGCTCCAGACGCACGTCTCTGAAAATATATGTAAGTTCATAATGTATGTGTACATCTCGAACTAAGTGTGTCATAATGTATATAGGACCACATGCGGTCGCAAAAGGCTATATATATACAATGGACTATATGAAGAAACATGTTCACTAGGACCAGATGGCCCATATATATATCTATGTACATCCAGGTGGACTATGAATCTACTCATGAAACATCTTCCCTCTCTTCGCCCTGCTAGAAGTAGCACGTCCACGACCTGGGGATGTAGTGGAGGGAGATGCCACTACGGATTTCATCTGTGTGGTCCTAGGTGTCTCTAAGCATGCCTGCAACCTAACCTGCACATTCATAAACAACAAGTTTTTAACACCCAAAATTTTAAAATACATTCAAAATTTAGAAACTTGTACAATTTAGTTAAAATGCATGTGAAATCTTACCGCAATGTCATGATCCCTATCAATTTGTTGTTGACGCATCGCAGGGACAACAATAGACTCACGAGGGGTAAGCTACATACAAATAATTAATTTTCAAATTAAATATTTCACATACATACAAAATTTGATATTGTAGATTTAAGTAATAAGAAATAATGAACCTCCAAAATTTAACAAATTTGAAAAATTGTACCTCAGTTAGTGGATCTGCAGATGCTATGGCAGTATCTACAGCAGCCTCCACAGTCTGCATATATGGAGGAGTCTCTCTAGCAGTCATAAGCTATACAAAAAACATGTACAAATCAATATTAAAATCTACATGACTGTGCACCACATAACAGAGGTCCAAAGCATGTAATCCACGTGAACTTCCAGTAATTAGAAACAAAGTGTAAAGAGATTTACTAACCTGCGTAAAACTCATGTGAGGCGTGCCAGTAGCCTCAGTTCCCAGAGCAGATGATGACCCGCCAGGCTCCTGTGTATAAAAGACAAACATATTAATATGTACAACATACACGTGAAACATTATAATAATAATCTAGTGCAATCAAATGAAATTAAAAATGTAAGTTTGTACAACTTGAAACTTACGTTTGAAACACGCCCAGCTGCAGTAGCTAGCATGTCGACGCCGGATGTTTCCTTCACCGGCTCTTGCTATTTAAAATAAAATAAAAAATTAGTTTTTTACATGTATGTACATGACGTACAATCAAATACATATATATTAAAATCTCAAACATGTGAATTAAACTATTGTATATATATATATATATATATTATTTATATTTATTTGAAATTTACCTGTGAAAGACCAATATCAGTGGCACCAGTTCCAAAAACATTCCCCAGCATCTCATCTATAGAAAAGAAATCCTGTGAACCAGCAAATGATGTCTCACCCGCAGTGCATACGGCACCACATGATCCACAGTGGTGTGGTGCGCTAGAACTGGCACCTCCACCAACATCACCAGATGCAATCTGGTCACTATGCTGGGTCAGAGTGTCAGTGAGCTCCCTCAATGCATGCAGTGTATCAATCTCCACAACCTCCTTCACTGTAGGAGGGATAACTGAAGGCAGTGGGGGTTTTGGGGCATGGGGGATCCTAGGTTGACCTATGTGTGCACCAGGTCTACTCTGTGCAGAGCCACCTCCTCGACCAAAAAAGTCAGAAAAGTCAAAATAATTCGGGACCTCATTGAGCACGAACTCGCAATATAATTTCTTCAAAAAATAAAGAGGAACCTCATTGTTGTTGCATGGTGGATAATCAAAAACCATCCACCATCGGTCCCAAAAATTGTTTTTGATTCGGTCATCGTGGCACCAATGGATTGGGAACCGTTTGCAAGTAACTGCGGGGGGGCATTGGTTCTAGGGTCGGTAAATAATGCACAAATGAGGTCTTTTCCAATTTTTTTTGTCTTTTACGGCCGCATGGGATAGTTTATCCGCATACCACCACCTACAGTCACCTCTAAAGGTATTCCATCTATGTATTTGGTTGGTTGCGGACTCGACTTCGCCAATCAATGTTTGCAATGTATTGGCTAAAGTCATGCGGGATGGATTTGTGGCATGATTTTGTCTTATAGTCTGAATTAGGTTCTCAATGACAATTTTATTTTCTCGGATTCTTCCAATGATATTATCTTGTGTTCCTGCTGGCTCAGTGGGGACAGAAGGAGCCACAGGAGGCAGATCTATGTTTGGAGGAGGGTTTTGAGGAATGTTCGGAGGGTTTTGAGGAATGTTCGGTGGGTTTTGAGGAATGTTTTGATGGTTTGCATGATTTTGAGCTTGCCGACCAACTGATAAAACAAGAAAATTGTATACATAAACAAACATTTCAAAAAACCCATGAAAATGCAAAAAAAAAACCTAAAATGCAAAAAAAAACCTAAAAAAAAAAATGATTAAAATCGGGGGCTTACCTCCTCGTCTTGGTGGCATGGTTGAATCTATCGTGATCCAGAAGTCCGATGAGCAATTTTGAGGTGGTATTCAAAGCTCGAGTGAAAAACGTCTAGGAGAAATCGCGGTTTGAAATGAAAAATGGGGAAAATAAGGAGTCGCGGGACTGCTAATTTTTGTCTCAGAGTTCCACGATCACGGTTTATAACCGTGCTCGTGGTTCTAAACCGTGATCATGGGTAGGTTCGAAAGTAATTGCCTGAACCTGAAATTCAAGAACCGCGATCGCGGTATATAAACCACGATCGCGGTTCCTGAATTTCGGGTTTTTATGTCCACGTGTGTATACAAAGTTAATCACGAATACATATGATTGGAAGATAAAGGTGGCTAAGACAAGATGTGGGTAAACTAATAGAAGGAAACGTGTTTTCAAAAGTGAAATATATGTGTTTTGTCCAAGTGTGTCAAATTATATCAAATAATTTTGAACTTGATGTTGCCAAAGTACCAAATACCAAATATAGGTATCTACATGTATATAATGCAATACATTCATACAACAAGGTGTGGGAGGACTGTCCAACCCTACTTTAGGGCTTATCTCATATGTTGTTTTGATGATTGTTAGGTTTTAAACAAAGGAGAAACCAATTTTGGAGCATCACATCATATCACAAATTTTACAAGCTAGATTCTAATAAAATAGAGATAGACAAACACATACCAATATTTTAGGAGAAACAAACCAACACATGACATGTTTTGTACTAAAATTGACCCATGTAGACCTTCAGGGGACCAAACTTTCTACGAGTGTTGGTCAAGTCATTTCGATCATGTTTCCAAAAATTGACTTGTCAACACAGTTATCAAGTCAATAAAAATTATGTTGTCTTTCCCTACTCACACTCTAGTATTTCCCATGCATTTGTGTTCGATTAGACTACCTTTTTTCTATAAATCAAGTTCATATTCTATTTTGCATGTTTATTCTTAGGATGTGATTTATACATTCATTTTAACATGTTTTAAGCCCTTATGATTGATATTGTTAAGCACGAAGTAAAATAAAGCACAATCATATATAAATTTCTAACAACAAAATATCCAACTCAACTAAAGCATCTCATTGTTCATAATAAGTTTGTGAGTTCAAATCTTATCAATTTATATAGCAAAAGTCAACCCCTTTATATCGTCGATAAAAATATTTATTTGACAAGAACAATTTTGAATAGTAATCCTTTAAATTCATCAATACAAATAAAAATTTATCTAATATTTCAAATCCCACCGCTAAATCCATCTTCACAAAAGGAAATTGAAGAAAATTAAAAAGTAAAAAGAATAATTATTATGATAGGAGTTTCTTAATGAGATTGTTTTTTCCCACATTTTTCTGAGCAACTGTTTATTTGCCACATATGTGTTACGAACATTTGTAGGTTATAATTTATATGATGAAACTCACTTTTCAAGCTATAATGTATCTCGCGAAACCCACTTTTTGATTAATTATCTTGAACAAATTGAATATATATATTTAATTTTAAAAGAAGTTAGATATGGTTAATAAAAGTAGTTGTAATAGTTACTTCCAATTTCCTATTTATAATTTATAATTTATCATATGAATAATTTTGTTTGTGGAGGATAATTAGATCAATGAACATGGCACCAATAAGATAATTCAGGGAATTATCCACTAAACAAATATACAAAGAATTTATTTTGGAAAGTTGGTGAAAATTTATCTTGAATACATTTGATCTTCGCACTAAATACAATAATAAATCCTCGTCTTCTTTTAATTGTTTAGATGATAAGTTATATGGTCAGGTAACATAACTGCAACTTAAATTTGTAACATTAAGTTGTGCTGCAATTTGTATTATGTATTCAAACAATTAATTTCTAAAAATTGATGTAATAGTGTTTAATGTTTGTTTTGTGTTGGTTTAATTTCAAGTGAAGCATTGGAATTGCTCTCTTTCCAAACACATAAAAAGCCTATGATTTGTCTATGTTTGTTTCTAAATTAGTTTGTGTGGGGAACGACCACTAAGGCTTTTCCATTATATGCAAATGTATCGGGACGGGCCATTAGGGATTTTTCCTTTATATGTCAGTTCACATTAGATTAAGTGAAAACATGTTGAGATCTTTGTGTTTTTTTTATGACGACGTACTTTGCTTTTCACATGTATATGTGATATTAGATAGTTTATTGACTATATTTTGACTTGTTTGTTAATTCCTTTGGCTTTTAGTGTGTTAATATCTTGGTTTAAACATATTTGAGCATTTTATTATGGGTTAATATTTTTATACTCTTCTCCAATTTGTGTAACAACTTGACTTAAGAGCATAAGATGTTGTTTTTTAAGATTCAAGTTGGCCATACATTCTTGTAACTTCATTGTGATTTAAGAGCTAGAAGTATGTCGTGTTTTATTGGTGTTTGATGAGATTGTTTTAAGGATTTGTAAGAGAATACATGATGTAGTAAAATACTCATACATCGAGGATAATCATTTTTAAAATGGCAACTTTTACTATAATAGCTGAAAATAATCACAACCTAGGATGTAGTGAAAATTTTAACTTTAAAATTCCTTAATTTTGTACACTTTACAATAAAATGTGTAATTACTCGTTATAAAATACACTTTACACAAGATATTATCAGTCATGTGTAAAACATTTATCTATTCTTTCAATTTTCTTTAGCCGACTCCATAAATATCAATACAAAATCAATAATTTCAAAATAAAATAAGTTAAACAATTATAATATGCTTAAACCTTTTTATTTTAATTCTCACTCATTTTCATAGCTTTTAAGAAAACATTATTACCATGTTTTGAAGCGTGATTCACACACTCATATGAAATCACATCCATTTGCATCTTTATGCTGCAAAAATTCACTTTTGGAAATTTGTAATTGCTCATTTAAAAGAACACATCGATGCCTTGATTCAAAGTGTGACTCTAACGTTGAGATGTGATTTGATTCCCTTCAAAAAATTGTGGGGGTGTAGAGGTATTCCACAACACAACAAAAGCTAATCATCTCAATTCACATACTTGAAATTTGCTTTTGAAAACAACATGACAAACCACGTTTTGACAAACCACTACCATAACTCTTTCCACAATTTCCTTAATAAAATATGTTGTAACCTTGTTTTGCACAAATGTATCTTTGACATATTACATCCATTTTAAGCTATTGAAAAGTTTTTGTTTTTTGTTTTTTAGACATTCCAAATCTATTGGCGAGTTTAGTTATAACCCTTGGTAAACAAAAAATGAGGCAAATTAAACAATTTTTACAATGAGTTCATCTGCAGTGAGAGATCTATTGCCATTAACACATTTATTCGGCCTCTTTTCTAGAGCCTCGCCGCTTGGTGGGCTTTAAATATGACTTCGCACGACTCTTGTCCAGTTGTTTCAACTGCGACGGAGAGTGGCGAGATTGCGAACAATGGCTCCGGGGAAGCGCCCTCGCAAGTTTGTGCCGAAAGTATTCCATGAGGTAACGATTCTCCCCCTGATATTGTTTTACCACTTTCAGAATTTGATTCCACCTATAAATGGCTAGAACAATTCTGTTTAATAGGATATTTTGTGGGAAGGACTCCCTTTGAAAGTATGCTTAAATCTTGGGTCCAATCTGCTTGGACGACGCATGGTATTAAGCTAGATTCCATCCAGAACCTAACCCGTGGTTTTTTTTGCCTTCGATTTGCTAACCCTAGCCATGCTTCCCTTATTCTGAATAAGCAACAAACCTGGTATGTGAGAAGCTCCCTGTTGGTTTTGTCACCCTGGACCAGAGACTTTGTTGTCTCTGACTAGATGACCCTTAAAGTCCCCGTTTGGGTTGAATTCTCAGGGCTTCCTATGTCATGCTGGCATTTCTTATAACGTATTGTTGCAACTCTCATCCATGTTATTTACACAGATCCTTCTAGGTTCTTTGCAACTCATCCGCAAAAAAAGGGTTTGCATTGAACTTGACCTTTCGAAGGACCTGAAAGAATCAATTTCCATTAGGTTGGTGATGTATCTTTTGCTCAGAAGGTGGTATACATCAACCTTCCGAATACTTGTTTTCATTGTCAATCTTCTGAGCATAAAATTAGGGATTGTCCCTTGTTGGCCACTCACCATGCCGCTTCAAAGCCCATGGGTGATCCCCGCCCTCAACCTGAGGAGGAGGGTTGGCACACTGTGGGTGGCCATAAAACCAACAAGAGCAAGGCCGCTCATATCAGGCCTTCGCAACATGGTTCAGCTGCTCAAGCCAGAAAGGTGCCTCCAAATGTTTCCAACTCAGCTGCAAAGCAACCTTCGGATACCAAGTTGCCTCTAGCCCACACGAAGGTATTGGCTGGCAGTATGGTTGGTTCTTCAAGTAAATTGGCACCTTTGGCCTCAAGCTCTCAGCCTACTATTTTGTAGCATGAGGGTCGACTTCAACCATTACTCATACCTAACAAAGTGGTTTCTCCACGAAAGTAGGCAGTTTGGCGTTCTCGCAGCCCTCCTCGCGAGCGCAAGGAAGGGGAGTATAGCCCTACCAGCTGGCAGGCTACTCAACTGTCTGATTTTTTTAGTTAACCAACAACGGTTTTTACAGAACAGTTTTGGAGCCCTTGATGGTTTGAGTGAGCTAGACTCAGAGATGCATCTTGATAATGTTTCCTCATGAATTGCTACTCATGGAATGTGCGGGGTCTCACAGACTCCACTCACAAATACATTGTGCGAGATTTTAGGAAAATCTTCCTGGATATGGATATTCTGTG
The DNA here is from genome assembly GCA_019776745.2 of Taxus chinensis. Classification (NCBI taxonomy): domain Eukaryota; kingdom Viridiplantae; phylum Streptophyta; class Pinopsida; order Cupressales; family Taxaceae; genus Taxus; species Taxus chinensis. The sequence goes on from CM034153.1 coordinate 141,179,197, forward strand.
TTTACAGGAAATCAAAGTTTCAGGATTTTTACTTGATTCTGTTGCCAGGACTATTTGTCCTGACAATTTAGCTATCTCTAGCAACCATGCTGCTAGCAGAGGTGGAATGATCACATTTATTTCTCTGAAATGGCGGCCGCATTACATCAATCATGGATGTGACCCTGACAACCGTATTCTCTGGGTGCTATTCAATATTGAAAATCTCTCCTTTGGGATTATCAATGTTTATGCACCTAATGATGTGTCAGAAAGGACGGCGCTTTGGCGGTGGGTGGCTGACAACCTACCAATTGCACACTGGCTGATTAATGGGGATTTTAATATGGTGGAGCAGCCCAATGATAAACTGGGTCTTTTACCCATGAGGTGGCCAGCTGGCAAAAGGGAGGCTTGGTTTTACATGCACAATAAATTTGGGTTTTATGACCCCAATTTTTCACCTCACACCAATACGCTGCCATGGTACACTTGGTCTAATCTCAGAAATGGCCAAGATCATGTTTTTAAAAGGCTAGATTGTGCAATGATCTCTTTACAACCTTTCTTTAAATTTTCCAGTTGTTATTCTCTTCCAGTGGAAGCTTTGTCAGCCGTTGTCCTTTCCGACCACATTCCGATCCGATTCCGTATTGAATGGACTTTTCAATCACCAAAGATTAAAAAAACATTAGTTTTATTTAAATACTACTTTATTGCATCATGACCCCACGTTGGCACACATTCACCAAATTTGGAACCTCGCACCTCGCCCTCTTGGTAAGGTTGGATGGATAAGCTGGTGGAAGGATGCTATAATTCGGCTAACTAAATTCCTCCAGATGTACGGTGTCCAGCTCGCTAAATTTCGGTGGCGAGCTTACTCCACCACCTCCGCTGAGCTGAGCCACTCCACGGTGGCGCTCACCCAGGCTCCTTTCAATGTGGCTCTGCAACTCCAAGTTGCTAAATTGCGGTAGCAAATCCACATTGTTGATGATTACACAGTGCGGGGTGCTCATATCAAAGCTCTGTTGCACTAGCTTAAAATTGGAGACTGTAACACCAAAGAGTTTTACCAGCGGCTCAAAGCCAAACACATAAACCAACAAATTTCTACTATTGTTAATGCTGGTGTTCAGATTACAGACACTCCTCAGATGGTCCAAGCCTTTGTTAGGCACTATGTTCAAGTTTTCAAAGCCCAGGAGGAGTCTCCTGAGCGACAAGCCGCGCTCGCTAAATGCCTCTCGGTGGTTCCATGTAAACTCTCGAGTGCACAGCGGGTTGTCTGTGACAGACTGCTTACCTTAGAGGATTTATATGAAGTTGTCTCCCTCATGGCCAATGACAAAGCCCCTGGCATGGATGGATTTCCTTGCGAGTTCTACAAATCCCTTTGGGACATGGTGGGCTGGGATCTGCTGCAAGTTTATCTCGAAGCTCTCCACTTAGGGTCCCTCAATGCCCTTATTAATCAAGGTCACATAAATTTCATCCCTAAAGCGGGAGACCCAGAACTCATATGCAATTGGCGGCTGATTACCTTGCTCAATGTCTCATATAAGATCATAGCTAAGGCTTTAGCTCTTCGGCTTCAACCCATCTTGTCAGTTATCGTCAGTCCTGAGCAGACTGGTTTCATACAGAGCAGGTACATTCTGGATAATATTTTGGCTATTTGGGAAGGCATGGAGTGGGCTAGAACCTCTAAGCAATCTGCCATGTTTGTCAAAATTGACTTTGAAAAAGCTTACAACGGGATTGAATGGAATTTCATTTTGGCGATGCTTGAAGCATTGGGCTTCGGTTCGGTCTTCATCGCCTCTTTCAAAATGCTTTTTGCTGATGCCTCTGCCTCTCTTTCTATAAATGGTCATACTTCTGAGCAGTTTGGGATTTTCCGCTCTATTAGGCAAGGTTGTCCTTTAGCACCTGCTCTATATGTGCTTGCCGCTGAAGGTTTTGGGTTTCTCCTTGCCCATGCTCGGGACCAAGGGCTTGTGCGTGGAATTCAGCTCCCTTCCCCGACTCCCCTTTAACTTATCAATGGGCATTTTGTGGATGACTCCTTCCTCACGCTCCTGGAGGAAGAAACTAATATTACCAATGCCATGCAATGTTTGGACATGTATTGTTTAGCTTCAGGTTCTAGTATCCAATGGCGTAAGACCCAGTGCTTCAGGCAATCTTTTCTCCCCAAGCCTAGTTGGCTTAATCGTTTTGACTGGAAGTACATCCAGCATGGAGAAATTTTTAAATTCATGGGTATCCCCTTTGCTTTTGATGTTGCCCCCAGTCAACTTTGGTAGTATGTTATTGACAGAGTCGCCCGCAAGTTGGAGTACTGGATTACTAAACCCCTTTCACTGGCAGGAAAATTTCAGATTTGCTCCAAGATTTTGGCTGCCACACATGTTTACTATTCTTCGTGTTGGGTGCTGGCCAAAGCCTCCTACAAGAAGCTGGAAAAACTTCTCAGAGATTTCCTTTGGGCTAACTCGGAGCTTGGCAAAGGTTTCCACAGAGTTGCCTGGGAGTATTGTTGCCTCCCTAGGGATTCTGGTGGGCTTGGGCTGACCGACATTGGCTACCAGGGGACTGCATTGGCTGCCAAGTGGATCATTCGGGCCTGCACTGGCAACAAAGCTTGGAAAGTCCTGATTCGTAACTGTATTTGCCAAGGTTCCCCTCAAGGGCACAAAACTTGGCAAGGGCTGGATTTTCACAGTCTGCTCATTCTCAAAGCCCTGGTCAAGATTGTGGGCACCTTTGTTGTCAAAAGCATATGGAAATCCTGGGAGTCGCTCAAACCCTTTTTAATCTGGGAAGGGGATGGCTTCCGTAATGGGCTTTCCATTAATGACCACAACATTTGGTGGTCTCCGCTCATCAATTTTCATGATGTGCTGCTTGCCCAAGTGCCCTGGGTTCATGCCCTTAAGTTATATCATCGAGGCTTGCGCACTCTTAATGACATATTTTGTAGGCAGTCCAGAATGCTTCTCACTTGGCCTCAAGCTAAAGCCAAATTTTGGCTTGTTTCAGCTGACAGAGAGTCTTATCAGGAAATTCTTGATTCCATTCCTGCTGAGATGCTTCACAAAGTGGGTATTGTCTCTCTCAGGCCTTGGTGGAAGGATTGGAAATGGTTTCCAGATACCCCGTTCTTAAATTACTCCCTAAGCAAAGGGTATGCTCTTCTCACCCCCAGGCTGCCAATGGTGGCTTTGCTAAACTCCAGGTGGTCCATCAACTCTGGATGGTCCTCCTGGGAAGCTAGATTTCACATAGTTTGGAAGGCCATCCTTCAGCCCAAGCTAGCCTGTTTTTCTTGGTGCCTGCTCTTTCAAGGCCTCCCTATTGGGTGCAGATTAGCTCATTACGGGATTGCTCCTTTGCTTTGCCCTTTTTGTGGGCATATTGAGACGCTTACACATTTGTTCTGGTACTGCCCAAAAGCTCAGGCTATTTGGGTCTGGATCCACGATTTCTTTCGGCCGTTTCGCCCAGCTCCATTTCTTTGGCAACATGTTTTGCTTAGGGATTCTATTTCCATTCCCCATGCTTTTGCGCAAGTGTGGCATACTTTCAGAGTGGAGATCCTTTTTTTAATATGGAAAGAACACAATTCTGTTGTTTTTGCTAATTCCGCAGTTTCTTGCTTTCTTTCGCATTATGATAAGGCCATGCTTATCTCGAATGTGTTCTTACAGATCCAGGATCAGGCCCGTAAGGTTGAGCTGGAAGTGCGGCACCTCTAGACCCTCCTGGATCACTGGGCCAATGCTCCTTGCACTGTGGCACGGGAGGCCCCCCACCTCCCCTTCGGGGAGTGTTCGTTCAAGAGGTCGTTGTGGACGTGGCCGGTCGAATGAACATACCCCCTGTCATCGCTCTCCCAGGTGACAACCCAGAGCATCGGTAGAGCCCTGTTAATCAGGGGGTGGTTGGGGGTCCCTACAGCGGCCCGCGCATCACAGTGGCTGGGGCTCCCACCACCACTCCCCACCTCCTGCGCAATGGGATGGATGGGATTCTGGCAAAGTCCCCCGGTTGGCTCTTGCCATATCTCCTAATCTGCAGGACGACAAAGAAGAAGAAGAAGAAGTTGGCACCGGCTGGCCGCCCCTTTCGGATGGAAATGATCTTCCAGGTGGTAACCTGGAGGATAAAGGGCCTCCACCACCGCCCCCTACTGCTATGTTTGCTATGGCAGCTTAATTTATTTTCCTTATGTTTTGTGGCATTGTTGCCTTTTGATACTTTTGCCTCCTAGCCTCGGCTAGTTTGAACGTGGGGTGTGCCCTTTACCACCCATATTTTTTGTGGATAATTGTAATATTTTTATTAAGTAATATAGTCTATTTCATCAAAAACAAAATTCCCTTGCAATTTGTTAATTTCCCAAACCATTCTATTTCACACACACAACATTTAAAACTTAAGATTTATAATGAAAATGACTCTTTAACATATTTTTTAAAACCATTTTATTAATGTTACCTTTATTTTTTATGAAAATGTTTCTCGTACAATTGATACAAAGTGCTAGTTCTACCTTACAACCACATACTTCAAATCATCCATCCTAAATTCCCCAATCACCTAATTTCCAAAATAGCACCTTACAAATGGAAGTGGGGTATTTTAAAAATAACAATTAAAATTAATATATTTAAGAGGGTCACACGCCCTCCATTGTTCTTCTTTAAAACTAAACCCTCACGTAAAAATATTAGTATTTAAAACGATAATAAAAACATTAATAAAATTAAGTCAAATAATAAAATAAAAAACGCAAAGGCCCACACGTCTCCAAATAATAATAATAAAAATAATCATAGCAGGTCGTCGTCACATCTTTCATTGAATTTGAAGACTATTCTTTGCCTTTCTTTTCTTACTACTTTTGCTGTGTCACGCTCATTAAATTTTTCCTTTCACAAATTTGGCAAAGCCATTAGATTTAGAGGTTTTCGCTCCAAATTACAAACAACGCAGACGACTGTTCGAGCAATCTCGCATCCCCATATCCTCACTGTGAGTAATTTTAAATCTCCTACTGTTAGTGTAGCTTTATGTTATATACAGCCAAATAATTTTTTGTTTCAGCTCCTTATGAGCTTTCATTGCCGGGGTTTTGAATTATGCGATGCAATATGTGACCGTTTCGAATCTCAGAGGACTTCATACGTTTTATCTCTAGTATTTTGTTGTTGACTGTTTGAGGTGATTTTGCGATATTTCGCTGGCATTTTATTTGTGCGTGGATTTATTTGCCCTTGCTATTTGGGTTGAAAACCCTAGTTGAATTGGTACGCTACGTGCGCTTTTTCTACCTCCCAGGACGGGGAGGTTTTTAAAAATATTTTTCCGAGATCTGCGTGGTTCCATTTTCCAAGAATGTATGCTTAATTTACATAGCCCCTTTACTAGGTTTTAGTTTGCGTATTTTATGAATGTGTAAATTTACTGGAAAAACTTTACGAAATGTTTTTAGATTTTCTTTACTGTTTCGGATTTTATGTTTCTTTCGCGGGGAATGTAGAATTAGGGTAAGTGTTTAATTTTTTGGGAAATTCTATGACGTGGATATCGTTTGGCAGTCTTGGAAATTGTTAAGTTTACTGAAGAAATTTTATGTATTGTTTTAGGGTTTCCTTATTACTTAGGAATTTACCTTTCTTTCTCATACAATGCAGAATTGTTTTAGGGTTTCTTTACTGCTTAGGATTTTACCTTTATTTATCATACATTGTAGGATTACATTGGGTGTTAAGTTTCTCTGTATAAATTTATCAGGAGTTTTTATGTTTTCTCTAATTTTATAGGACACAGGCCATTTTTAACCGTAGAAGCAGAATTAGACAAGTTTTACCCCCTACCACCAGCTGTTGAACATCATCTTGCTCTCTGCAGGAAATAAATGGTGCCCTAGTAAGGTGAATTGTTGACTCATCCTCACTCACTGTAGCTGGGGTTTTTGGAGTAGCCACGTTCAGGTACAAAAAACAAGATAAGGAACCTGCAAAATTGAACAACATTAAACTATATATAGTCATGTCATATTTTACTGTATATTTCTTATAAGGCTGCGTGGTCTTTTGAATTCAAGTAGAACAAGTTTTCTAAGACTTCCTTCCAATGGAATGGGCAATGGTAACACAGTATGGTTGAGTAAAATTATTTTAGCGTTATCAAACAGTCAGGTATTAATCTGATTTAATAATCGAAATATTTCATTCTTTATCGTAGTGATGGCCATCCATTACATTTCTAGAAAAGGAATTTTTTTGTGTTTGAATGATGACATTCTAAGGCATACCGAAGCACTCACTCTCTGTTTTGGGAAAATGTAGCCTTTAGGCTAGCTTACTCTTGCTCAGTATGCATTTTGCAATGGCATCTGACCCGACTTGTCTTGTGGAGGTTTGTTGTGGCATTATAGTATTTAATTTTAGATGTCCCCATCATCAGCACACCAGGAATATGAGGAGTTTGCACCCCTACCCGCTCAATCAGAATCACTTGCAATAATGGTAGTATGAAAGATCCCCAACGGGTCTCTCTTACTCTCAAATGAATTTTAGATCGATTAAAATACCAAATACTGATTTATGAATGTTATGGCAATCATACTAATGCAGATCTGAATGTATTTGAAGAAATGTGACTAGGGTTAAGAGATAAACCCATAGAAATCAGATCTTAAACCTTCACTTCTTCCTTAAGGACTGAAGTACAGATTTTTCAAGCTCAACTCCACAGAAATAAATAGATTAGAGTGCCAAATAGATCTGAAATTATTACATAAATCTGCAGAGGTATTTTTAACCCTTTCTGGACTGTAAAAGGCTGATTTTAATAATAAATTACTCTGCAAAATACAGTCAGAAATAATAGTTGTAATAGAGGATTTTTGGACCTCTGAAACACACCTTAAACGTATATGAGGGTAACTCAAATCCAGCTTCAACATCAGTTGATGGAAACTGATTTCATGCCCTTCCAGTGTGCCCAGAATCTGCCCAAACTGGGTCGCTCCAGCTAGTGCAAAAAGATGGTTCAACAACCTGATTCGTCCTTGAAATTCCAATACAAAATATGGGTGTAATAGAGTTTTCGTTCCCCTTACACTAGTCTCCTTGAGGGATTTCGTCCTCAGAAGTTGCAGCAATAAGTACTTCAGCTTACAAGCCAATATCAAAAATATGGAGTGAATATCGAATGCCATGCCCAAGTTGCCCCTCTCCTTTTTATAGAAAAAAATATTATAAAAACACCTTTCCATCTTCCAATGAGAAGAGAGTGCCAAAATGCCCTAAAAGCATGCCCATACCAAGTCGCACTTTTCCCTTGGGCAAATAAACATTACATAATATTTTATTATTTTCCTAATGTCTATTTTGGCCCACCATGTCAAGTCGCACTTTTAGCCTAGAGTGAAATAAAATCACTTTGGCCATTTAAAAGACACTTTATTAAGTCATAATAATATTATTATAAGTGCTTTATAATAATTATTTTCAAATTGGCACTTTATAATAATTATTTTCAAATTGGCACTTTATAATAATTTTATGACTTAAGTCACCCTTAATCTCCTCCTTTGGCCGTTGGGTAGACTAAATGGGCCAAAGGTCTTCGACCAACAACTATCCAAGAAAAAGAGGGACATTACATAGTATGTCGAGGAGTGGAACATGGTATATGTTTTTTGATTCAGTGTTTCCTAAGTATGCTCAAAAGCAGTGCCTGTAATATGGTACCCTTTTTCAGCACCCCTGAATTCGGGACATCTGCTTCTTTGCCCCCACTCAATGATAATTGTGTTTATCTATTGCAATATGCCAAAGGTTTCAAGGAACCATGGTATATACTTTTGATTTGATGTTTCTCCTTTTTCCCAATATGGCGTCCACCATAATATCTGCTAGCTGTTCGAAAGAATTAACTGTTTTTCAGTGCATCCGAAACTTGGGAGGTGTGCATGTTTTCTTCACTCAATCACACTCATGTTCAACAATATTAATATGCCAAGAAATTCAATAAAGCATGACATATGTTTCTTAAATTGGTACTGCCTAACACAAGCAATCATTTAAAAATAAATAAAAAATGTATATGGTTAAGTATTGGTAATTAATATCTACTCTGGCATGTGGCAGGACTGTAGAAAGTGGTGATTAATCTTGTGTTGAAGTTTCAAAGATAAAAAACTGAGGTATGTAATTGAATGCTGATTTCAATAGCTTGAAATCATGTGTAATGAAGAATCTTCTTGAACGTTCCTAGAATTCTTGTTTATTTTATTAAAGTGAATTCAGCATTTTAGTCAGATTGGAGAGTTGCTTCCTCTGATTGATCTTTGGTGAGCTTACTTGAGGAAATGAATGCGCTTTTCTTCCTCCCTGTTGCGTTTTCAGACGTAGAGGTCTTGCAGGAACTGTCTGTGTACAGAAGGTATGTCCTGCCTTTCGAAGTACTGAATTTATTTTTTTGGTATCTAAATTTTATGTTTTTTTTTTTCAATTGGTAAATGAAAGTTGTAGGTAACCACAATAAAACTAATCTACCATGTGTTTTAACAGTTAACACATGAAATTGAAAATATACTCTTCATATTCATAGTTTGAGTTTCAAACAACAATAGAAGCCTAAAAAGCAATAAATGTGACTTGATATCGTATTTAAATGCCAAGCATTAGAGTTTGAATTTGTGAAATTATATTATGTGATAAAATGCCATTTTACCCTAAGTAACCGCATTTGCCGAACTTGAAGGCAAAAAATCGAAATTCGCCGGATTTAATACATCAGAAATAAATTCATTGAAAATTGCGAATTTATTCGTACGGAAGTCGGATGTGAAATTTTTATTAAATTCACTACAAAACCATGTTTAAAATTTGCCAAACTTCGTTTTAAAAATCTGGAAATTCGTTTTAGGGTTTAACTTTTTCGATATTAGGGTTTTCGACCTGTTTCGATGCCATTGCCGGAGGGGCTGTTTGGATGCCATTGCTGCCATTGCTGGAGGGGCTGTTTAGACGCCATAGCTGGAGGCTGCGCAGAGGTTGTTTGTTTTCGAGTGTGCGAGTGGTACTTCCGAGCTCACAGCCTCACACAGAACTTCGATGCTGTTTGTTTTCTGTTTTTAAAATGTTTCAAGGTTTTAAGTTTATAAATGTGTGGTAGTTAATATTTAATAAGTTTTAGGTTTAGGTTTTACGCATATTTTTTTTATAAAATATATGTATAATGTTATATATAAAGTTTTATTTTATAAAATATATTTCTAATGTTATATATAAAGTTTTATTTTATAAAATACATGTATAAATTTATATATAAAATTATATATAAAGACCAAACCTTAATCTAAGTAAACCCCTTACGATTATATATAAATTATATGTAATATTTAAGATCTAATTTTATATGTACATGTACGATATAATATATAATTTAATATATTATATAATTTCTCATAGTCGAATTTAATCATTGATTTTTTTACCAACGATTTTTTCACGAATTTAATCATCGGCGAATTCAAACACGAATTTGAATGTGGCAACTTAGATTTTACCTAGCAGAATGTATTTCCCTCACAGTTTTAGCCTGTTTCATGACTGAAGAACTTACTGTGTCTCATAGAATTGTGGCTTCTGTTCAGCTTAGTGTTGTTGCGATTTAAGACTGGTTTTTGCATTTTTCTATAAGAAAAATAACAGATTAAGTTCTCAAAATTAGTATATGGCTTTTTTTTGCCATGTTTAGTTCAGTTTGTACCTTTGCCCATCTCTAGTTACTAGCTTATGGAGGTTTCTTGGTAGCTGAGATGGCCTATAAAACAGTTTTTCCTTACATATGAGGGCAATGCAAACTTCAGCATAGAAAGAGGAAGATAATCTTGGAAATTGTCAACAAATTTTAGAGAAAATGTATTCCTTTTTGAGTGGCGACTGTTGGTACAGACAAGAGTCGAGACTGATCCCCATACAACTACCTCATTGACTTGTACTTACTACTCACATATTGCTGTCTTCTGCCTGTTTGCTGTTATCCGCTGACTCCTATTTATTATTGCTTACACCAGTTTAAGTCTGTAACTCCATACACACCATCATAACACCAAGGACACACTTTGCAAATTTAAGCCTTCCTCATCTAATTAAATATTACTTTACATGTTTACACTAGATTGATCACTCATTTCTTAGCTGGAAATTTTCTGTTAGCCAAGCAATTTATGATTCGTGTAGTTGCGATCTACTGCAAATACCCTTCTTAGGGGAGCAGGGTAAACAAAGAACATACCTGCTAAAAAAAGAGATTCTGTTGCAGACTGAGGGACACATGTAAGAAAGGACCATGAAAAATAAAAAGATGCTCTTGGATAAATTTGTCACCATCTTGGAGGTGCCTGTACAGGGGTTACACAAATTAAGTCTGTAAAATCTTAAGGGAACTCCGATGATTAGCACGAGCCCTACTATCTTACTTCCTTGTACCCAAATGTCACAAGCATATGCATTGCATAATTATCATCACCATTTTATGTCGTAGTGAGGCATACTTGATTATTTTCCCAAGGAATGGTCAAGAAAATAATTTTCGCACTTGCAAAAGCTGTCATCTGCAACCTCATTAGTGGCATCTTACCTTTATGGGGTTTTTTATTGGCTATCCACCCCTCCAAAACGTTTAAAAAAAGTCACAATATAGGAGCTATTTAATGATAAATCCATGTCATCCTGCATAGGAATCTTGGATAATCAAATTGGTTATGTGCGACTTTACCAAGGTACTTAAATGCTAAATTAGAGTCTGTAACATACGAGGAAGTAGAATCCTTTGATTTGGTGGTATCTATATGAAAGACTCTCATTATGCTTTATCATATATATTTTGTTGATTTTGGCTTGTAAGAGTAACTTTACAGCATGTGTGATTGTGATCAAGAACTGTTTGTAGGGTAACCCTGTTTGGCTGATGCATGGAAACATAAAAGTAATGTTGTAAGGATTCCTGTAAGTAATATATGGTTTGCATGGTCACCATATTGGTGCGAAGCGTGTAGGATATCCTATTGTATTTTCAGATTTTAAATGAATAAGCCCATAGGTAGGTTGTATGAATCATATTATACAGATTTTTGGTTTTTTTGGAAATATTATATTAAGGCACAACACATTCTGTGATGTTTAGAAGAGCTTTTTGTTAAAATTCCCATCTGGAAGTTGCTCTTTGTTTTACAGCTTATAGTGGCGGAACTATTTATTCTGATTCTTATTGTCTTTTTATTGTTCCACAAATTTCAAGGGCTTTTATATCGTTGCTGGTTTTATCATCATTTATGCATTGCACTGTAACAAGGTCATGTTGTGGTTCTTTCATTGCAGCTAAAGGGTACTATTTGCCACTGGCCATCAATTGCCATAATAATGTCAAGTAAGTAGTATTTTTCTACACATTGCATACATCTTTCAAGGTGTATTTGTTTTGAGATTCTTATTTTAATTATGTAATATCATTTTTCGGGATGAGCCGTGTGTTAATATCGAGTCACTCTTAGTGATCCAACTTTCATGAATAGTGGTTCCCATTCTTATTGTTAGCCAAAATTAATGTTCCAAATATATTATCTGCTGCCCCAAAATTTGCAATCTGTTTTAAAAAAAAGTAAAGATAAATGGAAAATTATCAATATGATTCTGTTATAGGTTTATTTTTGTACTTCAAGTTTTCTTCTCTCAGTTTTGCTTGTTTCAAACATGAGTTTGTTCCTATCTTGGCTACCACCACCACCATGTTGAAGAACGAAATTAATTCATAATCTCACTGTTTGCCTTTTGTTGTTCATGGATATTAATGCATTTTTTTTTCCTTCATTCCCTTTTTTGCTTAGGACTCTTGGAACATCTCTGGTCTCCGTATAGGGGACACTATCTGGGCCCCACATTCCTGGGTGTGTGCTGGCCGCATTAACATGGCCGGCTTTATCAACCACACATTTGAGGGGGCTTCTCCAGGCTGCAGGCCGACTTATCGTGGTGTACGGATGTGAACTTGGGTCTCCTTGACACGAGTGTTACCTATATACCATTTCTCCACAACCCTTCGTAGGTTTTTCCTTAATTCTTTTGGCTGTAACTATATCTTGTATTTTGATCAATTTGGCACGGACTGTGTCGTACTCATCTGCATATTTGTTCTCCAATTCAGTTTTTGCAACCTTGGACCAGCCTTATCCAGTTTAAATCTTATGCTGGAACTTTGCTTAGGTCCTTTCTGGCTAAGAAGGTTAAAGCTCCAATTTTCTGATCATTGTAATCATTACTGATTGAATTCCATTGTTGTGTTCATCATTGTTGGAAATAATCTTATGGAAGGATGGTGTTAAGTTTTAACTTTAAGGAAACATATTTTGACAAATTGTCTGGCAAAGGCTTGGTTACCTTCTGCTTTAGTTGCCATCATCTCCAGTTACCTAAGTTTGTTTCACCTATTAGTGGTGGCATGCAGTAGTAACAGCTTTTCCTTTTACTTTTGGAAGTTATTAACTAATTTTTTCGTTGTGAGCCTAAAAGACATCCAGTTTTTAAACACATGTTTTTGGAGAAAAGTGCGTAGAAATATCATACAACATTGATGTTTTGGGTTACACTTTGTGACTCATAATCAGGATGAATCATGTAAATTGGAATACATCTTAGAGCTCCTTATATAGATAACTGAAACTCTATTACAATCACAATGAGACTGGAAAAACCTATTTTGCAAAATAATAATTTAATTACTTCCCAACCCAGGTTAAGTCAAACTTTATTAATAACTTAATTTCAAGCACATTAAGATTGAAAAACCTAACTTGTGAAATAGTAAATTAATTACTTTTCAATCTAGGTGTGGGGCCACTCCTAAGATTCTTAGATTATAGACTATAGGTCCATGAACGGCATAAGTCTAAGCTCTTGTCCCTATTCAAATTGTCGGGGAATTTCAATAGCTTCCTTTAGTTGCCTCTTCAAGCAATGGTCCTTATAGCGATGACCTTTTTTTTTAATGCAAGTTTGTTTTGTAGAATTAGAGTGTTTTGCAAGAGCTTATATGCACCATGCTCACAAATATTCTTCAAGAATGGTTCCACCCTAAGTCACAAAATTCACCGACTTTGAACCTAAAAATTTGAAATTTGGCGAATTCTAATAAAATAGTAAAAAGCGTTTAAATTTGACTGGAAATTCGAATAAGTTATGCGATTTTATTGAAACCCTCCAAAAATCACGAATACGGCGCATATAATCGGCCTAAAAATCGTTGACAAGTCTTACAAAGTCGTATACTAGTATTATTATAGCATTTCACGCCCGTTAGGGTTAGGGTTTCAGAGCAATAGTGGAGTCTGGTCTACTGTGCTTTGCTTGAAGCGTTCAATCTCCAACCATTTGCCTGCCAGCGAATCCTCCCTCCAGTGCCCAACTATGCTGTGCTTTTAGCATTTCAATCCCTCGACATCTGCATTCAGGGATTTTAAAGTTTTAAACTTAAACGTATAAATTCCCATGAAGCAAAAGTGTTAGTAGTTTTTGCTAAGCTGAATTTACACACTAAATAAAATACATTTGTAATGTTACGATTCCCAGCAATGTAATATGACTCTTTGTGGCGGACTACAATATTACATTCAAATGTATTAAGTCCAGGTTTCATTGTTTACCATTTTTTTTTTAAAATTGTATTTATTTTTCAATAAAAACTTGAACTCGCAAGTTACGGGTTTAGGTTTCATTTTTTATTTTTTAATAAAAAGTTGAACTTACAAGTTACGGATTTAGGTTAGATTTTATTATTTTGTAATTAAATAAAACTTAAAGCTACATGTTACATTTTAATTTATTAAGTTAAACGCTTATTGTTTAGTAAAAACTTAATTTAAATGTTTACGATTTTAAACTTTAAGTCTTTTCTAAGTCATAAATGTATATTATAATTTATAAATAATAGCTATTCATAAGTTATTAATATATTTTGCCATCATTTCACAATGTTTTTGAAGGTATTTAATAATATCTGTATATTTTGATCATTCTTGTATATTTATTATTTATTTTAAAAAAAAAATAAGAAAAAATGCAGATTTATGTAATTCAAACTTATTGACAAATTTGTTTTCCCGAACTTTATTGGTTTTACGAATTTTTGTCGAATTTTATCCTCTCCGAAAACAAACATGAACACGAAGCTGGTGACTTAGGTTTCACCTATTTTTCCAACGTCGTCTGACCACATGAACAAGGGATGAGATATCTGATAAACAACACAACTATATTTTGGATCCATCACATCCTACGTCGATTTCAACATCATCTTTGATGCAATTTTCAAAAAACCTTGGATACGAAACGTTACGGGAAACATCCGTACAATATATTATAAAAAATATATATATATATATATATATTATGTACTCATTTTATAATTGTAGACCATAAGAGATAATTGATAAAGCACTCAAAATATTTTGTATTCATTGAAATTTGAACTTCTAAAGAGTCATCATTCAACATGGTTACAATTTCAATGATTCACATATACATGATAATAATCTAGATTCTAGATTCTAGAATATATCATCCAAATTTTCCTCATAATCATCTCCATGAACACCACTGGCAGCTCCACTCCCACTAGCTCCACTCTCCATCCCTCGTGCAAAAGATCGCGATTCTTCTTCATTCAATACCAAGCAGTGAAAGTTGGCTAAGAGTAGCAGCAGAAGCATCAAAGTCACTACTCTCAGGATCAATATCCCAAAGTTTGTTGGGACCTCTAATATAGCCTTCAGTCTTGTGTGAGAGGATGTGCAAATTGGAATGTACATACACTAAATCCTCAGCCTTCTTGGATGCTAACTTGTTCCATTTGGCTGAGTGGATGAAGCTATATGTACTCTAATTCCGCTATGCTGAAGAATTGCCAGCCACCTGTTACAAAAAAGGAGTTAGAAATTTTCAACTAGTAATAAAATTAATTTACTAAGAAGTAAGAACATACATTTTTAATTTTTAATTAATAAACAAACTTTTGATTTCATTTTAATATTTTATACCTGTGAGAGGACTTTAATGGCAACAGGTCGTAGGTACTTGGCATCATGGCCATGTACATACCACCACATGAATGGGTTCAGGTTGTACTTGTCACTTAATGCATCTATTTCACCCATGCTACCATTAGATGAAGAGACAAAGCATGCCATTTCATAGCGGACTGCAGTAGCTACAGTTGGATCAGAAAAAAGCCTTTGGAATGCTGTCTTAGTTCCAGTTGCAATTTCTTGGTCATTATATGGTGCTTGCCTACCAGGTAGCCCAAGTATTTCACTGCTATAATATTTGGGATTCAGGGCATAGGCAAGAAGATGCAATGGGGTGGTCATTTTATTCCACCTTCTCATGATCACAGTCTTAACTTCATTGTAGAAGTTTTCTTCAGGATCCTGCTCTTTTTTTTGTATGATGTCTCTAATTTTTTCAAGCATAGAGTCAATGCCATCATAGATCTCCCCTATGCAAGCATTATCTGTGTCTGCATATCTAATCATAGATAAAATAGGCTCAGTAAAACTGAGCAAGTATGCAACCTTTGCCCACCAATCATCATCAAGTATTAATGATTTTATTTTGATGGCTTGTTCTGTGTTTGCTTGCCTCCACACGGACCAAACATCATCAATCACCATACTGCTTAAGGCTTGTTTTACCTTCACAAGTCGTCTCAAGACGAGCGTGTGAGAGGCAAATCTTGTTTCAACAACCTATTAAAATAAATTAAAACAAGTTAATAAAATATAAAATTAAATTTAAAAGAAATTCAAATGATAATTTGATATTTCATAGAAAGTTAGCAAATAAAAATTAGAAACTAGATATTTTTTTGTTACCTTCAGCAACTCCAACTTTGAGAACCTCCTAAAGATAGCCTGGGACATATGATGATTTGTGACAAACATTTGAATCTCATTTGCCTTTGTATGGATTTCCTCTATCCTTGGTATTTTGTCAATTTTCTGTAGCATCAAATTCATGGAGTGTACTGCACAAGGTGTCCAAAAAATGTGCTCATATCTCCCCTCAACAATCGGCCCTGCTGCTCTACAATTTTTGGCATTGTCCGTGATGACTTGGACAACGTTTTGAGGGCCCACTGACTCAATAGCCTCAATCAAAATATTAGCAATAAATTGAGCATCTTTCACTTCACCCTCACAATCAACAACCCTTAAGAACATTGCCCCTTTAGGGCACACTGCAACAATGTTGATTAGGGGTCTATTTCGGGCATCTTTCCATCCATCTGAAATGATAGATACCCCTAAGTCCTTCCATGAATCCCTAATTGGCTGCAAAGAAGTATGTACATGGGCCACTTCTTTCACCAACAATGATGTTCTCACCTTCTCATAACTAGGGCTTTTATACCCTTGTGGTGCATCATTAATTCCTCTCACCATTTATTGCCAATATGGTGACCGCAACACATTGAAAGGCAACCCACATGCATAAACACATCGAGCAACCAACTCATCAACAATTTCCATCTTCTCATTTGCAAATGCTTGCTCTAATGGACCTTTGAAACTTATCTTTCATGGCAAGCTCTCTTCCTCTATGGGAGTTATCAAATTCACCCCTTCAATTTGGATAAATCACCATAAGGTGGACTTTGCCATTCAAATTCGGAGGTTTGCGAAACCATCAAATCTGGCTCGAGGTTTTAGGAATCTAGGAACCTCAGGATGGCTCGGCCGAGTCAGAACCTGGTACGAGTTGTATGGCGAGTAGGTTCGGGCCGGCTAGCGGGAAAAATGACGGCGGATGAATAGCCGTTGGTAGCATTTCAATGATACTAGCAAGTAGCATTTTATATGCTACTGACCGATAACAACGGATGCTATCGACTCAGTACAGGATCGACATGATCGCAGACGGAGAAATGGCGCAGAGGCGTCAGTAGCATTTTTGGTGCTACCGATCAGGTTACATAATGGTCATGACCCCCAATGGAGCAGTTGAACTGACAACAGGGTCGTCGGTAGTATTTGAAAAAATGCTCAGTGGCTATGATAGTCAAATGTAAGCTACTAGCCAGGAGCGGGGGAAAGCATGTTACCTATGGCCAGTTGCATTTATGCTACCGGCCGACCCAGGATGATTAATGGCAATTTTCGGGAGCAGAAAATACGTGCAACCGGCCAGGAGCGCATGAACGATTGTCGACATAATTAGAAGTAAACAAAGTAGAAATACTAGCTTAATGAGGTATGACGCATAATGAGCTTGCCTGTGTAAGCAAAGTACCAAATTCGTATTGCCTCCCATAGGACTCTTTGAGAAATATCGTTGGTTGGTGAAATTTATAGGACTAATCTTCTATATATTGTAAAATTCACCTCATTTTGAGGAGAGACATTCTGGAGCTGGGGAAACTCTCATAAATTTTTTCCCTCAACTCCATTTCAGCTGTAAGCCTTCTACCTCTAGCAAGTGTATTTATACTTCTGTGCATCAATGAAAATATACCTGTTAGAAAAAAAACAATGAAAATCCCTGAGAATGTGGTGTTTCCATCAACCCGTGCTCATTTTAATTGTTTTTCCCTTGCCTCTCTATTTTGTGGTTGCATTTTGTGCAAGTATTTCTCATTTGCAGGTGTAGGGTGTTGTGTTTCATGGAGGTTTGATAAATGCTGGAGAATTTGGGTCCGTGTCATTCTGTTTTGATCCTCTCCCACCATTTCCCTTGCCTTATCCCTCACCAGAGTAACCATTCTCTGGTGCTAAATCACCACTCTTAGTGTAAATTTCAGCATAATTAATTTTTATTTCCTTTCTCATCAAGCTTGTCTCCTTGGAAGTTTTTCTGTATTTGAGTTTTTCTTCCATTAAATAAGCTTGCTCTAGGAAGCCGACCTTCTCTGGAGGGTTTCTCAAGTTTGTAAGTCCCACAGCTTGAGGAATAATCCCAAGTTAGCAAAATTCATCTTGCCCCACACACGCAGGACAAATCGGGGGGGTGTTGTAATTTTGCACCAACTGGAGTTTCAACTTCAACTTGAATAAAAGGATGGTTTGATGGGGTGGGTGGTTTTTGTGAACCCCTATTTTGCAAAGGAGCGGTTTTAAATCTAGCTCTTGAAGCTTGCAAATCAGCCTCCTCTTGCTCTTTCATATATGCCAAAATATGTTTCCTTTCAACCTTGGAACATTTTCTAATCCCCGTTCCCGTTTGCCTCATTAAATGAGCTATTAAATGAGAGTCGGGTATATGAGGCTTTGAATTCAATATTGCAATGATTGCATATCCAAACATGAGAGCCACCGCCAGCAAGGTTCTCCAACACTTGCACATGTCTCCAAAGAGGAGCTTTAGGATCCACAGATTGCACACCCCCACCTTGGCTTGCTTCCCCATGCCCTCCCACTGAAGCTGAATTGGATGCCATTTATGTTTTTAAATTTTATATCTCAAAGAATCAAACCTACATTGAAAAATAAAAACATAAACTTAGATAACAATAAATATAACTACACCCTACATATCCTAACTTTTGATCACCAAGACATTTAGGCGCGAGGTGAGAGCATACACAAATTTTTTAATTAAAAAGAACAAATATAACTAAAAAAACAAAAAGTTAAAGTTTTAAACCCTACACATCCTATTCTGCTTTTGATCACCAAGTTCACCGTATAGGTGCAAGGTGAGAGTATACACAGAGTTCGGATTTTTTAATTACAAAAAGCGAAATAAAGGAAAAATAGGAAAAAGAATTAAATTATTAAACCCTATGTATCCTATTCTGCTTTTGATCACCAAGTTCACCGTATAGGCGCGAGGTGAGAGCATACACAGAGTTCGGATTTTTTAATTTAAAAAATACAAAAAAACTCTTAAAATAGCAAAAAAAAAAACCCTACGCATCCTATTCTGCTTTTGATCACCAAGTTCACCGTATAGGTGCGAGGTGAGAGCATACACAAAGTTTGGATGATATTTATAATTAAAAAAAACAATATATGATTTTTATTTAAAAACCGCAAAGGAAATGTTACATTTTTATTTTTTTTTAAGCATAGAGTTTAAAAATTACTAAAATAAAACTACATATTGATATCATGATCAATAATCATGAATGATGTGTGCATTATGCACACATCATTCGTGATCATTGATCACATTAACATTTTCTTAAAAAATAAAAAAAAAACTTGAAAAATACCTGATTTTTCCTTCTTGAAGTTGTTCCCTCCTTCCAAATCTGCTTTGAAATTCCTCCTTGATGCTCTTAGCAACACCTCCTAAACTCTTCCTTCAAGTTGCTCCTTGATGTCTCTTTGCTCTTCACAATGCTAAATGTTAGTTTAGTGAAAACTGAATTTAGCAAGAGAAAATGAGAGTGTTGATTTAGAATGGACCCAAGATGTCATTATATAGCTTTTAGGAAGTGTCTTTAGCAAGTCTAGGTAGGTAGATTAGGTTTAGGTTCATTAAATGCATTTAGTTTTTATTTTTTAAAAAGTTTTTTGGCTTTAAAACTTGAAAAATCATTGGAAATGTGGCATACGTTTTCAGAAACGTATGCCATGTTTCGGAAATGTTTCCCCCCACGTTTCCGTTTCTGAAATGTTTCAGGGGAGAAACATTACCCTTTTTGGCGTTTCCGTGCATCATAGGTGGTACACCTGGCGGGACAAAAAAACCGTCTTTGTTTTGCTTCAATAGCACATCAATATAAGATAAACCGTTGACCGATTTATTGAAATTTATGCTGTCACAAATGCTGTTTGGGCGTATCTGAAATTCTTCAAGATGTTGGATTCTGCCCAGCCATTTTAAGTTTGGTGTCATCAGCATACATTTTCGACATTTAGGTCCAAGGGGGATTAAATTGATTCTTGTTCTTCAAACTGATCCGTAAAGAGATTTGTAGACAAGGGTGAACCCATAGTTACCTACTGTTCATTCACAAAAATTGTCTTGGAAGCCTACTTTTTTTTATCTCAAACAAAGCTCAACTGAAATTGTGATTTAATCATCAGTGATTTTTTTTTTAATAATTTCAATTGCTTCACTTATTCTTCATGAACAAAGAGAATAATAAAATTTACTAAAATATCTTCCTTCTCCTTCTTATTCTTGATGAGATTGAGGAAATATGTAGGGCCTTTTTTATAGGAAAAATAATTTCCTGCCAAGAATTTGAGTTTTTTTGGCAGATAGACTTCCAGTTCACAGGTAGGTGAATGCACGATATCTACAATCAGTCCGAGCAGGGCACACTTTTATGTAGTTTTGGCTGTCCAAAATTACCAGTTTAACTTAGTCAATAGGAGTTCAGTTCTTTTAAACTTAATTTTTCTCAAGGAAGACTCTTTGATGATATTGGCTACAATCCTCGTTACTTTGCCAACAGATTTTTTTTTCAATTTTTTTGGTAGCGACCACCATTAAGTAGACGGTCTTCCATTTTTAAGCAAGATAATCTATCTTCATCATCACAAGCATAACACTCCTTTTTGCTTTTATAATTATAATATATGCTTTCTCATCAAGCCTTTGAAATGCCTAGAATTCATCATGTGAAATGTTGTTCTTAGGAGGTTTAGTCTACCTTAGAGCCACTGTTCGGTCTTATCTGATTTCTTCCACATCATCATTTGGGAGGCTTTTTACTGATATTCCTATGCTTCGACATGGTCTTTAATAGGAATATGCTCCGGCTAGATGGTAAACCCCAAATATTTACTCGAATATACAATACCTGATTTAAGTGATTTACAAGATCTTTAACTTCTACAATTGAAATATCATTGATCCCAACAGTGACTCAGGCCCACTGCATGAAAGTTACAATGGGGGCAATTTTTTTATTTTATAGCTAAACAAAAATAAGAATAGCAATCTCTTTTAAAGCTAAACACAGCTAATAATAGCCATTCAGCACACATAAACATGCGAGTAGGTAAAATCCTAAGAAGAAGAAATCCATTAAAATAAGAATTTCTAATAGTAGCCATCCAAATTGTGCCATTTTGCAGGGGTCATAGCTTTTCTGGGCATGCTCTGATATCATAACTGTTTGCACTTTTGGAAAGCTTGACTCACTATCTAGAAGTCCATAGAGCTTTTGCTTTGTTAAGAGGTTGTTCCAAGCTCTGAAAACACTTCATAGGCTTCCGAAGTCACCATTTATGGCGTGCTGTTTTTTTTTGCAAATTTGTATTACTCAAAAAAAAATTCTGAACTGTCATGCAATGGTCCTGATTCACTGTTGGGAACAACCATGGAGCAAACCTGAAGTATGCTGCATCTCCGTTGCTGATTCCAAAGAATATGCTGCACATTACTGCACCTCCAATGGTGCCTCCAAAGGGTTTGGAGAAGTGTGCTGTGCAGCTAAAGTTATCTCTAACAATTTCAAAGCATTGATATTAAGAACAATAGTTGAACCTGCAAATGAGTTTTTTGACAGTCCATCCAGTTTTTTTGTCCAGGCGGAATAGAAGATGCTGAAAGTACTACGGCTGCCACAATTGCGTGAAAGAATCGGCTCTTGCAAAACACTAAGACTGCTACACATTGGACCATCCGTATTTTTTGGTCCAGGTGGAATAGAAGATGCTGAAAGTACTACGGCTGCCACAATTGTGTGGAAGAATCGGCTCTTGCAAAACACTAAGACTGCTACACATTGGATTTGTATTAAAAAACCAAAAGTCATCACTACAAGAGGCGACTAAGTGAAGCTGTTGTAAGTGTAAAACATCTCAATGATATGAAGAGGGACGAGGATTTAGATTTCCTATAATCCTTAATATTAAAAGTGGCTCTGGACCTACATTGGGAAATAATTTATTTATTGTTTTCTTATGTTAGTTCTTTTAAACCTCCCTGTGCTTGTAATCTATAGACATAGGAACCAGTGTTAGGCAGGGACGCGCACCCCTCATTCCCAAGCCGTCCCAGATGTCCGGGACGACCTGGGTGATTGGGGACGGGGACGAAACCTCCCCCTCACATACCCCCCAAATGCAAAAATGAAGGGGATGTCCCGGGGACATCCCCTTGCTTTAGGGAATGCACCTAGGATGTCCCGGGTGCTTTGAGACTTTGGGGACTCCAACGGGGACACCATGATGTCCCTGAGACGGCTAGGGGACGTCCCGAAGTCCCAAAAAATTAAAAATTATAAAAAACACAAAGGATTATGACTTTGAAAAGAGGAAAATGAAAACTAATCCTTTTCCCTTGCAAACTTACCTTCCCAAGAAATGGCATTTTGGTGTTTTATGTAGGTTCCAAAAGAAGATATTCTAACGAGAGCTCGTTGCTATTTTACATTTTAAAGCCTTTCTTATACATAGCGATAGGTTCAATAAAATAACATGCATATTTTTAAGGATTTCTTTGGTTTCAAAATTTTGTTGTGCAAGTCTTTCTGCCTCTTTTTGTATGATATTGGAGGCGTTACCGGTATATTAGGATGTTCTAGAGGCCAACTTTGTATTTAATTTTTTAGTGTTTTTCAGTTATCTTAGCCAGTTTTGTCTATGGATGGCTATTCATGTAGATTACATGGCCTCTACTATTCCAAAAAGCTATTTTTTTAATTTGAGGATATAAATCATATAAGTGACATGATAAAGAGACGTTGGCTTGTTACAGGCCCTTTGGTAACATTACTGCCTATGGTGCTGAAATTATAACCGTTCATGTTTTTTTTCAGGGTTAGGGGACCCATTGTATATTTTTAATATTTATATATTATTTTAATAGCCGTCCCCTTGCCGTCCCCAAAATCTGGGAATTTTTGGCCGTCCCGGGAACCCCGTCCCTACGTCCTGATGTCACCCCGTCCTGGAGTCTTAGGTAACTATGATAGGAACTGACCTAGGTTGGGAAATAATTAATTTATGATATATACATTTTAGGTCTTTGTGATCTCATTGTGTCTGTAATAGAGTTTATCTATATGAGGAGCTATAAGCTGTGATTCTATTAACGAAAATCATCTTGATGATGGGTCATAAAATGTGATTGGAAAAGGTGATGCCATAATGCATTTCTATGCAGTTTTCTCGAAAAGTATGTGTTTGGCTGTTTGCAATTTTAATAGACTGTGTAAGATTGAAGGCTCTTACATTTAGTTTCTTAAATGGAAAGATGTTTATTAATATTAATATTAATTTTGGTTTCTATATTTCATGTGTTATTATATGCTCTTTATAGTCTGTTTTTTTTTCTTTGTTAGTAGCTTAAGCTGCACTGGGCAGGTATTATAATTTTAGATATTATTTGGTTTCTAAGAGTATCTGCAATGATATTTGTCATCCATCAATTTGGGGATGTTGTGGTTTAAGCAACATATTTTGCATTGCCACACTCATTTTTTTCTCCCACATATCAAGTCATGCAAACAGTAAATCGTACATATGAATAACAGAAAGACCAGCCCACATTGGGAAGAAAAATTAAGGCTTTCCCTTTGCTTGTTGTCAGAGCAGTAGACTATAGAAGAGAAGGGTTGGGCATTATTTTCATTCGTATTCTTGAGATGCTCCAAGTATTCATAAAATTCCCAAGCCCAAGTGGTGAGTGATCCACAATGATTTGAAATGGATCAACTCCCGGAGTTAGGCATGTCTTTGACTCTTTGAGTAGACGTGTGTGACTTGGCCACCTAAACAGAGAAAAAAGATCTCATTTGCAGGTCAAGATCACATTTGAATTAACCGAGTCTTTTGATAAGTTTTGGTTGAGTCCAAGTCAGCATTGCATGTTGGCCTTGCCAGGTCCGAGTCTAGTCTTGTAAAATTTCCATTGGTATGCAAGTCAAAGAACTCCCAAGCCCAAGTAGCGAGTGATCCAAAACAATTTGAAATGGATCAACTCTCGGATTTAGGCATGTCTTTCTGAGTTTTAGCTAGACTCTCTGAGTCCACGCATGAGACTTGGCCACCTAAAAACAGAGAAAGGATCTTATTTGCAGGTCAAGATCACATTTGAATTAACCGAGTCTTTTGATAAGTTTGGGTTGAGTCCAAGTCAGCATGGCATAGTGGCCTTGCCAAGTCGGAGTCTAGTATTGTAAAATTTCCATTGGTATTTAAGTTCTTTTTGTTGTTGCGGTTTTATTTTGAGCTTTGAAGTTATATACTAAAATTGAATGTGTACAACTTAGTAGTTTTTTTTACCGATTTAGTTTGTATTTGCAGAGTTTAATATGTTAGAAATAACAGAGTACATAATTATGCAATTTGCATCTTCATCCTCAATGTTTTATCTTCCACACTTTCAACCAAAGATAATGTGCTCGGTATGCAGACACAGAAGTCTGTAACTTGCTTGGGCGCTGTTGCATTAGATATGTGGTAACCATTGATGCCACTGAGTGATTTCTTTTTGTATCAAATAATTGGTAGAAGCTACACTTTGCACATAATTCACTCATGCACGCACATTTGACTTGTGTTGCGGGGAGTTTAAACTTTTAAACCCATGTAATTGCAGCTGTTTCTTTCTAGCATTTCCCTTCTTTCAAATAATCATATTTGGATTTTGTGAGAGTGGTAAGTGATTCCTACATGTTGAAATACACAAGTCATAAGCAAAATTAGATTGCAATGCATAGATTCTTTACTTATTCTGTCCACGACTGATCCGCTTGGGAATGTGTCATTGTGCATTTTACCCAGCGTATATTTTTACCAAACCATTCACGTAACTTCTGAATTATTGTAAGTTTTTCCTTTTGCATGTAGATATAGACTCATCCCTTGCTAACCTTCATTGGATAATTTCAAAATTACAATCGCTTTGGAAGAAAATGTTTTATCCAACATTTTCTTTCAAATATTTATGTGCAGATTGAAGATTGATGATATAAACAAGCTTGTGGGTATTT
Source organism: Taxus chinensis (assembly GCA_019776745.2). Taxonomy (NCBI): domain Eukaryota; kingdom Viridiplantae; phylum Streptophyta; class Pinopsida; order Cupressales; family Taxaceae; genus Taxus; species Taxus chinensis. The sequence goes on from CM034153.1 coordinate 141,204,154, forward strand.
ATATACAGATTGAAGAATGCTGTTAAATCACGCTTGCAAATATTTATGTTTAGATTTGAGAACAATCATAAATGAAGTCTTAGTCAGAACTTCATAAGATAAATAAATCATATTTAGAATTTGGAGTCCATTATACTCTGTAATTCATATTCACCTGCATGATGTCAAAACTAATAGTACTCCTATATCTGGAATTGAGCAGATGTACTAAATATCTCAAGCAGTATATTTCAATTTATTTGCAGGGCCAAATGTACCACATCTTGTTATGCATCTCCTGCTTCAAAATTTTCATGTTTTTTGATGCAGAAAATGCTCGTTCCTGTAGTCATGGCGCATGAAGGATATGGCATCAAGAAAGAGAGTGGAGTCCGGGACAAATATGTCTGTTGTCTTCATCCGTGTCTTGGAAGGACAACAAAATGGAGTCTTTTTGAGTTAAACAGGCACAGGGAAAGATACCACGATGCAGGTCCTGTTTCTGGGCGTTTGAGAGGCAAGCAACGGTCTGGTAAGTGGCCCCAAAGGTCAAAAAGGGCTAATGAAAATGCTTTGAGGAGGGAGAGGTTAGATGTAAAAAAAAAGTGTGATAAGCAGGAAACTACCTATAAACATAGATTGATTAAAGAGGCAATGGCTACCGAGGGTGTCTTTGATGCGAGTGAGCTGAGTGAGGAAGCCCAAAGAAACATTGAAGTAGCCTTAGATAGTTACAAAAGTCGGCGTGAGGAGAGAGAGCGTGCTACACTAGCCAGGATTCAGATGAAGGAGAATTTGGCTTTAGAGGCAGACTGTCGGTACCCTGAGGAAATTGTTGACAATGTGAAGAATCTGGGAAGTACAAGTGAATCCCCCAAGGTAATCAATCCCTTGATCTTTTAGGTAAATTATTGTAAGCTTATTTAGTGAAAATTTCAAGCCTAACATAAGTTGAATTGTAGGTTTGATATTGTGTAGAACATCAAAATCTGTAGTCTCAATATGCTATTTCCTGCAAAAGAAAAATTGAAGACTAAATAAGAGTAGAAGTTTATAGCTCTGATAAATAGAATTATAAGAATGGTTAATAATGGTGGATTTTCATAAAACAAAAACTTGTTTTAGCTTCAGGTCTGTTGTCCTGGTCATCCTAGGAGCTTCGAGACTACTTTTTAAACTCAGCTTTTTATGGATATCATGCCTTTTGCATTATATGGTAGAAAGGAAAAGAGCTACAAGGAGAAATCACCTCCAACTCTTTTATTGGGGACCCCTTTCAAATGTTAGTGTTTTCCAGGGTTTTAGATTTATTCTTTGTTCTTGCTATTTCCCGCCTTCCTTCTCCATATGTGTAATTTTCGCTTCCTTATCTTCTCCTTGCTTATTTATTCTTTTTTTCCAGCTTTTCCCTTCATTTATCATGAATGTTGTATTCTTTTCTGAATTGGCATCGGGAGCTAAGTTAACATAATCTAAATTTTGATATAGCATCAATATCTAATGTTTTTAATATCATACCAAAATGTTCTCTCTAAATAGTCTTTCTGCTGCCGGATTAATTTGATTTACAGAATCATAAATGGGTTAAAAGTAAAAAAGCCGGGCTCTCTTTTATTACTAAATATTTTTTTGAACATCAAAGCATTACAAGTGTGCTGGTCAATGACGGTTCAAACTTATGGATAATACGAGGGCAAAAGTAGTTTGAATTTTATATTGTACCAATAAGTATCGTGTTATTTTCATCATTGTGTTGATTTTTGATATTATTAGATAGAGGATAAAACATTCAATATTCTAATTCATTTTCCTTTGTGGATTAGTGGCTGCATATTTTCAGATGGTTCAAGTCTTTAAGTTGTTATTGGTAAAACAGGTGTACCCTGGAATGGAGCATACTCATGATTGATTAAATGTGTAAGAATGTTGTATTTTTGAGCCTATACGCTGGTAGTAAGTATAGAGTCTAGACTATTCCTACAAGTGATACATTTCTTCCGTGTAGATTGAGGGAGTCATAAAGAATTTAACAGCGAGCACTGAGGAAATAAAATATATACTATAACTGATTTTAGATTTCCTTATTTGATAAGCTAAATGTATTAGAAATGTAGTATTAATTAAACTAGGATTCTGCTTTACACTTCTTGCAGCGATTTTGTGACTTATAGTGCTTGTGCTTGGTCACTGCATTCACTGATTTTAAAGGCAAAAATCCGAAATTTGTTGAATATCAAGCTGACGCAGGAAATTCGTCCAAATTTGTGATTTTAATTGCCTCTACCAAAACCATGTTAAAAACTCGAAAATATGTTGCTCTTAAGGTTGTTGTGACCTAGCCTCCGTGTTTGAAGTTCCAGGAACAGATTTATATCGTGACTGAGAGCTAACGTGTCCTAGCACCTTTAAAAACCACTCCATGTTTCTTGCGAGACAGGGATTATTCCAAGTTTCAGGCTAATGGATGCACAACGTGATCTATATTGTTGGCTTCCAGTGCCATAAGTTGCGTGGCTGCGGAGATGTCTCAAGATGGTTTTCTTTTTAAATAGAACATTTTATAATATATCACCGTGTATGGTTTTAAAAATCTTAAAAATATGATTTGCTTTTTATAATTACTTTTTAGATTAGCTTTTATTTTTGTATTTTTATAATATTTACATTTTATAAATAATATTTATATTTTACATTTTGTTATATATTTATATTAGATTTGTATTTATATATTTATATTTTATATTCTCCAAAATATAAGTATATTTTTGTTAGTAGAATTTAATCACAAATTTTATCTCTAGTTTTTTTAGTAACAAATATTTTACGAATTTTATCCTCCACAAATTCGAACATGAATTCGAATGCGGCGACTTAGGACTGCTGTGCCACGTGGAAGGTTTTGAAGACAATCATGAAGTTCATTGGCACATGGTGATGTTATAAGCTTTTTTTTGTGATGTAGTGTGAGTATTTTAAATGCCAATTTAATCCTACACCACAGTTCTGATCAAGATTTCATAATTTGTTGGCGCTCATTGGTTGCTGGTGGATTGAGCTGCAAATTGAGATCCGTTCAGGTTTGTAGTTGCCTCTCTGATTCAGTTCTATGTGATTACAGTCCAAGTATTCTTGATTTAGTTGTTCATTAAAGTAAGCCTTCATAATGTATATGAAATACACAAGATACATAAAACCAGGGAGCTGTGAAATGACTGCTACTTTTCTCACAACAATATGGTAAATACCCTATTAGCAATCAACAAGCTGGAAGCACAAGATGGTCCGACTCCCAGCCCACTACTTGCTAAACATATGCTTATTATCTTGGTAATGCTTTACTTTGCACTCAAACCTGTTCACATGTTTGTTGAAATTGTGGCACTGAATATTATCTGCTATTCCATTTAAATTAACACTCCTCATTTCTTACAAAAGAGAGGCCAACTGTGCACATATCACAATATATAAATTAGTTACACCATATGTAATAATGTATTTCAAGTAATAGAATGTTCATTCCGTGTTCTATTACATATTGCACATTTTTAAATGAGCACATCACTTGAAAGAAGGTATTGTTTTTTGTAAGGGAGTGGGCATAGTAATTAGTATGTGGTTAAGCTAATATTTTTTTAACCAAGTGAAATTCTTTTTTACATTAAAAAACATAATGACTTTGTTATTCCAGAACTGACTTTTTAACCTCATGTTCGACGTTTTCGTTGGAAACATGCATATTTCAATGACATAGAAGCAACAAGAATAGACAGCAGCTGGCATTTTAGAGGTCATACAAGAGCAGTCCCTCGACACATGCAAGTATTATTTAACATGTCAGCGTTGGCACTGGTACTGCAGAATTTTTAATATTCTCTAAATAATATATTTTGGCTAAAATATGAGTAGCTAAATCTGCTTCAAAAGTCTCATTCTCTCTGGGACTTAGATTTGAAGGATCTCTATGAAAAGTTGTGTTACATCAGTGCCCTCCAAGAAAAAAGATAAATGCTATTTCTTTTTTTGTCAAATCATCCGAGTGCTCCATAAAACAAAAGCCTTGCCATCAAAGGGGTTGAACAACAATGTTATAAATATTATTTTATCCTATGTCATATTGTGTTCTGTAGTTTGTACTATATATTTACCACCTTTTTTATCTATTGTTAGTGGGTGGTTATTGGTGGTGGTTAGACATGAATTTGTTCAGGTGGTTACACCTGACTTGGTTTAGGTTGTTACACCCAAATTAATTACGGTGGCTGTCTTATTGTACTATTTATTCATTGAGAGTAATACAATACGGCACTTGTGAAAGTTTTTGGTTGTCATTCATTTTCATAATGTTTATTTGATAGCAAACAAGTCATATTCTTACACAATCTAATATTAAAAGCCTCGTTCCACCACCTGTTGCGAGAATATATGATGCACTTCTTCTAGTGAATTACATAAGCATCATTAGTCAGTCTAGACGATCTTAGGTTAACTTGAAAGCTAGGATCTGATGTATGCAAAATTGCAAATCATGCAATGAAGAACTTGCATTATGAATTACACCCCATGCCAACACCATTTCATTCTCAGATCTTACAAGGCATTTTCCTTTAAACTTCTATTCTTAAGAAAGTTAAAGTCTAGCTTTTACTGCTTTTTACGACTAATAGATGTAGTGTGATATTTTTTAAAGAGATACCATTACCATAACGCTTCTAACATTATTTGTGCTTGAAACTTAGTATTTGTTTTTCAATAGGCACACATATCTGGATCAACCGTGTTTTTCAACAGGCACATATATCTAGAATTAACTGTGCTTTATAAATAAGGAATTTTATTAAAACTGCATGTTAAGAAGCAAACTTGGACTCTTCTGGAAGATTATTCTAGTAAAACATGATAAAGCCATAAAGATGTGTTGTCATGATAAAATTGTAAATACAGGGGCTAGGAAACTATCTTAGAGGTGGAAGAGGGTACAAAAAACTAGGGTTTTCTGTATTTTTTATATCTACGGAGCTTAAACTCTCGGATATTTGAATAATTGTTTGTTATATATGGAGAACAAGCATGATCAAATGCTGTTAGTGCAAAAGAGGAGGATAAAAGATTTGGATTTGAAGGAATTATCCTTCTCTTCTGTGGAAGCCACTGGGTTTTTAATTTCTGTCTTCTGACAACATTAGATGCTAGATTTTTACTTCTAAGTGAAGTGGAACTTTCAGTGTTAACAGGAGACAAGACCGAAGTTGAAGAATGCTTTCAAACCTCAGTGGCAGCTGTAGTATGCTTCCCATCTGCTTCTTGTTCCGAAGTTTTCAGAATTACTGTTCTTTTTTTCTTCGTTCAGAATGCCGAAGCTCATAATTTCTTGGAGTATTTCTTGAATCTTGCCAAAGCTTTCAGTAAGAAGAGAATTTTGACCTCTTCTTGATGATGGAATTCCTTCTTTGACCTCTTCTCGATGGTGGTCTCCCTTACTAATGAATGGGTACAAAATTGGTCTTTGTTTGCAGGGGCAGGGAGCAGCAATATGTCCATATGCATGACATGATAATATCTGAAATTGCATTTGTTAAAATATAACACTTTATATAGCATGTAAAACAGTTATGTAGTTGTTCGGTTGTTGACTGTTCAACCACCTCTTCCTACAATAAATAAACCTCTGCCTGTGTCATTTTAACAGTGCAGTTTGCTTTCCTTCTCTCTAATTCTTTCTTCTCTTTGCGTCTGCTAACATTGGTATCAGAGCGTCGAAGGTTCGCAGCTCAAGGAAGAAAGAAGCCATTCAGTCTGAGGAAGCTCTTGGTGGAAGAGTACAGACAAAGGAGAAGTCTGTGAAGGTCGTATAGACCTGAAACATCTCGTTCATGAAGTTTTTCGTGCACAGCAGTCACTAGGGCAAACGTGAGTGCCAAAAGTCGTGATTCGAGGGTAGACAAAAGCAAATACCAGTCGTTTTGCACAAAATCGTGGAGCAGCGCCATTAAAAGACAAGGCAAAGTCATCGCTCAAGGAAAAGTTCAGTCACGAGGGGCAGGTCGAAATCGCCAATACAGCAGCACCATTAAAGTCGAGTGAAGAAAGGAGGAAAACGTGGGCTCGTGCTACCTAGTCGTGGTCGCAGAACAAGGAAATTGTGAAGTTTTTCTGGAAATCGTGAGGAGTTTTCAGAACCCTCGAAGGGAAAAATATAAAAGAAAAGCACATTCGTGGAGGCATTAACAAGTCGTGTAGGCAAAAGACACGTGAAACGACCACAGTCGACGGTGGTAAAATCGTGGCAGAAAAAAACTGAGGGCATCACAGTGGTACAATCGTGGCAGAGAAAAACCAAGGGCATCATTTGGTTTATAGTCTTCCTTCTGAAAAGTCGATGAAATTTTTTCCCACAAAGGTACCTTGCTTTTGAATAATCAAATTTGGAGGAATAAGTAATAATATTTTTTAATATATGCAAATATAGTTCGAAGGCAGTTGGAGGGATAATTTGCATGTGAGAAATTAATCTCATACTATATGCTGGAGAAATTAAATTAACGTATTTGCTGGAAAAAAGGTATTTTATTAAGTGTGAGGCAAAATTTTATTTTATTATTTTCCATTACTTTGGAATAATAAAATGGCAAATATATCACACTTGACTTTTCCGGAGACAAAAATTAATGGGCACTAATTTCAATGTTTGGAGTCATAAGATTTTAACGGTCGTGGAGTTTCGTAATTGTGGTAAAATAATCAAGGGTGATGAAAGTCGACCAACGACGAACTTCGAGGATTATGACAAATGTCATAAGGAAGCGTTATTACTTCTCAAGTTCTCGGTATCAGATGATATGATACTAGAAGTGCGGAACGCCACTGTGGCAATCACGTTGTGGGCCAGTCTGAGGGATAAATATCAAACGTCAGAAAAGAGTCGGGTTTTATACTTGAAAAATATTCCGTAAAGTTACAAGAAGGTGGATCGCTGTCTGAGCACCTACTTTGGATGAAAGACCTCCGAGACTAGTCATCTTCCATCAACAAAAAGGTGGACGACAATGATATGGTGGCTTTGGTTTTGAACAACTTACCTTCTTCGTATGAGTCATTTGTGGAGGCACTCCATTTAATGGCTGAAAGTCAAACATTCACGTTTGACAAGGTGAGTTCCTACCTGTTGTAAAAGGAGCGGAGACAACTTCAGGCAAAATCTAATTGTGACCATTCAGAGAGTGCTCTTGTCACTCAGTCAAAGGAAAAGTGGAGACGTCAGTCCGGTGAGTCTTCCACTCGGTATCAGGTCACATGCTATTACTGTCACAAGGTGAGGCACCTCAAGAAGGATTGCCGGAAGCGGAAGTATGATCTTTCGCAACAGAACAAAAAGCCATGTAATGAGGAACATATGGCAACAGTTGCAGAAGAACGGGATTCGGATGACAGACATGCTCTTTATTGTCTTACGACATCATGCTCGAATGACAGTGGTACCCGTTGTTGGATCATTGACTCTAGTGCGTCTGCACATTTTTCATGTCGTAGGGACGAGTATGTTTCACTTATGGCAAATATTTGTTTTAAATGAGTAGTACTAGCTGATGAAGAATCACTTGCAGTAGAAGGAATAGGAGATATATGCATTGTATTGAATAATGCTCATAAATTGTTGGTATGGAATGTTAGATATGTACCTTCTTTACAAAAGAATCTTCTATCTATTCGTCAATTGACTAAAAATCCCAATATTTCGGTGGATTTCTATGGAAAGAAGTGTGTTGTCTTTGATGTGAAACAAAGACGAATAATTGCACTTGGTATTGGGGAAGGTGGTCAATATCGACTTGTTGATCCGGTTGCAATCAACATGAATGCATGTGTGGAGGACAACTCCACCATTCAGGATGTGCATGAGACTGCAATGCCTTGTGTGGAAGCCATTCCTCACAAATCTGTTAGCTTGGATACAGTCAAACTACATGCACCTATTGTGGAGGGAATATCCACTATACTAGGTGTACGGGAGGCGGACATGCCTTGGGAGAATGGATTTCCTCATTCTGAAGAACAATTTGTTGTGGACGGAGACTCCACTATTCCAAATGCACTAACGATGCATGGTGAGATGGCATGCCCAACCACTCACTCAGAGGTCCTTGCTCGAAGGACAATAGAGCATGACCAATTTGCTCATTGTGTTGTGAACAATCTTTCCCAACAGAGGGGGATAGATGAGCAAATTGCAGAGTTGGTTCTAAGTCCTACAACACAGATGGTCACATTTCTCTTCTTGAAAAAGTTGGATAAGCACTACATGGTGGTGCAAGGACGTGATCGAGGTGACTTCGATTGCAGGATGATTGAGTTTTTGTACAGACTCCAGCAGGCTACACAGGCCTGGAACAGAGTTTTCAATCCACTTCTCCGAGGTTCTGCTTTCAGCACTCTGGAGATGGGGCTGACACTCTCAACCATTAGTGATTCATCACTGGTCAATGAATCACGTAATAGAGAACCTGTGGACCACTTATCATATCTTTTGTTCATGGGACCAGATTTTTGTTTTGCGGTTCTTCTTCATTCGGCAACCGCAACATAGCCATGGACTGATGATTTTGAAGTCCAACCTATGGCACAGTCTGTAGATGTAATGACTAAACATTAGGGTTTTAGGAAAGTTGTAAAATTTCGGGACAAACTTTGTCTTGTTTCCGGTTTAGTCATTAAGAGGGGGTGTTAAAATACAACACTTTATATAGCATGTAAAACGGTTATGTAGTTGTTTGGTTGTTAACTGTTCAACCACCACTTCCTACAATAAATAGACCTCTGCCTGTGTCATTTTAACAGTGCAGTTTACTTTCCTTCTCGCAAATTCTTTCTTCTCTTTGCATCTGCTAACAGCATTTACGTAATCTAATTGCTGGTGCAACTTTTTCCTGAGTTTTGATATGATATGTACTGGAAGGCCTTTTCTCGAGTCCATTACAGTGCATATTTAATCTCAAGTAAAATAATGGTTCCGAGTCTAATTCTCTCAAGTACAGTTACAGATTTTCTGAGTAGCCAAATATTTGTCAGCATGTAAAATGGTGGAACAGTTAGGGAGTTAAACCTGTAACGCTCTAGATGTGAGGATGTAGGTTTTTGGCTCAAAATTAGGAAACCATGGTTATGTGGTATGGTTAGTGAGTTCAACCTGTAATGGTCTAGATGTGAGAGTTTTAAGTTTTTGGCTCAAAATTAGGAAACAATGGTTGCACCGATAATCCCGGGTTACCCCAAAACCAAGCCCCTGCATTCCAGAATCTTCATTCTATCTTATGTGGTCATAAATTACATCACAAAATAGCCTTTGAAGAGTAGGTGGGGTTAGAAATTGCTTAAATGGCTTGAGTGAATCCACCATTCATTGAGCAACATTTTAACAACATTTGTATCCAGAAGTTACCTCATATCCTTTTCTGATCCTGCAGAAAGAACAGACATTATCTTATTCTGGATACCACTCTGTTAGGTGTGCTTGGTGCAAGATGGTGCAGGATGTTGAGGGAAAACGTAAGAATGTTTCTGCGGGATAATGCTTTCTCTGGATTATCTGCATTGGATTTTTTTGTCCAAATGTTGACACTTGATATAATTTGAGTAGGATTAGTGCGAAGGTTGAGCTAAGTTGAACTCATGCTTCGGAAGTTATTGTTTCTATTGCCTGTGAATCTTGTAGTAACTTAGCTATATACAAAAAAAGTACATTTTTTGGATGTTTCCTCAAGTTTTAAATGTTTTAACTGTTTGGATATTCTGTTATGCTATGGACTAAACCTGGATATAATTTTTCTTCTTGTAATTCATCTTCTTTACAATTTTTTGCCATGTTCCTTGAATAGATCATAAAGTTTACTCTTTTTCCCCGGTTTGTGTGGATAGGGACCTTGCACTGAGGGAACTTTGCTTTCTCCTATTTGATAGGGCATATTGTTATTGACCAGGTGGATCTTGTGTACATCTCTTGTTTCAAGTTTCAACATTTGGATATATATTTTTAACATTATTTGGCTAAGTAATTTGTTCATTTTTCTTTAAAAAAATATATAATGTAATTATCAATTTGAGTTATGGCACATGGCGATCGATTGAAGAAATCATGAGGGATAATTTATGAGCAATGTCAATCTTCTTTATTGCATGTGTAAAAATCTTTCATTATTTGTAATATCTAAAGCGGCAGGGACACACCTTTATCGCATACAAGGTGCAGTAAAAGTTTGTGAAAGATATTATGTCCATAATGTTGTATTTAACATGAATGATTGAATACATTTATGATTGTTGCTTTGTGAGTTGCTGTGTTTCTCAGTTCATTTTCATTTACCTTTTAGTTGTTTCTTCTTTCTTCTTAATTGAGTAAATAAGAATTTTCAGAAGGGATATTGAAATTTCTATTAATTACTCACCCTTCATTGGAACTTGGAAGATTTATCTCATTTAGTTTAATGCTCTTCCATAAAATCTGTGGGAAGCAAGGGTGTAAAGCTACTTAAGGGACTTCAAAGCTATAAACAGGAACTGGCTTTTACATTTGTCATAAATAAATGCATACACAGCCTTTCATGTGAGTACAATAATTATAAGTGCAAGTTGCTTAAAACTCTTCAAAAAGTATCAAGCCATGTGTAAATTTCTTATGAGATGGTGATTTGTAAATGGTTTTTTAATGGCATGTGCGGTGAGATGCTGTTTGAGCCATGGTCATGGTCCATAACATTCTCATGACTCCACGTGTCTACTTTGTGCAGGTACTGGTTGTTTAAACTGTGTCTAGTTTATTTACACGTGTCACAATGGATGTATTTGGTTTAAGGGTTTTCTGTCATTAACATTCTGGTTGAACTGTGAACTTGGGCCTTTTTGACTTATAGTTTCTGTTCTTTCTTTTTAAGACACATCGGTACTCTTCATGGTCTCTTTGAACTTCTTTTATGGTGATGTACTATGGGTTTTCTAAATCAAGATGACACAAACGTTCATGGCATGTCCTAGATGCTGAAGTCTAATGAGACCTGTTTCTAATGTTTCTGGTCACCCCTCATTATTTTGATGGGATATCATCCCAGGTTTCAACTACACTGGGAAGGAAGACCTATGGTGAGCCAAGACAAGGCCATTGGTAGAAGAATAATTCAATCTGAATGGTCAATGTGCAGCATGCCTAGTCACATGTTCAATTAAATTTAGTTTCCTTTAGGAAGGGTGACCATGCAAAACAAAGAATCAACTGGAATTGAAACAACATTATATTCTACCTTGCAGGAGGTAAAATTTAAATGTAGCTCAGCCATTACAAAAAATTCTTGAACCATCAGAAAAATTCTTCAATTGTGTGTTGACATTCTCATTGGAAAACATTCCATGCTTTGTTTTGTGTTTGTAAGATTCCATTTATCTAAAAAAGGCTTATATTTTCACATAAGCTGGGTCAATAAATAATTTTGATTATGGCTTATTTGTGGAACATTGAGTTGTCAAGTATTCAATCAATTGTGCCTGCATTCTTTTTTTTACGTGTTTTTTTCTCAGGTTTTGGAAGATGAGGATGAGGATGATGAGTATCTTCTAAAAGTTGAACCAGATAGCCCGTGGCTTCCAATTAATAATACAGAAGCATCCATCTCTTGTAGGAGGATGTTTTCAGCATATGATGACATGTCTGAGGAACCTGAAAGGTGCAGTAGTTTTTCCGAAGAATGATTTCTGTTTTACCCTCCAATAATTGTATAAACAATGTAATTAAGTCAAAGAAAGCCATGTTTGATCATGTAACCATCTTTCTGGGTGAAATTTGTTTTACATGAGTTTTGTTTCATTCTCGTAAATGCATGTAATTATCACAATAACTTTTTCTTTTATAGACAGAAATCCGCATGTTTGCTAGAAAGTGAATGATAAACAGTATAATTTATCTAGGTCCAACTCCCATGTTTGATGTAACCATCTTTCTGGGTGACATTTGTTTTACATGAGTTTTGTTTCATTCTCGTAAATGCTTGTAATTATCACAATATTTTTTTCTTTTATAGACCGAAATCCACATGTTTGCTAGAAAGTGAATGATAAATAGTATAATTTATCGAGTTCCAACTCCCCAAGAAAGAAACAAACTTTCCTAGTTCTTGGAATCTCTCTCTTACCTATTTCACATCCCTCGTGCTTGTATTGGCTTCATAATTTGGCAGGGTTAATGCAAAATAATCTCTCATTTGCTTGTGATTGTTAATGCATGAATTTTGAACTAAATCCTAATGTTTGATGTTCTAGATTTCTATATGGACCATAATTTGGTTTTTTTCGAGAACACTTAAAACTTAATATGGTTCTTGATGTGTTAATTGTTAAATTTGTTTTCAGATCTGAGGAAAATATTGGTAAACTTGGTTCAGATAGTACTCCGAGCAGGAGTAACTTTGAGGCAGTGATCAACAGAGGCATGTATGGTTCTGCTCAGGGAAGGAAACCCATGATGTGGCAGGAAACTTCTCATACCCCTGAAAATGGCAGAACATACAGAAAACGAAAAACGGGTCTTGATCTCAAAGGGGAACTGTCGTCAGTGGAGACCAAACGAGCAAGTGGAGGTGTGAGAATTGCAGATTCTATCCCAGGTAGGGGTACTGTTGTGGTGGGTAGCAAGATCAAGAAATTTTTTGATGGAAGGACCTACCACGGAGAAATTGTTGGGTATGAGTTGTTATACAAGGTAGATATATACCATTACTTATATTTTGCATTCAATATTGGAATCTCTCACAGGAGATTTTCTTATTATCAATTCTCGGTTAAATGTTTTTGGCAATTCGATTGCATGGTGCAGATTAGGTACGAGGATGGTGATTTTGAGGAATTGACATGGGAGGAGCTTCAGCCGAAACTAGTGTCTACTGAAGGGGGTTTCCTTTCAAAATAACAGAATAGTGCATATACAGTTTTATTGCTGACTGGCAATACTATAAACAAGAAGCTTATGTTTTTGGTAGTCTCACAAACATTTTTGAAGGGACAACTTGTATTCAATGCTCTGTAAATTTATGGATGAGCAGGTTAATGAGATATTTTACCTCTGTGATTATGGGAATTTCGATCTAAACAATTTGATTCTTTTTGCCATCAATTGCCTTGAACCAATGCTGTAAACAGATTTGCCTATGCGTAAGAAGATTTCTGTAGACTACTGGCATTGGCATTGGTTGTTCATGCGGAAGGCAATGTTAGCTTTAGGTTAGTGTCCAATACCAACTACTGGCTTCTGACATCCAAGTGAAGCCTTTTTGTAAGCATTTTCTTTTGTAGAAAAAGTATTTTTACAAGAAAGAACAATCTTGGATTGGCCCTAGCACGGAGGGTTGAGATGATGATCTTGTTTTTGTTATATTTGTGTTTTGTCTATAATTTCTTATCACAAATGATTTTCATGTATAAACTTTTACGCTTGGATTTTTATATTTTTGTGAATATTTTTGTTCGTTACTGCATATTTTGTAGACTGGTCACTTACTAGGTTTTTTCAACAGTTTCTTATATACAGGCCTCTCTCTCTGGATTGCAGGTATACTTAAAAGTTTTTGCAGAATCAGAAAACTAGCGGCGGTGTTTATTTTGAGGGCTGTGTACCTCGTTGTTGGGAAGATATTGCTTGTTATGTATTATGATTCTGTATTAGTACATAATAATGACATCTGCCATTTATTAGTTAAATTCTTTCTGCCTATAAAAGAAAGGCTATAGGAAAAAATTCTGTTACAATACAAGGATAATGTTGCAGTCAGTTGAGAAACTGAATAAATTTGTTTTTTGATTTAAAGAACTTGAAAATACAGGCCCTTGAATTTATCTAGTTGGTTGGGCTGTGCAGATAATTTTCTGTCTATAACTGAATCATAAGTAGGCGTGATTTAGGGAGCATTTTAAGGAATCAAATATTTTTAAATTTTTATGATAGTTTACATTTTTAATACTGAAATATATATTTAATATTATTGTGAATGAGCGGGTATTGGTAAAAAGAACTTGTTTAATAAAATCTGAAGGGGCTGCGTTTCACCATTAACAACATAGCTCACTCCTTGGCATTATAATAACATACCTCATTATCTTAAATATAAGATGTATTCCTCTCCTCACATACCCAACGTCGTCATGCAAAGTACCACCGTTAAGCCAAACCATTGTGAAGCTGCAATCTCCATTTCTACAGGCATCTTCTTCCCCTTCGAGATTTAAATTTTTTGTCGTTATTATATTCATACCCTACCATGGCAAAATTTCATACGTTTTTTCTTGCCATTAAGTTAAATGGAAACACCATTTGTATAGAAATCCATGTCTGCTCAAGCCGAAATCAAAGTTGTGGCCACGAGAGGAGCGAACTAGTTGCAAAGGTGAAAATAGATGGCATAGAAGGGTGAGGGCTACTCTCCCCACAAAATGCACTGCATGAATAAAACCGACCATGCAGTGCATCATCCCAACCATCATGCCATCCGCTGCCATGAGGCGTGATGTTTGGGACTTCGTTTTTTTATTTTGCGATTTTGTTTGTATTGAAAAACACATTGCAGGTGCCCAACAAGATTTGAACTTGCAACCTGCGGGTTACAAACACAAGCTCCCACCAATCCACCTACTACTTGCAACATGCCTATATATGATTTCAATCCGGTTTATTAAAAAAACAAATAAAGAATGATGTGATCGTTGACGTGCATGTCCCACCCATGCATGTGTCTATGGTATTTTTTATGGGTCGGTCTTAGGCATGCGGGACATTTTGCAGGGAGAATAGCGGGCATTTTGCAGGGAGAATAGCTTCCGGCCCATAGAAGAGAAACATGACTACATTAACGTATCTTTGGCACAAAATATCTGGTTTTACTGTTAAATGAAAAATGACGAGGTGATGTAACATCATGTGCATGGTCAATTAAAACACTTTTTCCATTATATGAACACATTTATTGTCTATTAAGGTGGCGTGTAGTAAATACCGAGTCACACAAAGCAGAGTTAGAATCTAGACCATATGCTTGGACAGATTAGTTTGCGTCTAATTTCATATGAAAATAGTTCTCTAATGAGCTCAATCTTTTGAGATGGAATCGCCCGGGTAACTAGAATTTTGAACTTGGAGCTGAAGTAAAATAAGTTTCAAGCACACAATGATGATCATTTGTGATTACAATCAAATGAGGTTTCCTTATTATTTTTATTTTATATTTAACATTAAAATTTTTATGTAATGTGAATTTTACAACATGGATCAATTGATTTGTAAATGTAAATGTTCACCAAAATATCAAAGTGAAGTGCTTGACAAAACACCTATAATTTGTGAATTTATTGTAACATCTTTTAAACTATAGTTTTAAAACTTGCTTGGCAAGGAACATACCATTTACCCATTTGTGATATATAATTGGTTTTCAATATTAATGTGAAATTGATTTCCAATTTTTAAATCGTAAGTTAAATATTTACAAATATTTAAATAAACATTTATAAAAACAACACTTTTACAAAATATATGAAAAAAGTGTTATTACATTTTCTACAATAAAATCCTACCATGATAAACCGTGCACATATAAATTTTAAATTAATTTCCTACAAATACTTTTAAAAAAACACACGCACACACGCATGTGTGCGCGTGTGCGCGCGGACACACACACACACACGCCTACACGCACACGCACACACACACACACCCAAAGTGTTGTCATGCTCTTTTAGTTAAATTTGACCACTATACTTCATCTACAATATAAAAATCTAATTACTTTCCACCAAATATTTGAATTTCCATAAACGATTTTGATTTAAAATTCGGCCATTAATTGGAATACATTATTAGTTTTAAATTAATGTTTCTATATATTAGGATCATTTTTGTTATGATTCCTAACTTACAATTTTTTGGTTAGTGTGACGGTCCTATAAAATATAGGCTTTTTCATATTTAAAAAAATAGAGATACTAGTTATCAGTCGAGTGCCATCTCTTGAGAGATTAGTTGATATCGTGTATAGATTAGTGATCAGCTAGTCGAGTGTGCTTACTCGACAATATTCAATACTGACCACATTGAGGGACAAGCCCTAATGTTGAGCCGATCGACTATGACTATACTCTATTGGGCCTAATTTTAACCTAATTGAAAACTAAGTTCTAAGTTAACATTAGATTAGCAATATGTTGGGGGAAAAAGTCTAAAATGGAAGAACCCACCCACCATATATGGAAGTTTGTTTTGCTAAGCCAACCATTGGGTAATGACAACCACATTTTGTTTCGTGTTGCTAAACCTGTGATTTGTTGTCTATGCTAAAATATCCAATTCTATAAGAATTTGGAAAATGGTGATGCTTTGCCATTAGCGCTGTATAAATGGAGAAGAGGAGGGTGATTTCTTTTGGTTTGAGAATTCTTAGACATTTAATACACTTGATGCTTGGATACATGTTTGAAATCCTCAGCGATGTCTTCGTTTCAATATGGAATTCTTTTCCACAAAGAAATTTTATTGCTTATAATCCCATCGATGATATTGAACTTTCCATCTAAGAAGAACACCGAGCAGAGCTTTTGTTGGGGGGCATGGCGTGACGCAACACGCATGGGGGCCAAGGGGCGGAGGGTAACACAATAGTGCTTCCCGAGCGCCTAGTGGTGAATTATAAAACTATGTCCATATAAGCACAATCCTGAAAGCATGTCAACCCCAACCACAATGCCCATGGCATTGATGTTTTTATTTATTAGAAATGATTATTTTTTTAATTTTTTTGAGTTGGTTTATATAATTATATTGAGAGGCATTCTATAATGGTAGTATGGAGTGAACTCGCATGTCGTATCTGCGAAAGAAAAATTATGACTGATATTATTTTATATAATTTAATTTTTTAAGTTTATAGATTTTTCATTACCGGCGATTTGTTATTTTAAGGTTCATGTGAAACTAATTTTACCATGACATTTAGATTTGTTTCCTTTTCATTATTTTCTAAAATTAATGTTAAGATTTGATAGTTTTATCTTGGTTTCAATATGGAATTCTTTTCCACAAAGAATTTTTATTGCTTATAATCCCATCGATGATATAAAACTTTCCATCTAAGAAGAACATCAAGAAGAGCTTTTGTTGGGGGGCATGACGCGACGCAGTGGGCGGGGGCGGAGGGTAACACAATAGTGCTTCCCGAGCGCCTAGTGTTGAATTATAAAACTATGTCCATATAAGCACGATCCTGAAAACATCTCAACCCCAACCACAATGCACATGGCATTGATGTTTTTTTTATCATTAAACGCTTTTGACCGGAGCTATGAACCAGAGGTTTGGTGGGGCCCCACCCTACAACAATGTCCTCAGACAAGATATTACAATTAAGACCAACACAAACCAATGTGGCCATCGAGCCCGCACCGACGATGCAAATTTTCCGCCACCGCCATTTTTAGAGCCACTAGCCGCAACCAACACCAATGCCAATGATGCGAATTTCGCCATCGTCGAGAACCGCGAGCTGAAACCACGAGCCACAACCATCGGTAATGCAACACCCGCCATCACTGAACCGTCGCAACCTACCGGTGATGCAACACCCACCACCACTGGTAAACCACCCCGAAGGGATTGTGCCCAGTGGGATTTGAACCTGGGTGGATCCGGACACAACCATCCATCTTAACCGATCCACCCAAACCCCATTCACCAATGTTTTTATTTATTAGAAATGATTTATTTTTTGATTTTTTGATTTTTTTGAGTTGGGATATATAATTATATCAAGAGGCATTCTATAATGATAGTATGGAGTGGAATCTCATGTCGTATCCATGAAAGAAAAATTATGACTGATATTATTTTATATAATTTAATTTTAAAGTTTAGGCGATGTATTATTTTAATGTTCATGTGAATCTAATTTTACCATGACATTTAGATTTGTTTCCTTTTCATTATTTTCTAAAATTAATGTTAAGATTTGATAGCTTTATCTTATATTTTTTACCATGACTTTCCAAACATAATCATTGGAAAACTCAATCTTTATTTATTATTTGTGATGACCCAATAGATATAGGTAAAATTAAGGTAAATCTAGATATCCAACATTTATGATTAAACTATAAGCAAATATAATCTATTTTAGAATTAGGGAATTAGATTTATAATTAAAAGTACCCTTGATCAAAGGATAATTCTCTTAAGATCCTAAAACTCAAACCTAGGCCTAAAGACACTTAAACTTCCAATGTGTCTAAAACATTTGATATTGCTAAAATCTCTGATGTAGTGAATGAATCCCAAGCTCCTTTTTATAGGAGAATGTGAAGTTTTTCGCCGGATTACCTAAACACCTAAAACTAGAGATTTGGAAACCTCAGTTACCAAAAGATTCACACTAAAAGATAGTGGAAGAAAAACATGATGAATACATGTTACTCATCATAATGCCTTTAGAAAGTGGAGAGGTCCACCATGCTTTCATGTAATAAATTATGCCACACAAAGCTTTATTAGATTCCTAAAGGTCCGACAAGACAAATGACAACAAGCTTGCCATCATAGCTTTCAAATATTCTTAAGGACTTGTTGTCCTCTCAATTTTCCCCACCCTTTTGAATCTAATTTCGTGAAAATTGGAGCCCTGTCATAGAAGAAATTCGTGTTCTAAACTCCTCAGATTCTCATTTTCATTTCCCATGACGTTTTAAATCAAAATTCCTCAGTCTACTGCCGTTAAAACGTTTTACCTATTTTCAATGGATGGGAAATGATTTTAGTTCTTCTTTTATGAGTTTGGAATGCGTGAGACCTTGCATCTTTCTTTTTTAACCTTTTGCAGAGAAAGAAATTCTTCATCGGGAGCAAAAATGGCATTTTCTCGTTTCCTGCAACTTCCTACGTTCTTTTCCCCGTCAAATTCTTGCTCAGAAAGGTGAAGCTACGCATTTGTTTCCCATTGGAAGCAGCCGGACGAGTTCCTTTTTGAACTTTTCACTTTTCGTGATTTTCGAACAAATGTCAGATTTGCCCCGCATCCCCGTCGGTCCTTGATTGGATGGAGCAGTTTTGGCGGAAGTTCGGGGCGATGGATCCATTTTATTCTCTAAGGCATTATGGCGAAAGGGCAAAAAGTTCTAGAAGGCCCGTGGCTCCGCTCATGCGAAGGGAAAATTTCTAAGTTAAGGCCCATAGTCAATTAGGAAGGGACATGTGTTTACGTTGAAAAGTCAATGGCAGAGGCATGGACTTTCAGGGGAAAGGTTGGATTTTTTCCCCTTTCCAAAATAGATAAAGTATAAGACTGAAGCACATCCCTGCAACCAATCAGGTGATGCCACGTGTTGAAGGATGAAAACGGAGTTTATCGGGCATACGCGATAAAAAGGGAGAAAACTTACCAATAAGCACTTGAGTGCTATGAAAGTTGTTAAAAGGTGGAAATGGCAAGACCCCATTAAGAAGAAAATCATGAGAAGCCCCCTACTAAAATAATCATGCTCAAACTGACGAAATATTCACCTTTTTGAACCTCCGGTTTTCATGAGTGCGTTTGTTTCATGTCACTTTGCAAAAGCGGATTTGCAACAAACATTATTCCTTTCGGATATTATTTTCTTGGGGACAAAGTATGGATGTATACGAATTGTTATAAATATATGGTTTTGGCCACGGGAAAAGGGGATTTTGGTTTTCTGGGAAGGTTGTAAATTCTGAAGTAATTCAATACAAAAGTTCTTTCTTTCTTTTCTTATTTTCCTCTATTATATCTTTCTCTCTCCTTGCTCGATTCAATGGATATTTTGTTTTGCATTCAATAGAAACTGTGTTCTGGTTTGTGTGAATCTTTAGAACTTTGTGTCTGCAGATTTTCATTGGTGGTGAAGTAATTGATCCTTTTCTATATTTTCTTGGTTCAATGTAAGTAGGGAGATACTCTGCTATATATATTTCCCCAAAGCATCGTTGTTTTCTTCCTTCTCCCATCTCCATATTCTTTTATTCCTTCTGATTGATAATTTTTTAAGTATGGAAACATTCTAGTATATCAGGGTCCAAACATTGAGAGTTGTATATTTGTACATTTGTTTTTCCTACTTTCAATAAGGGAACCTCTCCCATTAAAGATGAGGGACTTGTTGTCCCCTGACTGTGGTTTCAACCCATGTTCCATTTTGAAAACCAACAGGACTACAATGAACTCGAGGACTATGGTCCCAATTCGAATATGATGACGATGAGACATATTTTTCTGCAATGTATTGGTCCCTTTGATTTATTTCCCACCACCAACTTGATGTGTTAGATCCCATATTACTGTCCCATTCAAGCCTTCTGGTTGGATATAGGTACAAATTAAGAATGATTAACATCTTTATTGGAGAAGGAGGAGGAATATTTGTAGAATGGAAAACATAGGTCTTTTTCCATAATTGAAATTCAGGATATTGTTGCAGGATTGTGAAATAACATCCCTTCACATACCAAGGAGTTTTACACCGAATTCTAATATTTATGAGAATATCATGATGCATCTGCAATAGAGGATCATAAGATAATTTTGTAGGCATATATTTTGCAAAAAATATTTATAATAATTTGGAATATAATCCTAAGCTCTAGGATTTTCCGACTTGTTCCAAGTATCATTATGCAAAGAGTGTTGCTCAGGCCACATTCTTGACAGTTCGAATCTCTACATAGTATTATAAATAGGAATTAGTTTTCTAAAACTAATTCTCATTACCGGCGGTTCAGGACATTCTTGTTCAACAAATCTGTAATGTCTCCATGGCCAATTGAGTGTGCAAACCATTATGGGATCTTGGAAAATATGATATGGGACATTGATGTCTTTAGGATATGTGAATCTTATGCATTGTTTAGTCATATCATAAGGTGTGAGAAAAATAATTCTCTAATACAAAAGATTATTCTATTCTTCTGTAGACACCTATAATTTAGCTCCAACAATTTAAATACTTAAATTGCGCTAATTATACCCTTTCCCTTCAAATTGATGACATATTGTCAATATCATACATTTTCTTTTCTATCGTCGTTAATTAATTACATTATGTTAGTTAATTAACTCTTATATCCAACAATGATGCCAATTAACGACCTTTCGTTAATAAACTCCCCTTTCTATCTAGATTAATTAATTATTCTTAAATAATTAATTCTCTCTTCTATTTAATCAATAAATCGTCATTTATTTGATTAAAATCCTCTTATAACATAAATCATACTAACTATTCCTCTAAAAAGTTTCTATAAGCTTGCACACCTATTAATTAATCAACTGGGTTAATTAATAAATACCCTCACCGCATGAGTCACTAAAAGACAAAATAAATTCTTCTAAGATTGACTCAACCCCCTTTCAACCATCCTTATCCACAAGTAACTCAACATTTCTATTATCCCACATGTAAAGGGATGTAGAGATTCTTTTATCCATTGGGCTATATAAGGAGCCCTCCTACCTTTCTATTTACACCTTTACACCTAAATGAGCATATAGACTAAGCTATAGCCATTTTCATCATCTTAGAGCATTCTCCATTAGAGTGGAGCTAAGCATCATTCCTTTGCATTCAATCATCCGAGCTATTTTGTGAAGATCAATGGAGTTAATCAAGAAAGGCCTTGTTGCCATGACTTGATGAACATCCATCCTCAAGCCTCTTAGATCAAGCAACAACTACCAACCCTTTGATAGCTAAAGGATTTACCTAGGTCCATTCCATTGATTTAGCTTTCTAAAGAGTAGAGCAATAAATGTTAACATGTTTAGCTTGAAGTTTTTTTTTCAAGGTTTCAATATATACTGTTGATGTTTATTACTTGTTTAGTTCTTAGCATGATGGTGCATAGATGTTAGTTTAGCATTGTTTTGAAGTTACTAGGTGATAGTTTCAATTTCACTAACATGGCTAACTAATTCTTGCACACATCTTCATAAAACATTCTTTTGTCATTTTATTTGAGTACTTGAATAAATTTTTCCTTAGTAGCACCACTCCATATTGTATGAACAAAATCGATAGAGACTTGGGTATAATTCACATATCTTGAATGATTTAATTCTCTGCTAGCAAAATTAGCTAGAGAATTATCTTTTCCTTTGATATGCTCAACTTCAAAACTATAGCTATCAAACCACATTCCCCATAATTTTAATCTATTGAAAGACATTATATCAGAGGGGTCACCATTGTTGAGTCAAGCTTTGAAATCCTTGAGATTAGATCTCAAGATGAAATGTTTAGATTGTAGGAAGAATAAGAAATATTTAATAACTTTCTTTCACACTAAAATCTCCTTATGAGATGAATGACATTTCTTTTCAGATTCTTGAAAATATCCAGATGCATATTTGTAAATATTTTCTTTTCCATCTTCAAGCCTTTATTTTAGTACAATACCCCATAAATCTTCACTGGAGTCCGTTTCTACATTTTTTTCCCATTCCCTGATAATAACATATATGGAAGATTTCACTCTTGCTTTTTGATTATTTTTACGACTTTAGTCATTTCAAGCGCCCAACCTGGAGCATTCTTTCTTAATCTTTTGTTAAGAATAATCCTATAAAAATAATACCTTTGTAGAATCTTGCACCATAATCGATACATCCAAGAATTATTTGCAATTGAAACTTATCTATTATTTGATCAAGAGATTCCTAAATTCTAGAAACAATATGAGATTGCATCTCTATAAAACCATCTTTAATAGTAATTCCCAAAAAGTTGATTTCATCCTTAAAAACCTCCATATGTTGTTATAGTTTTCTTATTTGATTCAAATTAATTATGTTAGCTACTAAAGAAAGCTAAACAACTCGGAATATGGAGGGTTTAAGGTACCTCAAACGTTTGATGTGGATGAACGAGTACAAAAGTAATTGATCTCGCTATAACTTTATAAACCTGTAAAACTAGGATAAAAATTGATAAAATGGTATATACGGGGGCTGCCCGACAAAGATAGTTCCAAGAAGTGTTACCTTCCTTTCACGGATTTCAACCCCCGTTTGATAAGAAAAAGTGAAGTAAAGGATAGACAAACCGATAACATGCAGAAACAGAAATACTACTGAATCTGAAAGTAACTGAGATGAATCTAAACGTTGATCTGATCTGAATAAATATAAATAAAATGGTACCTGACTGGGTCGACAACGACCCAGACTGTGCAGAGGCAGGTCAACGATGACCTGGGTATGTGAAGATCTGGACAACAAAGTAAATATGTAGACCTGCAAGGATCTGGATGTAAACTGAATGTAACAGAAGCTTGTGGATGCTGGGGGATGACTTACAGAAGAATGTTTGGGATAGAAAGGTAGAGAAAATGGAAGAAAATAGTGACCGGGATGGAATGTTTGACAAATAGAACCCTGGTCGATGACGACCAGGGTGGGGAAATGATGATTGTAGTAGGGTAGAACAAGGCCGAGAGTAGATGGACTGAAAAAACAACCTGTCAAGTAAGGAAACTGGAAGAGAAGGCTGATAATGGAGCCCTGAGTGCTATTGAAGATGATCTGGTCCTGTAAAATGTTAGATCTAACAAGATAGTGATAGAAATAACATAAGATAACACAAGAAAGCAATGTAAACCTCCTAAAGTCAAGTGGTTGATCAAAACAAGCTTCCAAGGACTGTAAGAAGGTTGACATAGTTGTTGAGACACTCTGGTTTGAAGATGGATTCACAGAATGCAAGAAAATCAAGTGTTTTTTGCGCCTATGTGTTTTTGTGTGTCTTTTTTGGAAAGGGAAAAAATCAGTCTTATAGGGTCGACAACGACTGGGCTGGGTCACCGCCGACAACAGGGAAACTTTTCCCAAAGGGTTTGATTTGGTGTTTTAGTCAGGATTTTAGGTTTTTAAGGATGGGAAAAGTGCTTTAAAGCTTGTAGGTGGGAAGAGGTTGTTTAGGGATGTGTCATGGGTAGTTAGGGGATAAAGATAGGTAGGATAAAAGCTAGAAAAAGCATAGGGATGTAGATTTAGGATAAAAGCATCCTAAAACAAAAGTCTATTAGGGCTAATGGATAATGGTTAATTAATTAATTAATTAATATTAATTAATCAATGTTTATTAATAATGATTAAAGGTGATGGGATAATAGGTGGGCATTTAATTAAATTAATATTAAGGGGATGAATTAAATTAAAGGGGTCTAGTTAGGACCATGGTGAAATATGCACACGCGGGCAGACAAGGGTAGAGATACCAATTTTAGGTGTCTACATTTGCCCCTTTTTGTCGAGTGGTTTGCGCTAGCAAGCCATGAGACAAAAATGATGAGAGACAAAGAGTATGATGAGGATTGACGAAAGGTTGATGATGAGCTATCCCCTCAAATGAGGGATCGATAACACAAAGGGAAATCGATGACACATTTGAAAAAGGTAGATGATGAAGGGTGGGTGGGTGAAGAAAAATGGGTAAAATGATAAGGCAATGCAAGATGCCCTAAGAAAAAGGATCACAATAACAATAAAAACTATGGCGGTGACTTATGATATCACGTGGGTAGGGGACATAGGGTGGTCTCAATGGAGACGATGGAAATTCTCTATGGGCCAGTGAGTGGGTGAAAATCACTGTGAAATGGAGAGAATCCAATGGGAAACCTCTCAAATGGATGTGAGCTAGGATGACCAATGGGTCATAGGAAAACATCAAACCATGCACAACTAAATGTGAAAATTATGTGAAATCCTTCGTACATGAGGAATCAAGTGAAAAGGGTATGTGTCCACAAAGGATGAGGGTGAAAATAATGGTGCCCCAGCATAGGACATGAAAAATGGCCCAGAGGGAAAAGTGAAAAATGGTGGTGAAATAATATGCCCCAAGGGGGAATAAGTATGGCCACAAAGGCAAATAGAGAAATGAATGGTGAAATAAAATGCCCCAAGGGGGAATAAGTATGGCCACAAGGTGGACTTTGTGCGTAGATTGGATAGAATTAAAAAATAAAATGCCCAAAGAGGGAGTAAATATGGCCACAAAGGTGGACTTTGAGGGTAGAAATGGATAGAGTGAATGTTGAATTAAATTCCTGGAGGAAAAATAAATATGGCCACAAATGTGGACTTCGAGATGATAAGGGGATGATTCAAAATATTGAAATAAAATTCCCTAAAGGGAGAATATAGATGGCCACAAAAGTGGACTTTGAGAGAATATCCTAGGAGAGGTCACAAAAGGGAAAGTGGAAGCCAAAACAAGGGCTACCAAGGCAAGTGGACGACGACTAAGGCCGATCGACGATGACCCAAAGGGGTCGATGGAGACCTAGTGTTAGTGCCTATATAAGCCTAAGGGTCAGCCAAAAATGCTCATTTTCACACGTGCATAATTGATGAGAGAGACCAGAATGATTAAAGAGAAAATTGAGAAATGGAGGCTGCAGGAGCATCGAGGAAATGCCAGAGGGTGCGGAGGATGGTGAGTAACAAAACCCAAACTTTTTTTTAGGTTAATTTTATGTTTTATTTTTATTTTTTTACATTTTTTATAAAAAGTGGATGATGTCAGGGGTATTCGGCGGTGATCCAGATGGGTCGACGTCGACTGGGCCCTTAGGCATGTCGATCGACCCCTAAACATGTCGACCTGACCTGGGTCGACGTCGACTAGGGTTAGATTGGATTTTTTATGATTAAAATGGATTTTGGATGAATATTTAATGAATTTTGAATGGATTTGGATTGAGGATCTGATGTATGTATGTTTTATTGGTGATTGCAGGCCAAGGAGACATTGTACTTGAGAGACCGAGTGCTAGCTCTATATGAGAAGATCAGAGGGGATGTGACAGATGCCGAGTGGGATCATCTGTCTGTAGTGGGATTAGGTGGATTCAGGCATTATCAGAGGATCCCACGAGATGTGGGATTGATGATCGCATTGGTGGAGAGGTGGGATTGACAGATGGGTACATTCTTGTTAAGGACAGGGGAGATGACTATCACCCTGGAGGATGTGTATCACATCCTTCGATTTCCTATTCAGGGGGAGAAGATAGTCCCCATTACAGGTGACAACAGATTGACAGTATTGACATGGCTATTTGGAGCTGATGCACCTCATATTAGATTCTCTTCAGGGGTGTTCTCATATGAGATGAGGTACGAGGCAGGCATACCTCACAACCATTTGATTTGCTTGGTTATGATGGTTATATCTTGTTATGCATTTCCTAACTCAAGAGGAGCTTGATTTCCATGGGCACTAGCTGGTGTGGTTACAGATATAGTGAGCACCAAGACAATATTTTCTTTCGGGACTACCTTGTTAGCTCAGGTGTACCATGAGCTATCGATGTACAGGGTAGGTAGGAGATCAGGATGGATGTAGGCTTCTTGCTTCACTGTTGGGCTTACGAGCACATTGTGGTGATTCAGCCACTAGGGATTCCATGGGTCACTAGAGACCATATAGAGCTTGGCAGTAGGATTTTTGAGATGGAGGGCCGATCATGCCTTCTGAGATAGTGGGAAAGAGGAATGGCTTGGTATGTGGATCGACTTGCAGATTTGGATATAGATAAGATCAGATGATGACCATACCATGATTTTCCCACATGGCTAGGGGTAGATGTAAAGTTGGCCGGTATGAGGTGGATGAGGTGGGTGTAGGGAGATGACTGGAGATAATCGAGGCCATGCAGTTTGACCAAGTGCGATGACATTTTGGAGTCATCTAGATGGTGCCTAGGGATCTGATTTTCTATAGGAGGGAGGAGCTAGACAAGGAGCTGTCCAAGCTCCTGACATGGCAGATCCGTTAGAGGAGGCATCAATGCCTTGGGATGATGAATGATGACGTAGGAGTTGGAGTGGGATTTGGTGATTGGATGACAACAACTTGGGCAGCTCAGGTGGTTGGTGAGAGGGAGATGAGGAGGAGGTAGAGGAGATGGAGATTGAGGTAGATGTAGCTCCAGGAGGTGGTGGAGATGTGGTGTAGGAGAGCTTGCAGAGGTGGCACGATTACATGCCGAGTTAGATCAGATGAGGGTTAAGAGAGACACTGTAATATAGCAGAGGGACACAGTTACACAGGACAGGGACCGGTACTACAGGCAGAGGGAGGCCTATAAAGTTCATTTTGGAGATCTTGCTACTATACTAGCTACCGAGGCTATGAGTGGTGGATAGGCAACACCGCAGGGAGGAGGAGAGATGACACCTCATGGTATGATTTCGATAGATAGATACAGAGCCTTAGCCATGCAGAGGCTAAGTATTATGATGGGATCGTGATTGAGAAGCTGCCAAAGACACTATGATATTGGGAGCATCTACAGAGGTGAGAAGAAGCTAGAGCTGGGCCATCTGGGAGCACAATGAGTGTGGCTCAGCCACATCGAGGAGAGGGCTAGGGTGGAGGTGATAAGGCCAATAGACAGATAGAGGGACTTTCCTCATAGGGGCAAGATTTGAGACTCTCTGATGTGAACTTCACTAGTTTTACTGATATCTCTGCTTTGAGAGAGAACCCTTAGGGGTCGATGATGTATTGATACACTTCATTTTGATGATATATATTTATATATATATAGCTTTGTGATGTTTGTTATTTTGTACTTGAGTTATACTCAATGTTGTATTATGTGATGTATGATGATTCATGATGTGATGATGATGGTTGTATATATGTTGTGATGATGACTTGATGGTGAAAATATTATGATGTTGACATATGATTAATTTAGATTAGATGTGATGATGATGTTTAATATGTTTTACTTTAATTTATATTTGATGATGATGGTGAAAGAAATGTATGATTAGATGGTTGGTTTGTAATGTACGATAGATGATACACACAGATGATGATATTGGATGTAAATGATGATAGTAATATGTTTTGTATTGATGATGATGAATGTATATGTATGGATAGTATGTGATGTTAAGAAAAAGGGTAATTTGAAAATAGATGTGATGAGTGATGATTAAAAAGATAATAGGTAAGAATAAGTAAGTAGATGTGAAAGATGTGGTTGTGATAAGCATTGTAGATAAAGAAGGATGTGCTCATAGATAAAGAGAGATAAGAGTAGATATATTCATATTAAAGGAGGGATAAAAGATAGATGTGTAAAATAAGGTTTAGGATAAAACAAAACTTAACAATGGTGACCCATGGGTATGAATAATACTACATCATATCAAGGAGTGTGAAGGAAAAGATGCCTCCAATCACATTAGAGGTAAACAAGAGGATAATCCAGGTAATGCAAGGCACATGTGACTAAAAACATGATGCTAGCATATAACCAACAATGGTTAGTTATACCAAAGATCATGAGATAAAGGTATGGAATGAACTCATAAACCTAATTTTGACACAACAAAGGGATTTGTGATGTAACTTGTACATGGGAAGAGGGTTCTCCATGAGTGGTGTTCCCTAAATATATGCCCCAACTCTGGGAAGGGGAAAGATCAAACTGATCAATGTGGGAAGTTTGCTAGAAGAAAGCTGATCAATATGGGAAGCTTTCTTAGGATGTTAATAAAATGGAAGGTTGATCAATGCAGGAAGCCTTCGATGCCATAATACAAAAGAGTAGCCATCCTTCGAGGGTATGGTCTAATTTATACATATATGATATAGATGACAAGAATGATATACATGATAGTCATCCTTCGAGGGATTGGTCTATTTATTTGATTTGATTTGATTTTTTTTGTTTTTTTGAACAGTTGTCCTTCGAGGGATTAATCTGTTTTTGATAGCTTTGATTTTGATAAGAGCATCCATGAATTTTGATTTTAACAAGGGGAAGAGTTGGGAATAGCTAGGTAGACCACTTAGGAGGGGACAATGAATGTACAAGAGACACCCGTGAGCCCTTTACATGGTTTCAATAGGTAAACAAGGGGGTGATGGATGTAATGATCACAGAATTCTCACCAAGAAGGGAGAACCTATCCATAAGGAAAATGTTATGGGAAGACCGTGGTGCCCATATTTAAGGTCATGTCAAGGAAAGTGATGGTAGACCACATAATTCCAAATCATTACAATGATAGATGGAAGAGGATAATGATGGAGAGATGATCTAAAGATATGACTAAGAGCTCACTGGTAATGTGCTAACAATAGAATGGTCGCAAGTGCAATGCGTTAAGAGGTTCCACTTCCAGTTTACCATCAAGGGAGGCCAAACGATAGGCTCCCGACCCATACTTATGTGTGATAATGTATGGTCCAATCCAGTTAGGGGAAAACTTTCCACGTTGGCTCCTTTCTAGAGTAGTAATGTTTTGATTTTATTTAAGGATGAGGTCACCGACATTAAATTCATGCTCTCTGAGGTTCTTATTGTAAGATGATTTTGATGTACTCTATATAAACATGATGGTGTTCAAGAGTGAGGAGGTGGCATTCATATAACAATTCAAGTTGTGCTAGACACTCCTGAAGATAATATTCATTAGAGATGAAGTCACAAAGAGACACACGTAGGGATGAAATTTGAACTTTGAGAGGAAGGAAAAATTCAGATCCGTACATGAGAGAAAAAGGGAGTATCTCCCGTGGAAGTGTGGATGCTAGTTTGATAAACCCAAAGAGAAAAAGGGGGATGAAGATATTTGACCAAGACAAATTTGGGTTTAGGTTGGTTAAGATAAGTTGTATAAAGATAATAAAATATATGAAAACACGAAAGTAATGGTCACTAAAGTGGGTAAGGTGAGATTATATGGCCACAATGGTGGAATTTAGATAAATCCATGGTGCTCCCAAGGGAAACATAGATATGGCCATAGAGGTGGTCGTAGGAGAAGAAGATGACAGATATATTGGCCGACAAGATCAGATGAGATGAGCTAGATAAGACAAGACGATGTCAGGTATGGAAAGGAACTAATTCAGAAACAAATTGATCCTAGAGCGAAGTTCCCCTAGCGTCAAGAGAGCCATGGGGATAGGATGCATGGATGAGGAAGAAGATGCAAAAGGATCAATGAGAAGGGAGGGGATGCTCCCCCAGCGAGAGAAATGTGGATGAGCTACTGGATGTTAGAAGAGATGAAATGGGGTATTTAGAAGGGATACTGGTGATAGATGGCCGAGGATCATAATGGTGGTGTACTAAGGCAAATAATAGCGATGAATAAGGGAGGTCCTCTATAGGAGGAATGGTAAGAATGATAAGGAGATGTGGATGAAGGAGAGGACCTAGTGACTCCTATGGATGGGGAGGTAGAAATGGGAGTTGAATTGGTCATAGGTGAGATAGTAGATAGAGAAGGATTGTCCTCAAGGAGGTTGTCTCTCTCAATAAGATTGCGGAAGATAGTGTAAAGGGCCCTACAAATTTTAATGTCATGACCAAGGTGTGATGATAGGAAAAACTGTCAATGGGGATCAAACCATGATGGCTTCAGAATGTTCAGGTCCATGCCCTTGATAGGCAGAAGCATGATGGAATACATTTGGAGTAAATTTCAAAGGACTTCCACATAAGACATGATGACAGATGTGTCAGGAGAAGTCTTATGAGATGATTTGGATGTCACATATGAGGGAGGATTGTTTCAAGGTCTTAGTGTTTTGGCTTTAGTTTTGATGGTTATTTATGTCTTAGAAGAAGAAGGATTGGATGGTTTTAGCTTAGAATGGTTGATAAGTGGAAGTTTTTTTTATGAGGGATCCGGTCCTAGAAGGGAGTCAAACTGTTTGGGTGTGGATTGGTTGATTGATTGTGATGAATGAGGTGGTCCTAGGATAGATGGATGGGGCCCCAAAATAGGTAAGGTATGTTTGGTCTTTGTTGTAAGAATGTCCATCTTTCTGTGGGGTTGCACAAGGGATCGTTGTGGAAGGGTACCAAGGTTCTTAGATTTGGATTACTGAGGAGTACCCTTGGAAGGAATGATAGTGATTTCAATGGTAGGATCTAAAGGTTATATTATGGTCGATGGAGGAAGTAGTTTTTTCTTGATTTGGTCTAAGGAATGTGAGGATTGGTTTAATGTAGAAATGTTTGATTGTGCAGATGAGAGGGGAGGGTCACCTATAGTTACTGCAAGTTGAAGTGCTCTCCAATATTATTCAAATGATAAAATTGATGTGGAAGAAGAGGGAGATGATGTAGATGTGGTCACAACGGTTGATATGGTGGGTGTGGGCAGAAAGCACGGAAAGAGGAACCAATATTGATTCTAAGGATGATATGATGGGTAAAGGTGTGTTGGGGTTAGCACATCGGTTGTAAATATAATATATAAGATCTAAGCATACATGCAAATAAAAGCGGATATTCTACCAAAATAAATATACAAAAATAAGAGATATAAATCAATGCCAAATTTAACATGGTTCACCCAGTGTGGGCTACGTCCACCAAGAAACAAGCCAATTTATTATCCAAAGCTTTGACAAGATATACAATTGAAGATTTACAATCTTCCACACCTCTCAGATGTACAATACTTTCTTTCTCTCAAGATTTTGCTTCTCCTCCAAGAATTCTCTCTCTCACCAAATTTTGCAAGTTCTTCTTAATTCTTGTTAATTCTTACTTCTAAACCCTAGCTTTCATGCTTATATAGTCATTTATAGACTTAGGGAACTTAGCCATGCAATTACAATCAATAGATATATTTTAATGCTAAAAATAGATCTAATTCCCGAGAGTTAATTAAAACATCCTCGCACAGGTAACCGACATCGGTTCTCCCTAACTGATGTCGGTTCCTCCTTGCCTAACCGATGTCAGTCCTGGGTGACCGATGCCGGTTCCCCCTAAATGATGATGGTTACTATGTTTTCTAGCAAGTTTTACATTGCATGTTAATCTAAAGTAATTGAGCTCCACAACTCAACAATCTCCCACTTGGAGATTAATTACTGCACCATACCTGTACAACATCATTCTTGGATCCTTAGCTTTGTTTCTTCCTCTTCAAGTATCAGACTTAAAGACCAACATAAGTGGAGTGTAGCTCCAACTTCTCCTTTGCTAATGGCTTCGTTAACATATCCGCAGGGTTCTCACTCGTATGAATATTTTCCAGATTCAACTGTCCATCCTCCAATACCTGTCGTATGAAGTGATACCTCAACTGAATGTGTTTCGTTCTCGAATGAAATTTTGAGTTCTTTGCCAAATGAATTACACTCTGACTATCACTGAACAATTTACAATCACCTTTCTCCTTTCCCAACTCTTCCATGAACCTACTCATCCATATCATCTCCTTGCTAGCCTCTGTAGCTACAACATACTCTACCTCTGTAGTAGAAAAAGCCACAACCTTCTGTAATCTTGAAATCCAGCTAACTGTCATCCCACCTACTATGAAAATATATCCAGTAGTGCTCCTCCTACCATCCAGATCTCCAGCCATATCTAAATCAACATAGCCACATAATGAAATATCTGAACCTCCATAGCATAACTACATGCTAGATGTCCCTTTCAAATACCTGAGTATCCATTGGACTGCTTTCTAATGCTCTTTACCTGGATTGGCCATATATCTACTCATAACTCCCACCATCTGTGTAATGTCTGGTCTGGTACAAACCATAGCATACATGAGACTCCCAACTACTAAAGCATATGACACTCATGTCATGTATTTGACCTCCTCATGTGATGATGGACACTGATATTTGCTTAATTTTAAGTGTCCAACCATAGGTGTACTAACAGGTTTTACATTCTGCATCTTGAACCTTTCTAACACCTTGTAGATATAATCCTCCTGAGACAAATACAATTTCTTATTTTTCTTGTCTCTATGTATTTACATGGCTAAGGATTCTTTTTGCAGCTCCTAAATCCTTCATAGAAAATGTGTGAGCTAGCTTTCCCTTAAGCTCACTAATGTCCTACATACTAGATCCCGCAATAAGCATATCATCCACATATAATAACAAAATAATATAGCTCCCCATTTTCAAGCTTCTTGAAATAAACACAATGGTCAGATTCACATCTCAAGTAACCATGCTCATGCATAAAACTATCAAACCTCATGTACCATTGCCTTGGAGCTTGCTTGAGCCCATATAGGCTCTTTTTCAACATGCACACTAATTTCTCCTTACCCTTGAATTCATACCCAAGTGGCTACTGCATATAAATCTCTTCATCCAAATCACCATGAAGGAAAGTCGTCTTCACATCTAGTTGCTCTAAATGCAAATCTTCTACTGCAACTAAACTCAATACAATATGAATAGAAGTCATCTTAACAACAGAGAAAATATTTCACCAAATTCAATATCTGCTTTCTGTGTAAATCCCTTTACTACAAGCCTTGCCTTGTATCTTTTCTGTCCACCCTCTTCTTCCTTAATCCTGTAAACCCACTTGTTCTGCAATGTCCTCTTACCTGCTAGCAACTTAACCAAATCCCAAGTTTGGTTATGTTCCAAGGAGTCCATCTCCTCATCCATGCCATGCTCCCACTAGACGTGGGTCTTATCCTACATTGCTTCTTCAAAGCTCTCTAGTTCACCATTATTAGTCAATAATAAATAAAATAGAGAAGGTGGTATAAATATTTCTGGAGGTTTATTTACCCTTTGTGACCTTCTCACAGGAGTTTGAGGTACCAGAGACTCAATCTGGACCTCCTGGACATTTGTATCCAAATTTGGCAGTGACTGACACCAGTCACCTCTAACCGACGTCAGTTCTACTAACCGATGCTGGTTTGGATCTTCTGTAACCGATACCGGTTCTGTTGACCGATGTCAGTCAGGGGTCAACCAACACCAGTTACTGTGTAACCCTATAGGTAATACTTTTAAATCTGAGAGTTCATTTTCATTCACAAACTTCTCAATCGGTTCATCCTTGGGTACCAAAATTTGATCCATGTACATTCTCTTTTCATTCCATTCAACATCACGACTCCTAATAATTTTAGAATTCTCTAAATCCCAAAAATAAAAACCAAAATCACCAGATCCATAACCAATGAAAGTGCATATCTTGGATTTTGCATCCAACTTTTTTTCTATTTTCCTTATCAATATGCACAAAAGCTTCTGAACCAAAAAATTTAAGAAAAGAAAGATCTACCTCTTTTTCTGGTCCAAGATTCCTCTGGTATTCCTCCATCTAGTGAACTTGAAGGCCCATGGTTAATCAAATAAACTGTTGTATCAATTGCTTCTACCCAAAACTGCAAAGGCAATCCATAATGTATCCTCATACTTCTAGCACGTTCCATGATTGTCATGTTCATTCTTTCTTCAACACCATTCTCCTGTGGTGTTCTTGGAACCATTATTTCTCTACGTATCCCATTCACTGAACAATAATCATTGAAAGCTTTGCTACAGTATTCACCACCATTGTCAGATCTAAGGCACTTTAACTTAGAATTTGATTCATTCTCAACAAGGGCTTTCCATCTTTTAAAAGTCTCAAAAACATCAGATTTATGTTTAATACAATAAACCCATACCTTTCTTGTAGCATCATCAATTAAAGTAACATAATACTGGGATCCTCCATGAGAAGCTACCTGAGCTGGTCCCCACACATCTAAGTGTACAAGCTCCAATTTTTGCTCCTTCTTAGTTGCCCCAAATTTGAGAAATCTCACTCTCTTTTGCTTTCCAAAGACAAAATGCTCACAAAAATCAAGATCTAAATCTTTCAAATATGATAACTTACCCTTAGCCTTTAAGATTTGCATTCCTTTTTTACTCATATGGCCCAACCGGTTATGCCACATGCATGCATCTGAATCTGAAGTAGATAATGCAAAAAAGGAATCAGTAACACAAGTAGATAAATATAACGTTCCTACCTTCTTACCTCTTGCCAAAAAAATAACCCTTGGTGACTTTCCAAGAGTCTCCTGTAAAAGCAACCACACAACCAGATTCACCTAGTAGCCCTACAGAAATAAGATTCCTCCTTAGGCTTGGCACATGCCTCACATCTTTCAATACCCATGTATTTCCATTCTGCAATTTTAGATGAACTTCCCCTTTACCAGTAATATTGCAAGGTTCATCATCACCCAAATAAACATGCCCAAAATTGCCCTGGACATAATTTCTAAAATAACCCTTATTAGGGGTTGTATGGAAAGAAGCTGCCTGAATCTAAAACCCATGATTCAATTCTATTATCTAAAGAAAGAATAAGAGCATCTTGCATTACCTCTTATGTAACAAGATTTTCTTCTTTACCTTTTTCTCATTGTTGGTTCTCTTTATCCTTTGACCAACAATATTTCTTTGCATGTCCTTTCTTTCCACATTTCCAACAAGTAATTCCCTTACTTCTGGATTTAGATCTTCTATCCCTTGACTTTGATTTCCCATTACTCTTACTCTTGGATCTCTCCTTCTGCCTGCCCCTTGCTTTCTACATTCAAAGCATTCCCAGATGATGATTCCTCTGTACTCTTCCTACGAATTTCTTCATTCAAGATTATACTAACCACATCATCAAACTTCAAAATATTATTAGCAGATGATGTATTACTAACAACCATTACCAAGTTATCCCAACTATCAGGCAAAGAACATAAGAATAAAAGTACTTTCACTTCATCATCAAATGGTATATCAACTGATTTTAATTGATTTACAATAGATTTGAAATCATTCAAATGACTAGATGCAGATCCACCTTCATGCATCTTAGAACTAAATAGTTTCTTCATCAAATAAACTTTATTTTAAGCACTAGGTTTTTCATATAAATTAGCAAGAGATTTCATTAACCCTACCGTAGAAGTCACTTCTGTAATATTGGAAGCCACGGATGCTGCCAGGCTCAATCTTATAGATCCCAAATCCTTTCTATCAAGAATCTTCCATTCTTCATCAGTCATCTTCATAGGTCTAGACTTCTCATCCAACGGTAAATATAAATATCTTTGATACAGATAATCCTCAATCTGTATCTTCCATAATTGATAATTTCGGCCATCAAATTTCTCTACCTTGTATTTGTTTTCTTCTGCCATTGTTGTAGCTCCCACTCAATAAAAAAACCCTCTGTGAGTAAATCTGTCAACACACAAAACCCTCAAACAAATCTCTGATACCAGTTGTTGGGGTTAGCACACCGGTTGTACAGACAATATATCAGATCTAAGCATACATGCAAATAAAAGTGGATATTCTACCAGAAGAAATATACAAAACAAGAGACATAAATCAACACCAAATTTAACATGGTTCACCCAGTGTGGGCTACGTCCACCAAGAAACAAGCCAATCTATTATCCAAAGCTTTGACAAGATATACAATGAATATTTACAATCTTCCACACCTCTCAGATGTACAATACTTTCTTTCTCTCAAGATTTTGATTCATCACCAAGAATTCTCTCTCTCACAAAATTTTGCAAGTTTTTATTAATTCTTGTTAATACTTATGTCTAAACCCTAGCTTTCATACTTATATAGTCATTTATAGACTTAGGACACTTAGCCATGCAATTACAATCAATAGATATATTTTAATGCTAAAAATAGATCTAATTCCCAAGAGTTAATTAAAACATCCTCGCACAGGTAACCGATGTCGGTTCTCCTTGACCGATGTTGGTTCCTCCTCTACCTAATCGATGATGGTCCGGTGACTGATGTCTTTCCCCCTAACTGATGATGGTTACTGTGTCTTCTAGCAAGTTTTACATTTCATACTACTATGAAGTAATTGAGCTCCACAACTCAACAAGATACACAAGGGATTTTTGTTGAAGAGTGCCAAGGTTCTTGGATTTGGATTTTTGAGGAGTATCCTTAGAAGGGATGAAAATGATTTCAACTAGTGGATCTTAAGGTGGTGTTTTAGCTGATGGAGGAAGTATTTTTCACATGATTTTGTCTAAGGAAGATGGGGATTGGCTTGGTAAATAGGGTTCTGATAGTGTGGATGAAATGGGAGGGTCACCTATAGTTTCCACAAGTTGAAGTGATCTCAAATATTATTCAAATGATGAAGGTGGTGTTGAAGAAGAGGGGGATAATGGAGATGTGGTAACAATGGTCAATAGGGTTGGTGTAGGAAAGAGCATGGAAATAGGAACCAATATGGATTCTAAGGATGGTATGATGGGAAAAGGTTGAATAAATGTGGATAAGGTTGGAGAATATAATGAAGTGGATGAGGTAGATGTGGGTGTGGAATCAATGATGGGTGTAGATATAGAAAGATAGAGAGGTTTTTGGATGATGTGATTGATCAGGTCTATATGAGAGGGAGATGATTTAGATTGTGGATGGGTGGATGTAGAAATGAGGGTTTTTTAGAAGAGGTATGAATGCCTTTTTTGTTTGTCTTTTTTGTTTCAAGAGGCATTGTGGATGTGAATTTGGATTGAGAAGATGTGATGGGTATATAGATGTAGGAATGGTTCATGCTGAGGAGTTAGGTGTGGAAGAGTGGGATGAAATTAATGATGTGGGCATTGGTAAAGAAATATGTGATAATGATGTTAAGGTATACATGGGAGGATTTTTGGATGTAGTATATACAGGTGTAGTGATGGGTGTGCTTGGGATAGGTGTGGATAATGGGTGAGGTATTATAGGTGTGGATAAGGAGGTAGGTGCAAATAATGATGATGCAGATGTGGTAAGAGTAGGACTAGATGTAGATGAAAGAGAAATGGTGGAGGTTAAGGTGGTAGGTAATGTAATTGTGGATATGGTTGATGTGGGGATAGATCTTGAAGGAGGCATAGACACAATATCTAGGATGGAATTAGATGATGAGGTAGATAAAATAGATGGATGGAGGTGTCTAGTGTATGGTGTTGATTGAAAATGGGTTGAATTGATATGATGTAGAAGGTGAAGATGAATTTTATAGTGGTGGATTAGGGAATGGTTGATTGAAGATGTCAAGTAGTGAAGATCAGATTGGTTGGGGAGACATATGATGTGCAAAAATAGGAACATGATAGGGTGATTGGGATTGGATGGGAAGATCTGATACATGAGGAATAATAATGTCAATAGATTGGATAGACATGGGAATGTTGGATGAAATAAGGATGGTATAAGGTGACGGAGGCGGAATAGGATCTATTGCTCGACATGATTGAGAGGTGGTGGATCTACAGAGTGGGAAGTCATGGATGGGGCTAGAAGAAGGACTAAAAGCAGCTGAGGGTTTGGTCATGGTAGAATTTTGTTGAGAACCGTTTGAGGTAAAATTTTGTTCCATTTTTAGATCAGACAAGTAAATAAAACAATTCTTTTATGTTTTTGATTTAGAAAATGTGAAAAAGAAAAGGGGATGGATAACAATGTACCTAGGAGAAGGCAATCTATGTCTGGTTTCAGGTTGTTATGGCTAGGGAAGTCTCGGGAAGCTTCCTATTGGGTGATGAAATCCCAATCAGTCTACCAGGTAGGAAGATGCATAGATGTGTGATTTAGATGCGTGAGTTTTAGGTTGTGTGTGGTAAGATGTGAAATGCAATCGATTAACCCCTATTTAAGCTATGTGACTAAGCATGATGAAAAAAAGGAAGGCTATTTTTAAACCAAATCCAAATGTGATCTTTCGATGAGGACACACACAAGGAAGGTAAAATGCGATGCAGAAAGGAGAAAATGAGGTCTAAAGGAGAACACCTGTAAAACACTTTTCCTTTTTATCTGAACTTTAAGTGAAGAGTGATCCAAGAAACTGAACCCAACACAAGTAAGATAAAAGTGAAGCCTTGTGATGCAGTGTTAGTAGAAGATAGAAGAAGCAGAAAATAACAAGAAATGCAAGTGATCACCTAAAGGGTGGTCCCACCAAGCATGTCGAGAATGTTGTTATAGTTTTCACATTTGATTCAAATTAATAATGTTAGCTACTAAAGAAATCTAAAAAATTCAAAAAATGGAGGGTTTAAGGTACCTCAAATGTTTGATGTGGATGAATGGGCGCAAAATTAATTTATCTCACTACAACTCGATAAACCTATAAAACTAGGATAAAAATTGATTAGATGGTATATGCGGGGGCTGCCCG